>JAVKLA010000007.1:22689724-22767013 GCA_034782735.1 Sagittarius serpentarius | reverse complement strand
CCCCCCCCCCCCCCCCCCCCTCCCAGGGACCCAAACTGCAGCCATTGTGGGTCTGCAAATTGTCCTGCATATCTTTCCTAACATAAATAAGAGTTAGCTGTGTGCAGAAGGCTGCTAACAAACTCGGTAGGTTGTGTTAGCATTTTTTATTTGGATCAGAAATGTGCTTTTGAAGGGAATCTTCCAGTTGCCACCATCTTCTGTGCTGTGGTTCACATCACGGGGCAGCTGAGGACCGAAAAACTAGATACTTCTTAGACAGCAGTGAATGAAAAAAGCACTGCTTGAACCAGCTAGGGCACTGCAGCCCCTGATGGCTTCTGTCCGTGGGACCCCACTGGAGCTGGCATGAAGCGTAACCCTTGCGACACCCATAAAGTGGACAGTAGATCCTCAGGACCAACCGCTCCTCTCAAAAGATCTCTTGCACCACAGTGCCTGTCATGTAGGTACTGCCTGTGTGCTAATTGCATTTTCACCTGTTAACTCAAGCATCTGTAATTGAAAAAAGATTCAGAGTTACAGGCGGAGGGAATTATTCCATGGAAAAACTGGAGGCACTGTTTTCAGCAGATGTGCTTGTTCATAAGTTGTGTCCAGAATGAACAGAGTATCTACTTATTCTTCCTTCAGAGCACTCTAGAAATCTTGAAAACAACTGAATTAAATCCTGGAAGTGGGAAATGAAACTGAAGTGACAAATAGGCTTTATCCTGTTTTTTCATTAGTGAATTTCACTTCTTTTCAACTGGCTGAAAGATCTAGATACCGTTTGCAGTTATTCTCATATTTATTACAATACTAATCTGTGAAGGAAAACAGAATTGTTTTGATTGTAGGCAGCTGTGTTAAGTATTTACAAGCAGCTGTATCTTAGGCAAACTAATTTAACAACTTAGAATTGTTGTTTCAGGGAGAAACCTACTTTGTGGATCAATAATTTTTGTAAAGTAAACCTATTGATTTGCAGCTAATTCTATATTGCGGATGTCTGATAAATTAATTTTAATATGAGGCTACCTGAGTTGAATAGGTGATGTATTAGTGGCTTGTAAATGACTTACAGCCATTAAGTCTATTTATAAGATAGACATAGGAAAAAGAGTTACAAACCTATCTTAATTTCTAATGAATCAGCACTGTAATACCAGGATCCAGATGAGTTTTGAGCTCATTCCCTAACTTCTTAAGAGGAGCTTCATGTTTTTTCTGATTTTCATACTCTCCATACTGTGACGTACAAGGTGCTTCATGTCCTCCACCTGTGTTCCATGTCCTTCCACCTGTATTTAGCCCTTTCCATGATCTCAAGATGCTTCAGGTTCTGCTTCCTTCAGCACAAACACCTCATAATTGTACTTATTAAAAGAAAGTCTTACTAAGGTTATATCAAGGTCCACAAAGCCAAGTGGTGCAGCGCAGAAGCCAGGTCCTCCATCTGCCAAGCTCATGTTCAGAGCTGGCGTGCTTCAAGGCATGAGGAGATGGCAGCCCCAGCCATGCTTTTGGGAAATAGCAATGCTGGGGGTCAGTAGGTGTTCCTGGGGACTTCTCTATACCAGTGCTGGCGGCGTGGACATTTATAGTCCTTTCCAAATTCTGCCTAAGGTACGTGAGGCTTTGAGCTTGCGCTGGGCCTAATTCCATAGGAAGAGTTACTGCCAGTTGGGGTATATATTAGCTTTTTTCCATCATGTGGCGTACCCCAGACTCACAGGTGATACTGATGTTGGCGTGGCTTAAATCAGTAAGTCAATAGAAATGATTGCAATTTTCATGCTGAGCGGAAAAAAACATTCAGGACCAAATAGGAATGAGCTTGGGATCAGGAATGCAGAAGAATAAGAAAGATGATTTAATGAAAAAGAGGAGAAGGATTATAGGAGCAAGGAAAATAGCAGGTATTGGCACAAGAGGATGTAAGCTTAATATAGTGCACCAGATCCTAGGAAAACTTGTGATATTGTCTAACGTGACTAAAAATTGATAATATTCAACATCTTATCGCTTAGGTTTACAAGAAATAGCTTTGACTGATTTTTATGGATGTGTTTCATGTAATCAGTTGGAAAGACAACAGTAAATACACAGATGTTTCTCATTTACTGTTCTTGGTATAGTCTAGTCTTGGACATTTTCACATGGGAAGATTAAGGTACCTCTGTACTAGGCATGAGAGTCGATGATGGAATATGTTAAATTACCACTGTTCAGAGGACAGAAATGTAAAAATATCTGCCATTTGTAGAAGACTTTGCATTAATGTTGTGGCCTTTTTTTTTTTTTTTTTTTTTTGGAGTATATACAAAACAAGCAAAAGAGCAGAACTTTTTGTTTGTCTCTGTTACTTAGTCTGCACTGCCTGCAACATCCAAAATACCCGTGCTGTTACAGGTCCCACAAATGTAAGATAACTACCTATCTTAATTATATTTCTATGTTATGTCAGGCAGGTCTGTGGATTAGGAAAGTCAGATGTCAAGAGTAAATTTAGGTTGGGGTTTCTCCGCCAAGTCCTTAATGCTCCCACCAGTAGCTTAGTATGAATTAGTCCGTTTCTTCAAAAGGCTTGAAGTAAATACTGAGTAGGGTTTCCTAGCAACATTTGTAAGGTTTAAGTAAAAATCAGATTTGCCAGGTGTTGCTTCCAGAGCACACTGGTCTTTCTATTTCAAAATTTGTACTTTTGATACACTATCTGCAGTATGAAATGCTGAACAGAATCTGATAGTATTGTAAATAAATAGTTTTAGAGAGTCCTATGTCCAAGGACAAGTCAGCTAAAATATTATTCTTACTTTGGGACACATTTTTTCTTTTGCTGTGTGTTTGTACTGTGCCTAAACTAATGGGGACTAACCTTACTTGACCTCTGCAAGTATTAGCACGCTCTCTCTCTCTCTTTCTGTATATGTATATATAAAAAATACGACAAAAATAAAGCCAGTAGGTATCTTCCACTGTTTAAGCTTTCTAGAAAAAGTTCTTATTTATTGTTGGTTCTGTCAAAGTAAACAAAGAAATTATGTACATGTCCAAACCGATCTCTTGAGTTAGATGTCTGAGATACAGGTGGTAGCATCTTTTACCGAAATCTTGATTTTTCTTCAACTTTGATTTGTAGTGACAGGAGAGAAGATCAACGTGAATACTTTCTACAGTGACATAGAAGTAGAGGATTCGTGTTCTTTTAGCCTGTTCAGTAAATGGCGTGCAAGGGTTTCCACAGGTGCTTTTGGATGTGTAAGAGGTGTGTGTGCCTATGGTATACCTATTCTGGGTAGGATAGTTCCCCCTTGAGAAACAGAGAAGGCTGGAATTTAGGTTAGCCCAGGACAGATAGATAGATAGCGGAGGGGAGCAAGGAATGGAAAAATTTGGTTGGCTGCTTCCAGTCCTAAGTTTTTGAGTCTATAAATAGAGTCTATCAGAATATTTCTAGTTAGTTCTGGGGAAAGTCAGCTGCTGTGCTGGGGATTGGCTGTGCTCCCAGAATGAGGAGGGGAAGGGAAAAAAAAAAAAAAGTATGATAGGAGGCCTATTGAAAATCTACCAACTGACATCAGTGAAATCAAGTAATTGGAAGATCCTGTATTTGGCCTTCAGTTTATTTTTCTGCAGCCTGTGTCAGCGCTGGGTATTCTGTAGAGCCACTCTCTCTGTAGCCTAGTACGAGCTTCCAGGTTAACTGGGTGCAGGAGGTAGGTCCACACGCAGCAGCCGGCAGGGTTCATAGTTCAGAAGCCAGGACTAAAGCCTGTTATCAAGAATGTGTATGGAAGTAGAAGGAAGCGTCATATTATCCTTATTTCATGCCACAGTGGCTAGCCTGGACAGCCTGCCCTCTCTTTGGGTTAGATGCATTGTACAAAGGGAAACAGAAATGAAAACCGAAGCTGAATTTTGAGCTAATAAAATTAACAAGTAAGCGGTGACTTTTTTAAATAAAAAGAGAAAAGTCTTGCTGATAATTTAATGTGTAAACTAGTTGAAGTATATTATGATACCAGAAATAGACATTTAAGGAAGTCATGATGAGTTTTGCAAACAGTTAAGATGCTTTCTAGGAAACGTAAATTACATACTTGAAAAATATTCTGAATTAAGATTTAAACACGACATATAACTAGAGTATAAATAGCTAGTAAGTTTAAAAATTACAGTATTTTTAGAAGGTTCTTATAGTCACGGTGAAAGATAACCTTTCAGCAAAACTCCTTCCCTCCACGTAACCACAGAAGGATGATCCTTCATGCTGCAACTGGAAAAAGTAGCGTTGGTCAAATGAATAGCTTTATGCATGTAAGCTGAACCAGACTACTCAGATGAGCGTTTATTCACATGTCAGAGTTCATAGGAGCTGAAATTATCTGAACAGTAAATGAGCTTTTTCAGTGCTGAACTAATCCCAGAAAAATCTGTGGTCACGTTGAAAATAAGTGTTCATGACAACTGTTTTGCAGCTCAGGCTTTGCTGGCAACTCATTTTTTCGTTTGTCATTTTTCAGATATTGGAAAAGTGGTTATATTGAATGTTTATGGCAGAAGCAGAAGGGATAGAGCAGTGTCGGTGCTTCGCAGAGGTGCATGCTGCCTTTTGATGTCCATCGGTGTCATGCACCAGTAAGATGCTTACTTGCTGCTTCTAGATTTCCATAAACATTAGATAAAAAGGTCACACCAGTGTTTAACTTTCCTTTTTTTCTTTTTTTTTTTTTGGATAAATTTAATAACTTCTGTTCATCTTTTTAATGAACCATGAAGCTTACAAGGCATTTTTAACTCTATTGCATCAGTAGGTACTTCAGTTTCTCTGTATTAGTTGGAATAAAATATTGCACTGATTTCCTTGGCTGTCTTACTAAGCTTTTTTAATTATTTAAATATTAATAACAGTAGAACCATTTTAGACATTATAAGTGATTTTAAATGGGCAAGCATAGCTAAAGTTTTCTTCAGATGCTCAGCAAAAGGCAAGCATTTTGGTTTTGAGGAAATTACATCCATAAATACATTGTTATCGACAGTTCTTGAAGAAAATGGGATAAAATGGCAAAGAACTAATATTTTAATCTCGTTAAGATGTGGGAAAACAGCTCCTTTAAAAAAAAAAAAAAAAAAAAAAAAACAAAAAACAAAAAAACCCAAAAAAACCCCCAAACACAAAACTTGTTACCGTTTGAATTAACAAGGAGGAAAATCTGTCCGGGGGTTGAAATCTGCCCTCATGAGAATCGATGGTCATTCCCACTCGCTTTCCATAGGGCTAGTGTTTCACTCAGCATTTCACCAGAGGATGGCTGTCAGAATTAAAAGTTGAATTCATTGTGACCGTGTGTATTGCCTTGAAGAAATGCTGAGGAACAGCTCATCGGTGGAGGGAGGAAGGGGAAATCAACCTTCGTAGGGCCAAGGTAGATTTAACTTGGAATAATGCTCTAGGTTTGAGAAAACCTACCAATATCAGCTATCTGTGTTGGAAAGGCTCCAGGAATATTGCAGCTTACAATTCCATTTGTCAAAAACTGAGAAATTGGAAACAGAAGATAAACAACTTAGTAATACTTTATTTCTTTTTCAGATAATTTTCTGTCATGTATTTGGAAACTTTGCTGAAATACTGGTCTCATTTGAGGAAGCAGCTCAAAATTCACATTAACTGTTTGTTGTACCACTTGTTAATTTAGATTATGCAAACCACTGTGATAAACTCATCTTGAATGAGATCAGAATAGAGTTCTAAAATGACACTTGTAAATAGGTCTGATGACAGCGAATGTTTTACTTCTTTCCAGAGCAGTACATTTAGGATGTATGTCACATACCCAGAAAAACCCCAAAACCAACCCCCCCCCCCCCCAAAAAAAAAAAACTTGCATCAGCTCTGGATTTAACGGTGGTTTATAATTCCCATTTTCTGAAATAGCATCTGCTCCAAGTTTTAGAAGCAGACGGAATTGTTTCTTTAGATGGAGGATTTGATCTCACATGTTAGAAGCCATCCGGATGGCTTCTCCTGACACGTTGCTTGATGCATGGTCTGGCAGCGAGGCTCCTGCATGGAGCTTTTTATTTGCACAAGCGGCCCCGTTAAAATCAGTGGGACTGGCCATATACAAAGGCTTTGCTTAAGCTGCAGCAGGTTGAAAGTTTCCAATGTTTCTGACTTACATCAACTGTTTCGTATTATGCTTTTTTTCCCCGAGTTGTTCTGGCACTTTGATTCTTGTCATGCACAGCATGCATCTTTTCACACTCCCAATCCCTGACTGTGATGGCTTGAATCCTTCATCATTTTGTGATTAATTGTAGAGATACAAACATTATCAAATCAAAATCCCCGAAAGGCCTCTTTTAAAGGATCTGCCTAGCTTTTTGATTTAGCTGCCCCACAAATTACTTATCTGGTGGCTGTGTGGTTTTTAACATCCTGCTAAATTTGGAACAAGTCCATGAAATACTTTCTGCAGTATCTGGGGAATAGAAAAGCTTGATAAGTTATTTCGTCCATTGCTTGGGTCAAGCCTTTCAAGAGACGTCGGCACTGAATCCATTAAGTACGAATCAGTGGGTGTGCGGGATCATGGTTTGTGTTGTCAGTTACTGTGTATTATGGTGTTCAGTACAGATTTTAAAGTGTGAGAGGTCCAGTTTTTGTCTTTCAGATACATGCAAACTCATGACCTACAATTGTAGCTGTACAGGAGAAGATTGTGATGCAAGTGAGAAATAGCATGGCAAGGAAAGCTCTTTGCATTAGTTCTTTTATGCTTTGCTACACGTGGTATTTTTTTAAAACAGATTTTATCCCTTGGGATCTAATAAAAGGCTAGAGATTTATTTGGTTTATAAACCTGTGTGATACATTACTTAGATATTCAGAGGGAAAAGGTCAGAGAATGTCTGCTGTGTTATCGATTCCTCAATGGGAAACTATATTAAAAACTAGAAAATATAATACTATATAATTTAGACACACGATATATAATGAGGGTTGAGAGACAATTACTGTGTTTTATTTCTCTGTATTTTCCATTGTACTGAAAGCATTTCAGCAACAGTTGGGTTTTGGCTGTAATGCTATTTGTAGCAGCTTCATGAAGCTGCACAGCAAATTACTGTGGTGTACCAGATAAAATCAGCTCCTCACTTAATTTGTGAAAGTCATATTATGAAAAGCTCTTACTACTGGCTTATGTAGGTAACAGTGGGTTTTTGTTTGTATGTATACAGCTTTGTGAAATCCCCATGATCAAGTTTTAAAGCAGTTTTAAGATGGACATATTTTACCTATTGTCTGTCATTTTTCAGAGTTTATTCATTTAAAACTCTCTAATTCAGTTAATGTACAGATATACAGAACGTGTCTGTTTCTTACAAAATCCTGTTGCCTGGGATGCAAATACTGAAGGAACTGGTCTCATGTATATAAGTCTTCAGCAGCTAAGCCTGACAAGAAATTAAAAGTGTATTGGTTGTAAGTGTTTAACAACAGAAGTATGTTTACTGTCAGTAGCCTTCTTGGAATTAGCGTTCCTGTGTACCTCAGTTGGTAAGTATTTTCCTGGTTTTGATGACTGACCTTGGAGTGCTAAATGGCTCATACCGACATGTTAGAAAAGTTTGGCAGATTGGGTTAAAAAAGGAAGTTTGTGTTGCTGTCAGGTGATGGTTTATCCCAGGGGCTTGGCATGTGTCCCAGAGAGCTAACGTACCACTTACACATGGTTTGGGACAAAAGGGATTTCAGAAGGGGGCCTAGGAGACGGTGTTAAGGCTGACTATTGATAGAAAGGTTTCAGGTTTACTTCAAACAAAGAAGTCCAGTGGGTCCATTTGGAGAAAGTAGGCAGACGTCTTAAAGCTGTGTCATAATGGATGGCAGTTTTCTGCCTCCATTTTCATCTGGCTACTGCTAACACCGTTGCAGGAAAATCTAGAAGTAAATTGTTTTTCCTTACTAGAAAGTTCATGCCGGGCATTCCCAGTGACGTGCTGAAGATATTTGTGCGGCAGTCATGACCAGCCCTCCTCGTCCTTGGCGTCCATGAGGACGTAAGCCCTGCTGACAGGCTTGGGTTGGTGGAGCAGATTTTGCCATTGGGTGCTACTGACTTCTGGAAACGTGTGAGAAGGGGTCTGCTCCACCCTTCAGAGCAGCTTAGAAACTTCCAGAAAGGCTTGGGGCTCCCTTCCAGGGGAGGCAGAAGTTTTGGAGACAAAGAGCATGTCTGGGAGGTGGGAAACAGTTTTGGCATGCAAGATGTTGCCTACATCTGGGCAAAAGCTCTGTGTTTCTTTTTGATTATGATCTTGAGCGTGTTTTGACCAAAGGGGCAAAACAGGTACAGGGGGTTGCTAATGACTGCAAGTAACTCAGGATAAAGGGTGCTGAAGTGGAGTCCGTATTTATTCTGTGATCTGTATCCCATAAATTTACCTTTCATTCCTGTCTGTGTGTATGGATTTCACTCTTTCTCCCTCTCCCTATTCACTGGTGGCTGAGAGTTGCCCTCAGGAGGAGCCTGTATCCTCCACCACGTGAAGGAGGAATACAAGGGGACTCTTGGCCAAAGACGACATTTGTGAATGGTGTCGCTTTATCGTCATATTTGGTGTAGACCGTGTATGTTCCCACATGTGTTTCTTCAGTTTTCGCTGCTGGATTAACGTCCTGATGACCGTGTAATTAGACCAACAAGGAACAGGTCTGTCCAGATTTTCTGGTCTCATCAGGAAGGCTTTAAAAGACTTTCTCTGCAGCAAAAGCAAGCACACTGATCCATCTGTACAGATTTCTCTGGTCATTTGCTGGATTTTCAGTCTCCTCTGCATTTTCAAGGTGTCCTATCTACTGTCAGCCTTCAGAAAGGAAGGTGAGAAGCAAGGAAGTAGTTTTGGTGTGATCTAGCTATCAGTAATTTCCACGTGTGCTGGATCTGTAACACTGCAGAAGTGTATTCTCCACTGGTAAAGCAAAATAAGTGCGCAGAAGTCTCCCGCTAGTCTTAGGTCTGAACTTTCTCTGTCCTTGTAGTCAACAGGAAATTTTGGATACAAAACTGTGATTGTTCACAGAGAGATTCTACGTTGACGTGTGTGTATATATTTAAAAGATACTCTTATCTGTCTTCCTGGAAGGGGTGGGATGGGGGAGCAGCCTCTTTGTGCCCCATTCTGCATAAGAGCTCCTGGGCAGTGCACCCCCTTTCTGCCACTTTGCTTTCCTGAGCTCAGCAAATGAAGTTTTAAGGCAGCAACTATACAACTTCTACTTTCCACCTAAAACAAATTTTGTGATATCATAAAAATGAAAATTTAGAGTGTTTTAGTTTTAATTTAGAATGGGTTAAGGCTGGTTTTGCTGCCACCTTTATTTTTATAAAACTAATGTAGTAATGCTTGTAAATAATTTTCCCCATTAGGTAAAAAATTCACTTCCCTGGTGATACTGACCGTTTCATGAAACCAAGCCTGAGTGGTAGAAGAAGGTTTCTCTTGCACAATGAATTTCAATTCTTCTTGCTGCTCAAAGTGTATTTTCACTCTTACCAATGAGTATTGGAGAGCAGTGTTGTCTTTTTGTTTTAGGAGCTGCTGGGTTTAATTAAACCAAATCAATACTTTTTGAGAGCATTAGATAGAGTTTCACTATGCATTATATGGAAATACATACTCATTTTGACTTTTCTTCAGCTTACCATATGTCATGAAATTCAAAGTACATTAAAATTAATGTGTATTTTTAATACGTAGCTTTTTTTTTTTTACTGCCTTACTGCTCTTTCTCCCCCATAAAGGCAGCCCTTTTTCAGTTTTTATAAACCTTGGCATCATAGATGACACGTTTTAATTTGTAAGTGAAATGCAAGGAAGTGGGTATATTTCTGCAAGAAGGAGGAGATAGCAAAAAAAGGGTTAATACCAATTTTCATGGGATTTTCTATCTTTTATTCTACCAAAATGATTTTATATAAAGCACATATTAAACCATTTCAGATCTGTTGCCCTGTTCTATTTTATTCCTTTTCTTTCCTCTTTCATCATTTCAATACAATACACATACATATTTCCACTAATGAAATTTTAAACGTGGAACCTAATTCAAGTTGTGGACCACAAAACAGTAAACGGGCTTTTTGTGTCTTACCTCAAAAAAACTGTGAATCCTCAGCAGGGCATAAATGTGTATGACCACACTGAAGGGTAAATTAAGAACTGCAGATAATACCAATCTAAGCCTGGCCTGTTCTTATGGCTCCTTATTTCTCCAGTAAACCTTCAGAAAGATTTTATTTACTTGCTAAGAAATTCAGGAAGTGTAATTAAATGGCAGTTAAAGCATAGAAGTTATTTCACGGTGGTATCGCCTTGTTTGAACTCAGTGAGTTTCTTTAAGAAAATACTGTGCTTGAGTGAGCTGCTGCTGCAAATGAGACAGGAATAAAAATTACTCCGGCTGGCCAAGGAGGGGATGCAGTTGGTTGAAAACTTGTGTGGTTTCGTAGGAATACTGGAGCAGATGAATGTGGACACTCAGAATATCGTCATTGGAGGGATGGCGTGTAGGGTCCCAGGTTGAAGCTAGTGTGAACAGCATTAAAAATAGCAAGTATGACAGACCCATTAGTTTGTGAACATAATTTATGTTTTGGAAAACAAAAACAAAAGCTAGAGTTTAAATGAGATTTGTCCTTGAATTGGTAATAGCATTCAAATGGAAATCTTAGCAATGTGAGGTT
This sequence comes from Sagittarius serpentarius, assembly GCA_034782735.1. Lineage (NCBI taxonomy): Eukaryota > Metazoa > Chordata > Aves > Accipitriformes > Sagittariidae > Sagittarius > Sagittarius serpentarius. The sequence goes on along the minus strand of JAVKLA010000007.1, from coordinate 22,756,271 downwards.
GCTCTATGGAGCATAAGAGGAGCTCCAATGAATAATTAAACAAGTGATAGCTAATAAAATATACAGTGCATTGCTTCAAACTTAGAAATTGTAACTCTGCCTAAGGGATGGATGTTTTTCATTATTTTTTAATTGTTGCCAGTGTTGACCTTCAAGGTCTTTTTCTGGCAGATAATTTGTTATGGTAAGGATGAGATCATTAAGTATTTTAGCACAAGCCGCATGATGCAAATAGTTTCCTAATATTATAGAATGCTGATGTGGTAAGGGTTTGTTTTCTTAGGAATTTGTTCTCCATATTTAGTGATTTTTCGGATCATATCTTAAAAGAGAAATTCTACTGTAATCCTGCAGGACAGTGGATGTAGGTAGTACAGTAGCAAACGTCAGCAATTTCTGCTGTGAGATTTTTGTGACAGGTTTTGAATTGTAATAAAAAAGTATTACTGTAAAGTCTCGGCATGATTTTTTGGCTCCTAATAATATTTGTATATACCAAGAACAAATAGTGACTTTTCTCCTTTGCTCGGTTCATGAAAGCATCTACATAGGAGCCTGCAGGTTTTCCCCGTGCTGAAGCGAACCTCTGTGGCGTCTGAGGCTCCAGGGCCTGTATGCAAGGAATTAAGTGTTACTAAATTTTGCTAGTTTTATACTGTAACTCTGGTTTTACTATTTTAGTGTTTGCATAGGTAGGCACTAAAAATACATGTGGGGTAAACACCAAATGCTGTCAGGATTTATGTTTACAAATCTTAGTTCAAATTCTCTACAAGTAAATGTTTCAGTATTCAACTTTTTTTGTCAGAGAGTAGAGATGCCTGCTCAGAGAGAAACGGTTGCTGGGAGGAGCAAGGCAGTGTATAATCTCTTTTCTGTAAGGTTACTTGCCATTGTTATTTTTCTAGCCTAAGATGCTTGCAACAAACCGAATCAGTTGTTTGCTCAAATGTTTGTTGGTGATAGAAACCTTTTATGGCTCGCGTGGTTTCTGATGGAAGAAGAACAGAGCTATTGTCTGGTGTTCATCTATGCTATGGGCAGTCACTTGCAGGAAGTCTATAAATAATTCCTAGGGTAAAATTCACCTTGCTACTGCCTATCACCTGAAGAGAAAAGCCTGCCGATGCATGGGGCTAGGGCCGAGCGCTTCAGCTCGCAGCTCGCCCGTCTGCCAGCAGCCTGCAGAATCGATGCTGCGGTCTGGCCTGCCTGTTCCTAAGGAAGGGGTGGAAGGAGGGGAGGAAGGGCCGCCAGCAGAGCGTGTACTTTGATGGATAGATAAGGATGACCAGCGCTGGCAGCCACTACAGCGGCGAGAGCAGGCTGCAGGCCTGGGAGGCGACGGCCGGGAGTGGCGGGGCAGGGTCCGAGCCACTGCTGGGCCTGGCCTGGCTGAGCAGAGAGGTCCGTTCCCCGTCAAGGGGAGCGGGGTCGGCCTCAGCCGCCGGGGCAGAAAGAGGGGCAAATGGCAGAAAGGGAGCCCGCTCCCCCTCAGCCCCGTCCCAGTGCCCTCCCTGTGCCAGGGGCTCCCTGGGAGGAGGGCGGTGCAGCAGCTGGGCTTTCCTCTCCACCAGAACCGGGGGGGAAGAGGGGTACCCGGTGTGTGCGCAGGTGGAACCTGAGCATCTTGCAGCTGCAGCCCCACGTTGCTCCAGCCTTGGGCACAACGTCCTCAGTTTCCCTGCAGAAAACGCACTGCCGCGTTTTGAGGTGGTTGGTCTCGGTGGGCCTTCTCCTGAGCCTGCATTAGGGTTTGGGTCGTTGTAAACTGGGGAGGAGCCTCAGCAGGGAGCAGAGTGGACAGGCTCAGCTCATCCCAACTTCTGTTTTTTTTCTGGTGTGCTCCTTTATCGAGCTGCATGAATAGCTTTTTTGTGGAAATGATTTGAGTTTTTTAAATCTGCCGCATCCTGTCGATTAAAAAAAAAAAAAAAAATTTCATCGCCTCAGTTATATTCATTTGTCCTTTGCTAATCTGCAGACCCAATAATTTTCACATAAAAATATTTTTCCTCTACTCCTTTGTGATTGAAAATCCAGCATGTCATTTTCTGTCTTCTTGCAAAGAGATACCAGAATCAGACCTGTCACTCATGCTCGTGAGTAAGCCCCGCACTCTGTGGGGAGCTCCCTGTTCCCAAATCAATAAGCTTGGAGTGTTTTTCCCCAAATACTAGTTAATGTAAGCGGAAATGGAAGCCTTTTGGTGGTAACCCATCAAATATGTTTTAGTATTATTACTCCAAAGATAATGAGCTAACTAAAGCATCTGAGGTGGCTAAGGGAATGATGGAGCTGTGATGGTGTGGTGGTCTTTGGGGCGACCTGGGGCAGTCGTCGGTGTGGCTGTGACATGCACAAATACGTGTAACTCGCGTTGAGCGCCGTGAGCACGGAGAAGTGAAGCACCCAAACTGGCTGGTGATTTCCCTGGCAGCGAGGGATCTTTTTGCTCACCTGAAGTGTGAAGTAGCAACTCCCAGTCCTGCCCTTTTTTTCATAACCTCGGAGCAAAGGGTATGTTGGTGGATGTAGAGGGTATGAAGCACGTGAAATGACAGTGGAGTTTTCCAGTGCTCAAAGGTGTACAGGGGTGAAGTGAGTTGATTTGAACATGTAAATTGTGTTATTTAGTTACTTTCAGTGTTCAGCTTACTTTCAATGATTTACCACTTACATGTAGCTCAGAAAGGTTAAATAGGTATTTATCCAACTTCTTTATGATCAGAAGGAAGACTAGAATCCGTAGGATTGTCAGAGTTACTGACAGCATTAGAAGAGGAGGTAGTGCTGATCAAAATGAGCCCAGTGAATTACAGAGCTCTGGCAAAGGAGGGATTGACTCGTGCAACAATATCAATACGTTGCATCTGTTGAGAAAGGAAGGCAGTTTAGTCATGGAAATACATTTGTGTATAGTGGAGGCCATACAGTCTCGCTGCTCCTCTAAAGATGTCCCCTCTCCCCAGGGGCTGAAGGTGGGACAAGCTGGGTGAGGGAGCTGCCTCTGGAGGCCAGACCTCCTCTCTTGGAGAGGAAGCCAACCCAAAGGGTTGTGTTGGAACGTAGTGGCTGGTCCTGCTAGACCTTTTCTAGCGCCATCAGCGCTGTAGAACCAGTGAAAAAGCAGAGATGCAAAGCAGTGATGAAATAGCGTTGATAGCTGGCTTTGGCTTGCGGCTGCAGGGGGTTCAGCAGACCATCCACCTGCCCTCGTGCGGTTTTGACTTAGGAGGTGGCTACAGCAGAGGACAAGAGTAAGAACTAGGAAGTAACAAGCTCCTTCCGAAAACTTACATTGCTGTTTGTCTGCGTACGTTACTTGTCATACCATCCAGGGGGTTTGTTGTTGTTCATCTTCAGCAGGCTTGCATTCATGATCTGAATGTGACGTGTACTGTTAAATTCAAACAAGGATGTCTGAGTCCATCAAAAAATGTTCTTTCTGGAACATTCACCTCAAAAGAAGCCAAATGCTGACTTTAAAGAAACTTATGATTTCGAACCCGAATTAATCAAGTGTTTGAATAACATATTCTGGAAACATACTTTCTCAAGTCAACTAGGAAAGGTACTGCATGGTGCAGCATGCATAATGGCGATGAACCAAAGGAGCTATCAGGAATGCAGTCGCAGAGCATGAACAAAATCAAGCATCATCTAACCATGTTATACACCCTGCAAAACAGTAGATTAGAAGTAATGATAATTATTATCAAAACTATCATTTGATTAAAAATAGTATTAACTCCTTAAGAGGAAGCACCGTTAATCAACTTGTGCTAGAACAGGGAATTCAAAAACACTGGCAGATTTTTTATTTTATTGCTTGCAGGAAATACACTACTGCAAAAATCTAGAAACATAGAGACAGTGATTTGTTGCAGGTTCTTATGTGGCAGAGAATTTAGCTGCCTTTAGTTGTTGCTTAATTTGAAGCACGCTTAATAGCGATGAAATTCCACATTGTTGCTGAATTTATCCAGAGACGAAACTAAAAAACACTTTAAAAATCGAACCCCAAATCCCATAAATGACACGAGAGCTAAGACACCTTCAGAAAATAACAGTTGTAGAGTGTCCCATCAACATGTAAAATAGGCCCTTGCAAAATTGTTAAGTTATCCCATTGACGTTTCCTACTCTTTTCACATTTATTTCTCAAACACTGCAAAGAACGTTGCTAAATCAGGACTGTGATTTAGCACACTACAATTAATTTGCATTATGGTATTCATATAAAGGGAAGAAATTTGCCAATTGTGTATTTACTGGGCCTGTTAAATAGTATCTGGTTTACTAAAACCAATTTTCTCTGCCTGTAGCATTGTAGGAGAGTTACCGCTTGTATTTATCTTGTGACCTTGGTGCCTCCCTGTCGCCCACGTTCTTTTAATGATGGACCAAGTTAAATTGTACCTGCAGTCTAACCAGAGACTAGAAATGTGTTAGAGGATGTAACAGTGATCCCCGTTTACCAGTTTTTGGAAACAGTTTATTATTTGTCCTTATAAAATGAAATTAACTACCCTAATGTTTACTTACATACATATACATCTCTACATAGCTATCCAGGGTCTCTCTCTGTGTTTATATATATGTACTGTAGCATTTAAAATTTTTTTCAATAGCTAGAATTACATGTATTTGTTCCCCATTTGTGTAATCCAATAGCTCTTTCTTCTAATAAACCACAGACAAAATGCTGCATGATAGGGGAGGGAGCCACTGCCTCTTTGGAGAGCGTAGTGTAGGTGCTTGAATTCCTTCAGCATTGGAGTAGCCCGTACAGCAAAGTCTTCACAACATCCGCGGTTCCCAGCTGAAGCGATTTCTTGCATTCCCCTTATTTTGAGCCTTGGGTGTTTGCACAAGAAGAATGCTTTTTTTTTTTTTCCCTGCCTGTTTTTATATTTGTAAAGTGGGTGTAGGGGAGAGCAAATGCCCAAAGTATCAGGAACTGAAACGGGATGTCTTAAGGCTGGCTTAAGGCCAAGATGAAATACATCTCTCTTGGCAGCAGGGGTGCTTGAGACAGCCCTGTCATACTGGATAACTTATTTTTTTAATCAGTTAGGCTCATCCCTACCTCAGCTGACCTTCTTTGTTGGGCAGCGGGCAGGTCCATGCCCAGCCGCCGGGGCCTTCCGTGTCCCTCCTGGTGTGAGGGCAGGAGAAGAGGAGGGACGTGAAGTGAATGGTGCTCTTAGCGTGTTTGATGTTACGCCCGTTGTTCGGTTAGGAGATTGCCCGCATACCCCAGGAGGAGCCAGCCAACGCTTGGCCTGGGAAAGCCGCATGCCAGTGAAGGACAGAGCAAAACCCGCTGTTCCTCCCCACCTTTGTTGGTGTGCCAACTGGAAATGGTGCCCACTGGATTTGCGGTGCCTGCCCTGGTCGGCATCCTGGAGGAGACGTCCCCCCACGCCACCACGCTGTTTCTCGCCTGCGTCCCCCATCGGGCACTGCCGAGCCGTGTGCCCAGCCAGCTCGGGTGTTTCGGTGTCAGTGACAGGCAGCAGCTGTTGGAGTGTCTCACCCCTCCTTAGGACGAGTGTCCGCTCTACTTTGTCGGGAATGCATTTGTAACATGTTTTGCTTTCTGTACCAGAGACAAACAGTGAGGAATATGGTTCGGGTCAGTATTTTCTTAGGGGCCTTTCCAGAGAAATGCAACATACGGCTGCTGGCCCAGGGGAGCTGTGCAGCCCCTGTGAGCCATGCAGCTGGAGGGAGCCGTGTCAGGCCCAGGAAGATGCTTCTCTGACAATTTTGATGAGACAGAAAGGAGAAGCAAAGATGAATATCAGTAAGTGGCTGCAAACATTTTTATATGATTCCCTGCCCCAGCAGCAAAGCTGAGTGTCTGGCCTGTGTGCTTGGCACCCTTCCTCTCCAAGCTGTGGAAATCTTGCTGGAAGTTGATGCTTCCACTGCTGCTTTCCTTTTCTTCTTTTTTTTTTTTTTTTTCCTTTCTCTTTGCTAGTTCTGCATACGGATGCTGGCAGGGAGTGAGCTCCAGGTGAGAGCACAAAAGCGTTGCAGGAAGGTTGCACGTTGAGCCATCTTTCCTAGAGGCAGAAGGGCTGCAGCGGGCTGGGGTGCCTGGGAACGCAGTAGAGTTTTGGGCTGCAGCAAATCCAGAGGTTTTTGCAGCTGCCTGCTTCTGTACTCACTGCTTGCTGGCAGGGGTGTGATCATCCAGCCCTTAGTTTTACTATGTGAGTTTCACCTTTCAGTTGTAAAGGGACAGACAATTTGATTTATGGTTTTAAAGGCAAAAAGATATGGGTCAGTCAGGATGTTTATCAGCTATTGCATTAAAATGTTGATGACTTACTGATTTTAAATGAGTTTTTAAATACTTCAGAATAGTTGCTGCAAGTACTGTGCGACATAGTCATGCACGTGATAGAAGAAATGAAGTAGAGAACCTAGTGAGAATATTTAACTAAAAATGTGAACCTTTTTGCTTATAGCAATTCATTGCCTAGGGTAAAATCAATGGCATTTCATAAAATATCTAATGAACTGAAATAATTAGTAGTTTAGTTAGAAGCTTCAATGTTTTTAAAACTATTCTCATTGATTTGTAATAATGTATATAGAATAATACTTCAACTATTGTATAATAGCAAAATAAATATAATTGTATAATATGTATTGTATAATAGTATGTGCAGGGCGCATCATTATTTAAGTTTTTCCAGCTCCTGTTTTTTAAAATTAACTTTAGCATTTCTACCTTTATGGAATTCTGCAAAGAAAGATTACCAGGTTGGAGCAAGTGTTTTTTTTTTTCCCCATAAAGTTTTGGAAACACAAATGAGTACAAATAAAATGTTTCATGTTCCAGATACAGTATAAGTGGAATTTTTTTTAAGAAGTAAAAGCTTGCTTTCATAGGGGAGACTGAGTACTTGAAATTTGACAGAAGTAAAACATTCTGGTGTTTCTTAGTTTAAAATAACGTTTCACTTTTATTTAATTGACAAAAGGCTCAGGTGAAAGAAAGATGCTTAACCTGGTGCAGGATAACGAAAGCCGTGTGCTGGCAAGATTGTGTATTCTGTAGGTCATTTGTTTATATAAACAAGAATGTGTTGTTAGATGGCATTATAAAGAATCTTAAACCTTGAAGAAACCAACAAGAGTAAAAAAAATCCTTGATTTCCTGCATTTCTGTGGATGAATGTACAGTTCCTTTCTCGAAGCTACCCAGGTCAGTTGTCTGGCAGCCTGATGGGAGGCGGGCTGAAGTTAAATGGAAGTAGGCTGTTAACTTCTAATATGTTTTGGATCAGAGCTCCAGTGAATTCCTTTCTTCCTTGTAAGAGACGCTTCAGCACTGTGTCAGAATAATTGGGGGGGGGGGATTTATTTAAGCAGTGTGGGAATTTTGTAATTGGACACGGTTATCAAAATATGTAAAAATGGTGCCTAGAAAAGTGTTCTTATCTCGTGTAATTGCTTTATAATTGTTGGGGAGGGGAATCAGATTAAGGAGGATAAATAGTTCCAATGCTGAAGTTAATGTATTTTTGCAAATAGTGACTGTAAGTCTGCATTCCTTGAAGTCGGTGGGAGTTTTGGGGTTTTGCAGAATTGGAGCTAGTATTTGCAAATTCTCAGCTTTATGTAAGCAAGTTTGTGGGTTTTTTTTAAGGACTAATCAAAAGTTTTAATCAAAGCTTTCATTTATGTTTAGAATATTTTTTAAAGTAGGAAGTGTTGATCTTGAAGTTATAATTTTTTTTCTTGACTTCTTCTTGTCTCCTACTCTCCATTATCTCATTTAAAAATAAAATACAGGAACACTTCCATAAAGCTTAAAAATCAGTAAGTCAGTGACTGTTTTTCATGCATACATTGAAACCAGATTTTTCTTCTTTTTTTTTTTTTTTAAACTCAGGTGTGTTCTTAGGAGACTCACCAGGACTTGCTGCATTTTGTACCTGAAGTTAAAATTGTGGGATGTTAGGAAAGCACCGAGCAGTTTTAGTGAAAATGATTTTTTTGCCAACTACTACCTTTAAACAAAAATTTTACATATGTGAAGTTACTGCTTTGACGCCAATAACTTCATTTGGGAGAATAAATCATTCTTTAATGCCAGTAACTTTCCTAAACTCTTCCAAAGATAAAAAGAGCGTGTAAACACATCAAAACTTGTGCTATAGGTTATGATGTAGATAAAAATTAGAAAGCTAAAAACTGACCTTCTGTGGAAGTTGTGCTTCACAACTGTTACGGAACTTCTGAAAAACATGCCCAAAATGTTTTGTTTACGTGCTACTTCCAGCAAAAATTGTTTCCCTGAATTTGGTACAAGAGCAGGTATTTTTGCTCCGGTGGAAGCTGGTTTATTTTTGTTTTCATGCTAACCAAGTTTGCGCTTTGCTTGACACTGTATCTGGTGCTTGTGTGTTCCCTTGCTACTGAGTGGCTGCAGCATTTACAATATAGGTGTGGTAGGTGCTGCGTCTATGAAAGCAGTATCAGCCCTAGAAACAAAATAGTAATGCTTAAGTGCTATAAAGTCTGCTTTGAAAGTCCATGAGAGTTCTATCTTCCCAGTTCTGTGAAGGCAGAAACGGAGATGTGGTTTTCCGAAAACCATCCTGGGGCGACCTGCAGACTGGGGACGGAAACTAAATTATCAGCCTGTGTACGCTAGCGCCTGGCCCTTTGCTGTACGCGTCGGCAGCGCTGCTCCCCGTGAGCAGCAGGTACCTGCCAGCCGAGCCTCCCCCCGGCCCCGGGGATGGGAAGGGTGCCGTTGTACCCCGCGCTGATCAGCGCCCCTCTCCAGAGGGTGCATAGCAGCTGGGCCTCCGGGGAGCAGACAGGTTTGGTCATCTGTTCAGAAATCTGGTTTGGGGGAGAGCGGTGCTCAGACTTCTTTATCCCTGTTAGAGATTGTTTGTCCTGGAGCATTTCTGTATTTTTGTTGTCCACTTGTGCGGTCTGGGAGGGAATTGGCCACACGGTGTGCAGAATTTATGCTCTGTATCAAAGCCGTTTTACTCCTAGCGTCTTAGATTTTTGGTGTGAAAAGAAAGTGTGCTTATTCTGTACACTAGACTTGCCAAAATCGAATTGTTGGTAAAGCAAGATGCGTGTCAAACAGCGATTTTCCTATCTTTACAACATTTACTGGTATCTTTCAAAATTGGGGTCTAATATGAGACGTTTAGTAAGATGCGAAGGTCATTTAAAAAAGGCTGTTGCTGTCTTGCAGTAGTTACTGTGGGCAATTTTACTTCCTTAGTGGGGGGAGGGGGGGAACAACTGTCAAGAACTTGAAAATCAGTGTCTCCAGCCCTTCCAGGACTGGCAGCAAAAGCTGTCTGTTTGCTGGAAAGCTAGGAATTCCTCCATTCTCCTCTATGTAAGTTGAACGTTCATTTTTAGACTAGAGAGACTGCAAGATACCAAAGTTTAAAGACTGAATACTGTTAAATGCAGAGTTAAAAAAGCCTTTAGTTTTTGGAAATTGGGTGTGGATGTCAAAGACTCAGATAAAGACGCTGCAGTTTGGATAAAAGAAAATAAGCCTTTTCTGAAAGTAGGGTTTTTTTGAAAATGTCATGAAGCTTCTGGGGGTATTTGGGATGTGTCCAGACATAAAACAGGCAGGGTAGGAGTGAAGTAGTCAGACATTCACAGAAAGTTTCAAGGCTACCTAGTAAAACAAAGGCACATCACATAGTTGTTGACTTCATGTAGGTGGGATCAGTGTTCCTTTTATTTTTGTTTTAATAGTGGAAGGAGCACTCAGGCTGTACTTACTTATAATCGTTGATCCTTAACTCTCATCCATATTCTCTGTATTTACACTTGCCTTCTCTCTCATAATGCAGCATAGCTATTTTCTTTGTCCTTCAACGACTTGTTTGCTCTTCAGTCATGCTTTCATTCACTTTCTTTTGGCTCTTTCTATTAACACTAGCCCATTCTAATTCCCTCTTACTGCTGCTTTTTATCCTGCCTTTCCTTTTCTCCCTGGCCCTTAATTCCTCCCATCTTTCTGTTCCTCGTTCCTTCCTGCCTCCTACCACTGGGTCAGATGGTTTTCAGCGACCAAGATGTGGGAATTGTGTGTGACACGTGGAATAGAGCAGTGCACTGTGAAATTTTTCCTCAGAAGTCAGTACTAATTTCAGGTTTCCTCACTGCTGGCAAACGGCTACCTTTGTAGACTAGGAAGCCTTAGGAATAAGCCCTGAGAAGACGGGGTTCCCTGTGGCATAGTCCTCTTGAAGTCCTCCTGTAGCAGTGGGTGCTGGCATCTCTACAGCTATAGAGGGCATGAAGCAGTAGAGTATGTGCACTTGTGTCATGGGGAAATAGAAATATGAACCAAACTACTTAACCCAGCACCTTATATTTCTACTGGAGTAACTTGCTTTAGTAAGTTAAAATGTCAGTGCTGTGACTCTAACACTTCCATTTCCTTTCTCTGCTTTCTTTACGACAGTACTCCAGGGTTTTTAAAAACATCCACTAAAAGAAGGAAAGATCACGAGAAACATGCTCTTAATTGCATGCAGCTTTTAATATTCCTGGGATCTGTTTTGAAGGGTACATTTGACAGAGAGAAACCCAGCAGCCCCACACTGAATCCTTTGTCCTTCCTGCGGGGTGAAACAGTAGATAGCTTACTGTAAGTGTGGCTGGCTGCCAACCCGTGGCGCAGATTCTTTTTTTAATACTGTAAACTGGCAAGAAATCAAGAATTGCCGTTCTTCCTTTTATTTACTTTCCCTTCTGTATTAAAGAGCTCAGTAAATAAGAGAAAGTTAAATGTTGAGTGAAGGTTTCATAGTGATTAATCATTGAATAGCAAAGAGTTACCAGTTTGGGGTTTTTTGGCCCCCTTTTTTCCATTTCTTTTTGGTTGAAACTGGAAATATCAGTTGCTTCATCTGGAATAGATTATCACAGGGAAAAGTCTGTGCAGAGTTTGAAATGAGGACAGAGCAGAATGCATCCATCAGGCATAGTTTAAAATAATCTGCAAGACTGCTTCTGATTTGATCCTTAGATGTACTTCCTCCCAGTTTTCTTCCAAACTTGTGCTAATAATCAGTACTCTGTCTCTAGAAGAGACTTTTTTGTAAAGTGTACCCCCAGCCTCTGCTTGTAAGTATTTTCTTATTTGTACAACTAAGCTTCCTGAAATAGCTGCTGAGTTTTTTGTTTTGCTGTTATATATAAAAGTGGTAGAGGGGTGTGGAGTTCCTTCTGCTGCTTCTCAAATCCAAGGCATGCCTTGCAGGCTACTTTGCTTTCGCACTAGAAAGTGAATCGGCGTTACTGCTTTTCTGACGATTGTATCACAAATTATTGGCAAAATTATCCCCGAGGAAAATAATTATGTTGATACTGATATTGTGCACATTTTAATGATTTATATGGAGAGAAATACATTTCTACATGAATGATACAGGAGGTCAAATTAAATTTAAAAATTGCTGTTACTGTTAAATACAGTCTCAATGTGAAAAGTCAGCCCACAACAGATTGTTTTAAATCCCAAAGTGTATTGTGGTTCATTCAGAGTTCTGTCTGTCTTACTTAAAACAGATTAAACGTTTAGTAATATCAATGTATATCTGTTGCTGACTTGATGAACCTACCATATAGGTCATGTATGTACAGCTCTATTAAAGGCATTGTTGAAAGAAAATATGGACTTATGTTCCAGTTCTTTTATATTGCTTGCCTAATTGGAAGTTAAGGTTTCTGGAAATGATAAGGAATATTTTTGTTTTTATAGCAGTGGACTGTGACTGAAGAAATCTGGACTTGATCTGCCAGATTTCTTGAAATAACTTGGTCAAGTCATTGGTTTGTTTTTTCTTTTTGGGTTTTGGGAAGGTTTTTTTGTTTTGTTTTTTCCTCTGAGTTCTTCATCTGTAAAATGGAGATAATCCCGTTCCCTTACCAGACGGCAGTATGACATAGGTAAATTCATGAATGTTTGTGGGACAATGCAGCAGTACTGAATGGGTTCAGCATAAGTATTCACATTGTTCATGTTAAAGAATGATTGAAAAACTGCATTAACTTGAAAGCTGGGAGTATGTTCTCCCAGAAGCAGAGAATGTCTGAGGCTTAGTTTCCAATCTGCAATGCCCAAATGAGGGACACAAGAAATATTTATGCAGGAAATTTAGTAGTTTACAAGTTTCCTTCCTTTGGTTCCTTCCTTCCTTTAGTTAGAAAGAAATTTTTTTTTCAGACTCTGCCGGACAAGTCTGGATTTCTGAAGTAAATTATTTTCGTATATAAAAGGAATAAGCACATTTTTGTGGACATTTGTGTAGGTGACTTGGAACAAAAATTCATAAGTAAATAAACTATTTAAAGATGATTAAATTTGAGAGATGATCCAAAGAACTGAGAGCAACTTTTCTGAGTAATAATTTAAAAAAACCTCTTCTGCAAAAGCATGGATCAGAAAATATCCCCAGTCTCAATGATAGCCGTCAGAAATCTTCCCCTCATTCTCCCTTTTCTTTTGTCTTGAAACTGTATCTCGAGCTCATTCAAGATATGTAGGGAAGATTTCTTGAAAAATGACAGGTAGAACTATCACAAATTTGTTACCATTTTAAGGGTGTTGGATAAGATGCATAATTATCTTGAATACAGTTTCGGTTTTGCTGCCTTTTCAGTGTAGCATGCCACAGGGAAAACTCAAATTCATTCTTCAAGGATCCTGGACACTAAAGGGAGAAATAAGTAGATAACAGCTCTGTTTTCACTGGTGTTTTACAGTCTTTATTTTTGGTAAATGTGGTTGTTTATTTTAGGTGTAAGTGACACTAGTTTCATCCCTATTTTATCACTCACGTTAGGGGAGAATAAAGAAAATCTGCACAGAGTTTGAGTTACAGTGTGGCCGTGTGACTTGAGAGGAGTCTACTAATGTTTTTCTCCTTTTGATTCTGTGAGCAGATTATCTTGAATAGCTAGCAGATTTCCATATATATTTTTAAAATGCAGGAATAAGTGCTTGATAGAAATATTACAGTGACTTTATTTAATGAAGAACAGTGTATTGCAGTTGCATTTCAGAATGACTCCTATTGCATTCAGGTAGTTCTTCTGTGGATCTCAAAAGCTAGGTTTTTGTGCTCCTTTAGCTATATATTTGGAAGAAACAGAAAATGGTTTTATCACTTGCTTCCTACTGACATTCTCAGTTCTTACAGTAACAATTTTCCTTGGCTGTTGCAGCGTCTGCCAGGAGATTGCAGATCCTGTGCCTGTACGTAGACCTGATACCTCAGAAACTGTCTTTTATCCGATATACCCGTAAGGCAATTATCATGAGTCAGATGAACCCTCCACCCCAGCTTCCTTGTTATGGGTCAGGCCAGGGCAAGACCTTCTCTGGTCAGGGAGCCAGTCTGTGAATTAATGTCACTGAGAATTACGGGTAAAATCCCCAGCCATGGCTAGTGTCCGAAATCAGTAGCAAGACTGGCAATTTAAATGTCTGCCCCTCCTGGACAAAAATGAGCTGCTTGCGTCTTGTTCTTTCTCTCCTCCTAACAAGGGTCGTTTCTGATTTGTCCAAGTGAAACCAAGAAAATAAGTTGGAGGAGGAGGAAAAAGCATGTCTTCCTCCTTCCCTTCAGTAAGTTCATGTTCGTCCTCACCAGTAGGTATTCCACTTTTGTTCCCCAGCTCCTTTAAACTGGAGGAGGCATGTCCCACTGATCGTCTCTCTCAGCAGGTCATGGCGTAAGCTGCTCTCTGTTTTATCCCCCTGGCGAGGCCGTGTACGACTCAGTGCATTCACTCTTTCCCCTTCCTTTGCCAGGTCATGTCTGATTTTCTGTTCTCGAACAGGGCTTAGACCAACCGCAGTCCCAGCCAGCTCCTTACTCCCTTTCCAGAGCCAGGGGCTGCTGGGCAGAGTGATGCTTGTGGCCTCAGGACCTCCCTTGCCTCCCTGGCCGCCTCCTCTCCACTGCGGCACCCATGGTGGTATCGGCCACAAAGGGATTTTCTTTATTGCATTAAGCTTGCGAGAGAAGATTTAGGAGGTATGTCGCAGTGCCATTAGCCTCCTGTGACCCGGTGTCTCAGCAAATCTTTTTGTGGCTGTAAAGAATTTGTTTTGGTTTGAGCAAATTCGTCTTGAAGTATTAGAGCCATCTTGGGGGAAACTGTTTTCTCTGCCCACGGTGCCATCTTCTTAATTCTGGGTGGCTGGACCTACTGGTGGTATTTGTATCATTACACCAGTCTTGAGTAACATCCCGTCTCGCAGTGGGAAATTTAAAAAGACAACTAACTGAGTTTCCTTAAATCATATGGTGGTGAAATCTTTTCTAACAGACTTTTACACAGAAACAGAAATTTTATGTGTGTGGTAATAATGTTCATAAAACATGTTTTGGTGTACTTAGTGGAAAGTAACATTTCAGCTTTTGGAGGACAACCACAAAATCTATTAAAAAAAAAAAAAAGAAAAAAAAGTGTTGCCAGATACATAGACAAAAGAAATCTATCAAAGTTTGTTGATGTTTGTCTGCAGTGCAAACCAGTTAACAAGTTCTTTCCCTACATGAACGAGCAGCATTTCGTTACAACACCTTGAAATCTTTAAATAACTTAAAGGCTCTTTTCTTTGATGTGAAGTTCACTTTGTGACACCTTGGCGGCAGGGATGTTAGTTAATTATTATCTTTATTACAGGTGTGGCCTTGTTTAAATACCTCCAAAAATATCTCATCTATGGCACACTGATGCTGCTTGAGCGCATTTATCTGTTGTGCGTGAGCTGCCTTCAGATCGGGTGTGCTCATAATGAAGAACAGAAAATGTTCTGCCATCTCTCAGAACCTAAGCGGAGCTCTGCTGAGGTATCATTGGAAAAGATTGAATAGTCTGAGCCTAGCTTGGGAAAAAAGTAAACAAAATAGGATTTTTAGGTGGGATGCAGGTAGGATTTGACTGGACAAGTACAAAAATGAGATCTAAACCAGCAGGTTAGCCTCCTGCAAAATTCTGGATGACACAGTGACTAGAAGTAACTTGGTCTGGGTCTTTCGGTGTGTAAATCCCTGTTTCCTCTATGACTACAGAGTCTTTTTTCTGGGCATTGCTCAGTCATCATGTCCAGGGAACTGGATTCGACACAAATGTACAGGAGAGGTTTCTGTTTCTGTGGAAAAATGGTTGGAAGAAGGGATAGCAGTGTCTCTGTTAGATGGACACACTGTGGTAAGACCTGCTGCCCGGTATTTGGGGTCTGAGGTCCAGTTACTGCCTTTGCTTTAGGATGTTCAAACATTTTTTCACAGGTGAGTGTCCAGGGGCTAGAGTCAATCCCAGAGCAAGTACACGCTCACTCCACCTGACTGAAAAGAATTCCTTTTGACCACGTAAATCTTCATTTCTCTGAGGCAGCTACGGAGGCTCGCTCTGGCCATGCGATGAGGAACGCGACTCACGCGTTCCAGCTCCTGTTCCAAAGAACTTTCATAGGCTTGACATACATTAGCTATTGGATAAAATGTGGACCCTAAGTGGAAGGATGTACTGCTAAGATGAACTTTCATTGCCAGATACGGGAAAGATTTAAGCGCCGTTCCCAGCATTTTTTTCTGCTAGCAAATGTGAAAAGCTTTCCACTTAGCATGATAATTTGGGGGGGATCTCACTCTGAAGTTTTCGTGCTTCTTGGACATGGCTTAGAAGAATAAACCCGTATCTTTTGGCTATGGATGATCGTTGATGGAATTTAATGTTGTTTAATTATGATAATCAAAGGGTCAAATAATTTCATGAATTGCTAGGTATCGTTTCATCTTTAGTACAGTGAATACAGTCCCTGGGGTTGAAGAACAGTGATTGTTATGGTTCTTTTACCATCTGGCACTGTGACAAAAATACCCTATCTTGTGTTGCTCTAGCATGATGAAAAAATAGATAAATAAATAGGATTTATGAGTTTTCTTTACAAGGCTTTTCCACAGGGCAATTGATTTTATTTTAGCCTGTACAAGACAGACCAAGATAAGAAGGAAAAAAAAAGTATTTCTCTTTCTCACTTTCCCAGATCCAGTGTAAATGAAACACGACCGACATGTACTTACAGATCTTTAAAATACCTTAACAGTTTTTATTTGGCTTTCTGAAGAGAAGATTCTGGTCCTGTATTGTTAGTTACTTCTGCAGAAGAAAATAGGGGGTTTTGCAATAATTTTGAATGCCCTTGAGCCCCTTTATGCAGAACTTTATAATACTTCATGACCAGCACCTTGCACAAGGCTTTTTGGGGTGGGAACCTTTCTTTTTAATTAGGTTGCAGATAAAGCAAAGGCTCAGCTCTGTCACGTTAATTTGTTGGAAGTTTCTGCAGTGACTTTTCCCGTCAATTGTATATTCTCTATCAAGGTCAAAAGTATCATTGTTCTTCAAAAATGAACACATAACCTTTTGTTTAAGGAAGTAGTAGTCTGCTTTGGAAGTGACTTACACAAAAGATTACTTTGGTAGAATTGGGAATTCAAGGTAAATCAAAAGGCTTTTTATACATGTGAAGAAGTTCCATTTAATACTGGGCTGAGGTTTTCCACATTGCGTGATTAGACAAATGCAAAATTAAGTAACAGACGTCAGGATCAGACGCATTTTGAGGTTTTTTTGTTCGTTTTTAAAGTATATTGTTCTTTCTAGGAGAATATGCTTTGGGTAAATACCAGGTCTGGCTGTAAACTGCAAAATTGGCTTGTTAATCTTACTTAAAAGGTACCTTCATATTAAAATATCATTAAAATAGTGTTAGCCATGAAAAAAACGCAATGTAATGCTATATTTAACTACTTTGTAAGAGTCAAGTTGTTGTGATGAGAAAATTTCAATAAAGTTTCTAATGTAAAAATATATTTGGCAAGTCTATAACCTTCTTCAGCACCTATCACTTGCAATTATATACTGGTTGTCTCCTTGGAAGGAGGCATGGATGTCTTTAATTTTCAAAATATGAATAGAATTATAAATTTCTCATCATAAGAAAGGTGCCAGTTTAATTTTTTAGTGTATAGATGGTTAAAAGCTGGTATCAGTATATTAGTCATTACAGATCGGAGTATATATATATTTGTGAGGTGAAAAGTAGCTGTTTTCTGCATTAAAGATACTAAAGTTTAAAACCTGCTTCCTGCTTAAAAAATGTGTGGTAGAAAGTTTCTTCATGTCTGTAGCTTTCTGCTTAAGGGCCTAATTCTCTAGTTGTATCCAGAGACCATTAAGCAGGGTAGGATGTAACTGGGAAGGTGCTTCAGGACTGATCCTGTAGCAAGACCTGGTTCAGCCTCGGTCACCCTTAGGGGCATGGCACGTTCTGGAGGGCATCTGCTGGATTCAGGAGGGTCACTGATTTAACTTTCAGGGCAAATGTTTCTTTTGTTGGGCATAGGTGTATCTGCATGAACGTTTTGGTGGGAGTCAGGAGTGCACTTCTGAAGCAAGTCCGCTCATTGTCCCTGCTTCCTGCAGACGTGCGCACGTTGCCGAATGGGCTCAGAGCGTGCAGATGGGTTTCTTTTTGGGTGCCGCTAAACCAAAAGATGTTTTCAACTTGGTAATACCCATTCAGTCAGCAGGACCAGACTGGCTTTAGCTGAAAGTGAAACCATCTGAATGAAATGTGGACACTGGCTCCTCGGTATCATATGTTTTGCCCTCTAGATCGACTCCTATGGAGTTGTGCTACTGGCTGTTGTCATAGCCTGTCCTGTCTTGGCCAGTGACCGATAGCAGATGCCTAGGGAAGACGGTAAAAGGCAAGCACGTAGTAGTGCTTTCCCAGTATATTTTCCCAGCTTTCAGCAATCTGCATCTCACAAGCTTCCTGAAACAGAGATGGTATCGTGGGTTTAATAGCCCTTGATAGATTTTTCTTCCATTAGTTTGTCTGATTGTTTTTAAAACCATGTGCATTTTTATCATCCACAATATCCTGTGCAGTGAGTTCTATGGTAGAACAATGTATGTGTTAAGAAGTACCTTCTTTTGTTTGTTTTGAATTTGCTACCCGATAATTTCATTTGATGCTCCTTTGTTCTTATCTTGTAAGAGACAAATGATTCCTTATCCGCTGCCTTTATGCTGCTCTATTTATCACAGATCTCTTTGATACCACCTTGATAGTTTGTCTTCCAGGCTGGAAAATACATGTCTATTTAGTTCCTTGAACAGAACGCATTTCGTACCTTTGATCATCCTTTTTCTTCTCTCTGCCTTTCCTAGTTCTGTTCCGTCTTCTTTGAGAGTGGAGGACTGCATACAAGCTAGATAACATATTCAGTGTGCAGCGTCTGTCATTTAAATGCTGGCTTAATGGTGCATTCTGTGGTGGTCTACATTCCTGATAATTTTGAACAGTTTTTGATTTTTTTGACTGCTGCTGAAACTAAACTGGCATTTTCTTAAATACATCCCTAACAAGCACAAGATCTTTCTCTGTAATGTTGTTGACAGCTCACCCGGTGCCCGTATTGTATACATAGGGTTGGGGTTGTTTTCCTCCCCACCCATCCTCAGCACCACTCCCTACAGTTCTTTATAACTGTCAACACTGAGTTTTATCCTCCATTTTACTATTCAGTCCTTTGCCATGTGAGATCATTTGCAATTCTCTCAGTAAGCCTTCATTTGTATTGCTATGAGT
This sequence comes from Sagittarius serpentarius, assembly GCA_034782735.1. Taxonomy (NCBI): domain Eukaryota; kingdom Metazoa; phylum Chordata; class Aves; order Accipitriformes; family Sagittariidae; genus Sagittarius; species Sagittarius serpentarius. Next base: position 22,737,568 of record JAVKLA010000007.1, on the reverse strand, counting down.
GACTTAGTATCAGTAGGGTACTCTTTCTGCATACTGTTCTTCCCCCTTTTTCCAACCCACTTATTCAGCTGTGTCCTACAAAACTCCTGTGGAACACTGATACTGACCTATTTTCATAGAGAAAATGGATGTTTAATACCATCTTTTATTTCCCATCTTTTAACAAGTTATTTATTTGTTTGGAGAGCAAACTAGTTGATTGATCCCATCATGTTTGTCCTCTCATACATTGATTCTCTAGCAATGCTAGCAGATTTATGAGGCAATTGTGCAAATGCCATGTTGAGTCTTCCCCAGCATGCTGTATCTAGCTCTTGTGTTCAAAGACTTCTGTTCTTTGTAACAGTTCCTATCAATTTGCTCAATACATATGTCAAATTAATTGTCTTGTAGTTTTCTGGATCACCCCGAGAGCTCGATTAGGAGATTGGCACTGTGTTTATTATCTCACATTTTTCTGGTATGGAGATGGGTTTAAATAAGATCAACAGGAGCAGTAATAGCTCAGCTATGCATATGTGAGTTCCTGCAGAAGTTGAGGGGAACACCATCTCACGCTTGTGATGTGTTGCCATTCATTCTGCTCATATTTCTCCTCTGACCTTTATCAATGACACTTAAATTCCAGACTGATTCTAAACTAAAAAAAAAAAAAAAAAAAAAAGAAGAAAGAAAAAGATTCCAGCCAGGGGATCATCTACCTAACCTCTTCCATAGTGAGCACAAGAGCAAAAAAAAAAATATGTTTAGTTATGTTGTTTGGGTTTGTTTGGTTTAGTTCTGTTTCTGCTTTAGCCTTTTCTGCTCTGTATAAATTCATAGGCAGATCCAATCCAGGGTTTCTTTTCAGGCAGAGATAGATTAGATTATCCAGAGACAGAATGGTTGCCTCTTTGGGACAGTCCATCAGCTTTCTGTTCCCTTTAATCCCAGGCAGCAAGAAGGGATCAGAGCAGAGCTCAAAGTGAAGTCTGTGAGTGAACCTTCTTTGAGAACGCACTGATGAATTGGAGGAACTTGAAAAACTTCTGAGTTGTGTGGGCTTTTTTTGTTGTTCGTTGTTGTTTGATTTGAGTGGTTTTTGGGGGGTGATTGTGTTTGGTTGGGGTTTTGGTGTGTGTGGGTTTTTTTTTTTTTAACTCTTTTTAATATTTCCTTTAGAGACAGCTAGGAAACTAAACATGGCAGTTATCTTAGTGCAACATTAGGATTTCATAATTAAAGTCACAATGGCAGGAAATGCAGAAGTTTAAGTTTCAGTAGCAATATTAGCTACATATGGACTGTTTTCACTTCCTGCTTTTCATAATCAATTCTTATTTACGTACTTTGTGACTTACATTAATAGCTGAGCAACTGGCAAAACGTGATGATTTTTATTGTAACGGTGTTCCTGGGAAGGGTGTGTGTGCGCAAGATCAATTTTTAGGTAAAGAATTCAGGTGCAAGGAGTTTTAAGTGATTTGCTCTATTTTGTGTTCAGAGCTTGGAAATGAATGATTTTCTGAGTCCTATCGCAAGGTTAACATACTTGGTTTTATTTCCTATAATATTAGTAACTTTGCTGAGATTCTTGTTAAGAGACCTCCCTGTGAGCAATGGAGAGTGAAGAGGAGAATAAAGGTATTTGGATCATGAACAGCTCCCTGAAGAGGAAACCTAGAGGTTGGAGAAAGGGGGGATGCTGTGAACTGCTGTAGCTATCTGTAGGGAGACAGCAGGTGACTTAGATACCTATGTGGAGCTTTGTTTATCAAGGGGACCAGGTAAAATGAGTTGCCATGTTATGCACAAGGTCATTTCAAACTATGCTAATAAGTTGGAGATCATATGCTATAGGAAAGCAGTATATGAAACCCTTTAACATGCCTTGTATGTTAAAGCAGTAGGCATGAAGAAAAAGGGAGGGAAAATAAATGGGTTTGAAGCACGTTTCTGGTTTTGTTTTCAGTCAGGTCAGGTAGAGAAGGCTTATCGGGAATCTGCATGATGGAAATTTGAGTTGTATTGCTCTCCACTAACACGGGTGACAGGGCACGAGAACCTGCAAATGGAGAGATTTGTGACAAACCTAGGATGGAAGAGTGTGGCAGAGGATCAGTTGAAGACTGACTTCAAGGCTGAAACCTTGAAGTTCAGGGACTATGCAAGAACTAGAGTTAACTTCAGCAAAACCTCTAGAATTTGTCAGGACTGGACACAAGAGGCAACAATTTGAGAAACTGAAGTTATAGGTCGCAGACCCAGGGGTATCGAGGGTACTTGCAAGGAGGGTATTTGCACAACAGGCATGACTCTGCTCACTGTCCTCGACAAGAGGAGTGCTGGTCCTGCAGGAGATGCTTGCAGATCTGCACAGCTATTTGAAGTCTCAGAGACTAATTGAACATTTTAATTTTTGTTTAGTTAATAGGTATTTGTAATTTCTGCACTTTGTCAATGTTGATGGTTAATTACTTGTACATTTCATTAGGAAGGCAAAATGAGACTGCGCTTGTAAGGTCCTTGGTGTGATCTGGTTGGTGTTGGCTGTCATGCTGTGCAAAGTCAATATTGCTTATGAAAAAAATCCAGACATTAAATGAAGCCAAAGCATACGAGAGTCCTGGGCTTTGAACCGTTCTGACCAACTCTGTGCTACCTTTGCCTTCTTCTGTCTTTATCTATAGTTTCATACTGTATGTGGGTTCTGTTGTGGCTGGGTTATTCAAATCACCGTGGTTTGTTTTTTGTTGGTTTTTTTTTTTTTTAAAGTTGTCCTGTATTCATAACTCAGCAGTGAGTAAATGCTCTGTAGAGCCATTCTTTTTCTGTGTTCTGTCATTTTCAAGTAAGCTCAAGTGTGACTCCTTTATAATATGAATGGTGTATATTTCCAGTTGTGATTTAATGGTTTGGATAGTGGCTAAGGTAATGAGCTGAAGGACTCAAGTTGATGAACTCATCCTTCAGCCCACCAGCCTGTCTGAGATTTTTAGCTAATCATGCTCATACATGAATACTCACTTACTTCAAAATTTTTCATATCAAACGTGGGGTGAATTTAATAATGAATCAAATGAAACTTTCTCTTATTTGAAAGGATTTGCTTGCACGTTTTTAAGATAAGTGAGTTCTCTAATTTTCACTGTCCTGATACCTCCCTTGTTCACTTCATAACTTCATAGAGTTTTTGAGCGGTGAAGATCAAGCATAATGTTTGATGAAAAAAAAGTTTGTTTATGAGCAGAGTTTACATCTGATTCTGCAGAGCCTCTCTGCACTAAAACTGTTGTATGGCTTGTTTCATAAAAGTAATGTTCTAGTAAAAGAGGATCTCGTGTGATACTGCTTTTCATCATTGTTGAGAAACAGCGATGTTTGTCTTTGGGCATGAGCCACAGCGCGAAGATTTGTGGAATGAATGTTTATAAACTCAGTTTTCAGGTACTTGTGTTTTTTTTTTAGTTTGTGTTTATTTTTCCAGAGTTGACTGAATTGAATTGATTTAACGCTGCGTATAACATGTAGATGTTTTGGTAGGTGTATTAAAGGTCTGCATTCATCCCATGGGTGGTTTTTTGGACTAGACTGTCGCATCCAAGTTAGCAATGCAGCTGCTGTAGTCTCTATCTGTAATCCACAGCAGCAGAGAGGTACTGCCAGAGGGTAATTTGCAGGTGCTTTTGTTTGTGTTTTCAATGCACAGATAATGAAGAAGAGAGCAAATCCCTTCCCTTCTTTTTTAATTCTGAAGTACTGTCATCTTTTCAGCAGTGGGGTTTGATATCCTACCTCCAGAGAGGTTTGCTCAGTCACAGCCTGGTCTGTGTAGGATGCTGTTCTCGTACTGTTGTTTTTTCTTGTTAGACCTTTGATAGTGCGACTGTCAGGTTGGCATCTCGCTCTGTTTTGTACCTACAACCAGCAGAGCTTCATTTTTGCATCCCTGTCATGTACTAATGAACTCAGTCTTGAATTCTGCTGTTGCTCCTTCAAAAATAAGTGCCAAATTTGTTTCCACACAAAGCTCCTTCACTCAAAATGTGAAGTAGATTCAGATGTGCTAGCACATACACTGTGTAAAGTTTGTCTTCTGCTGCTTTCTGGCTACTGATGGAAAGGTTTGATTGCAAGCCACTTTCTGGCTATGCAGTCTTCCTCCGTGCAGAGGTTTATAAGAGCAATAGGGTGACTTTATCACCAGTTAATATTCTCAGTAGCATATGGCACTTGAAAACTTTAAACACTGATAAAATACAAACTTCAGAAAGATGCCAATGTAAAGAGGGATGTTAACTTTGAAATAATTTTGTGCTTATATTAGTTCAGAAATAGTAATTTTCAGGAGTAACTTCTCTACTAATTGTATGCTACAGATTGCTTTATTTGCAGTGTGCTTTACTAGCCTGGCCATATGACATTTATAATGCAACTGGACTTCTACAGTTTTGCTGCTCTTTCTAAAAATGAACACTGAAGACACATTAAAGGAGTCTGCAAATAGCCTTGCTGTTATCAAGTGATAAGTCCAGTGGCAGTCTATGATCCTTTTAGAACTAGCTGTGGAGGGGATGACATGGTTTGAGGTTGGTGTTGTGGATGAGTGTTGTTAGAAGAGTTGGGCTACAGAGCATAGGAAGATTTTCGAGAGCTGGGCAGTTGAAGATCCAGTTCAGGGGCTACATCGTCCGTGCTGCTTCAGTACTTCATTGGAAACCTAGTGCTGATCTTTTTAGATACAGCAGATTGCCCCTTTTTTTGCTTCTTACACGTACACTATTTATGTTTGTTTTAGCTAAATTAACAGGTGAATTTAGCCTACCCTTTGTAGTCACCCACCACCTGGACATACTTTCACTTAATCAAGAAATGCAAGTGTAGAGTAATGCTCTCCTTACACTGCCTGTGCTATTTATGATAGCAAACAACCTCGATACTCGGGTTTCTATCTGACCAAGTTTCTGTAATTATTTATAGTTCTACAAAAATGAAACAGTAAGGGAGGGCTAGTCTCAGGTTATATAGTTAGTCCGTTGGACAAAAGAACCTGCCATAAGGCAAATTATTCAGGTGCTGGATGGAGAATTGTCATTTCTTAGAAGCCTCCCTAGATCTCGATACCAGGGGTGGGAATGATTACTGCCTAATGGAAGTGCAAAAATTTGCCTGTTGGCTTGTTACTGATGAGGTTTTATTGTAGCCCTTTGATAGGCAGAGGGGCAGAAAGCTTTCTAATTTTGAAGATGGAGTTTCATCAGTTTTTACAGAATGGATGACAGGACAGGGTTGCCTCTAGTAGGAGGGATCTGGGCTTGATTACCCGAGAGGGTCCCCCCCAGTCTTCATTTTATGTTTCTGGCCACAGGAGAAAGACAACCTGCCTGTGTGAAGGAGATTGGTATTGTCAGCAGAGAGTCATATAACAGGCTGTGAGAGGAGGGCTTTTCTTTGGGGAGAAAAATGGACGTTTTTCCACAATTCCCTATCTGCTCCATATTAATGTACACTTGATCTAAGTAAAACAATTTTCATGATTTGGAGGGGAGAAATGATTTTTCCAAATATATATAAAGACCATTTTCCATTCAGTTATCCAACTATTCTGCCTGTATTAGTTTGTAACTCACAGTCACAGTAAATACCCAGTTGAGAAAGACTTGCCAATGCAGAGAAGCAGCATTAAAGTGCTAAAAAATCTGAACCAGGTAATAGCCAGTAGAAATAAAGCTTAACTGTGCCTTACTTTACATAATTAAGAGTTTAGGACTTCTAAAATGTATTTTTCTATCTTATTTATTTTCCAAGGATTTGTATTTGCTCCTGGATTTTACTCTCTTGTAGGTCAGTGAAAGATGTGGTGAACTTTGAAAATTCATTAAAAGTGTTATTTTTAGGTCTGCTATACTTTATTCAGATGTGAATCTCAATGGGAAAAATGTTGCTTCCACTATAATAGTGATATTCACCATAAATGGAAGTTTTGTTACTCTCCTTAAGGGAACTTTGATTTTATTAATTAGCTTACTATTCTTCATACATTAATTTTTCATTACATTTACAGGGACCAGTTAGGAGCTGAATTTTGCCTTTAAATTAAAAAAAATACATATTTTGAGTGCTCTAGGTGGCACTTTGTTGTTTTGTATTATGTGTATCCTTATGTATTCATACATATTTTATAGTAATTTTGATAATTTCTACAATAAAACATAAAAACACACATTTCAAATGATGTAAGACCGTAATGCATATAGGAGTAATGAATAAACAATCTGTGTTCATCAAGTAAAGGGAGGAATATATGATGTGATACTGCTGTGTATGTAAAAGGTATCTTAAAGCTTTTAAGCAGTATTTGCACTATTTTGATTTCACTGGAAGGTGAATTGAGCTTCAAAAGAAAAAGTCCATAGTATTTACCAAAATGTTGATGTTACTGCTGAAATGCATTTATGTAGTGTATAATATCCATTCTTTATCCCACTGAATAATGTGTATTTAAAAGTATAAAATACAAATGCATAATTACAGTACACAATCAAAATGGTAGGAAATACTGCTATTCTGGGTAAACTAAGAAAATATTTGTGTTCTGCAGTTGCCAACCATCACCCATTTATCAAAAAAGATGAAAACATACTGTCTGAGTCATTGTACTTTAGTTGCTAATTTAACATTTTCAATTAAAATAAAAATGCATGACAGTGAATGTAAGAACTTAAAGTTTTTACCAAGAAATGGAACGTCACATAATGGTTAATGAGTTTATAGATAAAATGTTAGTTCATAGTGCTCTTTATACAATATGATCTCAGATATCCTTTGATATGAAAAAAAATAAAGCTAATCTTGAACTTCAGCTGAATAAAAATACAGCTTTGCTCCTTATCACTTCAGTAAAAGCTTTTTAACAGAATCTAACTTGGTTTTTTTCTTCACATAGCAGAGGGAGCTTAGGATGTACTTGGAGACTGATTCATTTTTCATGGCAAAAGCTAAAGTTGAAATACATTATTTTGAAAATATAGGACTAACCACCATTCTTGGGTTAGGTATGAATCATTTCAGAATACATCAGTTTATTTGTAGTTCAGGTTTTGCTGTGTAGTTAAGTCTTGTCTCTTCTAAATCATGTTAGCTCTTACTTACTAGCTGTGATGAAAGCCATAAAAGTTCAGTATACTTCCACATGAGAACTTGCTGGCAAAAGAATAGCGGTTTTTGGCCGAAATCTGAGTCCCAGCTGTTAAGACATATTTAAACTCATCGGAGGAAAAAACTGGAGTTCAGTCATCAAAATACAAAGAACCCGTATGTTAGCTTGTTAGTTACTCGTCTTTTAATCTTTTGAAGTAGACACGCATTTTTGGAAGGATTGGCTTTTTAGGATCTGCTCTTAAAACTTACTCAGCAATAGAAAGATGTAGAAAGACACTTGGCATGCTTTGTTTTATGGCTGTATTAAATACTTAACTCGCAAAAAAATTCATGGAGATAAAATACCAACCAGTGTAACATTTTCATGTCATTTGGTCCCCACATGTATGTTAGGCATACAGATACTGCTGTTTTTCTGGCTAATATTTCTAATTTGCCTTTCAAAATGTAATTTAAATACTCCTGGAGTATTTTCATTTTTCATGCTGTTTCCTCTGTCTAATCCCATGGGATAAGATGTGGAACCGCTAGTAAAGTTTGTTTGTTTTTGTAGGCTTGGGGGGGTGTAGGTGGGGGTTAGTTGCATTTCCTTAGGCATTGTTAACTATGTGTTTAAATGTTGAAACTGAGCCAAGAAATTCTGCCTCATAATTACATTTGTGGTTTAGTGGCAGAACATAATACCATTGCCTTTAATAGCAGATATGGGAGAAAACACAAAAAAAAAAATTCTAGTAAATCTGTTTGTAAAGCACAGACCTCAGGGATAAAGACCTGGTTTTGAATATGAAAATCACATTCCTAAATTTATTTCCAGTGCTTACGGGAGATAATAGAACAAATGGTTGATTAATAAAGTAATTCTACGAAAAATTGTTTGAAATACCTTAATTCTGAATTACAAAGTAATAGATTAATAATAATGAGAAGGAGGACTTGTTACAGTAGGTCAAGTTGTTGACTTTCAGATTAGCTCTGTTCTATTTAGAAAAGAAGCATCATTACGAATACTGGTATGTGTGTGTTCAGAGCAGTACTCTTGAAGCCCTGATACTAATAATATATATTGAAACAAGGATTATTTTTTTTCTTTATTTCTTTATATTTAATTTCTGGACATTGTAATCCATTACATTCTGCGCCTCCAGCATAGCAGCTGTAGGGAACACAAAGTGGCAAGCCACCAAAGGAGGAGTTTTCCTGCATTTAATGTGTAAGCAGCTGCCATGCAGCATTCAGTAGGAGCCCTGTGACTGTGAAAGGAAGGGCTGGAGTTTGGGTCTGGCAGCAGCCATTGGGAAGGTGGTGTGCCGGAGGATGTTGCGATCTGACTCACCTGAGAGTCAGAATTCTTCCTTGGCTTTTTCTGGGGCCAGCAAAGATAATACATACATGATAAAATACCGAGAGCTGTACAAAAGCAAGAACTTAAATAATCCCCTAGTATATATTGGTTGCACAAGTTGACTAGGCATGGATGGAACAGCTCCTCGGCACCAGGAGGAGGGAATTAGTAGCTACTGCATTCCTAGTTCTGCAAACCAAATCCAGAGGTGCCCTACCTGCAAATGAGGAGGGTCTTTTTGTCCCAGCATGCTCCTGTGCCAAGAGCCCAAGATGCAGCAAGGAACCCAGTGTTCATGGAAAGAGCGGAAGATTAGTTTTGTTTGCTGATTTATTTTACTGTGCCTGTCTGATGAGTTCCTCTAGGGTAGGACAGTTCCCTCTTCTGTACTGGGCATTAGAAAGTATCAATTAGATACTTTTTAAGTATCAATTAGAAGATAAATTTTCATGGGCCTGTGCTAACATTATTTCTATTAACATGGGATTAAACAAATCATTCTTCACATACGTCTTTATCCAGAATTAACAAAAAAAGAAGGAACTTAACACCATCCCAAGTTAGTTAACGTTTTTAGGATTGTGTTGTTCTGTATTTGCCCACCTCAGGCAGGTGAATGTCTTCAACTTTGTATTGATTCAGCAACAGTCTTCATCACCGTTGTATCCAAGGATGAATTCATATTTTCAAGGTGGCCAGACACCTGCAGATGACAACTGTCTCCTGGTCAAATTTTTTTGAAGTATACAAGCAGAGTAGATGGGCTTATTAGTGGTTAGGCATCTAGCCCGCTAGACTTGCTTATTCCCTATATATGGATTTTGAGGTATTGAAAAAACTTGAAAATCCAGCCATAGAGGCCCCATAGAAGCACATTAAACTTTCTAAGCAATAGTTGTTACATACTTCACTTTCCATATGGAGCAGCATCAGGCTTTGTACCTCCCAAACTATTTGGCCTTGTTTTGGGAGATTTGGGCTAGATTAATCTCTTTCCATGTGAAATGGATGTTTTAATATCAACATGAATTTAGTTGGGAAAGCAAAAGTTGCTTTTGAATTTGAGGCGTAGTTTACCCCCAGTCTGGGCTTAATTCAGCATGTAATTAAACACATTTGTAACTTTAAGCATATGAATAGTTCTAATTAAATTAATGGGTCTCGGTGCAGTTGCGTGTTTTTGCCTGCCTGAAACAGACTATAGGATTAGAACCTTAATTTAAAGATTGTGCTTCACAGAATGCCAGAGTTCATCCCTGTTCTTATTAGAAACATTAGCCTATGGTAACATCTTAGAATCAATAAATATTCCTGCTATAGAAAAAGGTAAATGCTGGTTTGTTGTAGCTTTTCTGAAGACTTTTACCTATTTATTTATACAAAGGGTTAGGAAAACAGCCCTGATGAGTAATAACGAATGTGTGTTTGTGGTTTCAAGTCTGCCACATCAGTGTTCTCCAAGTGAATTTGGTTTGCAGTAGACACTGCAGATTGTAAACTTTTTCTGAGGCAATATTTAAATGCACTTCCCTGGCAGCATAGAAATATAAATAAACATGCAGTGTTAACTTTTAATATTACTAATCTGAGTGAACTTCAAAAGTAGCTTAAAGAAACTGTAGACTTATTTCTGTTGGATTTCAAAGGAGATGTGCTGTACAGATAGCAATGTTTTATCAATCACACAAAAATAAAAATTGAAACAGTGTTTGCTGAAAGCCTTGTAGAGTTTTGTACTCATGCTAATCCATTCAGATTTTATTGTTAACATCTGTACTGAGTGATTGGAAGACTTACTACATTAGGGGCCCATGAAGGAAGTATTATTTACGTTTGTGTAAATGAATTTGATAAATACATTTTAGAATGTAGGAGATGGGGCAGTTAAGCTATTAATAAAAGTAAAATAATATTAAATGTGAGAAGATTGTATTAGTGGTGATGATTATTTTATTATTAAGATAATATTCCAGATAAACATCACTGTGTTGTTTAGCTAGGGCTTCTGCATTTATTAAATGATAATCATATTTGTAAAGAGCAAGGAAGAGTACATTATAAATTAACTACCTGATCATGACCTTCCTTCATTTCAACCAGCTGCATAAATTTGCTATTGACATCTATGAAGGCTGTATCTTTGCTGCTAATACAGTTTTCCTGTTGTATCGGGGAGCTTGTGGCAAACTGGTTTAATGGAATTTCCCTACACATGGTGGCAGTGTGCAAGATCTCACTATGCAGAAACAATGCTTGCTCTATTTGCTTTTTGTTTGATAAGCCACAGTATAAAGAAGCGGCCTTTTTTTGTTCTTGCTGTTGCTTTGGGGCTGGTATTTTTGTGTTCATGCTAGCTGATGAATAAGGTGACTGTTGTCTGTGTGTATTTGTAGCATGCAAATATAACTCTACTGTCACACTTAATAGAGGTTGTTTATGTGTCATCGTGATGCTTCTTGTTAGCAGTGTTACCTCACCAAGTAAGTTAAGCTTAAAGTGATTAACTTTGCAAACATTTCAAGTGTACGTCTGTGTTTTAATGACAAGTGTGTGCAAGCCTCAAGTCTCTTTAGAAATTACGCAGTACTGAATGTCATACAGGCTGGGTAGAATACAGAATTTCAACACTTGTTTTGCAGATACGGCATTGAGTTCACAACATTTGCAGTGCATTAAAAAAAGTGCTTAGCTGAACAAAATTAATTGTAAAAGCTGTCAAAGCTGTTCTTTCCACTGAGACCAAATATTTTCCTTTCTCCACCACTTTTGACTGTCTCAGAGGCCTACCTTAAATTTTTAAACAAACCAAAAGAAAATGCTAATTTACGCTACTTATGCTTTATATAGAAAAGGGTATCTCTTTCAAAAGGTTACTTTTACCAAAATCCTTAAGACCTCAGATTTGTTTATATTGCTGGCCAGGGTGAGGGGACCCCAGGAGGGGGGACCCCAGGACGGTGCTGTGCAGCCGTCACCAGCCGTGTGTCTGGGAACACGCCGCATGAGGCAGCGCTAAGGCAAGGGGACCTGCACACCCCCGTCAGTCAGCCTGCCAGTAAAGCTGCGGCTGGCCAGAAATGACTGCCTGCAACACAACAGCAAGTGGTCGAAAAACTACATGGATTTCATAAACAGTTCTAACAGTTACAGTGGTGGGTTTGCATTTTTATTTTTTTTTCCTATTACTAAAAGTCTAGCAATTGATACATATTTACAAAATAAGCTCTTTGAAGAGAAAATGACCATGGCAAGGATAAAACACTGAAGACTTGTACGGTGACAGAAGCTCAGCCTTCTGGTTTCAGCTGACTCCTCCCTTTGACAGATGTATTCTAACAAGTGCTATCCAGCCAAGAAATGTTGTGGGGTTTGCAGTAGGACTATTTTATTTTATTTTATTTAGTTTTATTGTATTTTATTTTTTAATAGCAAAATGAATGTATCTGTGCATATTTTTATATAAGGATGAACACATGCGTGTGCCTTTTCTCAGAAGTCTTCATTGTGTCATTGTGAGAGGGCTGTCTGCATCACATTGGAATACAGAAATAAAATGTCTTAACGGTCGAGTTTGGTCTCAGTGAGAATATCTACAGAGTAATCATGTTTGCTGTCTACACTGTATTTCCTGTGGTCTTCATTTGTTGAATTACGATCTCTGTCACGTCGTTTAGAAGTGCCAGTTGCTTTCATACGGTAATACGGAAAAGAATCATAGTTAAATAAAATGCTTCTTTGGCGCTTACTTTTGGAAATACATGATTGTGTAATTTCTAGGGAAGTTTGAGATGTGTTCTTTAGGTATTTTAGTTTTTATCCTTTTCCACACTGTTGAACGTCTCGGTAACTTACTGCTCCCACACCCTCCTTTTCAGGCCAATAAAACTGTAGATCCTTCCTCCTTCTGCACACCCTTGTGTTTCAGGCTGCTGAATAATTGACTGTTGCGCAAATGTGTTTTGCTTCCGATACTCTTCAGGCAGAAGCTGGGACAGAAGAGCCCCAATTTCTAGAGAAGTACAGGGAGCCTGGCCTTTTCTCCTTTACCGCCAGCAGATCTGAGAACTGGGCTCACAGTACAGTTGAGAAGGAGCTCAGTAATCTCTACTTTTCTTTCCTTGCTTTCTTCAAAATACATTTTTTTTTTACCTCTCGACTTCTCTCAGGTCTGTGCTAACTGATGTATAGCTGTGGTAGTTAACCTTCTTGCAGATTGAGCATCTTGAAAGTAGGGCATACCTTGCTTCTGGACAGAACCCTTCGTGGGTGTGAAGGAGCAGTGTAATTAAATCCCTCTCTGAGTTCAGTATTGAGAATTACTGAAATAGTTGGTACCAACTTTGAAAATTAGTTTGTCCTAGAATTTTTAGCTGTAGGAGTTCATCAGCCTACTGGTCTTACCTACTGGTGTCTTCTAAATCATTAGCCCCAAGATCCAACATCTTTGTACTCTAGAAAATCATTCTGTAAGCATTTGGTTACTCCCTTCAGAGAGATTGCGTGCTTTTTCCATGGTTGAGCAGATACAAATAACGTAACAGATACTTAGTTGCCTAAAAGTTTACAGAAGGTCTAATAAACTACTGAAAATTTAACAGCAAAATAAATAATTTGTAACATTACACTTTGGTGCACCTGTTTTATTTGAGCGTAAAGGTACTGTTTTGAAGAGTTTATGCCTATAATTTAAATTGCAATATGTAAAACTGTTTTCTATTAAAACATTCTCTCAAATTGGGCATGTTACACAAGAACTTTGACTAAGCCCTAATTCACAGCTATCCTCAAAAACTGTGTCATAAGAAGTCGTAAAAAAAGTATCCTACGAAGGTTTCATTTGGCAAGCAGAAATAGCTGAGCTACATTAAAATTTGTTTCTAAGTTGTTACTAAAATGTATGTATATGCCTGTGCATTTGTAGCATATGCTGTAGTTCAACTGTATTTTTAATAGCCACGTAACTGTTTTTCTCTGTACTTTGCCAGATGAATTCTTTTCAGTTTGAAAACTGTTATGCTTGCATTCATCCCAAGAAAGGAATTGTTTGGGGAAGGTTGAGAAAAATGTGTTTAAGCATTCTGTAAAAAAAATAATCAATTTGAGTTCTTAATGGTTGCAATTGAAAGTTTCAAGGAAAAAAAGAACAAAGTTCCTGTCCCTCCTGGGATGGGAGGGCACGGGATGAAGCACAGCTATGCATGTGGTAGAGCTTCGTTACGGCTAAGGGAAGCTCTCTGGACGCTGTTGTAGGATAGTCCCTCACCACAGCAATCTTGATTTCCAGTCCTCGGAACAGGCCAAGATCAGGAATAGCATTTTTCTTAGCACGGCCTTAAAATGAACTTATCCCACCTTCTTTTGGGCCGAGAGTTGTGAGGAAAGACTCCCTCACCACAAGGATTTCTTCTTTTGCATGCTGCCGTACAAGGACATAGGAAAAACCTTCAAGAATCCAAGGAAAATCTAGTAGTTCAGTGGTCATGAATAATTAAATCTGTAGCTTTCTGAACCACCTTTGGGCTTCTTTTTTTTTTTTTTTTTGGTCGTATTTTAAGGGCCCTCTTTTAAGACCGTCTGCAGTCAGGAAAAGGAATGTTAATTTCCATGGGATTCATGTACCTTGCCCCTGAAGGTTCCTCTGAAAGCCGACGTCCTTCACAGCACCGCCAGGCACTGCTGCACCCCCTTGGTGCCATGAGTCCCCAGCCAGCGTAGGAATACGCGGCATGGTTTGGCCATGGTGTTAACTAGGCTTAAGCAGAAAAGCCCATGATAAATACATGGATGGGAGGATTTCTTGTGACATCTGTGATCTTTAGATCAGGTCTGCTGTCAGTCTATTTCTATTTGATGCTTTCAGTGTACTTTGAAGGGGGTGGGGGGGAAAGAAGTGTGGCTGGCAAAGTAGACTGCATAGGGGAGCCACTATATTGCAGGAGTGATTGCTTTCTAAATAAAGAATTTCTGTATCTCTTGAGAGAAATTAGGAAAAGGGCCATAAAGTTTCTGTTGGCCAGCAGAAGAGAACCATCTGCTGGAGTTATGAACAGTTGGCTGCATTTAACAGCCAGTGGTTGATGGTCTCTGTTCTAACCAGGAGGAGTTAGTTTATTCAATGCAGGTGATTGAACATGCCAGAATTAAGGAAGGGAAAAAAGAAAAGTGGAAGAAAGCTGTTTAAAAATAAAGTTGTGGTTCCACAAGGACAGTATTTTTATGTTTCAATTTTTTTATCATAAATTTCTCAGATCATTAAAAGGTACTTGCACATGCTATGTCATGATATTAGTGAATCATTAACTTCATCTGCAGAGAGAAATACAACATTTTGGCACTTTCTTTTCGTTTTCCTTTCTTTCTTTGTGGTTTTCCATTTCTCTTCTACAAACAGTTAGGATGAACTAAAACATTCCTTGTTTTCCATTAGGTCTCATTCGCTACAGTTTTCTGCCTTTAAATTACTTCTGAACCACAGAATCTGGCAGGGCTCATTGGAAGGCATTTGAGGACAACTACTTGATCTGGAGTACAGCCATGTACGGTACTTGAAGGCATAGAACAAGCAGTATAAATTGAGATTATTTTACTAAATGTTTATGGCTCTTCCAGGACAGCCAGTAGAATTACAGAAAAAAAAATCTTAATTAGGGCATAGTATGTAAACACTCTCTTTTTATTGCATCAAGGAATGCTTTTACCTTCTCTGTCTTAAAACAAAGGCCTGTTTAATGGCTTTTTGCTTAGTAGTGTCCCTAATCTAACATTTCTTGTCTAATTGTTGGAGATCAAGTACACATAAAGAATTGCTAACATCAGAGGTATTGAATGAATTATTTAAGGAAGACTGGCTAGGTTAGTACATTAATCACACTTCCACAACTTTGCAGCCCAGTTTAAACTCCATACTGGAGAAAAGTAGATGCAAATTTTAATAATACCTAATAGGAGCCAGTTTAAACATTTTAGACCAGTTCTATCCTTACATGCACCCACGTAGCCTCCATAGATCTTGTGAGCTCCTGTTATGCACTGCAGGTACATGTATGCAAAACCAAAGTGGATACCTCCAGTCCATTTGAATGCATCTAAAAAGGAAGTAACTTAGTAAAAGTAATGAGGACTTAAGTGATCTAGCAATACCATAATTAGCATCAGAATAGAGAATATTTTACAGTGTATTATAAAGGAATGCTATGCTTGAAGAAAGTGGGGCAGCGGGAAGGGAGAAGTGATATGCTCATACTTGTAGGGAAGGCTGGAGTGGAGGAGGTGTGAGTTGTGTTCCCAGGTCCTGCCTGTTTCTCTAGACCGTGTCATCCTTCCCCGGCACTGGACCAGTCGGTCACTCCTGTAGGCACCATGTTCGATGTAATTCTGAATGTATGGCTGAGAGAGGGAAAAAGGGCACAGTAAGTAGTACAGTGTAATGAAAAATAACATTCCTGCTAACTCGGTTAGCTATTATGCAGTAAAAGAATTCAAGCCATGTAAACTGTTTTGCAAGGTGATAGGTCATATTTTTTTCCTCTTGCCCATTACAGTTTTATGTTCTTCCTGCAACAAGCTCTGTGTGTATTCAAGAACTTTAGATATATAGAAGCATGTTTTCAAAACTTGGCCAGTTACTCAAATGCAAATGAGAGTGATCAAGGTCTTTTGCACAATTTTCCACCAGCAAAAGAGAGTGCCCGTGCAGATTATGTGGATCAGGTTATTCTCAGGCGGGTTCTAATTTGCTTGCCTGTTACAAGTTAAAAATCATGAATACAAATGGAGGTTGGCTTGAACTCTTGGGGAACTTTGATAAATAGTGCTGGGTTTTCTGTGTGTAAGTGATATTTCTTGTAATAAAAGGAACAAATAAAAAGTTGAGGACATTCTAGATGGATGAAACATCTCTGGTTTTAGTGTTAAGATGTATCTGTTGCTGGAAACAGTATGTTTCCATTTAAAGCACACTTTTTAGGTCCTTACTAACAGTGCAGTTATTTAGTGTTTCAAATTCATGATACTCATTCTATAATGTTGTGGCTTCCTTGCCATTGGTAATAATGCAGTAATGAAAATGATATGCGATGCTTGAAAGGTTAATGTTACCAGTTTGATTAAAATACAGTGATTACACCTTAGAGATGGATGCTGGTCATTTATTTTCTATGCTTTCTTTGTCAAGTTTACAGTCCTCCAGCTGAGGAAATGCTGGCTTGTGAAGTGTGCCATCAGTATCTGAATGTCCCACCCTTCTAGTCTGGATGTGTCTTGCAAGTTGATGGTTTTGTATATTTGCTCCAAGTTGTATCAAATGGCTTTTGAAGGATCTGAATGGTTTCTGTCATCATGACTTCAGTGTAGACAAAGCAGTATGCAGGACATGAAGAAGCACCCAACAGACTCCCAGGATCGTGTCCCAGATTGTAAGAATGCATATTTGGAAGAATCTTGTCTGTGAAATCATGAAGACGCTTTCCATATATCCCTGTAGCAATGTTTTCATTTGGGGAAGGCTATTAATGAATGTTTTTCTTTTGTTTTCTTTGCATTTTAAGTTCCTGCCAAAGGCAAATGCTACCCTGATGGAAAATGCTAATGAAAAAAGTATAAAGACATATTGCTGATTTTAATTCACAGCCATGCTTTTCTACTTTAGTATTGACATGCCATGTAATTCTGTTTCTCTTAGACATCTTCTTAATGAAGAGAATATTCCATGGAGAAGCAGGCTTTAGTTATCTGGTAGCTAATTAGGCAAAACCTACTGTTTTGTCAGTATTATTTGAGATATAGCAAGGGGTCACAGGGAAGGGAATCTGTTTTTACTTTACTAAAATCTAGAATGTTGTTTTTCCTACTCTCCAAGAATAGGTTGAAATCTTGTGTGTCTAACTTCGTTGGGCCAAATGTGGAATTTATTTAGATCTCAGTCAGATACAGTAGTAACACATTCACATTCAGCAGTATGAAATTTCCCAGACTACTTCAAGTGATGCCAGTTAAGCTCACAGCTACGTGAGTCACCTAGAATAAAAAGAGAGGAAAGTGACCAAAAAAGCACATAGCCATCTTTGCGTGCCGAAGATTTAGGAGGTATGTCTGAATAGAAATAAGCACAATTTTTTTTAATTTTGTACTCTAAAGTGCCAATTAAATATATGGTGATGAAAAGCTGCTTGATTTTAAAAGGTAAATACCAAATCCGGCTATATTCTACCAATATTAGAGAGAACACACTTAACGTGCATCAGACTTGGTTTTATGAAACAGAAGGGAAAACAGCTAAAATGCAAAGTTTTCCAGAGTTGTTCCTTCTTTTGTATGTGCTGTCCAACAAGCTATATGTAAAAAGACTTCATAATAAGCATAAAAGTTGCCAGGGAAGGTTGACCTCTTAGCACAAGCACTCTGGAAAAGGTTGTAAACATTACGTTCTAAGCAAATTCAGCAGAAAGAAGAAGAGTTTAACAGAAATACCTCCTCCTTTCTGCCGTGGTTCAAAATTCATCATCTGTGCCACTTGGACTGACTATGAGCTTTTCTTCATTTGGCTTCATGTCTTAACTGCCCCCTTCTGCTCAGCATGGCATCTCAGTAGTTACAGAAAGTAATTCTGATTGGGGAAAAAAAAATGAAGGTGATTTCTAGAAATCCTTTATATTTTCTGTAAAAGCAGAGTGCTGTTTAAGTAGCAAGGAGAAACTTGGCAATGTTCAGTGTGTTCCTGATTCCACCTCAGCTGCAGAAGAGCGAGAAGGAGACTGGAGCAATACAGTGGCATTATTAGAGATATTACTGTCCTATCTTGGTGGTGTGATACAGTGTTGGTGTATGACTCAGTGTTAAGGGAATACGGTTGAAATTGCTGTATTTGGTGCAGTATACATCCTTGCAAGATGCAGGCACACATTTATGTATACTGGCAAAATGTGGACATAGGTAGAATGTAAAGCTACAAAGATACGTGCGATGACTACCTTGCAGGCAAAAAGGGAATGAAATACATTATGAATGGAATAAAAGAAAATAGAAATGAAATGCAAAAGTGGAAAAGGCCCAAGTATTTTTGTTGTCTGTCATGATCTCAGTGAGGGCAGGATAAAAACCACCGTCACGGAGGTAGGAAAGGTCTGTGGGATTTAGTGGCGACTAAATGAATGCGTACGTACGCACATAAAGGTGAGAACCGAGAAGAGGAATCAGGCTGGAGAAAGGGAATTCCAGATGGATGAGGCAGCACACACTGAAGGGCAACCCCAGCTGTGTGGTCATGAGGATGGTATGGGGAGGAATGCATGACTGGGCAGTAATGGGATGACGGACACAAGATTGAAGAGGCAGGGTGGAGGGGGGGCCAAGAAGAGGTTTTATAAAAAACAGGATGCTAAATATAAACAGTATTCAGACATTAACTGTGTCACAGTGACATAATTACGGCTGTTATATTGTTTTAGTCTGGAAGGACACAATGTCAGTCCTTAAGGTTTTAGGTTACAGGGACTGAGGGGCAAAGTTAAAAGAAATAGATAGTATGAATGGAGGCAGGAAATGACAAAACCATGAGTGGTGATGTAGATGAAGCAGGTTGCTAATGAATTAATTAAATAAATCCAGCTTTATTTATTTAGTTAGTTTTAAATTTAGAGTAATTTGGAAAAATTCCAAAATAAATTTTCAAGCCTTTTGTAAAGATAAAATGGAAGACATTGTTTTTTGTTGGTAGGTGTTTTTTTAGATCTTCATATTCACTAATGTATTTTCAACATATCTGCTAACTTAAATGCGTTACCTCAAAGTCTGTTAACTCATTTTAAGAAACTGTCATTCAGATTCCGTGATGTGCTTGTGTTTTGAATCCTGAGATGGGTTTATTAGGACAAATTGCATTTCAAATTTTGGACAATCATTGTCTTGTATTTATTGGCTGGGAAAAAAAAATAGTGTTGAAATAGCAGATTACTGCTGGCTGAAAAATGTACCAGTCTAATTTTCAGGTGGTAAAAACGTACTCATAATTGAATTTAAACCTAGTTGAGGCTCTTACCAGGTTACTGACTTTTTCATCCACACAGAAAATTGTGCTAGTAATGAAATCGCTTATCTCTAATATTTTGTAATTATAGCCTGAATTCTCCTTCGAATATTTTTTTTTTTCCCCCCCTGGACCAAATTCACAGGTGTCATACACTTCTCTGCTTGCTCTCTGCAGCTGGCATGATTTTTTAAAAACTTTTCCTTTTAACTGGTGGTACTGCAGACAATTTTCTAAATCCTCAGCAGCTGCAAGGCTGCTTTGTACTGGAGTGAAGTGCCCTCTCGAGGGGTGGGCTGGCTCTGTCGGATGACCCGCTCCAGTTGGGAGGCAGGAGGTTGCAAGGGGGTGAGCGAGATCAGTTACTGCAGCTGTGGGATACAGACCGCTGTTGAAGGGGAAGGGAGATTTCCTGCAGCCTCCTCCCCACATAGGCTGTGGGATGGGGAGCAGGAGCGGTGCCGGTGGTGTTCCCGAGCTGCGGAGGTCAGGTTAGTAATCTGCTCTCTGTGGGAAGACTTGGAAGTGGTTTTCGGCAGTGTGCTGGGTCTCTCTTGGCTGCGGCAGGTGGCCGCAGAGCACTCGTTTGACGAAGCGGCAAATGCACTGTGGTGTGGGGCTAGCCTCATTCAGGCAACCGCCTGCTAAAGCCAATGCCCTAGATTTCGGGGGCCTGGGAATTGCCACTTTTCTTTGACCGGCTGCAGACACGCTTGCATCTCTTGTGGGTGGTCAGTGTATGCTACCTCTGAGCTTCCGACCTCCAATGGTCTGTTCCCACCACCTCTCCCCTCAGTCTGGCGAGTAATGCAGAAAGTCAGGAGGATGGTGGGGTTTTCCATCAGCTGGCGGCATGTTCGGTAACTGCAGTGCCGTGTGTCTGTATGGGAGAGCAGCTCTTGAGCTGGGGGAAGCAGCCTGGGAGAGATGCCTTCCCCGAGGCGGCTGGGCTGCCGCAGTGGTTCCCCTCCCTGTAAGGCAGCAGATCCTGTGGGGACAGCATCAGAATGAAACTTATGCACTATATTGCCAGGTTTTTTGAGCAGTTAAAAATGAGTGTATTGATATATTGATCAACTTGGCGAATACTGCTGGGAAGCCAAACAAAAGGTGATAAGGAATGACACCTGGGACTGCAGCACTGGATCATGGTATGAGGATTGTTCTTGGTCTTCTGTGCAGCCGTGCCGAGCTGTGTTGTAATTCTCTACTCTCTCTTATGTGAACATCGTATTTTGGTTGGAAGCTTAAGATAGAGAATGTGTGGGATTATTTTTTTTTTATAAGCTTATAGATAGAAAAACAAAATTGAATGTGGCATAATATACCACTGGGTTCACTGGGGGCTTCAGGGTCTACTGTATTACAAATAATACTTGAAAGTCAGTGTGTTCTGGTAGCCTGACAAAAAACTTGATTGTTCTGTACCAGTCTTTCCACTGACAGAATTTTTAACTTGTAGTTTTGGTTTAGAGGTTTTCTGTTAACCTGCTGAAAACTTAAACTGGTAACAGGTAAGCACACTCGATTATTTGCTCTGGGCCTGCTCTTCATGTGGCAAAGATACTTTCATCTGTCCATTTAAAACTTTCCCAAATCGCTTCAGGTTTTTTGAACTCTGATTTAATAACCAGCACAACTACAGAAGTTACATCTTGTCTTTGATGGGCGAGTTTATTATTTTTTACCTCGTTCTTGATCTCGTTCTGTTTTAATTCCACTGTGAGTTCAGGTCCCAGCTGTGTGAGGGCAGAGAGTCAAAATGGAGGGAAATGGGGTGAGGGGCTGTGTCCTGTGAGAGGACTATGAGAAGATAAGTTATTACTGACCTTAAAGGAGGAGTGAGTTGTTTTTCGGTGGGGTTGTTTTTTTAATTGCTACATTTGGATCTCTACCAGGTGTCCATGAAAATGCTCTTTCCCCCACCCCTGGGTATCTGCAGCTCAGTGTGGTCAGTTCTCCATGTTACTTCCCAGTAGTGGGGTGCCCTCGCCTGCTGCCAAGCCTCTGCCGTGCTGGGCAGCCCTGTGCCCCATTGCTGTTTTGTTGCCTTTTTTTTTCTGTGAGTGACTTGGTTAATACCTTTGGAAGCTGATGTGCTGTTGTTGCAGTCTGATCTCTCATTTTATTTCTGCTTCCTTAAGGTATAAATTTAAGCAGCAAAAGGGTGGTATGGTTTATAGCACGTGGGTGCATCCCTGTGCTAGCTCAGTTTAGCTGCTGCGGATGACAGAAGTAGCAAATATGCAGGGACGTGGGAGTATCAGCCTGGCACCTAGGATGCAAGTGCCCCAGGATGTTGGGGTCCATGTGTGTCCTGGCTGCCAGCCCTGGCCGCTGCATCCTCACCACTGCTAGCAATCCTGCAGTCGTTCCAGCTCCCACTTCACTGTACAGACATGCTGCAAGTGTTGGCCTGGCACTCCTTTAAAACCAGGATAAACCTCTACCACTCCTCCTCCTTGTGTAGATGAGACCACTCTCCTTGCTTATCTCTGTGTTCTGCCTCCATTTTCTTTTTCACTCCTTTGTACCTGTACAGCCACCAAAAAGCTGCTACCCTCCTTCCCCACACCTGTGATGATACTCCTTTTGCATTTTGATTAAACAAACCCATTGGTGCCAAACTAGTGATCTCTACTCATCAACTGGGCCTCACTTGTTCGTTCTGAATTACTTTGCTTAGGCTACTTCGTGTGCTTATGGCGTTCAGCTCGATTATTGTGCATGCCATGCTGCTACGGGCCTGTGCCGTGGCTGAATCTACTGCAGGGCTTTGGTGCTGGAGCAAGAGGCCGGGCTTGGTTTCATTTAGAGTAGGTTGCTGCAAACTGAGCTGCCTGGGGAGTGCAGGCAGCCTCAGGGCAATACCTCTAGTGACTGCAAATTCTTTTTCAAGTCACAGTTTTTACTGAAGCCACTATTGTGTTGCTGGTTTGCAAAACAACCTTTTACTTCTCTTTCCTCCTTTAAGGAAGCATCGCTTCTTTCAGTGATGCCAGTTTGGAGGTGCTGTTTGATTGCATCTTGTGTTTTTTGGTTCATGTGCTCTTTGCATGCATCCTCATGCAAAGAAGTGAATCAAAAAACACATGGAAATGCATCTCAATACGTTGCTCCCATTGCTCAGTCTGCTTTCATCATCTCTGTTTAGCATCTCTTCTACAGTATCACTTCTGTTGCTGAGGCAGCTGTAACATACTTGTTAATTATTTTTCTGTACCCTAACATGCTGAAAGAAGGAAGACTGAAAACCCAGAAAAAGCTGCTAAAGCGGAGATGAATGAGAATGTCTATCCTCTATGTCCAGCACTCAAAATGGAAGCAAATAGAAATAAGCTCTTGGGATGTTTTCTGCCTCTCTTTGTATTTCTCACTCAGTGCTGAGGCACCTGATGACATACTTTGAAAAGTGAGAATATGTAAGTGTCTGTAAATCACTGTGGCTTGACATATGAGACTACTCATGTCTTTCGGTTTGTAAATATGATTTATATTATGTTGCAAAGGATCTGAAAAGAACTCCCTAAGCCAAAAATGAACAAATTGTTGGCATCTGCGGTTTTTTGGCTCATCACTGCACTTAATAATACTCACAGTTTGGAATATTACGTGTTAATGGTTTCACGTGTGTGAAATGCCAGTAAACTTGCTCTACTGCTAGTGTAAAAGACCTCAACATTGGGAAGTTAATTAATGGACTTTTTTTGTTGTCTGAAGAATGGTGCTATTTCTCATGGGTGTAAATTCATGATCTGTTTGTTTCCCTACAACTTGTGATCCATCCAATAAATTGCTGCTGGCTTATAACAGACAGCAGAGTGGGTGAGTCAGCCCATCAAAGTGCTCTCTGCGAGTCCATCTTGTGAAGGCTGACATACCAGCACGGTTACTGCTGAGTCTTGCTGTAGATGGTTTTGAGCTGGAATCGTGAAGTAACGTTTGCCTTGACACGGTTTATTATAATGGGCTTAAATGTGCGTGACACCTATTCGGAGTTTAAAATCACTGCAAATACTTCTAAAGGCAAGTTGGCTAGAGCTGCTGTTATTGCACATGACATGCCTTATGTCTGGGTGAGTGTTTAGTCCTGTCCTCCTGGCTTGAGGTCAGTTCTTAAAATGGCAAAAGTTTTTTCTCTCGCTGCAGTATTTTTAGAATTGGTAGTGGAAAAATCATGTGTAAATCACAGGAGTACTTTGGGAACTGTTGGCATATATAACTTGTAGTATCTTATTGCTTCAGCCTGTATTTCCAGAAGTACGTCCCTCGTTCAGGCAGCTTCTGTGGGACAAGTGCAGTTTTGGGCTGCTTGGGTTGTGTGGTGGGGTGAGAGCGAGCCATGTCTGTTGTGGCTCCTTGGTAGTGCTTTTGGGCCTTTCTCTTGAGTGATGGAGCACATGGAAATAACATAGGTCACAGGACCTTATCACCGCTGCCCAAGAGTAGGGAAAAAACAAGCAGGTGTTACTAGACAGGGTTGAAAAAGTAAGGTGCCCGAGTATGTAATTCTGCATATGATAGGATTTCCAGAAACACCCACCATTTCAGATGCACAAACAAGTTACAGTTCATCAGCTATTTATGGTAATCGTATGTGCATTATTAGCCTGTGGCAAAAGCAGGGTCACTTGAGTTAAAGAGCATGCATGTGCAATTACTGTGTTCGTCAGTCGATTCACAATAACTTGTTGGCATTTTTTATTTTGTTGGGATTTTTTTGGTCTTTCCCAACTTTCAGTAGAGGTGGTGGTATTTTAAAATTACAGGCTCTGCATCTCTAGACACCTGTAAGCCTTTAAAACCTTGACCCAAAGTGAGTGCTGCACGGGGTGTCTTCCCTCCTGCGGGAACAGGCAGCCTCCTGGGCCGTGAGCTGCAGCTGTGTCCACCATGCCAGTCGCTGCCTCTGTCCCACCAAAATTATTTCTAGTCAAAGTCTATAATGCTGCTAATAAAGTGAAAACTTCAGCTAAACCAGATTTGACTACTGCATCTATTTCTGGACTATTGGAAATGGCATTTAGACATCAAAATGCTTGCTTGTGACACTGAGCTGCTGTGTTCCCGTGGATGGGGTCTGTGTCTGTTGGAGGGGTGGGAGAGCAGGATGTGGCCTGTTTCGCACTGGGAGACCTTCTGGGATGAGGCTAGCTTTCTTGTGCGTGTGTGTGTGTTTCTGGATTAAAAGCCTCATTTATTGTTTTCTTGTGGAAGACAGAGGAGCCTTTCATGTTCGTGTCTGAAGAAATATCTCTGAATGCTTCAGGGTGCCTAATTTGGAGCTTCTGGGTTGCTTTCTGTTTTATACATGGCATTTTAAACACAACTTCAAAAACAGTGGGAAAAGCAGCTACAGTGAGAGTAAGTTAGCCTTAGTACTGCAAATAAAGGTGTTTTTTTTTTGTTTTTTTTTTTTTTAATTTGGATTTGGGTCATTGCTTTAAGTGGATGTTAGAGTGCCAGAGACAGGGCCTGAGGGCTCTGTGGTTGTTGTTGTGCAGCGGGGCTGGCGTGGGGTTGCGGGGAGATCCAGGACTGCTGCTGGGCCTGGTTCAGCCTGGGGACCTGGGGCTGCTGCAACGGGGCGGGGGGGTGAGGGTCGGTGGATACCAGTGGCTATCCCTGCGCAAAGCTGTGCGGGTACACCTTGGTTCAGAGATGCTGAATGCAGCATTTTCTGTGTCTCTCGACTGCCCTAGCAGATCTGTCCTGTAGCTGAGAGCTCTCGGGGTCCTCTGAGCAGCCATCCTGCACTGCCTCTGTGTCTTGCTGCCCACAGGGAAAATTTTGCAGTGGTCGTAGGCAAGCGGCATTCATTACTCTTTTTGCTTCCTTCTCCAGCTTCCCTGCCCTGCAGTCTGCTTGGATGGGGTGGCTGAAATCTCTAAAATACCCCGTCTTTCTGCTGAGGGGTAGCTAATTCTGTTACTGATTCGTTAATTTCAAAAAAGTTACGCAAAGGCTTGAGTAACATGTAAAGTCCTTCTCTGAGTCTCTCTACCGTCTTTAGGGGGACTTCAGTGGAAGTACAGGCAGGAAATCTGGCATGAGGGACAAAGGTATGTTGCTACAGTTGTGTAATAAAAATGCATTATTCTGCATACAGGGTGTAGAAACATGTTGCATAGGGATATTTATATAGTGTTCGGGTTGAGAGCCAAGCATTGCATGACGCTTTTGGGCCGCGTAGGAGGGACGTCACTAAGGATGATGAGTCTGCAGGAACTTGCGCAGCTGACTGCAGGAGCCATGCTTGGCTCTGCCCCACAGCTGGAAGGGCAGTCAGGAGCTGGTAGGGGTTAGCACCCAATGTCAGTGGGACTTGGAGAACTTCTGCATTAGTTCAGTATCACCAAGGGAGTTAATAGCCCATGAATTGAAATTTTCAGTTGAAAATTCAGCATTGGTGGGGGGTTTTTTTTGTTTTTTTTTTTTTTTTTTTTACTTGACAGGCCATCAGCAGTCTTCATCAAAGCCAAAACAAAGAGGAGGATTAAAAATAAAAGAAAATATTATGTAATTGCATTTCTTTCTCTGTTGAAAGTTGTTTTGCTGTGACATCTCTGAAAGCATTGGTATTTTATACCAGCTTTGTTTGGTTGGATAGAAAGCT
This sequence comes from Sagittarius serpentarius, assembly GCA_034782735.1. Classification (NCBI taxonomy): domain Eukaryota; kingdom Metazoa; phylum Chordata; class Aves; order Accipitriformes; family Sagittariidae; genus Sagittarius; species Sagittarius serpentarius. The sequence goes on along the minus strand of JAVKLA010000007.1, from coordinate 22,711,444 downwards.
ATAAAATAGGATTTGCTAGAGCAATAGATTGGTGTATTAGAAATACTATAATGATACCATGCTAAATGCAGTTTATATTCAGATCGGTATTTGTTACCTATATAATGAACATGACTAACTTCATAAGCAATCTAAGCAAGCTTCGTGAAGTGTAACAATAAATAATAATAAATAAAAATAGAATAAATAAAAATACTCTGTATCCATGTGGCTACCACTTGGTCTGACAACTCACCACTGAAATGGTAAACTTGCCTTGCAGCCTCTCAGCTGGGAAGGACTCCTGGCAAGCATCCCTCCGTCCCTGTGCAAGCTTGAGTGTGCTTGTGTAGTTAGGGCAATACTTTTCTCAAGGGTTTGCCTTCTGTAGAGGTGAGCGCTATCACCAAAAGGTTATGGAGAGGGGTTGCTTTTTTCTTCCTTGTACTGAAGGAAAACCTGGAAGGTTTGTACTCCTGAAGGGGCAGCTGGTGGGGGTTTTTGGTTGCGTTTTTTGGTTTGGGTGTTTTGTTTTGTTGTTTGTTTTGGGGTTTTTTTTGTCTGACATAGGAGAGTTCCTTATTAATCCCAAATTAAAAAGGGGAAGAAAAGGTCATCTTTACAAACAAATGTTTACTCTACAGCTTATCTCAAATCTGTGCTGGGTCATTTATTAATTAATCACTGCTAATTTGTGCATCTTTACAGAATTTTTACTCTTTGGACTTGTTACTCTTGTATTTATTCTCTTTCAGTTATTGATGCCCATGTTCTCGTTACATATTTAAATTAGTTTGATTCTGTTTCTGAGGTCTTGCCTTTGTATATCCCAGTCACTTTTGGCAGTTCCATTTTGCAAATTAATGGAAGGTACAGATAAAGGGATCTTAAAAGGCCCAGCAACCCAATGGAAGAGCAGAATTTGTAAGATCCTTTAAAAGGTAATAAGAAGTGGTCTTCATCAGGTCACCGTTAATTTCTTGAGTAACTCTCCTTCAAAAATAATTGCGTAGGCAAAATGTGAGGCAAGGAAAAAAGGTCAAAACCCAATACTTTCAGTTTTTCGTGGCAGTCATTTGGGAACTAATCCCCAACCCACGTGAATCTGGAAAATTGTGTGGCAGTAAATGGTGTATGCAGTACAAATATTATGAAAATATCTTTAAAGCATTGATGTTTTTATTGTATATATACTGTCTTCATCAGAAGGGACCAAGTCAAGAAATGCCATCTGGCAATGTGACCAGCAGGATTATGGTGATAAAAAGAGGGATGTGGAGACACCTGGCTTTGGACAGTATTGGCTTCTTGGGGTTTTTTGGTTTTTAAGGGATATTCCATGTTAGAAGCTGCTGCCTAGTCAGAAGGAGGGATTTGATTGCTGCAATTGCTTGAATTTAATCATATTTTCTTGTCTCCCTTCTCAGTCTAAATGAGACATCTGTTCATTTTGTGTTAGTACAATAATATTTTGGTAGCAGAACGTGTCCTTCTGGCTATGTCCTAATTTATAGGGGCTACTTTGCAGCCAACCTCTGGCTAAAGGATGTTTACAGAGGACATTGTAAGGCCTGGATACAGTGACTTTGGGTCATACTTGAGTTGTAATTATCTTTTTTTAAACTGATACAGTTTCTATTAGGGTTTGTCCAGAGTAGCTTGAGCTGCATATTTAAAGAATTTTGTTCTTACTCGTTCTGTTTTCATGATGTTTTTGTGAAATCCCTATTGCATGGATGTCCTTGTAGATCCATTCGCTGTTGCTATGCATTTAACTTTGCAAGCAGAATGGCATCTTTTTGATAACTGTGTTCAGCAGTATCCCATCATTTGGTTTTTTTTGCCCTTTTTAGAACTGCAATAAAGTGGATTTTTTTTGCTGTTGTTGAAACCTGTGCCTAAACATTACTTGAACTTTTTTCAACTCTGGTAATTTGGATTAAGATTCTAGGCATCCCACAGACTGACTGAAGAAGTCTTTCTCTCTGCTTGCTTTGAGAAACAGGAAGGGTTTTTTTTTTTATGTAAGGTCTGTAGGAGTTGGTCATTTCTTATTTGATAGAGCAACTGATAGAGTTTGAAATCAAAAGTAGATCCAAAATCCCTTCTTCTTGTCCATTATATGGAATTTCCCATATGCGTCCTTAGTATTTTAGTTACACTCTAAGAGTTTATCAGGAAGGTGTTTTGTTGAAATAGTAATGTCAGTAGCTTTCTATAGCACCTGTGTGTTTGACGAAAGTCCATGAAATTGTAATTATTTTTGGCATTCTAATTTAGTTTCACTTCCACCTTGAAATAAAACTGTGAAAAGGTTGAGTAGGCTTCACTGTATATTGTTCGCGGTGTACGAAAAAGATAATTAAGCCGATACCTTTTACCTCTGGCAGTAGTTTTCAAGATGACATAAGAGTACTTAGAACTCGTTTTCCAAAATATCTTTTAGTGTTTGGAAAAATGTTATAGACAGTATCGCTTTAACTGTTACTGGTATACCTAGAATGCATGTTTCGTATGTGTTAAGAACAATTCTGTAATTTCCAGAGGTCTTTAACTTCAAAATATGTGTAACGAGGAAGCATAATAAAATAAAAGTCTGAGGAGGTTGTGTGTTAGCGGGGTTCTATTGTACTGCTTAGACACTCTGGCAATGTGTAATTTGCTACTATTTATGTTGGTATTTAGTCACACTTCTGGAACTCAAAAAATGCAGGAGAAAGACATATACTTATCCACCAGGTGACAAGCATAAAGTTGGAAAATCAGAATATTCAAGCAGTTGCAGAGGGTCTCATTTACTTTGTTTTAACCCTGTGCAGTATTTTGGTATACAGGTTCCTCAAGCTTCTTTTGAATTTTGCAGTGCAATTTCTGCCTTATTTCTGACTGTTCAGTTTTTCAGTTTGTCTTGGCTTCTCTCCTGTCAGTTTTGGTTTTGAGTGTTTAATCTTCTTGCTTAAAACTCACCGTTTTGCCACTTGAAAATCACAAGTTAGCTGGAATCCGGAAGTCCGTTCGGGGCTTTGTTTAGTCTCCAAACCCTGTCTTCCAAGCTGTTAGGTTTGGGATTTTTTTAATGGAGGAGGAGAGTAGGAAAGATTTACAGCTAAATGAAGAAACTGTGTCTTTGCTTCCAAGCAAAGTAGGGAAGGGGAGGGAGGTTCTTGCAAATCATTGCAAAAGCAAGACTCCAGGATGGTGCCCGTCACTGTATCGAACACCGAACTGTAAGCAACTTTTATCATTCAGGAAAGTTACTTAGCTTCTCAGTTATGTAGATGTGGAAACAGTGCAAGAGAAGATGCACAAAGATGGAAGCTGCTGGGTTTTTGTTGTTTTTTGGGGGTTTTTTATGCTGATGAGTTGATTGGGTATTTAATATTTAATTCAGTCAATATTTTCTTTTGAGGTATGTTTAGAGGATATTCTGAAAATGAGAACAGCAATTACATGCAGTTGCAGAAGCAAAGGGGAATTGTTCGCGTCTTTTGCTTTATTTTGAACTTCTTTTTTTTTGTAAATTGAGTTTTCTAGAGAAATGCTTAGCTACTCCACAGTCCCTCAAAATACAGAAAACCCACAAAAGCAAAGAGAAGGCTGCTGGAGCCGTGCTCCAGTGGGTTACTGTCTATGCCAGTGCATGAGAAGCAACTTTCTGTAAGCTTGTTGAAGGAAAGCAAAATGTGCTTTAATTTCACTCTTGACACCCCACCCCCCCATCTTCCAGACACTGGATTTTTACAAGGAAGTAAAAGAAGACATTTCTGTAATCAAATTGTGCTCCTCACGTGGTTGCTTAGAGGCTGGTGAAGCTGCTCTGGGCTGAGTCAGACAGACCGTGCTCTCTGGGTCCTGCTCCCACGGTGTCAATAACCAGCTCTGTAGGGACCCTGTTGAAGCAGGCCAGCTTGGAGCTGGTCTCAGTTACAGCTGCATTTTCAGGCTTACCCATCACCTCTCAGTCTGCCTCCCAGTCTGCTTTAGTGTTTGCTAATGCTTTTTTTTATCTTCCTAGTTTCTTAATCAAGATGTTGTGCGGAACTGAGTCCAGTTCTGTGCAGAAGTAGCATATCTCATCAATGCTTGTCTTTGCAGCTAAAAACAAGTAAAAAACTAAAGTTCTGTCAAAAAAAATTAATTAGTTTGACAGGACTTACTTTCCATGAGCTTGTTTGATATTAATTGCTTTAATTACTTGATGCTTATTAATTAAAGTCTGTATTAATAAAATCCTGAATCAAACTTCTCATTATTTTGGATGGGCTCAGTATCCAGATGACAGGCTATCATAAAGTTAATCTCCCCAATTACTCATTTTAAGTATTGCAGCAACCCTCCTTTTCTTCCAGGCTTTTGGAACTTCCCTGGTGCTCTAGGACGTTATGAAAAGGAGTGTTAATAACTCAGATAAATCTCTTGGGTGTTTTTTATTACAAGTTATTTGGACTTGGTGATCTCAAAGAGTTAATTGTTAATAGCCATTGCTTAACATTGTTTAACTCTTCAGATACAGAACAAAAATATCTGTTGTATGTCTCTGCTTTTTTTTGCTCCCCTCCCTGCCCCCCTCCCCCGCCCTCCCCCCCCCAGCAGCAGTTCCACTATTTTAGTATGGCTGTTGGTATCTTTTTGCTTGTTCCAGTACAGTTAAACAAGCCTTTTTGTTTTACTCATGGTAATGATGATTTGTACTCTGCTTTTCTTATCTTTCAACACTTCTAATTAATAAAACTTTCTGTTGACTTCCATTTTTTCACATATATACCAGGGTGAGAAACGTAGTTAGGAGCTGCTTTTCCTGCTACACTTAACTAAGTTGTTTTTCTTGCTAATTTTGTAATGCAATGCATAGTATTCTTAAAAGTTCCAAGTTAGCATTTGCATCTCTAATTGTCTCTGCAGTAGTTTTGACTCGGAAGTGTTCTGAGTTTTACAGAACTGCATCTGGTAAAGCACTGTGTATGGATTACAGGATCGGACTTGATTTTGCTTGCTCATATGTGACCACTAATTATTATAGCGTGAGAACTGGTATCTTAACCAGGCTGGGCCCTGCAGTAAATTTTCTGCATATTGAGCATTATGTTTATTGAGTTAGAAAATGGGTGCCCGAATATACAGGGATGTCAAGTAATGCTAGTGCTCATAGCACTTAAATTCCAATTAACAAGGTACTGTGTAAAAGTTAAAGCGGCAGCTTGGCCTTTTCTCCATAACATACAGTAACTTGGATCTGAAGGAGATGGTCATAGTGGACTGTTATTGTGTAGTTTGGGAAGGATGGGGGTAGAGGGTGTTTGTGACCTTTTTCAAATACAACTAATGTTTGTCTCAACTGCTTAGCTCGAGCTAAGCAATGAAATCCTACAAAGGTCCCATACTGTCTGCTGCTTTTCCGTGCATCGTCTCCTAAGCAATCTACAGCCGTTCATCCTTGCCATTCCAGTTGTGAAGTCCTTTACAATATATAAGGACTTTCCAACAGCTTTCCCTGTGCCCTTATCCGTGTTAAGAATTAGGCCTTTGGGTTGAGAGCAAGGAGACAATGCTGAAGAAAAGATGGGGATTCAGACCCAGGACAATGGGAGCTGACTTGATCTCCTAGCCAGGAGGGACTTCGGGTTGTTTTGTCTTGCTTTTTTTCTACAAGCTGTATTTGGATGCGTTTTCCATTGAAAAAAAATATTTCTGGTGGTTTTGTCTTTTTCGTGAGCTTATAGGTAGTTTTCTTTACTTATAATGAGCAGTAAATCCATGGAAAATATTTTTACAGAGCTTATTATTTATTTTGTGTGGAAAGAGATGCTTAAAACAATCCATATAGAGCTCAACAGTTAAAAGTTTTTATACTGCAAGCAAAGCAAAACTTTGGAAATAGGCCAAAAATGTATTGACATATTTTATTTTTTTTTTTTTTATGAGGTTTACCTAATGGAGGAGTTAATTCCACAGAGGTATAGAAACATTTTTCCTGTATGTGTTTGTGTACCATTCTTAGCAGAGTGAGACTGTGGTCCAGATTTTGACAAACCCTGTGCAAACTGCTGCAATTCTGCCACTAAAACTATAACAGAAGCCTAAGAGGATGCCGCAAAGCAAAAACTGGCATTTGCACAACGTCCTGCTTTGTCATCCATTATTTGCAAGGTCTCCCTTCTGAAATCTGAAACAGGTTTTTACATATAAAATACCTGCTTGGCTTAAGAGACAGTAGTTAGTGCTTTACGACTGGAGATGAAGGGCTTTTCAAGGACCAGGTGTTTTGGGGATAGGGTTGAAGCACTGAGGAAAGCTACGTAAATGGTGCTGTAAGACTTTGGAAATGTCTGTTGCACCTCTTGGTTTATTCTAATCTTAAGTATATTAAAGGCGTAGAGCATATATTAATTAATATTGTTGATAGTGTGGACTTGTTTCCTGTAACTGACTGATATTGGAGCTACATAGCCACCCTGCTAAGCCCAAGTGTGTGCAGGAAATACATAATGGGCAGCTATTACCCCTGCAATTTCAGGGTAGTGTTTTGGGATATGCCTGGATCTGCTAAACATGCATCTCTGAAGCATATTTGCTGGCACAGCGACATTTAAACTTGTGCTGCTTAAAGGTTTTTACGGCTCTGGGGAGAGCATCACTACTGTCCTGTGCCTTCTCAGCTTCCCAAGGCTTTTGGAGAAATACGTCTCATGTGGCCACTGGTCACCTCTTTGTTTTTCTGTGTGACTGACAGATGTCAGTCGATAGGCAAAATATCTGTCAATTGTGTTTCTCATAAATATGTAAATGAATATTCACAGTAAATGTTCAAGGCTGCTCATATTCTGCAGTAGGGAATAGTTTACATTTAGGCAGTAGGAATTTTTGTTGAGGTCACAACAGGAGGATTAGACTAAGTTATTTACAGTATATTCCAAAATAATATTTCTCTCTCATTTAATGATTCATCTCCTTAAATGCTCTTAGATTTTTTTGAGAAACTCTGATTGTTCTGATCTTTTCTACAGTAAGTTCTCCTTAAGCCACTGAAGTATATGGAAGTGACCTATATTTCTCTCCATTGCCAAATTTAATGGCTGAAGAAAGCAAATGAAAAGGTGCAGTCTGTCATTTTTCTGTATTTTTTTTTTTTAAATAAATAAAAAGCTGAATACAGGAATGCTTACTGTATGGAATACCATCTTCAAATGAATTCTCCAAGCTAAAACCATTTTGCAAAGGCTTATATATTTTATTTAAAAGAAAGAAAGAAAGAAAAAAAGCACGCATTGAGACTTACTTTTTCTGTTGCTGCCATCACCTAAGGTGACCTGTCAGCATCATGACTCGGAGCTCAACGGGGATGCAACTTGCAGATTTATGAGGAAAGATGTAATTTAATGTGAAGAGCAAGGATTCTTGCTCTTTCAAACCAGAGCTTTTGCATTTTGAATTCATGGGGCTGTTCTTTTCTGCTCTACAAAGAGACGAAGGTGAGGCTGTTTCCCTGCTCAGCCCACAATGCCACGGTAAGGTGCTTTTTGGTGACGTTGGCCTCCTTCCCGGGTGGCAGAGCTGCGGAGCTGGGGCATGCTTTCTTCTGCTGAGTGGAAGGAGTATGTTGCAGGAGGCAGGCGTGCAAGAGCCCCTCTCCTTTCCTAATTTTACAAAACACTTTCCAGATTTCCACCTCTGCCACGTGGAATGGAGGTACTGAAAAAATGATGGGCAGTGGAAGATTTCAGTATTAAGGAGTATGTCGTGGGTACACTTCTGGTGAAGGAGGCGACTCAAGCTGTGTGCTCGAAATGTTTTGCTGTTAGGTTCTAGACTACCTTTGATGCTTAATGTTATGGGTTTTTTTCCAGACTCACTCTTACTTTATAAATACATGTAAATACTGTGAAAATTGAATATAATTCCACTTAAAAAATGTCCATAAACCTGACGTGATGTTAGTTTTTTCTTTCTTTTGACTTCCTCTTGCTTCAGCTAGTGGGGAGATGTTTTACCTTGCTGCAGTCTGATTCTGAGGTCAGAAAGTCAAGTTTCCTTCCTGCAGTTGGTGCTTGTTCCTTAGGAATACAGATTCTTTAGGTGAGCCTTGTCCCAAGTCACATTTGGGCAGCCCTCTGGTCTTCAAATTATGCTGACCAAGACCCACTGTGTAGCCCTGTTGACTTCAATATAGATGCATTTGAGCAGGTATCTGGGACAAGATTAACAGGTTTCTTGATGTGAAAAACGGTATTTCATTTGTCCTAGAGTGGCATTGGTCTGCAAGAATAAAAGATAAGATGTTTCTGGGGCTAATTTTTTTTTTTTTTTTTTTAATCTACTGGTGAGTGATGTTATTTGTGGTGCCCACAGGAGGATGAGTTGTTGGGTTGAAGGTGGTTTTTTTCGTAAATGAGACTTGAGAGACTATACTACAGTTGATGTATATGTGCTTATTTAATGCATATAGATGTGCTTTATTTTGAGGAAGTGTTAGTTTTAAATTAAAGATCAGCAGTTAAATATTCCTTCTACAGCAGCAAATACGCACTGGCTGCGAGTTTTGCTTGCTGATACTCTTAACACCAACCCATCTCAGCAATGCAGTGGAGGATTTTAACTCACTGTAGCTTGCAGGAGCTGCTGGCAGGCTAAGGAAGAAAAGGTTGCTGGTTATTGGTGGGATGTCAGTTTTTGTGAAAAGCTGGTGGACTCTTAGTTAGAGATCTGTCACAAATGGGTTAATATTTGTATATTGATCCCATTTACTGAAAATATGTTTATAAACCCGAGGATCTGCATATGGGTGTGATAGACGTGTCTGCATGCTGGTGATTGCTTTGAGCAAGGCTGTAGAAATGTCAGTTGTTCAGCATCAAGAGCTGTAGCACGTACATGAAGCATTTTTCATTGAAGCAGCTTCCTCTGTGTGACAGTGCCTTACTTCCCTGAAACATCACTGTGACATCTTGGGGAACCAGGAGAAAATTAGGAGGAGATAGTACTAGTACAGTATAAATTTTTAAATATTTACATATATATATTTAGTACAGATCATATTTTAGGTATTACAGAGAGGGAGACATGGTGAGACTTCGCTAAGTTGTTTGCAAGTCCAACAAGAAGGCCTTCATTGAGGAAATCTAACTTGGAGCTTGTACAGGACCTTTCTGTTGTAAATTAGCTTGAGATAGCCAGGCATAATTTCCTGCTTAGCCGGATAGAAAAATACTAGTGTCCATTTAAATGAATGATTACGAGAACAGTTTCTGCTGCTGGTGATATAAAACAATGTTGTATTGAATGGAGGATTCACTACAACACTGCCAATAATGGGGGTTCCACCATACTCAGAAAGGGGTTTGGTATACACTTCCATTTCTTTTTAGCATTGTGAAATAAGCTTATTTCTAGAAAGTTTCTTAATGCTGTCTTTGAAAACTGAGTAATAATGAAAGCTGAGAAAAAAATTTTTTCTCTGCATGAATATGTTCTGTAATTTACAGAGGATCAGCTTCATGGATATTAAATTAACATTAAATATGGTCCTGTAATATGCTCTCTTCAAGCATGAGGACTGTGGAAATAGCATTCATTTGGCCTTATTCATCTTGTGGATAGAAATGAAGCAAATAATAAATTAGGAGTCGTCTTTTCTTTTTCCTTTTTTTTTGTTTTTTTTTTTTTTTTTTTTTTTTAATTAGTCGATGCACACAGCTTAAGCCAGAAAAAGCTTTTGCCTCTATGATGTTAGCAGATTAAGGTGAAATAACTGAGATGGTATTCTAACATTTAAAGAAGGCTGTAAGCCCGGGAGAAGTCAGTTTTCTGAAGGGAGGTAGTGAGCTCAAAGCCCAAGCTGCCGGCAGAAGGCATTTGGGAGCCCAATGGTAGGTGTTCCCATCCCGGCTGCTGAATTTCAGCCTGCTGACCCCACCGCTGTGCAGTGCTGAACTCAACACTGCATGCTTAACAAAAGCACAACTTCTTTAGCTGAGGTGTCTTCCAAGTAAGACCGTATGTCTTTTTTAGAGTATAATAAAAAAAGGAGGATCTACAGCTTCCCTTCCCAGGTTGTTTCTGTGGTTTATTACTCTGCCTGTTAAAAGCTTTTCTCCTGATTCAGTCACAGATGCTTGTTTAAAAGCTCTTTAAAAGTCCTTTTAGTATGCACAGTCTCTCTTAAAAATAGGTCACTTGGCTTTTCTTAAATTTTCTGTTATCTTCAGTCCTCAAATCGTTCTTTTCTGCAGCTCTCCCACGACTGTATTCGCTTGTGGATGGTTGTTTTGTATTGCATGTTAGTTTGCTTTCACTCATTTCATAATTGAGTACCCCAAACTCGTCTAAAGATTACCATGGTCTAGTTTACTGCAGCAGTTCATGGTGAGCTCCGGCCCATTTTAGCTGCCCTAAAAAAAGACAGCAGCAAAAAGGAGGTGGGGGGTGGGGAGAGGGAGGGAGAGAGAGAAGTTGCCCCATGGGTGGCACTCCTTTCTAGATGGGTATCAAAAGGCAAAATTTAAAAAATGTTTGTTGAATGGGCTTACTAGTCCAGAGCACTGCCATATTAATGCTGTATCCTCTGCCAGTCTTTAAATTCATTGCTAATCAAATACCCAGAAAAATATTAGTGATTTGAGAGTAAGCACAGTGCGGTGTCAGGCCTAGACCTGAGTCGTACAGAGCCAGATGCAGCAGCATGCAGTGATGCTCCTTCACCTGCAGCTGCTTGTGGAGATGGCAGTCTATTATTTGTCTGTTTTCTAACGTGTACTTTCTCCAGTTTGTACGCTGGTAATCTAAGTTAAAATATCTTCAAGAATAAGAGAATACATTTTGCAGAAATCTTGAGTCCATATTTACGCATGAACTTTCGTCAGTTAAACTCAGCCTACATTAGTAATGGGTTGTGCGTGTGCATTTGAGGCTTGTCTTCCAACAGCCTGAAAGCTTTTCATTTCATTTCTTTCCTTGTATTGGCTTTTCCCAAAAATTCTTTAAGAACTGTATTCTTTGGGGCAGATCTCTTACTCAAACTCCTGAATATGGGCTTGTTACAGCCTATTCTTTCTACAGGCTTTCTAATCTAAATATGCATATTCCTAATAGACGTAAATTAGGAGGATGCTTAAACAACCAATGCACCGGAAATTATTAATCGCCCTCCCATGACACAAGCCTCTCATTCTAGATCCAAGTAATCTGCTACTTTCTGTTTGGCATTTATGTACTCTGTGCGTAATCATTAACAAAGTTAGCTAGCAATGGGTCTGTTCTTTTTGGGTTTCCTTGGGCTTTCGATTCGTGTTGTCAGTTTTGTTCATAAACCATGTCATTTGGGGAAAATTGGCCAACGTCTTTATTTTTCCTAATGAACTTCCTATACCTTTTTTGTTCTGTCATTTGTCACTCGGTATTCTTTATTTTTCAGTGCAGCCTCTCATTTCTTACCAAACTAGGATGGGCTTTTTCCCAAAGTCTGGGGCATTATTTTGCAAAGTAGAGGTGTGGATTGGAGTCCCTGTCCGGCTAATTCAAAGCCAATTCACCATCTCTCATGGCTTGACCATTGGCAATACGAACACTATGCTTGCTGGAACAAGTCTTGCCAATTCTGAAGACTTACTAAGTTGGACATGACCCTGCGTTAAGTGTTTGGGATTCTCAGCTGGATTTGGATGACAGAGAGGACTGAGCAGTTTGGCATCATCTGGGCATGGATAGCTGCAGAAATTTGAGTGGTAAGGGGATATAATCACCAGTGGGCTTACTGGCACCTGTGAAGCCTGTTAACTGTCCCCTTAGTATTTTATTTTAGACAAGCAGCAACAAAGGTGGCAGTTGAGCTGAGTGTTGTCTCATGCATGTGTGACCAGACAGTGGTGGTAGTTCTCTATGGACAACTGCTGGTTACTAGTGCAATAGCCTAGTTGCTTAGTTTTTGCATTGGAAAGCAACCCGTGCAGTTAGAAACTGAGATGACTTGTTGCAGGCTGTGAGAGGTCTAGAGCATGTGTCTTAAAATCTGAAGACTTCTGTTTCTATAGCATAGTTCTTTTCATTTATTTGGTAGCTGCTTAGTCACTGACATCTATTCTCTAAAACAGTTTGATCCCATACTCCTATCGGTGCCCCCTGTGCTGCAAAGCATTAGCCTGCAGATCTATCCAAATGCAAGATCAAGTAAGCAGCTGAGTCATCTGCATATGTAAAACAGAAAATGAGGTTTCATGTAAAATGTCGTATGTGCCTCGTAACCTGTTTAGGAACGGTAGAACCCGTAGCTTTAATATTTAGAGGATGTGAATTATCTCACGCTTTCTCAGTAGTGCCATTTGTATCAAAACTTATTCTCTAAAGAGAGAATTTTCATTTAGTTTTCCCTTTTAGCCAAAGCAGTTGGGGAAAGGGTGGGGAGAATGTTAATATTTTTGGCAGCGTTGCTTTGTGTGTCACAACAGTAGTTTGTTGTACCATTGCTGTTACCTTCAGTATGGTGTCCTTCTGGCTAGTGAACTTAATCCTCAGCTGCAGAATTTAGAGATGCAACCAGAAAATGCAGGCCATACTCATTTTGATGCAGAACAGTTGACTATGGATTTCAGTCAAGAAGAAGCAACAGACCTCACTCCTTCCCTTAGTCTGCGAAATATGCCTAAGCTTCAAGAAGTTATTTAATATGTTCTGTTGCAGTTTTCTTTTTTAATTTTCAAAAGGAGATATTTTAATCACTTCCATACATGTGCTGACTTGAAAGGGTAAAATTATTGCATCATCATTTTATAGCATTTGGCAGAGATACTATTCTTGCTAATTTTATCCCAAATCATACCAACTTAAAGCACTTTTCATGCAATCTTGATTTTTTTCGGTACATTTTTTATACTTAACGCACAATTTATGTGCTCTCCGTAAAGATTCAGAAGTCTAAATGACCTTGTCCCTGTTTGGATGCCCTTCATTTTATCTAGTACAGATTGTCAAATGTAATGTGGTGGCTCTTATGATAGAGTAGTCCCAAAAGTGATGGTTCTGTGAGAAAAATACATCAGGGTGACAGTGACGTACGATGGAGAGAAGGAGCTGATTATAATATTTCATACTAAAAAATGCCAAATGGCCCCATTACAAATCCAGTTGTAAAAAAAATAGTTGGGGGAGGGGAACACGCCTCTCCAGGAATTTTTTTGTATTCATGAATTCAGTTTTGATTTGCTTCTTTTTTCTTTCTGGAATATTGCAGAAACTTTCCCAAGGAAACATAAATATTTGCTTTGAGTAGTTCAGAAAGTAGCTACTGGTTTGTAGGAAGTGGGGCATAACATTTTCCTGCTTGTCTGACTGTAATTAAAAACCCCAATGCTTTCAAGATGCGGAGGGCATATATATAAAATCAGTCTCTGCTGTATGAGTTTTTTGTTTTCCTTGAAATTTACCATGAGCTGTTTTCCTTTCCCTTTCTTAGAAAGGAACTTCCTTAATGTCACTTACTTAAAACCAGCCATAAAGATCGAGCAGTCTGTATCCTGTGCTGTTTGGACTGCATGTTGCACAGCCAGACCTGACTGGTTTCTGTCCTTGCAACAAATGATGAAAACCCAAGGCTGAAGTTCACTAAGTTTGTTGCACTGAGAAAGTTGCTTTCTCTCAAATTTATTCTTGCTTTCATTGGTTCTGAGTGAGGTAGTGCAGCTTTTTTGTACACACTGAATCTAAGAGTTTTCTTGGGTTTGGTAGAGAAATTAATGACTTTGGGGAAGTTTTGCAGTGTATTAGTGCTCCAGTAGTACCTTTCTTCCTAGTCAGATGTTGTATTCCTGTTTAATTTTTGCAATGGTTGTATCTAATTTCAAGTGTATTTTTAACATAAACATTTTATAATGTGAAGAAGAAACTCCCGCCAAAGAGGAAGTGAGAATACTTTTGTTTGAAGCAAAGAGGTGTTTCCACTGACCAGGTTTCCATCCTGCATGGGAAACTAAAAAATGGTAATTTCGGCATTCATATACTGCATCTCATCTACTTCCATTGTTAAACTTCAATTGTTAATAGTGTTTAAGAGTGCTTGTAAACAAATCTCAGGCATGAGTTAATTTAGTTAGTCAAGTGGTAGAATCTTTTACTGTATCTTTTCCTGATATAATATATCATAACGTATATTACTGCACATCTCTTAAAAGACACATGAGCACAGCTATTTGTATGAACTAGAAAACCATCTGTTCAGAATTCACTGTCTGAAAACTTGTTTCCTGCAATGGTTTTTCATTCTGATTTCAGACCCTGGTATATGATATATTTGCATCTGGGGTGGGGGGGGAAGGGGAGAGAGAAAAAAAGTATATGTCTAACTGGGGAAGTAATTCCAGTGTGATTCACACATCTTCCTTCACTAGAGAACAGAATTAATACTGTTGTGTTTCTTGCTCAGGTCAGTAGCAGTTGCAAGTGAAACTGTTGCATATGCATGCATTTAGGTAACCTCCAAAGGTCTTCATTACTGAATTTCTTTGGAAGCAAAAGTTCTGTGAGCTGAAATTTATCTTTGAAGAAGTAATAAAATATAGTTGTGGTAATTCCTGGGACTACTCTTCCATTTGTGTCCTGACAAGAGTTTTAGGGATCTTTGCTGGCAGAGACCTCAATGTTGCACCAAAATCAGTGGACTCATTCCTTTTTTTGATTCAGCCCTGGATTGGAAGCAGAATTTTCAAATTCGTCTAGAGGCTTGTTCCATTAGCAAATATGGGAAACCTTTACCATGAAATATAAAACTTTGAGAAACAGAATGTGATGATCCACATAACTGTAAGCCTACAAACCTGAGATCTGTAGTACTAGAATAACATTCATCAGAAAAGTAGGTAGATGCAAAGTAATTGAAATAAAATGTTTGCCAAAAGTAATTGTACCAGACTAAGAATTAAATTTCAGTGGAGCCTTTAGTAGAGTGGCAAACTGAAAATACTTGACTTTAAACTAGAGAGGAATAAAAAAAAAAAGACGTGTTGGATTAGGACAGTCTTATGGGGAGATAAAAATCGGTTCTTCTGTCATTTTCTTCTGCCCAAGCTTATGGCAACAACTAAACGCATGATCTTGCATTTCTTACGTTTGAGCTTTGTCCCACTTCTATAATTAGGTATTCAGTGCCTATATACGAGACTGATCCTTTTGTGTGGTGAAGATAATCCTCAACATTGTGCTAAGGGAGCATGTTTCAGTAGAGCAGTACTATTTTTATGAAAATGTGAAGAAGAAAGACTTAGGATACCATTAGAGCACATACAAGTAACATTCTGAAAATAAATAAGATTATCTATGTGGGTGGGGTTGTACGATGTTTCATAACAGTGTTCAGTGCTCCAGGGGAGCCCATCCTACTTGCAAGCTCAGGAGAAGAACAGCCCTCTTATGACTTGAGACTAGTAAAGCAGGTAATATCTTATCTGAGGTAAAAGAAGGCTGAGAGAATGTATGGTTGTGTGTGTGTGTATGTGTTTTGTTTTTAAATGAAGGTTTTAGAGAGATTAAGGACTGTTCTAAAAAGTTTGGGGTTTGGGGGCAGGGAGTGTTACATTTTTTTTTTTAAGGTGAAAGAGAATAGTGCTGGGACAAGGATGAGTGCATATAGCTTGGGTTGTATGAATTTAACCAGATTACAAGGCTTCTAGTCATCGGAGAGGCAACATTCAGAAACATCTCCTTTAACAGGAGTAGTAAGATCAAAATATATGATCAGTTTTAAAATAGGGCTTGTGAATTTATGAAAGGGATTACCGTGTAAGGTGGAGGACTGTGCAAACCATGGAGTGTCATCCAGTTTCATAACCAGTTCTGCTAAGCATGGAAGAACTTCAGTGCTGTAACAGAAGGATAACCTGTCTGCTTGTTTCCTTCTGGTACAAAAGGGGAAAAGATTGAAGTTCAGACTTGTCATTCACTACAATTCAGTGAGAGAAATGTCTGTTTAACTTATTAAGAAGATGCCTTAGAAAAAAGCTACTCTAGCACAGTTTGGACAATTCAGTTATAGCAAAAAAATGTTAGGGTGTGTTTGTATTCTAATTTCTCTACATACCACTTGCAAACCACATAATTAAACAGTTCAGTCATACTAGACAACCCTACAGCCCTCTCAAATTTAAATAGAATTTCAGAATAGGTTAGTGATTGTTCTATTATTATTTTTTCCTAACATCCTACCTAAGATTAATATTTTTAATCCCAGACTGAACAAGGTAATTTCTGTATCATTTCATAATTGCTTTTAATTTTACAAAGGCTGTGCGTGAGTAGGCACTTCTTACGCATTGAAGCAGTGTAGCTGAATCTAGCACTTCAGTTTTGATTTCAAAAGAATTCTTTTCCTGGATTACTGCAATGACCTAGCAGAGATTGGGGAAAAAAAATGATAGATTCTTTTCATTCATTTTACTTCTGTGTTTTCTGTGGCAGTAAATTCTGTGGTTTTGGCTCTGTGCAGGAACACGCAGAATTGTATTTCTGGGTAGATTATCAACTTATTTTTTTCCAGTAGGAACTTGAATTATAAAGAGGAAACTTTTAAAGACATTTGAGGAGCAAGGTTGAATGTGTATATATGAGTCTTATTTTTCTGCAATGCAGTTAGAGGGCTGTGCAGAGAATGTGGAAAACCTTTGGCAGTATTTTCAGAGCAGAGCACTCGTGCTGAATAAAAACTAAGCAGTCAAGGAAAAAAAAAGAGAACAAGAGAATAAAAAAAAAATTGCCTTCCAAATAGAGTCTGGAAAGCTAATGAGCATATGACATCATTTAACTAGTTATAAAAAGATTACAGCTCCTCTGATCCAAGAAGCAGACCCTCAAGGTTTCTGATGTTCCCTAGATGAAGGAGATCTAGCATTGCACTGCTGAAGTTTGTCCTTGCCAGTAACAGGGCACAAAGCCCCTCGGTGCCAGCAGTGAGCGTTGCCGCTGGTTCTCCTTAGGAGCAGCACCCGTTCCCAGGGTTGGCAGCAAAGGGCCGTGGCCCATCGCAGCTGGGACAGGCAACAGCAGCCCTAAACGACCGGCCAGAAATAGTCTTCTGCTCTTGGAGTGCCTCCATCTGCGCTCAGCAAGCAGGAGTTGCTGGAGATGGCCTTGTGTGCCACTCGCACATATCCGCAGAGGCCCAGAAGCGCCCTCAGGGTGGTGTGAGGTGTGAGGGCCAGGAGGGCCATGTCTGCCACGGGTACAGCACTCACCCCAGGGAGCCTGCGCCTCCCTTGGACCACAGCTCCTGCCCCTGCCCAGGGTTAGCACATGGCCTGGAGTGGATCGGTTCCTCTGAAACCGAAATGGCCATCAAGCAGACCTTATTTGTGTTCGCTGTACCATCACAGTGAGGGAGGCAGGTCCCCAAGACTGTGGGGAAACAGTAATTTCACTTCTGTTCCTGGAGCGTTTCAGATAAAGGCCAGAGCACTGGTTTGCATAGTTGGTCAGCTCTTGGTACTGTGCGTCTTCCTCCATCCTGGTGGCACGCTGCCACCTGTGTTACCTTCCCACTTCCTGAGAACAGCCTCTTGCGAAGGCCTCCATGTTCCAGCCTAAGAGCGAGCAAAAACCATGGAAACATCATTTTAATTTTTCAGTCTTAATAATTACATTTCAAGCTAAGAGTGTATTTTTAGGAGGGGGAAAAAAAGAAGTTACGTAACTCTTGATTTATTGCATTGGCTTAAAGAGCTAGCAAACCTGGGATTGTCCTCTCTTGTCGCTTTGCTGTATTTCCCTTTATGGCAGCAGGGAGGCCAGCGTATTACTCTGTTCTCAAGAGCAATTCAAAGTTTTTATGGATCTGCTGAAAGTGTTCCTCTCTGTCACATCTAGATTGCATAGCAGGGAACAGCCGCTGCGTCAAAGCACACCTTGGAGTGGAGACATACCTTGACGTTGAGGGAGCATCTTGAAAGACAGGGAAAGCATCTCAGTCCTCTGTCTGCGGGCAGAGGTAGTTTCAAGGCAGTAGGTAGATTTGTTCCGAATTAGAGAATTTTGAAATTAGTTACTTAGGAACGGGGCACTTATCTGTAATGCGCGTATGGAGATAATTAGGAGTAACTCTGCAGAGGAATCCTGAAAGTTGGAAAATGTGGTGGAGCTGAGACGGAGAGAAGTGAATTATGATTCTGTAAAAACAAAATTACGGGTTAGGAAGTATGTGTGTGTGTAACTTGTTGGGAATAATTTGCATAATAAAAACAACTTGAGAGAAGCGGCATAGAGGTTAACATGCATTTTGTCTGCTTCATCTGAGATTTGCTTTTATTCTTGTCCAGCAACTACAAACCAAAGAGAAAACTTCCAGTGTTCAGAGAAGAGACATGGGGCGGTGGGGGGAGAACTACAAAAGAAAAATAAGTACTGGATATAATTCAGAAAAGACACGCAATCAAACTGAACAGATTGCTCAGGAAAAGATCTATTCTGTTGCTGAAATCCAAGAAAATGGGGGAAAAACAGGAAATAGTGAAATCTGTTATCGACCATCTGCTAAGCCTAGGAACTTGAGAACCATTCCCATGACAAAAATACTAGATTGTGAACTTAATTTTATATTTCATAATCCTTAAAGTACAGACACAGAAGTCCAATGGAGAGTCTTGTACTACTAAATGTTTAAAAGATATTTAAAATTCTACATATAAATCTGAGCATTAACAGGTTTGAATCTTTTTTCCGAGATCTTTATTGATGGATTTAGCAGATTGTGCCTTGTAAGGACAAGGCTGTCTTTTCAGACTTTGAAGAGGAGAGGGGAAATGAGCAGGCTAAATTTTCTTTGGAAGGAGGCAGCGGTCTTTCTCCTCCAACTCCTCTTGCCCTCTGCCTTTGTTTCTTCCTTGTGAGTGTTGCCACATCTGTGGAAACGAAGCGAGGACCTCGTAATTGTTACCATCTGACAGTGGGTCACGTGGATGCGCAGCAGGAACTGTTCGGGTGCTCTGATGTTCAGGAGCTGCGCGCTTCCCCTTCCCAGTGCCACCTTCATGGCAGATGGCGTGTTTGGTCTGGCCTGCTCTCTTCTTGCCTCTCCTCTTACATACATGTAAGAGCCAGAGAAAATGCGGTTCAGAATAATTCAAAGTTTGGGGTGCCATAAGCAATCCATAAATTCTTCTGGATTCTGTGTATTTACAATTATTCCACATGTATAAAGGTGTTAATACTGTTTTCTGTAAGCATTTTCAAAGTATGTAAGTGGAGTTCAATTGCAGAAAATGTTAATCAATGTGGCTATTCGAAGGCTACATTGTTAGTTAAATTGTCAGTATTAATGAACTCAGCACACAGTTTGCAAATTACCTTAAATATGGGCTATTGGCTAGCTTAGCTTTTTGGAGTCTTTTCGTGGTTCAAAGATAAAAGTGAGAGAACTTTTGACAAAAGCATGTGTTTGCATGAAAAGTATCTATTACATAGCATGTGGAAAAGTGATGATAAATTCAGTTCTTTGTTAGTGACATTGTACTTCCTTAACTCAGATCAGTCGTCTTCTGTCAAAACTTTCCAGCCTTGTTCAGATTCCTGAAATGGAGGCACAGTCTCCTTCCTAATGATAAATTTTCCAGTTATAGAATATACTTGAATTTGCTTCTCCAAATTTGCTGTCCAGAAAATGGTTCGTTTATCCTGTGCAAAAAGCAGAGTTGTAGTAGATAAGGTTGCATACAGTCACAAGTACTTCTGGGACCTCTTAAAAATGTTGATGGAAATAAAGTCCATTTCATGGAACACTGCTGGCATCCATGTGGCTGGCGGAACCTTAAAAATGGGCCTTGCTGCTTTTGCTAACCCACTTGCTGTAGAAAGAGGCCATAGTAGTAAGGCGCAGGGAGATGTTCATGGTGTCCTGGAGTCTTCACCTCTCTGCCTAATCCCAGACTTCGGTCTAAATAACCCTGTATTTCCACCCACACTGCTGCAGAGGTGTTTGCCACTCTTCCCAATAGTCTGTTCCCCCCTTTCTTCTGTTCTCTTCTATCTCGGCGGGCATATTTTCACCTTGCCTTTCTCGTCGTAATACTGCATTTACATCCACTTGTTGCATCTCAGCACCCTCAAGTAAATACCGTTGCCTGTGCTGGTCCCTTTGTGTTCAGGTTGGGGCCTTCCCTTCCTTTCCAGTCTGCATAGCAACAATGCATTTGCTGAAATGAGGTGGGATTAAGTGTCCTTCATCTCAGTTCAGGTGCAGCAGTTCTCAACAGCAAGAATGAGCATCTGTACAGAGAGAGGAAGGGAGAAGAATGAACTTTGTTCAGCCCTCATCTACAGCTTGCTCAGTGTAGATAAGATGTGGAGGGAATACGGCTGCCAAATACTGCAAAACGCTATCGAGTGCATGCAAACGCTGCTTTTAGGGGGTGGGTTTGAGTGGATTTTCCCCTGGCTGGAAAAAGCAGCACCTCTGACTCTAAGGTCAATTCAAAGTCTGTACACTAAAGCATGGAAATACTGATTTTCAAAGGGTCAATTGTAGGAAATTTGAAAACTGTCAAAAGTGTTTTCCCCGCACTTTGGTTTTTCAGAAACAGCTATAGAGTTTTTCTTGAAACGCAGATTCTTTCAGCCTGTAACACACCCATGCTGGAAAATGTTAATGCTTAGTTTTAAACAAACAAACAAACAAACAAAAACTTCTGTCCACTTGCTGGTAGTAAGAGAAATGTTTGGTAATTTTAATTGTAGCTGCTGTTCCACTAGTGTTACTTAACTTTGCCACAAAATTAAAAAATGTAAAATGGGTTGCAGGAGTAGTTAATGTATTATCCTTAACATTTTACGGTATTTTGCAGTTGTACCTGTAGAACCTGTAGTCATCCTGAGTGTGTACCAGATGTTAGTTTTCATGAGGATTTGTGGTTTTTTTTTTTTTTTATTATTTATTTTGAATTCTTTCAACTGACTCTGGTGTATCATGTGCTATCCACAGGAGGGCAGGCAACTGCATAGGGGTGACCGCAGGGATTGCCAATTCAGTAAGGGTAACTGTGTAATGTGATAACCTTATGGAGAGTTATGTACCAGCATTATATAATTTGGGTGCAGCAGGGCCCCCATGTAGCTCCTGCATCTTGGCAACTTGTGATCAGAGTCTGTGCCCTAATGGCATTTAGCTTCTGGCTCCCAGAAATGACAGCCTGTGCCTTCGATGGAGGAATAAAGTCTGCAGACGAATTATTTGGTGGTATATCTATATATGCGCCTGTGTATATACATACGTACGTATGCATACATACCATTTTTAAAAAGGCTTAGATGCAGTTCACGTGCAAACTTGGTCACGCTGCAAGTGCTTGCCTTGCTGCTGTCCTCTAATGCAAGCTGCCATGTCCTTGAGGATTGTGGAAGAGAGAGAATAAAACATCCCTTGGCCTTTATTTATTCTCTGCCACTTCAGCCTACTGCCCAGATGTACAGTTATTACAGTTCCTCTCTGCATACTGTAAATTATAATCACTGCTTAACTATTCCCTAGCTTCGAGTTACACTGAAATGTGTGTTTTAAAGAAACCTGTATCCTGAAGCAATTTCAGGTTTCAGTTTTTCAGTTGTTTTTTCTTTTTTTCATTTTCCAGCTCTAAAACAAGAAAGATTGCAATATGAAAGAGGGAATATAACTGAAATTTCGTTAAAAAGAAAAAAACCCAATCTAATCTTTTCTTCTACTCCCTTGATCTTAAAGGATTTTTTTGGGGGGGGGGGGGGAAATGTAAGTGTAGTTCACTAGTG
>JAVKLA010000007.1:22679194-22689624 GCA_034782735.1 Sagittarius serpentarius | reverse complement strand
AAGGATTTTTTGGGGGGGGGGGGGGAATGTAAGTGTATTTCACTAGTGCTTAAAATGTTTAAGCTTAATTTAACTGATCTCTCCTTAATTGCAAAAAAGTGTTCTTTTGTGAGGATGGAATTTCTGTCAGGAGTACGTGTGCCTCCTGGCTGCTTGCTTGAACATTGCTCAGGTTCTTGCTCTGGCTTTGTGGCTAAAACTTTCTGTGGATTGGTTTAAGGGGAGGGCTTCTTTGTAATGCAGCTCAGTAGCTGGTCTGGCATACTACATCAATCATGAATTGGATTTCTGGCCCACATTAAATTTGGTAGAAATTTTGTCGTGGATCTCGGTGAGACTCAGATCTTGTTTAAGTCTTGGTTTCATAGTCTTAAGTAAGTGCTCACAGCTTCCTGAATTCAATGAAATTGATTCTTCATATTTAGGTTGTATTTTTTCTTCTTTATCAGAAGGTTTTTTTGTATACTCTTAAATTCATACTTTGTGACTCCTGATAGATTGAGAAGTGTGCTCTGTGGATTTGCATGGATATAGCGCTCTGTAAATACTGTTGCGTAAGCCTCTGAGTTTAAGTGCTTGTGTGTTTTTTCAGCGCACCCTGCTTCTTGTTCCTTTCAGTTGATGGTAGTTAAAATGGTCTTGCATTCTAGCTGGATCAATATAGGTCTGCTGAAGAGGTTTTCCTCTTGTGATCTTCAGGGTTTGGTTATTCGATTAATAGTAGGAATTTGGGCCTCAGTCAGGGCTCAGATTTTCTTACCTATCCAACTATTGGATTATATATCTGAGATTACACACACATGGTTATACTGCTCACCTCTGTGATGCCATGGCAGGATTGCTCTACTGGGAGCAGTGGTGGATCCCACAGCTGAGTGGCTGCAGGGGCAGAGTCCTTGGTTTGCTTGTGCTAACAGTCCCTGTAAAAGTAAAATCTTCAGTGTTCAAATTGAATATTCAATTTGCTTATAATCAATAACTTCTTAATTCTGAGGCTCAAAAACCAGTGAGTGCCCTAAGTAGAAACAGGGCAAATTCACATTGCCATAAACCAGAAATTGAAATGTCCCTGGAGATTTTAATAAAAAGAGCTCGAGACCTATCTGTCAACTTCTTTAGCTGCTGAATAGAAATAAGAATCCTTGCAGAAAGTTTCTAATATAGTTGTAGAATGGATGACTTGGGATTCTGTTTCTATTCTTAATTAAACCAATGGCTTATCCCATCTCAAAGGGCCGATAACAGAAATCGTGTCCATTTGGCACAGAGGAGTATCATTCCCTCAGAATTCACAAGCGCTTCACAAGGGAAAACCGTTCCCTGACCTACAGTTTATTTGGCTTTTTGGTCTTTCTGCCTCTCCAGGAACATGTTAGGTAGGGGTGGTAAATGAGATGACTTTCTACTGCATCTGGGCTGTATTTGTCATTGAGTGTAATCTTAGTTTTATACAAGAAATACATGGAGACAGAATAATAAGTAATGAAGGAATAAGCATATATTTTCAGATTTTTTTTGTTTTGGTTTGGTTTTTTTGTTTTTTGTTTGGGTCAATCCTAACAGTTGAGGACTGATGCTACAGTATCTCCTCCTGAACAGGAAATCTCTGCAGCATTCTTTCATGTTGATTTTTCTTGTTATGCCATCTTCCTCAAAATTGCCAGCATGGGACCCCTTCCTATGTATTTAAATGATTTTTTTTTTCATTTATTATTACTATTTATTTCATATCGGGTGAGGTGTGAACGCCTCATAGTCAGGTTATCTGGTAGCTGTCACCTGCCTTGGGAAGATGGGTTCTTCTGGGCATGGTTGTTTTTGTGTCAGTAGAAGTTCCCTGTGACGTTTCATTGTTACCTCTGAATTTGATGTCTTACTGGTCTATCTCAAGATTGAATTTTAAAAAAAAAAAAAAAACAACCCAAACCAAAAAAAAAAACAAAAAAAAAAAAACCCAAAACCACAACCAACCACAAACCACCAAGCCAAAACCCAGATACCATATTTCATAGCCACTTAATTTGATGATTATTTATACAGTAAAATGGCAGCATTGAATTCATAAGTAGTGTAGAATCAAGTTGATTTAAGTGCTTGTGTCCACTATTAATCTTCAAGCAAACCAGTACCAGAAAGGAAATATTACTGTGTCCCACCTGTCTCCGTGATTACTTTTTTGTATTATATTTTCCGAGCTCTGTTGAGACCTGGAAGTTAAATGGTACTGTGCAGCAAAAAACCCACAAATTGTATGGTACTGTATCTTTTACATATGTACATATTTATTGTATTTGTTATAATAATTTTAGTTATATAATTATGTATGTATTATATCTGGGCGTGATCATCGGACCTGTGCTACTAAAGCAAAGCAGCCTGCTGTGTGCATATGATAGCTTGGTCATGTAGAACCATTTTACAAGCCCATATGGCCACTGGCACCAAGGTATCGTGATGGTCCTCCGTCCAACCTGGGCTTTTTAACTTCTGGACTGGCCTTTTAAGTTGCTGTGAGTTACAGCAGGCTTGAGATGACTTTAATTTATGATTAGAGATGATGTTAAAAATTACCTTGCCTCCCTCATTCTATATAGAATCACTTGGAAAATTTGGCTAACCATTCTTCTATGTGTTCTGACTTCACTGTTATGGGGTAATCTAAGAACACTGTGCCTAATAAACTGTAAGTTAGCATTGCTAACTACAGAGTTGTGATGGCATCAAAACTGATTTTTCTAGCTTTCCGAATGTTCAATTACTAATGTTTAGTAAGTGAGTGTGCAGAATTTTGACGTTGATTTCTGTTAGAAAACTGAGCTGCCAGTCTTCATTCCCAAACAAAAATGTCTGACTATCCAAGCTAGATTTTTGAGAGATACATACATGAATGGAATAGTATTTTTGCATTTATCATTTAAAAATGTGAATTGTGAAGAACTGACACTATGTTGAATATTGCATATTGATAGAAATACTACATAGCTGCTTTCTGTGTGGCTGCCTGAAAAGCAGTGCCCACCCACGGTGCCCAGATTAGTTTTAGATGTACTCAATTGGAAATGAGGAAATGTTTAGAAAGAGGAAAAAATGGTGGCAGGGTGGAAGCGGTGTGTCTTTTTGCAAAACTCGTATTTTAACTTTTCTAAGCATATTTTTTAATACTTCAGTTCTTACAACTTTTGAACATCTTGCCTGGAAATTGTCCTATTTGTTTTCCTTTTTTTTGAAAGTGAAAACACTGGTGTAGTTTACTGAAGCCAGTCTCAGTTTGGGCAGTATAGTATTTGCTAGTACCGGATATTTTTGCCAGCTCCAGCTCCAAAGAGTTTTCTTTACTTAAGTATCACTGTTAAAACAAACCCAACAGGTGCTGCTTCTGAATTATGGATGATTACACAGCCAATTTAGTTTGAATGAAGGTCTGGGATAAAATGCTTTGGGTTATTCACAGAAGTAAGCTTCAGCAGATAACCACAAATACCAAAGACAGTATTTTTACTTCACTGCAGGCATCGCATATGATTTCTGACTGGGATGGGAAGAGGAAAAACTAGCTCCAAGTTTTGTATTTTGATGAAGAAATCTAGAAGGAACCTGGGAAACTGTATAGAAAAGTATATGAACATATAGTGCAGTATGTTCAAAAGTCATGATGATGCACTTAAGCAAAACAAAAAAATTTAGCCAATGAATACAACATTTCTTATTTCACCATAGCCAAGATTATCAAGATGGCATTACTGATAGAAGAGAATAAATTTTGAAGGCAAGTTTCTGCCTCAAATACACTTATCTTTGGAATAGCCTAATGTGCCAATTTTGCTCTTAAAGAAAAAATAGTTTACATACCTGACATATGAGCCCTTTAAATCCTACCCAAAGATGTGTTTAGCATGCAGAAGAGTGGAAGAAAACGTCTGACTCTTAAAAGAAGTTTGAGGAAATAAGGAAGGGAATTACAAACTAAGATAGACACACGGGAAAAACTCTTGAAGTGAAAGCTTAGAAGTGAAAAGTATATGTAACTCTTCTAGTCTCTTTAACATACTGAAGTTCAATGCTTGAATTATGGTGTAACACTGCAGAAGGGATAAAGTAATTAACAAATTTTGACCAAAGACTAGGGAGGGAGAAGGTTTAAAAGATTTTGTGTATTCATCCCTAGCTGTAAGAGGAAGATGGAAAGAGCGAAGAATTGTTTGCGATCTGTGAACTCTCTTCAAATAATTTGAAAATTAGCTATGAGAAGTAAACGTCCAGTGAAGAGAATTTCTTACATGTTTCAATTCATACATAAATTTACAGCAAAAGTTGTACAGCATTACAGTTAGTGCTTGTAACTTCTGCATGGGACGTTTGGTCTCTTTCTCAGTTGAGAAGACACATTCAGCTTTTAGCACTTGCAGAAGTATTCTGCGTATCAAGATAGCATCCTTGTCGATTTATACAGAAAGGTCTTCATAGAGCAAACAAGTGATACCTCTCTCTCCTGTGGAACCAGCAGTCCTGTTAGTGCACGCATTGATGGGCTTGTTTGGAATTTCACCAAATATATTTAATCCAAACTGTATGGGAGTTTTGCCATAGTCTGTCATGAACTTTTACAGATTTAGTATTTAACATCCTTTCAGATCTGTGAATCTCACTGTTAGGTGGAAAAAAAAAGAAAAAAAGACGACCATACAAATCACATGCAGTATGCATTGTATAAAGGATAAATGATTATAAGCATATGGTACCTTTCTGTGAACAGACTTGCATATGCATAAAAATTTCTTTAGAAGTAGCCTTGGAAGCATGTAGAGCTTCCAGTATATCATTCAGACCACTAAATTAGAATTTCTCCTTTCCTCCCTCCCCTCCACGTTACCGTAAAGTGACAAGAGATAGGAGTAAATATACTCCTTAATTCCTTTCTTCCCTGTCTTTTCCTTCCCTTCTCCCAAGGGATAATCAGGGAATCACTGTTAAACATTGATACTCATTCTGGCTCCATGATGCATAAAATGTGAAGAGATTGCCTTCAGCTGAAAGGCAAAAAGCTAGAAGGTTATTGGAGAATACAGGGAGAGATTAACTATATAAATATGTGAAGGAGTTGGTCACACACTTCAACATTCATTTTGTCTTACTGGGAAAACCAGGAGAGAGCGCCTTTTCTTTCAGTGGGTACCTCTATGACCTATTCTGTATTTCATACGCAGTCCTGGTAGTGAACTAAGGAGCTTTGTGGTGGGTGGCGGGGGAGGATTATTCTTCTTTATGCGCGTCAGTTGTCCTCTACTCTGTTAGCTCCCCTCTACAGGCTGACAGCAAACTATAACAAAACTCTGAAGTAGCTCAGAATTGCATTTCTGTATATAATCTGAGACAATTTTGAAGCAGATCGCATTGGCCCTAACAGGATTGGAGTTAGCAGCATAAAGCAGCTGAAAATACCATACTTTGGCTCTGTTGCTGGGCTAAGTCTCAATATTGCCCTTTGTTATTCTTGCGTAGAATTTTATTTTTAGGTGGCATTGTTTATGAGGACATAGAGAAGACGGGTGGGAGACAGAGAGGGAAAGAAAAGCTGTTGGACCAACAACCTTAATATACAGAAGTAAGCTGGTGAAGAGTTGGATCACTGGAGTCATCCTCAGAGATCTGGACATGTGGGTGGGTAAACGTTAAGATCAAGTGTGAGCAATAAGTTAACATCAGAGTATTAGCAATTTATAACAAGGTTTTACATTTATTACATTTTCGGGTAATGCGTCCTCATGGAGATAATGATTAATTGCATGCTTTGTTGCATGAAAATGTTGTTCTCATGACCTTGCAGCAGGGGAGGGTGCTGCAAAATAAAGTGAGGGCTTGAGACAGGTAAACATGCCAGACGGTACTTCAGATGGGCTCCATCATGTTATCTTCCAGGAACAAATGTGTGGGATGCAGTAGTATTTTAAGCAACAAGCTCATTTGGACTAACATAACTACATGCATTTGAAACAACTGGGAGGACAGTAATTTAGAAGGTGAAGCTCACTAACAATTTGACAGGTAGTGCTTTAGTGTCACTTGTCAATCTGATCATTTAGTTATGAAATATTTTCGCAATTTGTCCAAAATATCTCTGCCTGGCAGGGCATCAGATGAGATGGCTTCTTGGGTACTTTTAATAAGGAAATTGCAGAAAACTGAGAATGAAGGGCTCAGCTTCAAGTCGTAGTGATTGTTTTGCGTGTGTGAATTTCTTGAAACACTTGAGGACTGCGGTAATGCAAAAATGATGTATATAATCCTTCTGTACTATCAGTAATAACCAGAGCACCTCAGAGCACTCTCAAGAGTTTGGCAACTCAGTGGTTGATAAAGTTAGGCCAGGACAGGTTTGCCCCCCCCCGCCCCGCCCCCCCCCCCGGTTGCCCCCCCCATCCCCTCCTCCCCCCTTTCCCCCCCGCCGCCATCTGCCATAATGAGAAGAGAATAACTTTGCTACTTCTTCACTTAAATAATTTCAGTTTTGCTCCATTTGAGAGGGGAGGAATTTGGGGTTCAGAGTGCAGTTATTCCCAAGCAGTGTTTTGGATGTAAGGAAGCTGTGGCAGAGATCCTCCCTTACAGGAAGGAGCCACCTGGAAGCAGCACCCAGTCCCTGCTTCCCTGCTAGTCTTCAGACTGCACCCACCCTGGTTCTGTGCAGCGGAGGAGTGGAAGCATATGCATGCCTAGGGTAAAAGGCCACAGAAAGAAGAGATGGAAAAGATCCGCAGGACTATCTTAACTACATTTCTGTCAAACGAGACATTGTTTCCTATAACACAATCTTAAATCCTTTCTTCATTAAAATTTTAAACCACTCAGCTCCAGAGTAAAATGCTTCTATTCCTTTTCTGCTTAAAAAATAATGTGCATATGTCTACTGAAATTGCATTGTTATATTTAAAAATACCTTAACAGGCTGGTTTCTAATGAGCAGTTCTTTTCTGATAGCAGTGCACTTTTTCTAGAGCAGTGGAACAGCTCATAAATAGTTAATTAGAGCGATAGCCATACTTGTGCACTTGAGTAACAGTCTTGGTGGATAACTTCTCAATCATGCAAACAGGCACACTGCAGCCTTATCAGGAACAGCAACAATATGTCAAATTTTGAAGAGGAATGGGAGTCACTGACAAACTTTCCCATCTAATTCTGATTAAGTATAAAGCTGAAGTGTATTTGCTTAAGACAACAGTATCCAAAGCAATCCAGATTTTTTTCTGTAAACGTTTAAGGACATGATACCCATTAAAATAAATTTGGACTAAGTTAAAATGTTGAAGTCTTTTCTTTATATAAAAGATTGTGTGTTTCTTTTACATTGTCTGTATTTCAGCTGTTCGGTTTATCTTGTCATCTCTTTCACAGCATTGGAATTAAAATATGTATATTGTGTTTTGTTAATAATACGGCAGCGAATTGAATGACTGTATTTTTAATGAAAGCTCTTCAGGTGTAATGAATAAAGAAATAATGTAAAATATAATAACCCAAGTCTTAATATTTTCTTGATCACAAGTCAAGCCTTCTATATAATTTATTAAAGTAGCTTAATGTCCTTAAATTTGAGGTCAAGATTTTGCAGGGTTAGCAGAGATTTTTATGCATAAGGGAAAGATGAAACTTTAAAAATATTATTTCAGCAGTTTCATAATTTAAGATTGTGACCTCATGCTCTAAGAATAATTATGGCACATCCATGATCAGCAATTTATCAATATTCATTCATAGACTACTTAGACTCTCTTCCTATTACAGGGTTTTTGTTTTGTTTTGTTTTTTCATGCAACTGCAGTAACTTTAAGATAGCTAGTAAACGCCTTAAGGAGCACAGCCAGTTGCATTATTTATTTAGGGGGTCTGTCCTGGTTTCTTTAACCAGTATCTACAGTATTTATGAAAGCTGCTTTTTTTCTATTCTTTTCCTGTATTTTTATTCACTTGTTATACCTTCTGCTGCCAGTTGGGACCAGTGTTTTTTAGGAGCTATCACCGTGACCACAGGCAGCCACTCGGGGCCTGCATTTGTGGCTGCCTGGTAAAAGCTTATCAGCTGTGCTTTGACTGTGGCCACCATGAATTTGTTGTGGCTGCATGAGTGGTTCCTGAAAAAACCTGGGGGATTGCCATTTTTAAACTGTAACTATAATGGCAGAAAAGGCATGAGAACTTACATGAGCTTCTGTGGCTGCTTAAAACTAGTCTGTGGCTGTAAATTCAGTGGTATTACATCGGTCCATGGTCAAGATGATCAAACACTGAGAGCCATCTACAAGGAAATCATACATCAGTGGCATGAACACTTCACCAGTTTATTAAAATGTCCATCTGACATCTCTGACGAAGCATTAAATGTTCTCCAGCCTACCTCCCAAGAGCAGCTGGCAGCAAAACAGCACAGACTCTTCTATCTGTCTTGTAAATACTGCAGAGAAGGGCAGCAGGCACTCGTGGTACTTGTGCTGGAGTAGTTGGTCAGAGGGTACCACCTGGCCGGTGAAAGGCGCAACCGTTTACAGCCATCATGGACAAAAAGATGATTCCTCAGAAGTTCAAGGGTGCAGAGATTCAACTCTACAACAAGAACAGAGCTCATGCTTTGGAAACTGGTGTAATTATTGAGTTCTTGCAGGAGAAAGAAACTTACACCTGTGCTGGAATAATGCTCAGCATACCCGGAGGTTTGGTTTGGTTGAGAAACAGTTAATGCAATTTTGCAGCCAAGGAAATCTCAGAAAAGGTGAGAATAAAGGCCTGTATATTGTCTTTATCAAGTAAACCAAAGCCTGTAATACCATTAGTCTCAAGGGTGTCTACAGGCTTCAGCAAAATTCTGCTGTTCGGGCAAGCTCTTCAATTGGCAACTCTGGCAAGTGTTTTCAATCAAGGCAGAACATCGCAGCTTTTCACTGTCAGAAGGGCATGAAGCAAGGCTTCGTCCCCGCCTTGATCTGCCTTGGTGTTTTGTAGGCAGAGCTGCTTCTTGACACGTTTGGAGACTGCAATAGGGGAAACTGCATGCCACATTATGAGATTGGGGGAATTTTCAACTTTCAGCAATTTTGCATCAAATCCAAGGTCACGCAGCTGATAACCTGCAGCCTGCTCTCTGCCAGCAACTGCAGTTGGTTCCCAAATGCCTGAGAGCCAGGAGGGACTGACTCTCCAGATTATTCTGCCAAACAGCTTGGCCTGAGTGCTTTCGTGAGGAAAACTGAGGTCCTGCTTCAGCCTCACCGCACTAGAAAACGTGCACATCAGCAGCGCAGGCTTGACATTTGTAGGCAATTTCTGCTATTTCTGCAGCAAGTTGCCTGAATGCTGCACTTGACAACGCAGTCACGAAAGAGGATAACAAAAGGCAGAGCAGCATTTGTGAGATTAAAGCAGTGTTTCTGGAATGAAAGAAGCGCTGAACTTCAAACAAGTGCTTGGTATGCATTTACTTTTATTAACATTCCTCTGTATGACTGTGAATTTTGGATAACAGCCTTGTTTCTTCCAAGCATTAACCAGTTCCTCTTGGATGGTCTTTGAGTCCTTGCTGATCTAAAAGGCCTAGAAGAGGTTTTAGGTGTCAAATTCTTACAAGTGTTTTCAAATACTCAGCTTAGAAACACTGTTTTTGTAGATACAGGAGCACATATGCAGGTTTTCAAAGAGAAGGATGGACAGTGTGCTGCCTGAAGCCACTTTCTGTGGACTCATTAAAATCAACTTGGCTCTGAGGCAGGTCCAGGAAGCATTGCAAGGATGTGTTCAAGGAAAGTCCACATTTGGAGTCCAAAATCACACAGAAGTCAACGACACTATCCGTCATGGTCAGGCTTTTGCAGATTCAACAATTAGACTTCTATAGGTATATGCAAAACTAGAACACATTACTCGGGGGAAAGCAAGTATACGTGAATCAGATGAGTATCTGTAGCTGTTAATGTGCAGCAAAAATGGGGTTACTTTCTTGCCAACTTAAGTCAAAAAAAGCAAACTCTTCCTACACAGAATAGTAGGATTTAATTCATCATCGTAATGGAAACTGTTCTTCCAGAAGCATGCAGAACTTCAGAGACACAAAGGTATCATTGCTAGCACCATGTCTAATGTGCAACATGACACACCCACCATCTTGTGCGTGCCATTTTTAGAGGAAGTGGGTACTTCGCTTCAGTCATTTTGAATTACAAAAAAAAGTACGAAACAAAGCAGTTTCCAGTCCATTTTGGGCCTAAGTCTTCTGCTTGCTTTGAACGGAGGAGCAGGGTTTCCCCTGTGGGCAGTGTTCGTGGTGGGTGTGAAGACGGGAGTCCGTGGGCTGTGGTACGGCAGCCTCACAGTACCTGTGAGCTTGATTCAGATGAGCTGGGGCAAAGGCTGGTAACACGATTCGTACCTGCGGGTGTTACTGA
>JAVKLA010000007.1:22514023-22676222 GCA_034782735.1 Sagittarius serpentarius | reverse complement strand
CATGTGTTTCTTCTCCCCTCCCCCCCCCCCCCCCCTTATCTGGCTTTCTAAGTTAGGAAGAAGGATGGAAGAATATCTGCATACCTTCTACAATAGTAGGATGATAAATACAGTGGGTGAATACTCATTAATGTATCTTTCTGGCCCATACTGCCTGACCCTCCACACAAACTACAGGGAAGGGAAAACAGAGGGACTTGAAGTGTACAAATAAATATGGTAATCAACAATATCACTAGCAGTAGGACTCCCTGTACTTTACCTTGGTGTAAATATATAAGTAAGGATCTCTGCAAATTGCCACTTTGTGTAGCAGAGGTGGGACAAGTGGAAAGTGATGTCCCTGTCTGAACTGGAGTTGCTACGTGCCACGTCCTCGCTAACCACAATTTGTATAAGCAGATACGAAGACTGAGAAGGCTGTTTCACCTGTAACAAAATTCACAGGTTGGACTGGGATCAGAATACTTTTAAAACTTTGGTTTTCTATCAGTTTATTTTCTGAGAAGGTACTGGAGAGCCCTTTACCAGCAGCTAGTCATTTTAGACCAAGGAATTAGTCACAAACTTAAGTAGAGCTGTGCAGAGTAGATGTTTGCCTCCTGCAGGTAAGGCAGGAGGAGGGTTGCATAGCTACTTGTTTGCACTGAAGAGAAAATGGGAGTGTTTTTTTTTTTATTTCACTCTTGTCAGTGAATATGCTATGAAAACATGAGAGAATCCTCTATAGAAAGCTGGCCTATAGGGAACAGTTTAACAGAGGATCTTCACAATGTGCTCGTGAAGAAACATAATATATGGGTTGTATTTGAAAACCAAGTTATACGTGGGATTGCACACGAAGAACTTAAAGTTAGTACGTGGTGAGTTGGGGTTTCGTTTTGTCTTTCCAAAGCATCAACTCTTCATGCCCAGCCTTAGAGTGGCACCTTTATATTAGATACATCATTTGAGGAAACACTGGCTAGAGAACTTGCTAAGGTATTGGAGGAAATCCAATTGCAAACTGTTGGTAACCATCCTGAGAGTCAGAGAGACTGGGAAATGAGTCCTAGGCTAGGTGATGTTTGCAGCTAGGCACAGGCAAAGGCCACTGCAGATGTAATCGGCCAAGCAAAGAAGCCACAGTTAGAACAATGAGGGATTGTTGCACGAGGGCCAGCTTCACCATTCATAGAAATAGGCTACATAAAGGGCTGCTTGAATACCTGTTCCTATCCTTTTTTTCCTTCTTTGCTTTTTCTCCTTCTCCCAGCAGCTGACAGGTGTGAATCCCACATGTATTTGCCCTGTATTGCCTACTCAATGCAGGCAAAGTCTGCTCACCGTAACCCTTGCATGCTCCTCAAACATCACAACTGTCTTTTATTACACTGTCAAAAGGTAGCAAAAGCTTGTGAAAATGACAAGAGTGGAACAGTAAAGGAGACAGAAGTGGAAATCACTCTGGCTTTTGCACCTTCTACTTTTAGGACGATGTTTTATTGGGGCCGTGGGAAGGTAGAAAAGACAAATTTACAAACTACCCAGCATCTGTGTAGTTCTCCAACCTAGAGCTGCAAGAGTCTTATTTCTTGTATCACATAATAATTGTATGCATTAACACACCATGAACAGCTTGAGTTTCTTAAAATGGAAAAATAGTAGTTAAAATGAAGCCTTCATTGTTTCAAATAGTGTTTTTAGAAGTCACAGAAGATTTTTCAAAATAATACGACTATTTGGCTTTTAAAATATCTGTTAATCAGAGATGGTGATAAAGTCGGAGCTCTTACTGTATCATCTGAAACAAGTGCCAAGCTGGAAACTTCCAGTAAAACGTAAAGCACTGTGCCTAACCTTATTAAGGTTTACTACCTTTTGATTAGTAAGATTGTCTTCGGCGGATTATTTCTTTTTCCAACCTTCCTTTTACAAATGCACGCAGAACTCGCTGCACGTTGCAAGATACTTAAGCCTCTTCATGTCGGGAATTTCCCTGATGCACTTACGGGCTTGAGTCGTACTACTCAGGTCTGCATTGGTATCTCATACTAAATAATATGGTGAGCTGTCTGTTGCCTTTTCTATTTCCCTATGCCTTGTTTATGAAGTTTAGATTAGCACGCAGACTTTGCTACTTCTATTTTCTGTTCCTATTTGGAATTATAATGTAGCATACACTGGTACCGTAATGCTAATACACTTTCAACCATAGTAATTTTGTCTTGTTGGATGGGGGGGGGGGGGGGGGGGGGGCCCAAGGGGGTTTTAATGAGTTATTGCCCAAACATCCCCCCAGCACAAGGGAGTTGAAAGGGCAAACCTCCCCTCCATCCCCCCATTAGATTCTTTCAGCTCGAGCAATAATTATACATGTTGCCTTTCAAAGCCTGTGGGATTGCTCTTATGAGTAAAGGTCTGCCATACTGGGGCTTTTATTTGACAAGTTGGAAAATAGCCTTTGTTCCCATGGTAACCTTTTTTTGTGCTTTGGTGCATTTTTTCCCTATGGTTTCATGGTTGCTCTGGAGGTTTTTCTATTGTGGTATTTTAATCCCCAGTAGACTGGGGATGGCAGTTCAGTTTACTTTTTGCTATTATGAAATATTTTAATTTTTTTATTTTATAACAGAACTCTTGTAAACTTTTTATTGTGTGGTTAGGGCATTAACGGTGTGGTGGCTTTCTCTGTAAGCACATCATGCACTTCAGAAGATAAAGCTAACAGTTTGTAATAGGAAAGTACATATGACAGCACCAAGCTGCTTCTGTTAGAAACTAATATTTTTGATACAGGTATTCTTTTCAGGACTTATGGGGCCAAGCCCTTGCCAGACATATCAGGTAGATTTTTGTCTCTGCAACAGAATGACATTTCTTAAGGTTGATAATGGTTAATACTCTGGTCATCAATGTCATTTCAGGTTGCTGTAAAAAGGGTTTCATAAAATAAAGCTTTCAAGCAAAGGGAGGTATTTTTGGGAGTTGCTTGTTTAGACTCTGAGGGAAGAACTTGAAAAAAAATAGTGAGCTTTATTTTGAAAAGAGGAGGCTTTTTAAAGAGATGTTCCTATTACTGGTAGCATGTCCCTGCATTTGGCTTCTATGTATATTTTTCTTCTTCCTTGCTTGTTCAATTTTTTTTGTCTTAGAAGTCCTCAATAGCAGAGCAAAATAGTCATGCAGTCTTGATTTGCCTGCAGTTCCTCATGGTAAAGATTTTCTTCTGGTTCCTGCATCAGCAGGTGAGCCTCAATTGAATCACTGCCTTTTATGCAGTTTTAAAATATTGCTGACCAAGGAGGCAGCAGAGCCTCACTGAGTAAACACTACTATGCTCTTGTACAAGAGTGATCAGGATGCATAATTAGTTTACATACTTTTCAGTGGTGGAAGATGAGATGGTGCTATGAACATCGGATTTTCAAAGCTGTGTCTTTTTCGTTTTAGTCATGGCAAGTGAGCTGGTGCAGGAAAAGAAGGAGTTAAACGAACTCCTTGCCCCCCCCCAACAGACTTTCAATAATTAACTAGATCATTTTCTAGATAAACTGTTCCTGCCTTATCTTGCTATACAATACATAGCAATTTATAATCAGCAGCACAGATACCAACATTGCATGCATTTAAACGGCGCTAATTCTATAAGTGGACCAAATATGAAAAGTTAGAGCAAATGCGCTGTGAGGCTTACTGTTGTTCTGTGGCTTCCAAAGTTGGAGGTTTGCTCCCGATAGGAAACTCCCCATCTAGGTTAACCATTCCATTTCAATAGATAACCATCTTTCTGTACTAAAAAAACTGCAGAACAAGTAAATTTTACTTCCTTGGGGCAGTTGGATCTTGGTACATTGCAGCAATAGTTAGAGGAGGAAAGTGCATTGCAGAAGAATATTAAGAGGATGTTACACTTCTCTGATCACTAAATCATTGGGTAAAAAGCAGATTTATTTCCCCAGGAGGTAAGTGCTCCTCAGTTTCAGTCCACCAGAACAGACTTTTGTTAATGCTGAAGTTTATATTTTTCTGTAGTCACCAGATTATTTTGAGGTAAAATTCGGGCAGCCAACTATAGTTGCTACCAAAAGATTTCAGTAGAGAAGGTCAAGGGAAAGTCAAAGCTTACAGCTGGATTGAGGAAAATGCTGGGTCCTGTCAGTATCCACTAGAGTATATGGAAACTGAAGGACCTTAGTACACTTGCTTCATTTTGTAAAATCAACATATGCCTTAAGGTTAAACTAAAGGAAACCGTTCATTGGTGACTACTGCACAGGAGAACCCATCAGCTTCTATTTGCAGAATAAACACTGCAGTTTAAATGTTTTTTAAAAATCCCAAGTGAATCTTTAGATTTGGGGGGGCTTGGGAGAAAGGGTGGAGCCTTTTCTGTTATCAGTGCACATCAGAGTTTGCTTGTTACCATAGTTAAGATCCAGGTATGAAAGTGTGATATATGACCCTTAGGCACTGCTAAATAAAGTAAACTAATGTGAAAACTGGAGTAACTGAGGAAAGGAACCATCTCATTTCTCAGTTTGCTTTCTCTTAATTAAATGCACTTTCCCCTCTGATTTCTACACGTTTCATCGTACTAAGCATTTCTCAAGAGAAAGGAAAAGTATAAATACTGGATTAATTTTGTAATCTATACATTTGTATTAGGGTTGTAGTATTTGAAGTCCGAACAATTGAAAGTTTTCTGTCTTGGAATAGAATACCTCTGTGCTTAAAAAAAAATAATAATAATTTGGACTAACCACTAAATTAAATGTAGTATCACAGCTACTGAATTTGTCTGGGTGGTTTGTTTTTTTTTTAATGTCTTAAAAACACACCTTCAAAGTCGTAGGTGGCAAAATAAGTTTATTTTGGTGAGATACTGGTCCATTTTTTTAAATTACAGCAAGTAATAGTGGATTCCATGAGTTCTTTATCATTAGCTGAAACAAAACAAAAGTGAATAAATGGTGATACAAGAGCTTCAAGATCCTGAAGTTTGAGATGTTTCAAAAATAACTGATTTATAGCGCAAGATGATACTATTTTCTAGGTCGTTTTTCTTCCTTAATTGAAATTCCTGAATATTTCACATTGAAAATGTATTTTCAATGGACGTTTTTATGTTATCTTTGTTGTTCCAGTAGAGAGAAGACATTAAAGAAAAGAATTAATTCTTTCCCTAACCACTTATATTACTTACGGACTGATACAATATTCTAGATGTCACAGTACATGTGCGCTGCTTCGGATGTTACGCTTGGTGTCCCGTCATGCATAATATGCACTAAAGTACACAGCTTTCCTGAAATATTTAGACTTTGTTCTGGATTTCTGAGTCTTAAAGTTTTTTGTTTGATTTTTTTAAGGTTTAGTCTTAAAAAAAAAAAAAAAAAAAAATTTAGCCTCTTTTTTTAAGGCTGCAGGTATAAGGGTTGGTAGTGGCCATATGAGTCCTGTTATTTTATCCAAGGAAACATAGCTGTTTCTGTAATGTCTGTCTTTATCTCCATAGGAGCAGGATAATGCCCCTAGAAACTCAGCCAGCAGAATTTGCAGCTAGATTATTTAGCAATGTGTATGCCTCTCTGCCAAACATCAGAGGGTAAATGTTGCTCTGCCTGCATGCAGGAGTGTTGCTGCTGAGGCTCAGGGGTGGTTTGGTTTCAGTGGTCCTTCCTCAGCTCAGCATTCATGAGGTCCCATGTGACTGCCTTCTCCTCTGAAAACCTGATCATTTCATCTCTGCACCTTTTCACTTCTCTATGCTTTCTGGGTCTGCTGACAAGAAGATTGGTTTATGTAGTCTGACATTTAAGAAATACCATTTTCCAGTCTGCTAATCTGCTTTATGCAAGTAGTTATAGGAGAGAGCCAGGGTGCCTTCCTGCAGTGAAAGTTTTTAAAAAATTCGGGCTACACAAGGTGAAACCAATACTGATCAAACCTTAGTATTGACAATTAAAACTAGCAGCATGGAACAAAATGTAGGAGATGATACATGCTGCTGGTGGAAGTCATGACCAACATCATTGTGTAGTGGTCAAATAATCTATTGGACAACTTTTGACCAGTATAACATTTTCTAAATAACTAGTAGAGTTACCTTGGGCAGTGAAATTACTGTTTCAGTGTGAACACACACAAAAAATAATGGAGGTAATGTCAAGAGGAGATGGTTATGCTATCTACTGTAATGGCTGAGTAAACGATGAGTTAAAGAAAGGAGGATACTAGGAGAGCTGCTGGAGAAGTGACCAGTCAGAGGAAGCACTTAGGGACATAAGATTAGCTGTGGAAACCAGGAAGAATTGAGGGGACTATTTGGAGCTGGGAAAAGAGTATATTTTCAGGGTAGCATAAAATTGGTAATCAGTCTTTCGATTTTAGCGCCAGGTTGCGAGGAGTCGTATTGTATTGTCATTCCGTGTGGGAGTTTCTTGTCTCCCTTGGGCAACATCGGCTGGCCTGCTGCATTGAGGTTGGTGAGGGCCAAGCGTGTGGGTGTGCTGCTGCAGCGGCACAACCGGCTCAGTGGCGCCAGGGGCTCTTGGGTGGCTCTTGGTCAACTCTTGGCCACCTCCTGACTGTCTGAGCTTCCTTGGGTGTGAAAGGTAGGCCAAGCTCTGGTCTCCATGGTCAGTCAAACCGTCCACGTCATGGTTGTGAAATACCACTGAAATACACAGTTCTTGTTTTGAGCCACAGGAAGGTTAGTTTCAGTATCTGTTTGTGCAAAGCTTACTATCGTGTTTTCATGTTCCAGTCCCCAGTACGTGACTCTTGCTGGAGGTTGCACCCCTTCAGAAACGAGATGAGAGGGTAGAAGGAAGATGCTGGCAGTCTCTGCATCTTGAATCTCCTGACTGTTCTTCCTCTTAAAGGTTTTTTTTTTTTTTCTTTTGGTGAAAATATGATGCTGATCTCAACTTCTTTTTACTTTTGCTTTTGCATAACTATTTATTGAGGTGTACCCAGGTTCCTTCTGTTTGTTTTACTACCAGAAAATTTCTGTATGAAAAAGAAAAGTCAATGACGTGGAATTAAAAAGGACTCATCTAGATCTCATAATAATAAAAGTACTTGGAACAAATGAGTTTGGGATTCATGTTGTGGCTTATGCTTCTTTGGAGTGCTTCATTTTATCGTCAGAGAGGCATCGTTTGTTTAAACTGTGCTTCTGTATGACATCTGGTTTGAAAAGCGTAATAACCTATATAATCAGCTTTTAAAATGCTGGATTATCTGTGGCTTTATTGACTCTTCTTTACAAAATCTGTTATTTCTAATTAATTCTCCATATAACTATTACTAAAGCCAACTTGCAGAGACAGAAATGAGCTTGATGGCAATGGCTAGTCAAGGTCAGCATTTAACTGCCAGCATTTGCACTGTTGAGGATAATAAATCAGGCTTATTCCTAATCACATACCCTACAATGTGACAAATGTTAGTGGAGCCATCTAAGCAACCATTTTACAAATCATTTAGAAGATACATTTGGCATTGTTAAACTGCTTCATGCTGCCCTTGGCTGTAAAAGCATTGTGATAAAATATGTATGCTCTGTTAGATCTTCCGTATTTGAATCCTACAGAGTGTGTGTGTATATGGGTGGCGTTTGCTTTTTTTTTTTCTTTGTATTGGAAATAATGAGAGGTGTGAAAGTAATAATACCTCATCAACCTATGGAAACCACTGGCTTCTGAAAGCAGTGATGAGTAGCCAGCTCTGTGGCACTATTTCATATTTCTTGTGTTTTCACTTAGAAGTTTATATTGAGAGTAGGTTGCTGCCCACAAGAATTTTCTGCGTCAACAATAGTCCATTGTGTGCAAGTTTTTAAAAAAAAAAAAAACAAAACTGTCAAATAGCAGAGCAATAGCTGTTAGGCTCTTATTTGGATTTGGGCAAATGTGTAAACACAGTGTTTTCACTTGGTCTAAAGTTCAAGACTCAATCCTACTGTGGCCCACAGATGTCATTAGATTTAGCATGTCATTCAAATAGATATTTGGCAGTAAGCTAATTGCTGTCTAGGGAGTCAATTGTAAAGTTCCTATTCTTTTTTTTATGGTATCTGTTCTTATTTGGACCAACTCTTGTATTTTTCAAAAGAGAATGATGTATTACCAAAATATCTGGATTATTTTAACTAAACTTCTCATCTGGAGCAAAAAATCAAACAGCTCCAAAAAAAGAACTAAAATTAAATTATATCTGTTATAATCAACTGAATTTAACACTTAGTTTTTACCTGTTAAGTGTTACCTGCCCGTAACTTTTCCCACATACCAGTTTACATTAGGATTACTTGATAGAAATTTATGGGATATTTCTGTGGAAAATTAATGAAAAGGAAAACATTTAACTTGGAGCATGCATGAAAAGCACTTTCAAAGTGTTTTTTTTAGTGTAGTATTTCTCCCTGTACTTATTATAGGATATAGAGCTATACTGATTAATTAAATAATTAGTTTAATAAAAGCGATTAACAAATAAAGTGTGTTTTTGTGTCATAAACACTGGATATCTGGCCTTGAAATGAGAGCGGAGAGGTAGTTTGCTCACCAGTCAGATCTTGATGCAGATCTTGTTCACCATGGTCAAGTCGCTAAGAAAGGAGCAACAGCCTGAATGCAAGAGAGACTCAGGACGAAAAAGTGTAGCCATTGGTGCGTGCCTTGTTGAGAAAGAAAAGCTTCCATGGAGACAATGACTTAATCTGAGGTTTCGCAATGTGATTTGAGCATATTTTTGGACTTAGCCTTTTATTATTTGCAGGTATGTACAAACGCCACTTTACCTTTATATGAGGTAATGTAACAGCATTTTGAATTGGCAAATACTTTGGTGTAGCATGGGTGAAAAAGAACATAAGAGATTTTAAAAACAAGCCAAACATTGTTCATTAGAAGACAATCATAGCTAGAGCTGGCACAAGTTGGAGGAGGTTTGAGTACCAGCAGCTCTTTGAGAATTGTTCCATGTTGGATACTCCTATTATTAAGAATGAAAATACCTCATTTGTGTTTTAACCTATTCCACTTTAAACTGATTAAAAGGATGTATGGGAGTTAATTGAATTTTATTCCAGACTGTTAAGTTTCCACCTGTGATGCTGTGGCTGAGTAGTTGAATACATGCTTTGTATTCAAGCTGTACCTTCACCTTTCAGCTGTATTCAAGCCCTTCATTTAGAGAAGCACTGTGTAAAATAGGCTATAGATTATGTCTTAGGTAGGCATTTAATATTTGTGGATCAACTGGTATCTCAATGTGTCTTTACTGGCTTTTTTACACAATAATTCTGTGCAAGTGAAATCTTATAGGGTAGCTTGTATCTAAAAAAAGGCTCTCCCACCTTCTGCAAATCCTACATGAAAAATTATTTTCAACTAAAAATAATACATATATATGTACTGTATGTGTGTGTATATATATAAATAAAAAACCACACACACTGCTGTGATACCCTGGAAACCTCCATTTTTCCAAAGGAAGAGCTCTCTTAACAGAATTACCTTTCTTAGATATTTAAAAAAAAAAAAACAAACCCACAAACCAAAAACACACTGACCTTTTTCAGAGTAGAAAGACTAGGAAAATTAAAATTTTTGCTAGCCTTATGAAGAAAGGGGAACATGCAACATCAAAATTACAAATGCCCCAAGACATTTTGTTGGTATGTCAGAATTGAAATGTTTCCCTTCTCAGACAAAATACTGCCGTTTGCAATGAAAAAGAAAAAAAAAATTTTTTTTCAAGGAGTTAGTTTTCCAGGTAATTGACATTTTCTCTAGAAAGCGGATGCCTTTTGAAGAATTTTCTTTAATGAGGGGCTTAATGTTTTTCATGCAGTATGAAATGTGCTAGAGGGAGCAAGTCCTGTTCATTGCCTAAACAAATCCAAATGTGGAGCTGAATACCAGCACAGTCTTGGCAAATTCCGAAGAAGGAACCTTTCCTTAGGGGTAGATTAATGCAGTGTGCATAGGTATGACTGTGACTTGAGCACACAGAACTTATTTTAACACAGATTTAGTGAGGCTTTCCTTTGTCTCTCTAACAGATGAGCTAATGCCATCACCTAGCAATTATCACGTAGTGTGATGTTATGTAATGAAAGTATAAATAGCACAAGGACTAAAACTAGTAAATCTAACAGACTAGTGAGCAGACAAGAGCAGGAATACTATTTGGAACATTTTGATTAGCATCTGAACGCTGTCATTTAAAAAGACATTTAGATTTGATGTTACAGTAAAGCTGCAGGCCAGGAGAGCTGCAGTCCTTGATCTGGAGTGACATTCGTGCTCTGCCCCTGGATAAATCACTTGCCCTCTGTATACCTCTTTAAAGGAAGAGAGAAAATTGGAAAAAAGCAAAGGGTGCATACTTGGAATTTCTTAAGCAAGCTGATTATCTTATGTTTGAATTAAGACTACCTGTGAACTTCATTTCCCAATGGCTGACCAACAAATAGCCTGTGACCTGCAATTTGAATTATCAGATTATTTCACCACTGGTGTAAAGTCTTTCAGGCTTGTTTTTGTAGTTGTCTGGCAGCATTCAGAGAGATAACGTGTGAAGAAATGCAAGAGGTCATGTTTACCTGGAGAATAGAGGCTGTGTGGAAGGAAAGATACTCCCCAGCCCTCTGGAGTTGTGGGAGAGATCCAAAGCTTTCATCTCCTTCAGTATCTGGCATGTTTCTCCGAGTGTGCCGATTACATTAGAGTGGCATTTCCAGTTCCTGGGGGAAGAAGGGAGGGAGGAGACTCGCTGCATCATGAAATGTGACTTGTTTTTGAAGAGTGCTGTCTTTTAGAGTTACCAGTGGAAAATACTTCCTAAAGATACCTTTGGAGAGTCATGGTTTAAAAAGACCCAACAACAGAAATGCCCCATCTTTTAAGAAGGCGGTAGATGGTTGAAGCTGGGTTTGCAAGATGCATCAGTCTGCAAAACTTTGGGATGGTTTCTGAACCTCTAGTTCTGCTTTTCTGGCACTTACAGTCATATGGAAGGGTCTTCTGCACTTCCAGAATGTAAAAGACTTCAAAACTACTTCGGAAGTAAGATGTTAAATTATAGAAATACTAGATATAAGCTCGGGGACCACTGTAGTGGTAAGCAGGAATGCAGACAGGAGAGTGCATACCACTTCGCTGCGCTACTTCATAAAATGGTCTTGGCAGTTTTATTAGAGGTATTCCTTAGCTGTAAGGGCTTGAAACAAACAAACAAAGAAAAATTTATAGCTATCAGGTTGCTGCCAGAGTGGTTGGTTGGTTTGTTGTTTATTTTCAGTTTTAATCATCTGCTACCAATAAATTCCACTGCCCTTGTGGTAACTTCTCACATTAACATTGATATATTATGGGTGTTTTAAAACAGACAATAAAAATATTGCACATACTAATTAAAGCAATTCATGTATTCAACCAGGCACTGCCAGAAAGAGTTGCGGTTTCCTAATTGTTAGGTGCCTTGAGCAATATACCTCTTATAAATTCTTAACTGAACTTTGCATTATGGCCAGTGTGATTTGAAATATTCATAGCTGTTTTGTTTTGTTTGTTTTCTTATTCCAGCTCTTCACTGAGAAGTGTATCAACTGGATCTTCAAGACCTTCCAAAGTGTGTTTGGTGTGCGGAGATGAGGCATCTGGATGTCATTATGGGGTGGTTACCTGTGGTAGCTGTAAAGTTTTCTTCAAGAGAGCGGTAGAAGGTAAGAAAACACAAGAACCATCAACAAAAAAGGAAAGTCAAAATATGTGCAGGTTTGGGGTTTTTTTAATAGAAATATGTATATACACACATGCACATACATGTTTTCCTATGTGTTTCCTGCCATTGATAAATCTCTGCGTTGTTAATCTGGAAAAAAAAAAAAAAGTTGAATCAACTCCCAATTACCTGTGGTATAATTTGTGTAGGATATGCCAGGGTGTTTTGCAATGTACATCTTCTAAAGGATATGTTGTTTTACTTCTTGCCACTGGTGAATTAGGCTTCTTCTCCACCCCTTCAAGTGGATTTTTGTAAATTTTAATGGACACAGATACAATTGATGTACACACACTCCTGCTTCTCCTGTACTGGAGGATGAATATGGTTGTCTCATTATGCTTTGGCAGCCTTATGTGACAGTGCAATTCACTCAGGTCAGTTATCTCCCTGTGGGTACCTCCAGGGCTTTTGACTCGTAGTGCATCTGCTTTGTCTTTCAGCAAAAGAGAAGTGGCTCTACAGTACCCTGGTAAATTGGTGAGGAAGCGGAAATTGGTCATGGTGCTTTTCTTAGAGATCGTTTCCTTCATTAAGGACTAGGACTTTTGTGAGGACTGTATTTTCTTAGCTTTATCATCACAGGAGTTTTGCTGACAGCTCCCTATCTTACGTTAATTATGGTACAGCTAGTCTTTCCTGGGCATCTCAGTAGAAAGAAGTTAGGGTCA
This sequence comes from Sagittarius serpentarius, assembly GCA_034782735.1. Taxonomy (NCBI): domain Eukaryota; kingdom Metazoa; phylum Chordata; class Aves; order Accipitriformes; family Sagittariidae; genus Sagittarius; species Sagittarius serpentarius. Next base: position 22,663,773 of record JAVKLA010000007.1, on the reverse strand, counting down.
CCCAGAGTGCTACAGGACCTCTGGTAGGTGTTGCCTCTCCATGACTTGGGTTGTGAGGGTAAAAGAAAATGTTTGACCTTTACAGACTTTGTAAGCAACTTCTTCAAGTGATAAAAATTAAGATTTTAATACCTAATAAGGAGTTCATGGCATGCAAAGGACATAAATAGCGTACACGTTTTTTGAAGTCTTTGCTGATGAGTAGATGTTCTTACAACCACTGATGAAACAGGTGATATCTACTTACTGATTTATCTTCAAGAAGAAAAACCTACAAGAAACAAAATAGGCTCTTAATATGGTGTCCAGCTTGTGCACTAAAAATGAGGCAGTGTGTGATGTGATTAATTTCTTCTGCAATCATTAAATCTGCTGCTGATGGCAATAAGAGTTTAGCTCTCTCTTAAATAGACCTGGAGGGCTTGTGCGTCATTGAAGTCAAGACCTCATGTAATATCTCTCTATCAATCTATTTACCTATATATCATCAAAAGTGTCAATCTAATTGAAATTAATTTCCCAAAGTTATAAGGACACGGAAAAGGCTTCCCCCTTCTGAAAGCATTTCCTCTTACTGTTGTGCAGTAGCTGACCTTGATGCCTTCATTCCCTAACTTCTTCCTTGAGTTTTTAGTTGCTTCATGTAGCACATGAACTGGAAAAACTTACTTATTTTTACTGAGTGATTTCTTCCATATGCTTCCATGCTACGTCATAGATGGGTCTTCATACATCCATGTCTAAGCTGGCCTCTGAATCATGAGGATATTTTTTTGTTTTGGTGGTGATGGTGAGGTTTTGCATACACCTGCACATACTGTGTGAAGTGACAGCACCTTTTGTTATCTTCCTTCCTTCTTTTCTGCCTTCAAGGAAAACTTTCTTCCCAGTCTTGAATTACTGTAATTTCCAGGTATTGTGTATCTACATTTACCACGCCCCTCTCTTTTGATGTCTTTTCTGACATAATTAGATGGATATCCCTATTCAACTTTACAGGAATTTATGAAAAATTACCAAGGATTCCCTTTAGGAGTGAACAAAGTAGGGAGACTCTGTTTCCAAGCCTCAGAAACCACAATTATTAGGAAAGGATTACTCTAATAATCAGACATAGAAATACATTTTTTTTATTGTAGTTAAAAGTTACCAGTAATCACTGAAAGTTTACGAGTTAAGCAAAAAAAAACTCAAAAAATGAAAGATGAAACAACCCTGTCATCCCTAAAAATTGAAGATAGGAGTTTTAAATTAGTTTAGAATATATTTTTTAGAATTATTATATTAACGTACATGTTCCTGCCAGTGTTATGTGAACACTGTCTAGACTTCTACTTGGCGTGCACGTGACTGTGAGCTCTTGATGCTACCAGTAGCATTGTTGTTATACAAACACTGAAAATTTGGCTTCCACTTTCCTGTTTATATATATGTATTTGTGTGTGTGCATGTAATATATATATATGTATAAAAGTACATTGTAGAGTATTAGCCACAAAAGGACATAGCAAAAACATAATATACATTTTGGCTTCAGACATCCTGAAACTTCCAATGTGAATAAAAACTTGTGTAGGTAGTTTTGTATCAACAAAAAATTTCAGTAGAGTCATCATAAATTTTTCAGTCGGGTATATGACCTATAAAACACCCCCTCCTGAGGTTTCCTATTTTAAATGAAATATTTGTAGTAGTTACTCTGTATTATATGTTCATGAGGATGTTTTTAAAACTATGGTGGTTCAGTGGGTGGTATAAATAAAAAATAATTCAAAGTGGAGGAGCTACCTTAAATGTAGATCCTGGGTATACCTGTCTCAGCTCTGAGCTAAAGCTCTGTTGTTTACTTAAGTGCTTGCATTCTTGTCTTTATTACAAAGAAAACAGTAAAACTCCCTCTGTGAACATAGAAACAACTTTCTGGAGAATTTATAAATACAGTGGCTAATTTATTTGAGTAAAAATGAATTGTTCCCTCTCTAAAAGATTGTGGTAAAAGAATAGAAGAGATTCCTTAAGTTTCATTCACCATTTCCCTGAAATCATGTGTATAGCCTTTTTTAAAGATTGATGAATATTTTTCCAGTTATGTTTTATACACTTTATATGTGTGCGCGCATGTGCACACACATTTCTTACTTGATCCACTTAACATTCTTCAGTAGAAAGTGGCATGAGAAATTACATTCTTTCAAAAATGGCGTCCTCTTCCAATTGTTATTAAACACGGTAGCTTGAGCTCATGCCGTTTTCACAGAACCACAGAATGGTTGAGGTTGGAAGGAACTTCTGGAGGTCATCTGGTCCAACCCCCCCTGCTCAAGCAGGGCCACTTGGAGCCGGTTGCCCAGGACCACATCCAGATGGCTTTTGAATATCTCAAAGGATGGAGACTCCACAACCACTCTGGTCAGCCTCTGCCAGTGATTGGTCACCCTCACAGTAAAAAAGTGCTCCCTGATGTTCAGATGGCACCTCCTGTGTTTCAGTTTGTGCCGTCTTTGAATGGAGCAATGCTTCTTGAAGGGAAGAGGCTTTTGGTCATTAGTTTCTACTGATTAAATGAAAATTTTATTTAGTTTAATTTAAAAAGTTACATACTGATAGTCCTTCAAAAGATATGGTGGGACGGAAGTCGTGGGAGAGAGCAACTGGTGTTAAGGTGGAAGGACAAGAACAAGCGATCCAGTTGAAGATGTCCCTGAAGATTCTGTGAAATGGGGGGACAAATAGTGTCAAAAGCATGGAAACCCAGCTCTTTGGGTCTCGACTAGAATTGCTAACATTGTCAGCCCACCTTGAACAGCTTTTGAGTGCCAATTCCTTTGCGCTCCTCTGAAATATTATAAAACAGAGGGGTTGTAACAGAAAAGAACAACTGCACTGAAATTTAAAAACAAGAAAGTACACAACAACAAAGAGACTAAAGCTTGCATTTCCAATTGTAAATCTGGTAGTTGTATTCCCAGTGAATCTTATTTTAGGGACTTGCAGGAAATGTCTAACAAATTTATGAGGAGGAGAGCTGTAGACCAAAAAAGTACTAAAATGAGTTTATTGGTGAAATTTCAAAAGTAACTTCAGATGGAATTCATTACAGGGATGTACATTATCGAAGTGCAAAATCTGGTAGCAAGTAAGCATGAACTTTTTGCTGACTGACATGATGAACAGGAGTCTGGTGTGAAGAACTGTTATTGTGTTGTTAATATAAATTTGATCTGCCTTGCAAACACGAAAACCCTTTAACCATGAAAGTGTTGAAAAATGGTGGCAGTGCAAAAGTGAAGACATTTGTATTTATAATACATTTTTACCTAGGATTACTGTATTGTATGATTTTATAAATAACAGGTATGGCCAATCATAAAGTTATTTAAACTTTAATTTATGATCATTAACAGAGTCATACGCTGAAAATACACTATACTGTGAGGGAACCTAAAGCACCTGGCCAGTCTTGTTTTCTCTTTTTCCACTGAACCATCTTTTGCTAAGGAGAGTAACAGGCTTGAAGTCAGAAATCACAGCTGTTCTTGCGTATGCTTTGCATTTTTAGTCTTCATTTGTTCAAGTTCCAGACAAGTATGAGGTAATCTGTCCTAAATCAAAATGTATTCTGCTTCTTAAGTTGCAAAAGTTAATCTTTCATTCTTCCTTTGGCTTGAAGGTAAGCAAAAAAGAAGGCATTTTTTCATCTCCGAATGGTGCTAAAGACTACAGCAAAAATGACCATCTTCCAGTTATTTTTCATATATGCTGGGAAATTTTTGGCTACTTAAAATGGGAGAATTAACAAATTATATCGTATTAGTTATAGGGAAGCTTGTCCTCTCTTTAAATACAAAGATGTGATGTTCAATAAATTCCAGATTTTGGTGTTGATTTCTGCTCCAGGAGGTTCACCTTAAAGCTAGTTCTGCTATTTTAAGTCAGAAACATAGATATCTTTTTAGCTCTAAAGTAGAAACACAGTCACAGCAGCAGAAGTTTCTAGGGTTGCATTTCTTTTTCACCTAACATTTGCTATTTGCTTACTTAAAAGTAGGAGGAAATTTGGCTGAAGGAAATTTTTCAAAGTCTAATCTGGTGCCATCTTATTTAAATGGCCTCCTGGATGTAGTGAACGTGCTGTGCACCTCAGCAAGCAGTGTAGTAACAAAGAAATTCTACCTCCACTGCATGTTTGAACAGCGGGTTATCGAAGACTTCACTTCAGTAGTACAGGGGAGGAGATTGCTTGTGTAGCAATCTGCAGGACGCGACACAGCTGTGGGAACTGAGATTGCCTCAAAGATAGGGTTACAGAAAAGAAGTGCCGTTCTTCATCTGCCTTTGTGCCAGGCTGTTCTGAAAACACAGGAACAAAACAACCTAGGCTGCAAGATTGGGGGTTCAACCCACCAGTCACCTGGGGTAACTCACAAGTCTGCCTTACCAGGGACCGAGGCCAGTCTTTTTGCCATAACCAAAGGGATCCAACAGCCTTCTAGAGACTCATCTTCGCATGAAGGATTGCAAGCTATTGCCAGCCTGAAAATTCAGTGGTAGATAAATTCAGTGGTAGATAGATAAATTCAGTTCTTTGGCAAGCAAAGGCACTGTGCAGCCGTTTAGCAACTGGGCCAGATGCATAATATCCAGGATTCCTCTTTTTTTTTTTTTTTTTTTTTTTTTAAGTACCCTGTAGTCTCTGCTTCCAGAAGGCCACACAAGAGGAAAAGTGATATGTTATGCGCAGCATGTTTTTTCAGAAACAGGTACTCTTCCTATGGTTTTCCCATGCACTGTAAGTGAAAGAATTTCTCAAGGCTCTACATCCCCCAGTAGAAAATAAAGAGAAACTAAAGCCTCTGTCTGCCTTCTAAATTTTTTTTTTTTTCATTTGAATTGAAGTGGAAAAAATATCAAGGTATGAGAATTTAAATGCTGGAATACACAGCTCTTGAATAATTTACTTAATTAGCATAACTTAAGTTTTTATAAAATACTACTGGTGAACAGGAAGTTTACCTTACTGGTCATTTAAAGAAGCAACATTTTTTCATGCTGTAGAAGCTGAAATTGATATTTTATAGAAAGGCGTTTTCCACACCATTTTGCAGTGTGTGCACCCATGAATTTTGTAGGTCTGTATTACTAGAATTAATTATACATACAGTTCTTCACTCTCCACTCTTCTGTTCATTCACTGTAATGGAGTCAGTGTTTTTCTATCACAGGCTGCAATTTTCCTTTTATCCACTTTCATAAGGTCAGTGGCCTCTCTAAATTCAACATCACTCAGTATAGAAGTCCATATGTTTTCATAAAAATTTCTATGTGGGATTTGAAGTTGACTCTGTGCCTGACCTGTTGCAAGAATCTGTTTTACAACCTATCAAACAGAAATATTAGGTGAAGAGCAAGCAGATGGGTGATCTGCCGAGGGCAAGTGAGCTGGTCAAATTCATGTAGCAGCTGCTACTCTTACTTGATATGCTATGGTTAATAGGTGTAAAATAAAATTTAAATAATTAAGTCATCGTAGGTTTGAAGCTGCCACCGGCCTTCCATGCTTTCATAGATTAAAAAGGACTTTTCCTGTTTTTTTGCTCTGGCAGGCAGTATTGCTCAGTGAAATGAAGTCTTCGTTCCCGTTCCTGGCTGGCTTTAGTTACTAGGAGCTCAGAGTTCAGGAGGGTGGTAGGACGAAGGAGCTAGAAAGGTTTGCACTGGGACCCCCAAAAGGGGAGGGGGAGCCCCAAGCAGCAAGAAGCATGACACAAAAAAAAGGAAAGATTAATAAAGGATGGAGCATGTATTACAATTGGATATTTTAAAGCTGGATATAGGTGGAATGGGAGGAAAAGCTTTCCTTGTGGCTCTTGGAGTATGTGGCCTGCATGAGAAGCTCCAGCTGACACTCGAATAAAAGCTGCATGCATGTTAAATGTGGCGTGCAACGCTAATAGAGCAAGCATATAGCATTTCAGAGAGGAGGGGGTAGGTTTGGAAACCATCTCAGTGATGCAGTGTCTTGGTTTTAAAACAAGCGTGGGTGAGTTTAGCAGCTGCAGTGCCACAAAGAACCACAAGTTGGTTAATGGCTGGGAAAATAATTTGAAAAAAATATTTTATATCAAGGAAACTAAAAATCCGCATTCATTTCTTTCCAAAAGCATTAATAATTTCTTCCCTCCCCCAAGACTTCCAACATTTCACAGTTTTTTTGATTGTAACTATTATTTACCTTGTAAGCAGGTGTTGCTGTGGAGAGGGAGAAACGGGTACAAGGATGAGAATTTAAATATGGGCTGCTGTCTAACCTTGAAAAACACTCACACGATGATAGGAAGTCTGCATGCAACTATTCTTCTGCACTCTTTTGTTCGTCTTTCGTTCTTTGTTTTATGAATACTAATTTCTAGACTGCTTCATCTATAAAATAATATATTCAGTAGGTGATAGCCAGCCTGCACAAGCACAATATGCAGTAAACAAACCAACCTTACCACTGCATATATGTTTTATCTTGGGTAACGCTCTTCCATCACCACAAATTCAAGCATCACACAGGCTTTCATGTGCTTACCTTCTACATCCTTAAAAGAGAGGGGAAATTTCGACATTCTTACGATGTGACAGGGAACTGAGTTGCAGTAGAGGGTTTTTTTGTTGTTGTTTTCTTTTTTAACACATCAAAGGGTAACTGTGGTAGATCAGAGTCTTCATAGAGGTGGGATGCTCCTGTGAATGCATGCTGATTTAAGGTAGTGACAAATATTTTGGCTAACAAAAGTTCAAATGTCACAACCATTAGTTTAGTGTTTTCTTGAATACTTCAACTGCCTTTTCTTTAAAAAGGAATGGATTTTTTCCATATGCCACATAGGGAAGGTAGACAGGGTGGTTCCTGGGAAATTAATCTTTTAAGTAATAGTTCCAAGATGACTGAGCCACTTATGTAAAATAGTTATACAAAATCCATAGATGTTCAGATGCACCAAGTATTTCAAGCAAACGGGGAAGTATTCACACCATCATGGTACAAATGATGCTGGGAATGCTTGTGTGGAGTATTGTGTATACTTCTGGTCACCAGCATGTTAAAGACTCTTTGATTCAGAGTCAAGTAAACACATCAGGAGAGCTTCTGAAATCATCTGGGGAATAAAAATTTATTTTATGTCAGGTGACTAAATGCTTTTAGCTTTTTTTTAGCTTACCCAGAAAGAGGCTGAGTTGGGACATGATGCTGTCTATAAATATTTCACAGTTGAGGAATAGACAACTGAGAGGGAGGAGAATTTATTTTGAACTAAGAACTGTACTGAAATAAGAGCAAATGGGTAAAAAAAATACATTAGTTTGGCATTTTGAGAAGGCTGCAAACCACCAAAAAGAGGGACTTTTAGGGGCACTTCCCTGAAAAGACTCAGAAGGATTTAAGTACCTACTTTGAAATGGCATGTAAGAGAAGTAACTGATGTATAATAAGATTTGGTTATCTGTGGTAGTACAGGATAAGCCAGCGAGCTCTCTTTTGTTTAATATTGTGTCATGTAACGCTGGAGAGTTCATCTGACTCCAGAAATTAAGGAAGTAGAAATAGTAAAACAGAGGATGAACCAACTAATACATTTTTAGGATATTCCACTTGTAATGATGGTGGATGCCCAGATCTTCACAGGGATACAGGACTCCAGTTTTTAAAAATTGATGTAAAGTGCTCGGATCTTACATAAGGCAGAAATGCTTTGTATTTGTATTAGCAGATGAATGTGTGTATTCTGCGATGACTTTTCTCGTTTTGAGTTCAGAAAAAAAAGCTCAGGAGAGTCAATTCCTTTTAAAATAACTCCATCCTATCCGGCGAAGCCTCTGCAGGTACCCCCAGACCCCATCAGGTGACCTCATGCTTGGTTACGTTTGCTGGTAATCCCCTCAAGTGAGAACCTGGCTACTGAGAAATCCTCTGTCATTGAAATATAATTGATCTGGCTTCTTGCACACTGTGCTGCTGGGGGTTTTTTGTAATGCCTAGTACAGTACAACTGTAAATGGATAACTGAAGCATGAACGAACATTCAAACTGGAGTTTGCAATTGGACATAAATATATGTACAAGGTCTTCTATATCAGACAGCGTAAAGCATATCAAATATCATAAAACATTCTTAGTCAGATGCTTTAGCTCCTTACAGCTATGGTACCGCTTGTTAAGAGATACTACTTTATGAAATGCTGTTACCTAACTGCATTGGCAGCCTATCGAAGCAATGTTATAATTTTCACTTTTAGTAGCAAATAGCACTTCTCTTCTACAACCCTCAAGGTTCTGAAAATTTTTAGAGCCTTAAGAGCCTCTTCCAGTCTCAGGTTAAGAGCCAAAAGGGGATAATCCTGCAAGATGCCTTCAGTGAAACAATGTTAGAGATAAGGAATTTTGCAGGGTTGTGGCTGAAAGAAATTCTCAATAGATTAAACCTCAAAATAAATATATAAATACGTAAAGCCAGAAACAAAACATCTTTCTGTACCTCCTAATCCCATTTTAAATAAGAGGGTGGGAAAACAGTCTCCAGACGAAAAAAAATGAGATAAAATGTACATACAGCTCTGTTATAGACAGAGGGAACAAGGCATCTGCTAGCATCTTGGATATAAATAGAGTGGGAAAAGGTAATGGCAAATCTCCCATTGCTTTAAAAGAAGCCAGAATTTCAGCCTTTTTTTGCAGCACAGTTTTAGGTTGTTGAAGGTTGGGAGTGCCTCTGTTACGTTTGAAGTCTAGACTTAGACCGAGGCAATTTTGTCAGGTTTTTTAGAAACAATAATGGCCTGTGGTCAACTTTGAAGCCCACAGCTCTTTATTGTTTAAGGAGAGGAAATTCACCAGTTTTTCACCTATAAAATTGCTTGGTGCCGTTTCTCACGGCTGATTTGCCAAGTCCAGGGCCCTAAGAAAGGGAACGTGGGTCAGTCAGTCCATTCCCACCTATTTCAAGAGTGACGATGATGTGGGGCCTTTGTATGTACCTTGTCCACACTAAGAGCAAGCAGAAACAAGCAGGCTTCTGTTCAGTCTCCTCAGATGTCAGGTGAAGGGCTCCCAGGAGCTGCTGACACTGTAATGGGGAGCTCCATACTTGCTGCAGAACTGATGCAGCAGCTTGGGCAGCTCTAGGAGTGGCCAGTACGTGAGCTTTCTCTGTAGCGTCTATGTCATCTGCGGTTGTGTGATGTAGGTGTAGCTGAAGCCTAAAGTCAGTGTTTAGGCTCTGCAGGCAGCAGATGAGAGCGTGCGGTTGGGATTCGTGTGTGCTGTGGTTCCTGCGCAGTAAAACTTGCTGATGTCCTGCTCCTGTTCGATGAGCAATGTGGCAGACCCTTTCTTCTCCCGTTTCAGAGTGGCAGGGCTGCCCGAGGTTATTGTGTCCTCTCCCACCCCTTTCTGCTGTGTGTGGGTTCTTCCATTAGGTACAATGGCGAGTTTCAGGGATTCTGAGCTGCTTGAGGTTTTTTCAGTTTGCTATTTTAAAAATACATTGGGGAGGAAAAAAAAATCAAGTTTGCAAAATCACAACCAAATATGAAAATAATGCTAGTGGCCTGCGTGGTGTTTGTTCATCTGCACCGCATTTAATGATTTCTAATTCAGCCTTAATTACACAATCACATACAGTTTCTTCCATTAGACCTCTGCCTTGTTCATTGAATAGATTGGTTAACGTTCAATTAATGAGCAGCTATTCAATATCTTGTATTCTTCTCATTGCTCAATGTATGGTCCTGTGCCTTCACTACTGATTACTATTCATCCCTTGCTCGGAATACATAATTACTCATTTCTTACAGAGCTTTTCGCTGGTGCTCATCACTATAATATCGAAGTGCTTCGCAAACATTGTTTAATTTACCCTTGCGATACAAGATAAGATGAGTGGTTATTACCCCAGTTTTACAGTCGAGGAGTTAAGACACAGTTAAGCTCAGACATACCCACTGATCTGGGGTTCATGATTGGTGATATTTGGGACCTCAGGGCAGAAGTACTTGGCATTTTATAGCACTTAATATGTCCAAAGTACAGTTCCCCTTGATTTTACTTGCAGCTATGATCACTTAAACCACTGCAAATCAGGCTCCAGATCAGATCAGGCTCAAGTTGGATATTCAGGAAACAAGGAGATTAATTAGTGATTTTTCTTGTTTATTCTTATAAAGTAAGTCCATGGCAAAGGAGATGCAGTCCAGTTCTCCCGGGCACCATTGAAGTACCTGAGGCATTGACTTTCTCTCTCCTCTCTCTCGTTCTCTCCCTTTCTTTAAATCTGTATAATCCTTTACGTACTTTGATTCCGGTAGCATGTGAATGTGGACTGCAAGGACAAGAGTCGTTTTGACTTTGTGGTCCTGATTCATTCTAAATCACCGTCCACATTGCCCCCAGGATAAGCTAGAAGTCTGGCAAGGTGGGACCAAGGGTATACAAGTAAGACATAACACAGAGACTTCTGTTAATCTGTTGTGGCAGTCAGAATTCAGGTTTCGAGGTGTTGGGAAGTCTGAGACTTCCTACCTGTTCAACGACAGCAACGGTGCAAGGTTCCTAGGTGGTGGTCATGTGCAGGAAACATTGGTCATGGTGGTTCTTCCTAGGAAAGCTGCTTGCAGCTAAATAGTGACAAGGCGCCTGAAGGTCTTAGGAGCTGTGCCTAAGCCATTTGACTGAAGTGAATTTGGGAAGACTGTAATCCAGCTTCCCTAGTACGTACTGATACTTGTATTAGAGGGGGTTTATGTTATGGTTCCTCAGATTTATCCTTCCTTACCTTCTTTCGCACAGTACATCCCAACATGTTCAATATTTCAGTTTGAACCTTTACGCTTTACAAAAAGTTGCACTTTACAAAAGGTTTTTGCACAGGTTACTGAAACACATTATTATGATGTGGTTAATTTACCATCTTCCCTGAATACGCTGCAGATGTTTTGCAGTATAACTTTTCTTTTCAGAAGCCATGCTTTTCTTCCGGTTGTTTTGTTTCAAGCTTCCTCGTGTAAAACTTCATCTAATACTGGGTGTAGCATTTCTTTGATACGGAAGATACGCCTTTATCACTTTGTGCCTTTAGGACTATCGAAGGCTATGCTAATGTGCATAGGTTTATGAAAGAGCACCATTTTGTGTGGATTAACTTTGTACAGATGAGAGAGCATTATCATATAATCACAGAATTGATGAGGTTGGAAGAGACCTCTGGCGATTATCTAGTCCAGTCGTCCTGCTCGGAGCGGGTTGCTCAACGTTGTGTCCAGGTGGGTTTTGAGCATCTCTGAGGGATACTCGTAGGGCAGAGATTCCACAGCCCCTAGGGGCAACTTGTTTGACCATCCTCCCCATTAAAACAAAACAAACAAACCAGGTACTCTTGTTCTTCTTGAAGACAGAAGCGACACCTGCATTCTTCTAGTCCTTGGGAACCTCACTTGATTGCCATGACCTTTCAAAGATAATCAAGGGTGGTCTCTCAGTGTCACAGGTCAGTTCCCTCAGCACTCATGGGTGCAGCCCATGATGTCGCATATGTTATATGCTCCCTAGGCGGATCCTCCTCCCAGGGTAAGTCTTCCTTGCTCCAGACTTTCCCTCCACTGTTGCTTTTCAAAGCCAAAGGTTCTGCTTTGGATTTAGTTGATTTATCATCTAGAAAAAGTCCCTGACATTTTTTGCTCTGTCGAATTGCTTTGCTTTACATTGATGGGCTTTGCAATCTGTTAGTTGAAAAGTGAATAGCTCAGACCAAAGGAAGTGAGTGCAGGAGAAGAACAGCCGAGAGTTACCTTCTCAGAACCTGGTTAACTGCTAGAGGAGCTAAGGCTTCTGCCTGGACCTGCGGAAGATCTGCTGACTGACACTGCTAGTTAGTATGTGGTTGCAAACAGGAAGGACAGGCTTAAAAGGTCTGTCAAGTCTGAATGATATTCTGCCTTTCAAGATTGAGTCCCATGCTTCCTAACAGAATATTTTTTCTGATTTATTAAATAATAATTTTTAAAAAGGTCTGTCTACAGATTTTCTTCAGTGGTACACCAGATGACCAGTAATAAGAGCAGAAAGCTGTAATGGAATGTAATGGTTTAGACAGTAAGTTTTTGTGTTTATCAAAACTGCTCAGTGACTCTCACCTGGAAAAGAGTATCTGAAGAAACTCAAAAGGACTAAATAAATGCCTCAGAAAACAAATGTGGAAAGGTTATATTTTCAAAATTTATTCTAGAGATTTAGAATGTAGGCTGACTTTCAAGTCACAGGGTGAGAAAAAATACCAAAATGGAAATAGCCTCACCAATAGAAAGACAGATGCGTTATTTTATAACGCAGTATAACATTGGTTTAGAAGAAAATTGGGTTTCTTCAGGTACTGTTCTTGCAAGATGCCAACAAAAAGCATTGCCATTTGTGTGTTACTGACCATCCTGATAAACAGAATACTTTGAATTCTTGTAATTAAATGTTTCACACCTTTTCCAGAAAAGATGTCATTACTGTCAGCATTAATGCAGTTGTATCAGATTTCTACATCTTGTCTCATTTGCCTTTAATTCTTCTTGATTCTTGCTGAAAACTGTTTTCAGAATAGTGGAATTTTCTCCACTCATTTGCTGTTCATGGCATATTTGCATTCATTCCGGCTACTACCAGGCATAAGAACTAGAGCATAGTTTTCTCGTTTGTACCTGCCTATTTAATTTACTTCATCTGGAAATTGGTTTATGTTGCACTCTAATACAGAAAAGGACTGGACTTGATGTTTTGTACTTGCCGTTGCAAAGCCCACTCCCTCATTTCTTTACATGTAACATAACTAATGCGACTCGTGTATTGGAAGTAGACATATGGCAAACAGTTCTCGCAACGTCAGAACAGCGATGCTTATTACAGAGCAGGTTGATGGATGATATTAAAAAAGGTAATGTTACTTTCTTAGGGAGAGACTGTATGATACTGTGTGTGGGAACAGATCAGAACAACCAAGCTGTAAAATTTTCTAACAGGAACAATTCAAACTGCAGTTTGAAGGTTTACAAACATTTTGCATGCTCTGCACAAGTGCTCTGCTAAGCCTTTTCTTCATTAGGCTGGGACAACATTTTTAATTTAAAGCTGATGCCTGTGGGGAAGAAGTGCAGTAGTCCTGTACTTTCAAAACTTGGGCATTTATGCAAGTTTTCTGTAAACTTTTAGGAATCTAACTATATTAGCATTTCTGCAAGGGCATTTTTGGCTAGGGTATTTAGCTGTAGATGAGTGTCATTATATGTATTTTCACAGACTTGTGCTCTAATTTTTTTTCTAAGGATAATTACATATTTGGAGCTAAGCATTCAATTATTTATTCATCCATTTTACCACGTGGACTTAGCAAATGGACTTGTGTTAGCCTATACACCATATCATGCATGCAAATTCCACTCTTAACAATCCTGCTTGAAATTATGTAAGTGATAGGTCCTAATTTTCTCTGATACAACAGAACGATAATGATGGACTATTGGGAAAAAGTAATAATAAGTACTTCTTAGGTTGTGTGCACTGGCATACTAAACTATCCATAAAATTTAAAAAAGGGAATGAAAAGACACTAACCTATTTAAAAATGATGTCGCTTACTTGCAGTCTTCTTAGCAATGACAGGAAGACAGTATTCCTGCAGTGATAGCACCATAGTTGTGAATGAAACTATCAGGTTGTACATTCATTTGTTTGGGGGGAGGGCGGTTGTTAATGACTTCATATGCAAAGTGCACACAGCCAGGCAGTTGAATTCTGGATATTAAAGTGCTTTATAGAGCCCTGAGAACTACAAGTGATATTTCATATTCTCATACTTCTGCAGTGTCATTATGCAGGTGTACTCTGTGCTGAATGTAGGGCAGCAGGTACTCTGTCAAGTACAGTAGATATGTGTATATTTTAATACAGGAGCATTGCATACAGCTTTATAAAATAAATTAGGGTATTGGAAAATAGTGAAAGCACTTGGATACAGCGGTCACACCGAGCTGTATCTTTTCTTGTTTCACTTCTATTTTGTGAAGGAATACACTTCCATGTAAGAAGTTTAGAAAGAATACCCACCAATTATTCCATGCTAATTGTTCATTTAAAAGTAGGAAGAGGAAATATGACAAGGATGAGATCTTTCACTGGCTGTTTAATAGTAAAAGATCATTTTTGGAAAGCTTATGAAAAAGTGAAGGACATAAAAGCACAATCAAAACATATGTATTAGTATGTGCTCAGAGTTCTGTGATAAGACAGAACGGGGTTGAACAGCAGAGGTTTTTTGAACAGTATTTGGGTAAATTTGCTTACATGAGCATCCCTTTTTCCATCGAGTTAGAAAATGTTCCAGAAATAGAGAACTGAAGGACAGTATCATCTTTCTGACTTCATTTCAGCCCTTTCTATTGCCATTCTCACACTTACTATATTTTCTATTACTGTTCCTAAGAACGGGATAAAGTTGTTGTTACTGTCACCATTCTTTCTGTCCTTGACACCTGCAATAACAAGCTCACGATGCAGGAACAATAAGCCACCAAGAAAAAGAAGCGGGAAATGCTGTGTGTTCTTCTACAAGGGAAGGTGCCCACTTAGATTCAGCAGGCAAAGACAGATCTAAAGTACTGCTGTATAATGCAGGTGGGGATAATCCAAAATCCATATGCATGTACATTATGTGGATTATGCAATCCATAATCCAAAATCAGTATGCCTGTGGATTTCACTTAAAATGAAAATTGTCAGCTGAAGAAGTGAGGGAAGTCCTTAGAATTAAACTATTTCCATCCAGATGTGGGACAAATTAGGATTTCAGCTGAAATGAGAAACAAAGGTTTAGAAAGAGAAGGGAGAAGAGCCTCTGGCATCTGGAAAGGGGCACAGAGCAGGCCGCAGTAAAAACATTTCTCCCATTCCAGACACGGAGGTAACGTCTTAAAATGGGACTTGACAAGACTAATTAAGGAAGATTAAATTTAAAGTGAGAGAAAGGTACTTGTTCTCATGTGCATGTTTAGCTTGTGTATTTCTCCTGTGCTTTTACTATTTGTTCTGTGTGCTTTGTCAGCTCTCTGGGTCTGATAGTATAAGGGTTACAAACAGCAGACCCATCTGAGAACATGAGGAATAATTGTGACAATCCAGGCGCTGCCAAAATTCAGCCTAAGGGACATAGGGGACCATGTGGCTGAGTATGTAAAGGGGTAAAACAGCAAACCTGTCTGCAGAGAAGGGCAGTCAAAAAGGATTTGGGGGACAGGGGTCTAAACAAGGTCATCTGCAGCAGTGCAACAGCTACTCTGTAGTGTGTTTTAGTAGACTACTCATGAACTTGGTGATGGCTGAAGTCAGTCTGTTGCTTCCTCCCTTTCTTTATTTCTTTAAGATGTGGACTTTTTCTCAGTTAGTATGTGCAGTGCAGGTATTATGTTTATTCACTTTTTGGTCAAATTTACTGTATTTATTCATTTTTGTTAATCAGCCTGTCAGGTTTTTTTGTTTGTGGGGTTTTGTTTTTGTTTTGTTTTGTTTTTTCCCCCCAAGGTATGTAAGCATACTGTACCTTTTGTTTCCTAGGAACCCTTGACCCTCAGCAGAACCATGGCTTCTCAGTGCTTGATTAGCTGCGTTAATTTCATTTTGCACAACTACAACTAATGGCCATTTAAAACTGCCAGAAGCCCGCCATGGATTTCTTCTTGTGCCTGACTGTATTTGTGAACAGCGCATTAATCAGCACTCTCTGTCACGCTTTATTGCTTAATGATGAGGGTTAACTGACCACTTCCTAGTAATAATGAAAAACAGAGGTCAGCAATCACTGACTGAGGAAAGAGAGGATCTCTTCCGACTTGTACTTTACTCCTTCATCCTTGGCCAGTGACAAACGTGTCTGCTCCACCACTTAAACTTGAACACTTATCTTTAAAGTTCATCTTAATTATAGATCAATCCATGTCACGTGTTTACCCAATCGAAACAATCAAAGACACTGAGCCAGTTACCTAATTAAAGTCGATGTAATTGTATGTGTGGGAAACCTTTGTTCGATTTAGCAAAGTCTGTTTTAGGAGTGTGTAGTTACAGCCATATTGTAACATGTGGATGCCGCCCTGGAGCTCCCCAGCCCAAACATTTTTATGATGGTTCAGTAATCCATGTCCCTTCAGAGTGCTGTAGTTTAATTTCTGCGTGTGGATACAGAAACTGCCATGGTTCATCTTACTTGCAGCTTTTGATGATACCGGTTCACAAATTCATGTTGAAGGATACTTTCAATGTCTTTTTTTTCTCACGTTTGTAGCCTTCCTATTGTTTTTGGTCTGCGCAAGCTTCACGTACACGGGACATCCTGCTAGCTGCGGTGGTGGGTGGCCTTGCCGACCAGTGGGTAGAGGTGGGTAGAAGTTACCCCCCCCACCTGAAGGAGCTGGGCAGGCAGTGTGCACTGAGAGGGGGACAGCCAGCATTCGCCTGCCTCCCGTCAGCTATAGGGTGTGCTTGCTTCTGCCCGCCAGCCAGAGGTGTGGGGGGAGGCTGGGCTGCACAGGGGCTGTGGGAGTGTAGAGCCTGCTCCTCCAGAGCTGCTCTGCTCAGTGGTTAGGACTGTAAAGCTCCATTTCCTCTTCCTGCAAAGTTTTAGAAAAGCAGAGAACATAAATTAAAAGCCAACGTTGTCATCATTTTCTAAGGTAAATCTTTGTTTGGACTCCTGAAGCTGAACTCCAGGTTATGAGTGAGATTTTGCAGTCTCCTGTACCAGCACGGCCTATCAGGTGTTCTGGAGCTGCTGTAATGTCTTCTGCTTGGCTTCTCAGGAGCGTGAGGGCCAAAGGGGAAGAGGTGAAACGGGGTACGTGTGGGACATCCATCCCTTGGTGTAGCACTCATCTACTACAGCAGACCACTGTCAGGCCACGTAGCTGTCTGGTAGAAGTAACCCGGGGGCCAAACAGTGTTTCTTGGGGTCTTTCTTGCATCCATAAGTTTCTGTGGCTGCCACCAGCTGTTTTCCCCATGCCCACAGAGAGCAGTACAGGTGGCACCGGGCCTGTTGTGGGCTCATGCCCTGAGATAGGTTCAGCAAGTGAGGTCCCAGGGGCCATTAAAGCTTGTGGGCAGAGCTAGAGTTGTATGCAGGAGAGCTGGGAGCACCGGCACTTGGCCCCAGCTGCCTTACTGGCACCCACTGCCTCGCATGGAGACTGGTACCCCAACCAGGGGATTGTCAGCCTCCTTGGAAACGAATCTCTCTCAAAAATGCTAAACACTCAGAAAAATCAAGTTGTGGGAGTGACAGGTCAGGCTCAATGCATTAGTAGACGCTTTTTGTATTTTTGGCCTTACTCTCTTCTTCAGTTTCTGATCTGTAAAATGGAGAAGGTTGCACCATTTTCTAGGGAAATTCAATCTTAGGTTTCCTCTATTCAGCCCTAACTCTGTAGAGATAGACATTCTCTTGACTTTCTGCCCCCAAATAATTTTCTTCGCAGCTGCTTCTGTTTATCCAGTTACCAACCATCTGCATCCCCTGCCCCTTCTGCTTCTGGTCAGCACTCACCTCTGAACCTTTTCTTTTCTCCTTCTAGTCATCAACTTCCACAGTGTCAGACTCTCCTGACCGTTCCCCCTCTTCCCAGCTTCTCCAGTATCCCACTGCCTGCATCTCCTTCCTTCCTCCCCTACTTTTTTGGGAGCCTTTCTCCTTCCAAGTCTGCTACCTCTCCAGACTCCTGTCCTCTCTCCTCATTAAGCTCCTGGTGGTTCCATTTGCTCTTGCAACCTGTGCCTTGTTGCTCTTCCTTTGCCACGTCCCGAGAGCGTGATGGGGATTTTCTGTGTGGAGTTCCTGTGCCAAAGCATCGCCTGGTGCATGGAAGAGATGGCTGGAGCACAGGCTCAGCTCGGACCCTGTGCCCTGGTCCACGCTCTTTACAGAAGGAAACTTTGGAGGTTGGCAGCCAACCTCCATGAAACCTTTGCAAATCATATCACGTACAGACTGCAACTTTTCAGTGTTTTATACTGTGATCTGTTATAATTTTAAGTGATAATGTATGAGATGGCAAAAGGCACAGCTGTGGTATCAGAGCAGTGATGCTTCAAAGGGTCTGTCTCAAAGTGTGAAGGCTCTTGAGCTTCTCAAATATGTCTGCGAAAAATGTAACATGGGGGAAAACCAACATGTTTCTTCTTACCCTTATTCACAAACTTACTTTGCACTAAGCTTAGTACTTCTAGCTGATACATTCTTAGACTCGCAAAATAAAATTCAGCCTGAGGCAGACATCCAGCATGGAAAATTTCAGCCCTAACTGCTAATGTGTGGTAAAGTTATAAGCAATAGAAAACAAGGTCTTAAAATGAGAAGTGTCAGGCAACCTTAACTATATGTAGTCCTACAAGATCCACTGATGATAATCTGGTTTTTGACAGGTTTCATCCAAATTGCAGATTCATTTTGACATATACTATACAAAGAAAGGGAAAAAAAGTCCCTGGAGTAGGACTGTTGGGCATGTAGATAGCACCTTGTAAGGAGTGAAAGCAGTGATCAACCATGCAGTCATTTTACCTTCTGCCAGACCTTTAAAAGTGTACTGCAGAAAGTCCATAAAACAATTGTAATATAAAATCAAGGCGCTGATGCACTGAAGCTGAGACCTGTTGACTTTGTGCCAGT
The DNA here is from genome assembly GCA_034782735.1 of Sagittarius serpentarius. Taxonomy (NCBI): domain Eukaryota; kingdom Metazoa; phylum Chordata; class Aves; order Accipitriformes; family Sagittariidae; genus Sagittarius; species Sagittarius serpentarius. The sequence continues at coordinate 22,645,036 of JAVKLA010000007.1, read as the reverse complement.
TCTTATCTCATTCTCATAAATCTAAATGTAGGTTGCAGGTAAATGTTGAATTATAAAAGTATTGCAGAAATTGTAACAAGCTTGCATTACTTGCATTAACAAAAGCCTAGGCTGGCATGCTCTTCAGATACGCATATCCGACACAATTTTAGTAATAAATGCTGACTTTCCTGTAAACACTGCAGAATTCTTTCTTGTTCCAGGTCTCCCCTTTCTGCAGTTTTGTTTTTTTTTTCCCATTTATGAGCTAAAAACCTGTCCAGGGTGATTCTCTAGAGTGGAACTATGAACTTTTGTTATTTGGAGCATCAAGAAGTGATTTTAAGCACAAGCTAGGTGAAGGGGGTGGTGGGGTGGGCACACGGTTACCTATAAGATAACATTTCTGGGAGGCCTCGCCTATCAGTAGAGGGGTTCAGGAATTCTGTGTGCCCAAACATGGCTATTGGCCTGGAATATCATTTGGGGATGACATAGCAAGCTGCATCCCAGCAGGCTTGTTTGCAGGCTGCCTGCAGCTGGGCTTTGCTTTTTTTTGTTTTTTTTTTGTTGTTGTTGTTGTGTTTTTTTTCCCCCCAGATTGCATGCAAAACCTGTGTGAATGGTAATCACCTGTTCCCTAGATCAGACTCTGGCAGTGTCTGCATGACTTTTAAAGTGTCTTTCAGTAGAGCCCTGCTGACAGCTCAACAGTTAGATAAAATGCTGCTTTCCTGAAAATCACTCCCCAGTAATGCCAGTGCATGAGAAGCTAGGAGAATCCAGCTACTTTCCTGCTGGGATGTAATTTGTCATTTTTCAGAACCGTTCCACCTGGCTTACACAGTCCAGGGTAAAAATGTTTGCTTACTTAGGTCTCTTTACCTGGGCAGGATAACTTGGTGCTATATGTTTGTGGCAAAGACCGCAAAGACTTGTGTACATGGGGTAGCACTGTTTATTTTGAATAGTCCTTTTGTCTCATGGAAAATAAACTTTAGATATGAATAACTCTTTCTGTTATCAGCAATAAAATGTGAAATTTCAAGCAATACAATCTCCATCTTTTATGGTAGCTCAGTTAGTCATAATTCATTCCTGGGATGATTTCACTGGTATGTAGCCTACATTTTTTTTCCTTACTTAATCTTATTCTCTTCATCAGGTCAAAATCTTTGTGTACTCTTTATTCTGAAAACTAGGCACATGCTTAAGTGCCCAAGGCGAAAGGGCTTAAGGCACATGACTGGAGACTTGAACTAGGCTGTTATCATTTCCCATCTCTAATTATCAGGGAAGTTACAGGCGGGTAAAGGGCTACTTTAAATTTTCATGGTAAATCACTCCCTCCGGCTTCTAATCATTTCCGTTCCACTTCTCTGGACTTCCTCCAGTTTGTTTATATCTTCCAGTAATGAAGTGCCTGAACTGCATACAATATTCCAGGTGTGGCTGCAAAAGAAATGCATAAAGAGAGTACTGCCGTGCCAACCTGCTCTGCTGTGTAATGTTCCTACAGAAAGAGCCAGAGGTGTTACTGGTGCTTAGTTCTCCTCTGCCGCGTTGCTTCTTACGGCCAGATTATTCTCTTATTCCTGGGTGTTTTTCAATGTTGATGCTTTCCAAATTTTGCTTTGTTATTTTGCTTTGTTGTTAACTCTTTATTTTGGATTACTCCCTTGGGACATGCAGGAGCATTTTTCCAACTGCAATTTTATTGCTTGTTTCCTGTCTTTGCTTCTCATTTCTCTACACCCTTTTGTATTATTTTTCTATCCACACTTACGCTGACAACTCCTCCTTTCTCCCTACTTCCAGTGAAAAGATCAAAATAAGCAGTGGTCTCTCTGATACTCGACAGGATATCTTCCCAGTGTGATAAACTGTCTGCATTTGGCAGTGGCTTATACTCAGTAAGAATTTGCTGTAGAAATTCTTAATGACAGAATTGGTATAGGGTCCTCTCATTGAGTAAATCTTCCTAATTAATAATAATGAAGTGGACTTTAGATTTCTTGCTTGCTGTATAAACAGTTTTTTCAGGTGCGGAATAGGAGGAGAGAGGGGTTAGTAGATGAGAAATGTAATGAATAAAATGAACTGGGCATTGTGCATCAGTGAATAAATAAAATACATTTCCTGCATGAGTGCATCTCCAACAGTATTTCCATATCTGTGTACTTCACCCTTTAAGTATTCCTGATCTGCTGGGTGGCTCAACATCTTCATGGACCACTACCTAGGAAGTAGAAGGGGTAAGGATGCTCCTAGGGGTAGGAGTATACTGTGCCCAGGAGGGAACTGCTGACCAGCACTACTTTTTTTTCTGCAAAGAAATAGTGGATTTTTTACACTTACGGCCTGATTTCCCCTTTTACTTGGTGTAGACATCTAAACTTGGATAAAGTAGAGGTAAAGCACTGTCATTCCTATCCTGCAGAGTCTTCTGCTTGCTTTGTGCAGGTATAAATGGCTTTGTACTCTTGGACTAGTTTCAGCTTTGCCTTGCCAAAAATGCTACTGCAAGAGAAAGTGTGGACCTTCAAGCAGTCCAAGAAAGCCCATGCGGACAATGGTGTGCCTCTTTCAGAGGTCAGAGAAGCTTTGCAGAGGTGTCATCTGGTCATACGCTCTCCCCACCATGACTTAGATGCTCCGCTTTCCAGCTTTTCTTTGTCCTTCTGAAACTTGGGCCGTCTGTGCTTCTACAGTATTGTGAGTTTTACTCTCTTACCATTTTTTGCCGAATTACGTAGCTGATTGGTAAACTCAGGACCGGGGCATAGGTGTCATCTGGGAAAAATGGAGTTTCCCCAGTTGCATTAGCACTAGCGTAGAGAGGTCTTTCTGTACCAGCTTCTCCAGGCTTAGAGGGGCTGTAATGGCGGGGCAAGTCAGGCTCCAGTTATCTCGTTGTAGCATCTATTCCCTTTCAAAAATTTGTTCACTTCCGCATTTCGTATTGTGTTAGAACTACTTTAACTTTGGTCTTCTAGTTAACTAAAAGTCAGTCTGTTTCTTTGGAAAACCCCCGAAACCTAACAACGACCAATCTTTCCACATAACTTCTTAATTATTTCTGCATGTGAGTTTTGGCTGTGCTCCAGGTTTGAAATCATTAAGCTGCTTCAGAGTGTAAATAAGTGGGACTGGATTAATAAATTCTATGAAACATGGTGCCACACTTCATTATAATCCACTTATCAAAGTGGAAAAACCTTTTAGTACATAAAGTGCATCTGCTTTTAATTTTCATTTTGATCTTTTCTCTGTGTGTTTTCAGACACGAGTGTACCTTTTCAGGGAGGCTTTTAATGCTGGTGCCTGGCAGTTTCAAAGTTACTTCTGAAGATGACAAAACAGAGCTAGGAAATTTGGGATGTATTAGGAAAAGCATAGGACTGGATTATCCTCTCACAATTATAAACTGGGGTGCACTACATCACACTGAAATCTGGCATAAGTAGAAAGTAGATCAGGTTTTGGATGTTAGTGACCTTTTTAAATTTCCATTTTCTTAGTTCAAATTTCATCACTTTTACTTACAAAACATGTTTCAGACAAGTGGAATTTTGCATTTAGTCACTATCATTTTTCAAAGATGAAACAATTGCTTTTGATGCCAGTAGTGAAACCCACCATTTACAGAATACAAAAATACATTGTCAGCCATGTGAATCTGAGGTTAAGCTCATACAATGGCTTTACGCTAAATGACCACCACCCTCAATCAACCGTTTGCTTCACTGACCTCTCTTGCGAGCTTTTTATCTGATAGCTGTTGCTGAAGAGATTGCGCTTTGGCAATGGCTAACTTCTGTCACTTTTAACGAGAAAAATTGCTGTATTTTGTGAAGGTTAACCCAAAGGATTTTGGTGCCGTACCTATGCTTCTTGTAAGCAATGACATTTCAGTTCACTTGAGTTTGTATTAAACAGCTACTTGCAGGAAGCTAAAATTAATTCAATCTGCTCAGTACTATCGGCATTTTAATTATGAAAATTGAATTAGAACTGTAAAAAAAACTGTGTTCAAACGTGCCCCTTGCGAAGTTAAATGTGAATAGACTGAGGAGTTTTTTATTTTGTTTTCCTTACATTTATTGAATGCAAGGGGTGAGGATACTTCATGAAGGAGCAGCTACCCTAATCCAGGGGTGAATTCTGGATATAAATGATATAGCAATTGGTCTTTAGTTTTCACGGAGCAAAACAAATTTTGAAACAGCAATTATGTCAATTAGGCAGAATGATCTTTGAAAGTAGAATGGAATAATTTGATTTATGCCTCGGTGATGTTGTGTTTACACCCTGAGATGACTTCTTTTCTGTTGTCCTATGTCTTTTTTCAGTTTTATTTTCAGTGGCCACCATCGTTTGGGCTGAAATTTGACATACTTGTTTTTACCTAAATATCCATTCCCTTATAATGAAGGGAAGGCCTGATCACTTCAAGATCTCACTCTGGCATATGAATTATGTGTCTGAAAAATTTGGTAAGCTTTAAAAGATGACTTTTTTTTTTTTTTTTAATTCCCAGTGGTAACTTCGTACGTGTTGAAAATGCAGGGTGCAGATTGAGTTATCCATGGCTTTAGTTGTCGAAGACCTAGGATGATTCTAGTGTGTAAGATCACCACTTGATTTATTTCTGTGGCAAAGCAAATTGCAATTCCTAGTGAAAAGGTGCAGTAACGAAGGCATGGGTCCAGTGCGTAGTGTGATGGCTGTCACTGAAAGGCAAGCTTTGCTCTCGCTTTGAGGTCATCCTCGTGGCGGTGCCGTGGCTGGAGGCGTCAGATACAGCACACCTGGCTGAAGCGGGGCATGGGGTTGTCATTTTTGTGAGATGATCTCCAATGAAATTTGGGATAATTAGATGAAGCTTCGATTCATCACTGTTTTTGCTGCTGTGTGATACTTTGCTCGGCCTCTTGAGGTTGGACGAGTAAGCAAAGGGTGAATTCAGTAGCTGTTTTCAGGGGCGCAGGAGGGTTGCCCTGTGCCATTCAGGGATTTATGGACAAGGGCTGTGGACAGAGCTACCTGGCAAGCCTGACCTGAATTCGGGGGGTAGAGAGGGCTGGGACCTGTGGCTCTGCAGTGTAGAAATTCCGCACCCTCTTCAGGGGGGTACTTGGAAAGACCCGCTCCTCCCTTTAAAGATGAAAATAGCAATCGTATAATACCGTTTCTGCTACGTAATTTACACTTTTTGGTTTAGGTTGTTAGAGTATTTTTACAGTAAACATACTGTGAAATTTCATTATAATCATCAAATCTTCTGCTATCCCTTCATCCTCTTTCTTCTGACTGTTTCTTCAGATTTACCTGAAATAAGAGAGCTGAGGTTCCTCATAAAAATAAATAAATGGAGAGAAAAATGAAGAAAATAAATAGGCAGGCCCTTACATATTTCAAAGGGTAAAACAGACTTCTTTTTAAAAAGCCAGCAAACAAATGCAGAAAACTTTTATGTTTACTTTGGTGAGCATCTAATATTACTTTGGTCAACATTTCTGTGTTTGGGATCTCAAGAGATTCTGCTAAAAGGCTCTATTGTGATGGTATTGCTTGCAGCCTTGAAAAGAAAATTATTACTGACCAGGGTTCCAGAGGAAAAGATTTGTCAACATATGCACTGACAACATTTTAAATTGTCACTATTATTCATAATAATATTTGTTATTATGAATTTAGCATATTTCCAGTCTGAGCTGTAGTAAACTGCACATGAAAAATGCAAGAGAAAAATATGCTTTGAAGATAATGTGTCATTCACACAGAATAAAATTTATGATCTGCTGAGCATGCTAAATGCAAGAACATAGCAGACTTGAAACTTCAAAATGTTTGCAAAAACCAAAGAGTACCTACTTTAAAAAAACAAAAAGTTAATGGAACATTTTCACTGAGATCAAGAGTTCGGAAAAGTTTTACTTTGTGAAAGAAACTGCCTATTTTTCTAGTAATATCTCGTATAAATAGCATGCATCTCCTTGAAGGAGTTGGCCCAGAATTGCAAGTTATAAAATGGAGCTGCAAAACACAGAATTAATGCTGTATGCCTTGATTTTTTCTGTCTGTCCTGTGAGAATAGAGGTTCTCTCTTAGTTTGCCTGTTCATATGATTACTACGCAGAGGCTTTGATACATGCCTGAATGTATCAGTAGGATGGTGGGGCAGACTAAGCAGTTTGAAATACTGAATAGAGTGTAACAGGCTTCAGCCCCACATACACTTAAAAATACAAATATTTCTATGGAGGTGAATATTTTCAGTATTCACTGAAGGAGCATGGCTTAGGGAGCTGTACAGTCAGCTAGAAATCCTTACATTACCAATTAGTGCTCCATAGTCCAGAATACACCCCACCCCACCCCAAACATTCCATTAAATGAGCTTGATATTTCACCCAAGTCTTACTTTACACTGTGTACTTCCTGAAATCCAGTTGTAACAGTGAGCTAATTGTAGAGCAGGATACTACATCACATATGTAAATGTGGCCGAGCAGTTGACCACTTTTATCAGCAAAAATGGAAGGACATTTCAGTTGTGGTTTAAGATTTTTGCATGATGCTTATTTAAAACGTCTTTCCAGGCCTTCTAGACCATTTCTTGTACACTGACATTTTCCACTAAAGTGCATTGAAATTTGTAGTATGTCAAGAATGCCTTATCAGATTTTTAGCATGGGAAAGCAGAAGTAGGCATCATGCATGCAACATGATCTCTTATAAATCTGTCATATGTACTATTCTGCAGATAACAGCATCTAGAGACTTCAGAATTACTCTTAAGTTAAAACTTAAATGAAAATGAAAATTTGGAAACCTGCTGTGCAAGAAAATGCTGTAAAATATTAGATGCGTGATTTTGGCAAAACACCACCCTCTAAAGCTCTAATTCTCGCTCTTTGTATCCATTATAATCTGAAATCAAAAGCAGTTGAACTGAAAACTAATTTCAAAACAGAAACAAAATTATTTAGCTTGATAACAGGATTATTTTGGTGTTTGTAGATATTTTTCCTTGGTTTTCCTCCTAAACAGATTTCCAGTGCTTTGTGATTTCAGTGAATCGGAAATGCTTTGCAAACATCAGATACTTTTCCTATTCCTTTTCTGTGCTATCTAGTATGATTCAGCATTTCTTTGACCACATGAAAAGGGAATTACCGCAGTCAGTCATGTGGCCATGTTTAGACTTCCAACATGCAGAACTGAAAGCTTTCTTAGCTCCTCTGGATTTCAGGAGGCCGCACCTGGCTGTCTCTGTGACTGACTGTTGATGTGGCTGGTTGGTACGAGCTCTGCCTCTATTGTGGAGATGACAGTGGGAGCCCTGGGGATGGTTTCAGTACCAGTTTTGGGCATATCTTGTGTTGGTGGCTCAGTCCCTCTGGATAATGGGACGGCTGAAGCACCAGGCACAGGCTTGGAGAGGCTTTCAAAATTCTGCAGCATGTTTTAAGCATGGCAGAAGAAAATGCACAAATGTACCTCAAATACGAGATATTTACGTATATTTTCTTGCTCACTTGTCTCACTGTTGTTAACAGGTTTCAGCCCTGCTGGATGGTTTCTCCTGCAGAAAATAGTAGCCTCTTTTGGGCTACATCCCGTGCTCCCCTGCCAAATTTCCTCTCTCTCCTTGATCCCTCTCATCGGTGCCCTTTCAGTCTGCTTAAAATAGTGAGTGAGAACCATTTTTATAACTTCTCGTCTCCTTTGCCAGGATCACCAGACTGTACCAATTGTTTTTGTTAACCTGTTCTCAGCCCAGTGTGAAGGCAGGTTTCCTGGGAAGGTGAAGGAGCAGGAGACGGTCTCTGTGTCGAAATTGGCAGAGCATTGGAGTCTGTGCTCTTACATGTGCGTCAGGAGTGCGTACCAGTATGGCAGTTTGAAAACTTTCACATACAAAGCGTCAGGGGACACAGCCATCCCTGCTCCACTTACTAGAAAAAAGGGGAATCAGCTTTGTATCTGTACTCGCCATTGGAGGAAGGGTTGGTAGTTCATCTCTGCTTTCAAACTTTGGCATTCTGGGGGAAACAAGTGCGGTAGTTAATGCGCAGGTAGCATTGTCATTGTTCATGACGTAATCACCACCTAAGGACAACCTGCAGCTCTTTCTCTGGGATACCCAGTAAGAATCAGTAGTGTATTTCAGATTAGACAGAGGAAGAAGACCAGGTGATCAAAGGCCGACGTGCTGGATTTGAGAATGTTCTTGTCAACACTGTTTAATTATAACGTTATAATTAAATAGCAGTTAAACACAAGGTTTAAAACACATAGACAATTTAGAAAAATACTGTGTTGCAGAAGGTCATAGACTATCCTCAGTATTTGAGCACCAACTGATGTGACTGTGCTTTCAAAAAAGACTTAGCTGGGTTTGCTCTTGAGACTGTGTTTTTATCCGTGTCCCAGGTAGTTTTAACATATTTTGCTTGGGTATATGAAATGAGCTGTAGCCATACGTTTGACTGCAGTGTAAATGCACTCTGTGAAATCACTAGTTACTGGCTGAATGGAGGAAATAATACATATAGAAAGTAAATGAGAAGACTGAAGAAAGAGTTGTGGAACAAGAGAGGGCTAAAAGACTGAAGATGAAAGTAGGTAAAGGAGAAGGTTAGAAAATAAATTTTATTGAAGGACAGAAAAAGGAGGGGGGAGTAGAAAGTGAGGAGACTTACAAAAATATCATTAAAATGGTAGATAAATTAATCCAGTAATATAAAAGGGTAAAGAAACTGAAAGAGGTCTTGTGATCTAGAAGTAGCAGAAGGTAATTGAGAATGAGAAGCAAGTAGGAAATATCCCAGATGTGGTAAATATTTTGCCAAAATCAAAACAAATTTTATTTGTCTGTAAGTTATCATAAAGGAGGGAAAGCTCTAAATTCTTGCTTCAGAGAAGGATTTAGACTATACCTATGCTAGAAGCATGCTCTGTAATAATGTTAATAATAGATCAATATTATCATCTTGAGTGATTGGCAGGTACAACCTTTGTCTGCAGCCAAAAAGCATGTTGTCTGGGAATGATGCAGTCAGATGAGTAAAGCTGTGGAAGTAGTAAGGGACGTAGACAGAATTTTGGGAAACTGAGATTCGATATCTAAAATGCAAACCGTGAGCATTCGCTATATAATATGAAGGGACAATGTTCATATCTAAGTTCTGTACCTTGTCTGTGACATTTATAAGCTTATTCTGCGTTACACATAAATCTCAGCGTGAGGAATCAAGTTTATTAGTTTACCATGGTCAGACTGGACTGGTTTAAACAGAGCTGAGGAAGTTAATTATCAAATGTCTCAGGTGGGTCTAGCAATAAGTAACTAGTTATGGAGAGAGGGACTCGCCGTGCCTACAACCTTCGGAGCTGCAGCAGGGGGACGGGTCCTGCCGTTGCATGCGGATGGCCGGCTGGGAGGGACTGCCCTAATCTGTTTCCCAGGTTGTTCGAACCAGTTCAAGAGCAGTAAAACAAGGTTATGTAATTGACATGTGATGTAGCCTAAAATAGTGTATGCAAACATAGGCTGCTGTTGCTGGGCAGTTGTCAACTGCTAAAAAAAAAAAAAACAAAAAAAAAAAACCCAACAACCCTCAACTGTGTAACAAATGGACCTTTTAAATGAAAATGCAGTTTTGATTTCCATTGAATAGCAGACATTTTTCTTTCCCCCCCCCTTTTTTTTTAATTGCAAGAAATAGAGGCTCTGTGAAACTGAAACTTGGAAAGAGATTCATCATTGTACTTATTGTGCTGATTTCTTTGAGAGTACTTACCTACTGCAGATGGTGAAATAAAAACATCAGGTGTATGCAGTTTTTTTCTTGATAGTGTGATACATCTCCTGTCAAACAGAAGATCCTTTTCTGAATATGCAAAATCATTGTGACAAGTCTTAGCAGTAATTTTATTTCTGTGCTGGCCATTAAAAGGTAGAAGTAGTTTATTTTTATTAAGTAAAAGAGCTTATATGGATTACAAAGATAACATCCATTTCACAAAATCTGTGAAGGTTTCGGAGCTGGATGAAAGCAACACATCACATAGCTCAGTGAGCACAAACGAGAGGTTAGGCTGTGCAGATTATGTGATTTCTTGCTGTAGGAGGCAAAGCCTTTAATTAGGACTATACCAGAAAGCAAAAAAAAACTGGTATTGAGTTCTGTTTGCTGACCAGATATTCTTGAGGTGAGAGGTCCCCCGTAGAAAATCCTGATGGTTTTCTGCAGCGTGTTTCTTTTGCCTTTCCTTCAGCAGGGAAGGTCTGTAGCCCACGTCAGAAGGGTTGCAGGGGCTGGGCTCATGCAGTCTGACTGGGTGGTGGGTAAAGGGAAGGGACAGCATTGAGCGGTAAATAGCATTTATGGAATTGAGGGAAACAGTGTAGAATTACATCCATTCAACCCAGATTTTTTTCTCCCCCTCATTTACAAGTGTTATCAGGAGTCACTTCTGTAAAATGGGTGGTTATGGTGGTAAGTACTGGTAGGAGCAGCAGGAGGATCTTTAGAGAAGTTCCCTGCAATAAGGATGCCTAGGTAGGTGTTTAACACCTATACACACCTGCTTGAGCAGGTTGCCAGTAGGTACTCCAAGCTGTAAGGCTTTTACACATATCATTGTTATTGTGGAGATAATGTTCCCACTTGGGAAATATGGAGAAATCTAAGCCCTTACTCCAGCCCAGAAGCTGCAAAAGGGATCCTAGCTCCGATCTGCAGATCTGCAAAGGATGGCTGGAGGTGGCTTCCAGCTCTTCTCTCCTCAAACCCTGGAAGAAGGCTTGGCTGTTCTGGCAGACTGCAGGAGAAAAGACAACTTCGCCTGCAATTTTATGAGTCAAAGTATTAATTCTCATTGTGGAGGAAGAAGGAAAGTTTGGGCATTTTACATGCGTTTTGATGTGCTTCAGTGAGGTGCTATTTTAAAAGTTGAGGTGTTTTCAAACTACTTCTGCTTTGTTTGGTCCTTAGCTGCCACTCCTGTTTTCTTACTTACCCGTCCTTTTCAGAGGCTTCCTCAATCACATCTTTGTCTTGGGATGCAAAGCATGCTCCGGTTTCAGATGTAATACCCAGAGTAGTTTTTGGACTTTTCGCTTAACTTTCCCAGGGGTTATTGCAGTGGGTGTGTAGCTCTAGCAGACGGGAAAAAAGAGAGTTGGCTGCCCAGGTAAAAGTGGGAAAGAATGCGTGGCAGGCAGCGGTGCTGCGGGAGAGGTGCTGGGTGTTAGTGGCACACAAGCGAATGTGAGTCAACAACCTAATGCTATTGCCAAAAGCCAGATCTGGTCCAGGATTGCATTAGGAGGGCTGTTGTGTGCAAGATGCAGGAAGTAACCATTTTATTCAGCTTAGTGATGGTGAAACTCAGCAAGAAAAATGCCCCCGGTTTTGGGCACTCAGTTTTATGAAAGAAGCTGGAGGAGAATAAGAGGAATGACGACAGATTTAGGAAACATGACCTATGAGGAAAGACGGAGAGAACTGCGTTTGTTTAGTCTAGCAAAGAGATGGGGAACATAAATCTTTCAATAGGCATGAGATTGTTGTAAGAAGGTGCTGATCTGTTACCCTGTATGTCTTAGGGGGAGTGCTAACATCTCTTTGAGCTGCAAAATATTCCTGTTTGGGTTAAATGCAAAGGGAAAAAACATAGCTTCAAGGCTAGCTAATCACTAGCCTAATCACATGGCTGGTATGGAAGTTGTAGAATACCTTTCCTCAGAAGGTTTTAAGACAAATTTAGAGAAAGGGGGGAAAAAAAAAAACCAAACACCAACCCTGCCTGAACTGCTAAGCTAGTCTTATCATGTTTCCATGAGTGGGCTTGAATTAAACAGTCTCTGGATCCTCTTCCAGCACTGTGCTGCTTTTTTCTTTTTTTTTTTTTTAACTTACAAAATTTAACATTTGATAATAGTAGTTGCTATTTTAACAAGAGAGCAGAAATGTAGAAGACTCATTAATGATTTGCAGTTCCTGACTTAGACTTCAAAAAACTGAGGGGAAAAAAAAAATTTTTAGGAGGAAGATAAAACACGTGGAATATTTCAGAAATTTCTGTAATTTTCTAATTTTGCCTAAGACAGTAACAGAAATATTACTGACAAGAAATATCTATTCCCCATTCGTATTGCAGCCTTACATGTCTGGAAGTATCACGGCCCGTTGAAGAGTGCAGCAGCGCTCTGCACACATACATGAGCTCATCTTAGCAAGTTGTTTTTTGGGACCAGTGGCTCAATCATTGTGCTGGAGTTTTAAAATGGGGAAAGGCACAGCTTCTGCTGCAGCTTCATTCTGGCAGTAATTCTTAGGCCAAATAAGAACAGCTTTATTTCTCCCCTCCTTTACTGCTGAATTTTGCTTGTTCAAGAAAATGTGGTAAAAGGGAAGACTGAATTTCATTAATACTTCCTTTTTGTTGTCTTTTGTAAGCCTATAAAAGCAGGGAATTAAAGAGTCTTAGCAGGCGAGAGAGTTGGAAACATTATTTTTGTGCGTACATTTGGATGTGTCATTCTGTGGTACGTAGTGACACAATAACCTGGAAACTGCAAACTCAAATATTCCTCTAGCTCTACTCTGATTAGGACAGATCTCTCTTTTTTCTTAGTGTGTAACTGTGTAGTACCTATTAATTATTTATTTTGAACAGGAAATTTGCCTGGCATCTTTTGTAACTCTATTTTAGATGGAACAGGAATTAGCTCGTGTAAGTGCACTTAATGGTGGCATATGTAAAAATTACTTTCATCTTAATGCATTTAGCACATGGGAGATGAGAATTCGATATCTACTCTGTCACTTTCCAGCCCACTTGTGGGTAGGTGATTAAACTGGATAAAAAGAACAACTGGATTAAGCTAAATACAAACTACACAAGCAGATCGATACGTATCTTGAAAGAGCTGGAGATCTAGCACCGCAAAAACATCAGCCTCTTTGCAGGACGGTCTCCATCACCTCATTGAGATCCTGAAAAGCCTTGGAGGTCTTGAGAGCTCCACCAATTTCAGATGTGTCGGGTTTTGTTTTGATTCTGAAGTTGAGGGGCATGAGTGAGGCTCATGCTACACAAATGGAAGATACTGATTCGTTATAAGTGTCTTTGCTTTACTAACTTATATTACAAAATTGGTTTTATTTGAAACTTACCAGGTCTGATTGCATGGAAATCTGAAGCCATTTTTTTCATCATAGGTGATAAACTTCTTAATTGAAAAATGTTCATTGTTATTTCATAGCTGTACTCTACATAGAGGGTTTGCCTGGATGCTGATCCATTCTGGTTTTTATGGGTTTTCATGTTACTTCCATTAACGTAAGCTTTAAGATGACTGTGGTTGTTTATTTTTTCCTAGAAATTAAAAAAATGTACAAGAAGACATTTGCTTTTTGGAAAGACTTTTGCCTTGCTTACTTAGAAGAACTACTTACAGATTTTGTACCATACATTAGTATTCAGAGATGCATGATTCAAAAATTGATGAACCTTTACGAAATTATGTTTTCTGAAATTATTTGGTCTAGAGTAGACAGACCAGAAAGGAATAATTGCAGGTTACCTAAACTATTTGAAGGGTGACTTACGGAAGTATTCTGCTATTGTGGGAGTATTTCTTACAAAGTCGCAGTGTGACAGTGATTGAATCAAATAAACATTTCCACAATATTTAAGAATGTGACGCAAGTAATTATCCTGGAGTACATAAATGTTAACCTCTCTTTATTAAACCCATTAGCTTTTGAAAGCAGTAGTGAAAAATGTTGACTTAACAGGTGTACAATTTTGTAGAGCAAACTGCCTTCAGGGTAATTCTGCAATGGGGTTCATTTTGCAGCATTAGAGCTGACTTGTCATATTAATAGCCTGCACCCGCCTGTGGAAGCCTAAAAATGGCATTGCAGTACTCTGTGATGTACAAAGGACATTGTATGAGCACTGAGCGATCATACTTGCATTCCTAGCAGAAAATAACCGTTTTTCCCCTCTCCCCACAAAAAGATAGTCTACCAGTATTTGTAAGGGCTTATAAACCATCTTCGTATCATTATTTTAAACACTTTTGTTTTCTACTTTAATTTTACTTTCATACTGTCTGCGTGATGTTTCTTTAGGAGATGCGCTCAAGTCAGCACAGAACAAAAATGTAAATAGGAATTAAGTTGACTTTTGTGTATCTGGTTTTTGTATAGATCACATCATAAAATAAACATTGCGTGATAAGCAGGTTTTCATTTTATGATTAGCTGAGAATTTTTATCTTTTTATTGTTTAGCAGGCCTACTTAAAGACCAGCTGATAGATACTGGTGCCGTCACTATATTGTACAACTTGATTTTATGCCTGACATCATGAGCTCACATTCATGAATTATTTTGCCTAAGTTTTATTGTTTTTCATCTGTGTTGCAGTGCTAGGTAAGGTCCCTTAATAAAAACCCTTATTTGCCCATCTGCTTGTTGTTTAAACATCTAAAGCATTATCTAAATGATGATACCTTTGTGATAGTACAGTAACACTTCACTTACTCAAGTAAGATTGGTTCTTTTTGTGAGAGACGCTCAGTGAAGAGATGCAAGAAACAGCCCAAATTTCAGTTCACTGTCTAAATAGGTAACATTGGGTAGGGGTGATGGGAAGTCAGATGCAGAGATAGAAGATGACTTATCTGAAGTTTTAAGGCAAATTCCTGAAAGACCCCAAAACAGAAGCCAGGTCTCCTGTGTCCCATGAACATTCTCTTTGTCTTTCCCTGAGGAAGCATGTGTGTATTGTGGAAAATACCTCGGCAAACATATTTTGTACCTCTTGTTCTACAGCAGCTCTGTCCCCTTATCAAGCCTGCATCTTTGTTCCCGCTCCCAGCACGGGTCAGCCTCCTGCACGTTTCAGTGCAGCTCTTCTGAGCCCTGCCCGGGCTTCCCCTCCCCACCCGTGGCTGGTGCTCGCTTCAGTCATTGGCCATCAACTTTAACGTCACTTGTACAGCTCTTGGGTTTCTGCACCTCGCGCCTGCTTCATTCATGACCGGCTTAAGAGTCTCTGCTTAGTTGCTGGTTGGTGTTACTGCACTTGCAGTTTGAATTTTTTTTTTTTTCTCTTTACCTTGCATTTCAGACATCTTTGTTATGAACTTGTGTTTGGTTTACAGAGTAATGAGTTTCTTACCTTATGTCTAAAATGCCTGCCCCTGAGACTCAGTAGCTTTTACAGTGCCTGCTGTGCAAGCCTGCAACACACTGTTGTATTTTACACAGGACTATTTTCTTGAACTTCACATGCTGGCGAATCCTGCAGCTTGCCTTATAGTCTGTTGTACTTTTGCGTGCTGTGTCCTCTCCTTCCATCCTTCCTCTGGAAACCCTCTGCATTGCTTTTTGTTGCATCTGCTGCAAACCATTCGTTCTGGCTGCCCCAGATCCCCATGTGCCACCTGTGGATCGAGGCAGCTAAAACAATCTTCTCCCGGTTCTTCTGTCATGCTGCGCCAACCCCTTGTGGCTTCCTTTATTCTTCCACATCAAATTCAAGCACCTTACTTTGAAAAGTCCATGTGGTAGTGCCCTCGTTTGATACACTGCATCCGTTTGCTCTACCTATGTTCCTTCCGCGAAGCAAAACGCGTTTTGAGTCTCCAAGTAGTTAAATGCCAGCCTATTTCCCTGCTTGCCATGTATTTCCCTTCTGCTAAATGTTGTGTGTTAAATACCTGCTGTCTCCTTAGGAGTGCTTCTGTAGGGTTTTACAGAACTGAAATAATATGGTTGTGATGTAAGCCTGTTTTGGTAAACCCTTCAGAAACCTTCTGCTGTATAGAAGGTAACTGATTAAATCAGAAATCAAGCACTTGGTGAACTGGTTGAAAGGAGTGGAGTATATTGAGAAAGTTAACCTCTACTTTGCATTTCTGCTTTAGATTGTGAACTTCTTTAGCATGAGAATGGCCTCTGGTTTTGTACCAAAACTAAGAGTTGTCAGGCTGCTGTGTGATTATGGCCTGTGTAAGAAGATTTGAAAAAGTTCAAACCGATTGTTTTTCTCAAAAAGAATAATTCCAGTCCTGCTTAGAAAAAAGTAATGAGATCTCTCTTGTGAGTTTCACACCAAAACTCTTTCCCAAATTAAACAGAAGAGATGCTCATAGTAAGGCCCATGACAAGTCACCAGGATTATTAGAAGGCTAAAGAATGGGATTGGGAATGTCTGCATTAGTAAGAAGCTCAAAATGACTGCAAAACAACAGAGAAGAACAAATTGGAATTATGTAAATACATCCTCTAATAATGCGTTTTGGTTTTGATTCATTCAGGACAGCACAATTACCTGTGTGCGGGAAGGAATGACTGCATAATTGATAAGATTCGGAGGAAGAACTGCCCAGCCTGTCGATTACAGAAATGTCTGCAAGCTGGAATGAATTTAGGAGGTAAGCAGAATATTAATAGTTTGGTCTCTTAATTTGATTAGGCAAAACCATTGGAAATGTGCAGCCTTTTTATAGTTCTGGCAGCTGCATAATCTCAAAAGTTTAAGGTGGAATTATCCTGAAGAAGTGCTTAATAGCTAATAAACTCTATTGTCATTCTAAATCAGGTTCTGAGGATATGTATTTTATGGCTCAGAAAAAAAGAAAAGTGGGTGTTTTATGATGACAGTAATTTTAGTAGAATCGCATATAGCTAGAAGTATTAAGGTTTCAAGTATTGTGTGCTGCTTTTCTTGTGATGAGCGTTCTCTCAAATACCAAAAAACATTTTACACCATCATGAAAGCAAATTCACACATGGTGAAACCTCTCAACTTTTTTTGTTGCTTATTCAACATTTATATCGATTTATGTCTGCGACTGTTCGTATAAGCAATAATTTTGATGATGTTACTCCATCGTTCATATACCAACAACAAAAAGGCAAAACCTTTTCTTAATAATTATCAAAAGTATTTTGAAAATGGTATGGTAGCAAAACTTAGTATAGATTAATTGCAGTGTCTACACAATTCTGGCTGCACTTCGGTGGGCATCTTGTTTCAGGTCATGACCTGGGCAAATTGTATTACAAATCACTTTTTCCCACCACTCCTAGGTTTATTATGTTGTCTGTGAATGGGGGATTTGAATATTGCTGCAGATCCTTTCCCTGATGTGCAGAGTGACCCTTCCCTTAGAGTGATTTCCCTGTTCCAGAAAATTAAAACACGGTCACATTAATTCCTCCAAATCATTTCCTGTCTCACAATTTGCTTTTTGTCCTCCTGGACCTATTTTCCTAGTAGCTTAGTTTAGTTCTACAGACAGATTTAGCTGCTTGTCTTTCATAGGTTATACGCAAAATCCTTGTTCCTGCCTGCTGCCTCGTACCTTTTTCTACTTCCCAGACTTCTTTTTCTGTCTTGTCTCCTGGCAGAAATACTCAAGCAAGCTGCTCCATACTTTTTTGGGGGCAGTTACTCTGCTAAGACCTCTTTCAACCCCTTTCCCAATTTTAAGATGCAGCATTGCCGCCTAGGCCCTTTGTTTCTGCTTCCCAGAGGAAAACGGGGCCAGATTGTGGCATGCTGGGGGCTGAGGGCTTTCCCTTGATTTTGATCTGCGCTACGGAATCTAGCAAGGGAAGCAGAATAGCACCGTTCTTTGATAAAACGGGAGCTCTGTGGTAGTGGCTCTTTCTTCCCAAAAAAGGCTGCTGAAAATCCGTGTGGAGCAGGAAGCCCAGCTCCGTGGAGCGCTGGAAATTTTGCTGCAGCCCGCCAGCAGCTGATGCGAAGCATTCTCCGGTGCCGTGCCCTGTGCAGTGCCAGCAAGAGCTCCTGCAAGCCTGCCTTCCTGGACAGGCGTGTGTGCTTAGCACTCTAGCAAAATACAGGGCTGCCATCCGCCTTGATAACCTTTTGAAACAGCAACACGTGACGCTTTGTCTGCAATACCATGAGTTCAGCGTGGCAATTTCCTGATGTGTTTCAAAGGACGCATCCGCACGTTGTCTTCTCAAAAAAAGCAAGGGAGGGGGTAAACTTTGCTTGAGGGGGGCTCTTTTTTTCTTTTTTTTTTTTTTTTTTATATTGGCTGGAGTGCTGTAAACGAGGAATGCATTGAAAAATCTTCCCCTATGTTGGAGCACGGTATTCTGCTGGAAATTGTAATTAGTGATCTGCATTTAATGACCTAGAAGGCCAAGTCTGCCTCTGCAGTGTACAGCTGGTGTGCAGCTGAGCTTTGCAGTTTAGTTGTTTTGGAGATTTTCTTCATGTAGGAAAAGTAAGGTGAAATTCTCGTTCCTGGTTTGATCCCTTTATGCCACATAAAGGAGGTACAGTGGCATAAAAAGGTCCTTCCATCACTGTCATGAATGAGATAGTAGGGGAATGGCTCTGGATGTCAATGCAATATGGTGCCTTTTGCGTGGTCCCGGAGAGAAAGGCCAGATTGGAGGCAGAGGGGAGGACTGCCAGGCAGAGGTAGAGTGCCTGCAGCCCAGAGACAGTGTTACTGTTTAGAGGACCCTGAGGGCTGCCGAAGAATTATGCTAACAGACCTTTCAGCCTTTGAGCCAGCCCAGCTCTGGCAGGAAACGTTGGTAGCTTAAGGCCATCCTTCCTTCCTCAGTGGTGAGCTTTGCTTTGGGCACTTACAGAGGAGCAACACAGCATCTCAGACTTAATTTTGGGAACGTCTCTGTGCTGTTGCAGGGGGTTTCTGATATGGTGGAGATCATTGTGAGAAAGGAGGTGGAAATGGCAAGAAGAGATATTAATGCATATTTGAAAACAGAAATTTTATCTTCATATACATTTCCAAGGTTTGGTATTAAATAACATTTTTTCATAATTAGCTTGAATAGACTGAGCATATTATTATGAAGATACATCGTAGCTTGTAGTTTCATGTGGTCAGCCTAGTTTTGCCAAGAATATACATTACTCCAATAAAAATGGACTTTTAGCTGTTTCTAATTAGGACTTACAGGCAAAATGTGCAAGTATTTTGTTAGGCAGTGTGATCAGTAAGGAGGTGGAGGAAAATGAATTTATAAATGCAATTTAGTTTAAGTCCTATTTGCAGCATAGTACTCTCTTTAGCTGAGTCATACTGCACAGTGGTGTGCTCTTTGTGCAGTAGATCTAATTTAAGCTCTCACCCTCCAAATGGAAGCAAAGGTAAACATGAAAAACAAACTATCAGAGATGCGTACGTGTTTGGTTCATGAGAAATAGAGTGAGGTGATATGCAAAAGGGTCATAAGCATAGCTCAGGGCTGAAATGTGTGCAAGTTGCTGAAGCCATGGACATTTCTTTTCCACCTGTACATAATTATAATGTTTTATCACCTCATTTAAAAAGAAAAACAAAACCCAAAAAAGCCCACAAAAAACCTCCAGTTTATCTAGAAGAAATGTTGCCTTAGGGAACAAGGTCCTGTCTCCTGTGGGCTGGAAAAGAACTTGACTCTCCCTTGCAACTCTCCCCGTCTCCAGATTGAAGTGAAAGACCCCAGGCTGCCACCCAGCTCCTCCTGGTTACTGCAATGGGGGGTTCTAAAGCAAATTTTGTGATTTGAAAGTTTGTGATTGTCTTCCTATTGTTACTGAAGGTATTAATCTTTGTAGTGGAAAACTGGAAATCAGAAAGAGTTTCCATGTTTCCCACAGCACATTCTTGCACAGTCTCCGATTAATCTACTGATCTTTTTACTGTTGTTTGGGGGTTTTTTTGTTTTGTTTTCTGTTTTTTTTTTTTGTTTTTTTTTTTTATTTTGGTTATATTCTTTCTCAATATTTTAAAAATGTTCTTTCTTTTGTTTACCGTATCAAAGTGTTACAGGGTTGTTTTGATGGCATACCTTCTACTTCCCAGCAGGCTAACATTTTTTTTCTAAAAAAAATAATATTTTGATGTGTGTGGCAGCATGCCATGCTTTAAGCACCTTTTAAAAATATGTGTAATTCAGTGATACAAAATACACCTTTTCATGAATGATCAACCAAATTAATTTGGCATTTGTATTGTTTACCTCTTCCTTTTGTGTGTTGAAAAATTGGAGTGTTTTCCAAGCTCTTATATCCTCTAATAATCTTTAGAAAATTATTCATCGACTCAGCAAATAATTTACCTAATTATGTTCTTTTCTCAGTTTTTGTTTTGATTTTACAAGAAGCATCTGCAACCTGTAATTTCTGCAAAGCCAAAGTTGCCAAATACCACGTTAATTCATCCTCCTTATTTCTAGAAAGTATGTGTATGCACTGCAGACAGACATATCCCTTCAGGCAAGTAGGACTCCAAAACTTTTTGGGGAATCATAGCTTTTTTGTTGTTTTGGTTTTGTCGTAGGTTTGTTTTGTTGTTGTTTTTTTTTTTTAACTCCAGTGCCATATGCTAGACTTAATTATTGGAAGAGATTCAGAGTGAGCAACTGCACTATGAAGGTATACTGGCCCATTTTTGGTTTATGCTCTTTTCAAGATTCTGTAATTAATTTTCAGTTAATTATGGACCAGAATGACTTCATGAAATGTGAAGTTTCTTCCAGCATACGCTGTGATCAGATTTGTCGAGTCTCGCACTTCCGCACGAGACATTTTCATTTGACTCCCACCCTCATGCTGCTGTTCCTTAGTCGTGTCTGTCCCCACAGCAGCACCGAGGCGGGGGGAGGTCGTGGTGAGACCTCCAGGTCCCACACCGGCGCTCAGCATAGTTTCTTATGCCACCACCAGCTGCATCCAGGAAGGCGGCTGGTGGCTCACAGCAGTGCCTGGCATCCTGTATTGCAACCAGGGAGGCACAGAGCCTCCTGGTTTCACTCCTGCTGCGTGCCACACTCTGTGCTGAAGCCTGGAGAAGGGAAATGTTATATATGGTGTGACTTGAGGGGACCCCACGTGCACACCGCCCCTCCCCTTCGTTGGCAGGATAGTCCTTGCCCCTCTGAGGTGACCTAGAGACCCCGCATCCCTCCCTCTTCTGCTGCGTGCTCAGAGAAGATCCCTCTTCTGCCATGTGATGTGCCATACGTGCTTAGGGGGCAAAAAAGTGTTGAGAGGTCTGTACTGTGTTGGACTGCAGTCCTTTCCTGTCTCGGCTCCCATACAAAATGCTGCTGAGACTTACCGTACTGGTCTCCCGCAACAGTGAGAAGCAGCTTCCTGAAGTACCCTTGGATATTGAAGGGAAATAAAATAGATTTCACCTTGCAAATTACGTAGTTCGTCGCTCTGTCTGCAGAAGACTGCCTGTGAAATTTGAGTCTTGGGTTTGCATACATTTACATATGTAAGACACTTCATGCACGAGATGCTGTGTGTGATTTGTACTCTTCACTTGCAGATATCCTTATTTTTTATACATTAAAATATTTCAGTAATCTGAAAAATAGATTAAATTAGAGAATCAGTAATAAGATACAGTACTTCACCTTTTTGCCCGGCTTTCCATTTTCTGTTTAATAACTCAATACTAGTAGGGATTTAAAACTGCGGTATTATTTTCAGTTACTGCAGCTTATATGGTTTATATTATCATTGTTCCTATCTTTTTGAGAAAAGAAAGCAATAGGGAGAAAAGGAAGAGGAAAAAAACCACAAGTAGTAGAAAACTGAAAAATTAAGGAAAACTTAAATACAGCAAAATATATCCTCTTGGTTTTCTTTAATTCTACCAACCAAGGTTTCATAAATTTGAAAGGAAAAAAAACCCTGTATGTAAGAAACTAAAGCAATTTTGGGTACATATATGATTAACTTTTATTTTTCATTTAAACTTTAACTGCAAAGTATTTTGAAATGACTGTTAACTTTAACTGCATCTTTATTTGCATTTATTATGTAGCATTTTCTTCTGAGGGACTCTAGTCAAATTTTTTTAACTTGAACATTCAGCTGGGTTTGTGTCAGTTCTCCCAAGAGACTTTTCCCAATATACAGCAGTATATTAAAGTTATTTGTGGGTTTTGTGAAGCAAAACCTTGTGTTGTCAATTTTTCTTGCATTTTAGCTGGACAACTTAGTTGTACCTACCAGTATCTGGGTTATCATTAGTATTGTTTCAAAGAACATTCATATTTTTCTAGGTGTGATGATTTCAGAAAACATTTGTGTTGGGTAGAAACCCATCAAGTTATGAGATTGTGTTAAAATCTGTGCTTTCTCATAGCAGAGAAGTGAAGCACTGATTTACCTACTTTTATTTGCATGTACAGTGTATTGAGCCCAAGCAATTACTGTAACCTTAAAGCATAGCCTGCAACCATGCTACTTTGTGCTGTGATTCTGTTAGGTCTCCAAAATTGTCTCGTGGGTGTAGTCATAACAGGGATCAGCAGGGAAATGCATATTGCTGCATGGAGTCCGTGTTGGTGACTCTTCAGAAGAGGACATCCTTCTGCCTGAGTAATGGTCAGTTGTTCTTAAGGCGCTGCTGTTGCTGCACCACCACCGCACACCTTGTGAATAAATGTTTTTTAAAAAAAAAAAGTGAGTCCTGTTGTTTCAGATCTTGTAGGAACCAATTTGTTCAGCAATGAACTTTTCCTGCTTTTGTGTCCGTCTTCCTCAATGTTACAAGAGTCCAGCTCTTGATGTGACCCTCTAACTTTTCAATTTGAACTATCCTCAAGAATATTGTAGATAGCTATCGTAACAGTCAGTTACCTCAACGATTAATAAACTATTTGGGAATGATGATTAAAAATGCAGAATTTTGAAGAGGGCCGGTACTGTCAAAGTAATCTCTCGGGCATTGATTTAAAAAATGGTATTGAAAGCATGTCCTTGTACTTTGCATTTAGCTGATAATTTTATTTCATATGTGAAGGCAGCTAAGAAGACGCACTGCAGTAGTCAGAAAGCACACAGCTCGCATGCAGCAATCCTTGATCAAACTCCTGATCAGGTTCATGTTCTCACTACTTGTTTGTTTTTTCATGTTTTGCTGGTTTCAGCTCTGCCTTCTGGTGAGCACCCAGCTGCCAGCAATGTTCGTCTTTCCTCCAGGAACAGCCTTCCAGGCTTTTGGCACAGGTCTGTTGAACTCCAAACTTCCCTGTTTTATCTGCTGGACGCTCCATCGTACCATTCACGGCATAACACCCTTGGTTGCCAACCTCGGAAAGGAGCTGCAACTTTTCTGGGCTCCTGCTGGGTGTGTGTGTCCCAGCCTGCCTTGTGTCACGTGGCAGCACTGTACACGCAGGCTCTCTGGGGTTGTTGTCTGATTTCAGCAGTATACAGCACTCGCCGTACAGGCTCAGAGGTTGCTCTTTCCCGAGCGGTTCATATTCTATACGCACTGTCTTGCTTTGGTTCAAAACACAAAATGAAGAGGGGCAGTCACAGCTTTCCGAGAGGAAGGTTTAGGTCTGTCCAGAACAGGCGCAAAAAAAATCTCCTGCTGTTTTTAGGCAGTACGACTGAAGCAGAGCCGTGGCTTTTGCTTCGATGCCTTCTGCCAGGCATTCACTGGCTGGCTTGCTTGGATCCCCTGTGCAGTGCCCATGAGCTTTTAAGCTTTCCTGTCTGTTTTCAGGGCTCCAGCTTTCACCTCCAGAATGCTCCCAGGGTAGATGACATTTGTGGCCTCTTGACTCCCCAGGACCAAGGCTTGACCCTCCCTTTTTCCCCTGTGCCCTGGTGCACTATTTGTCTGTCTTGTAGGGCATTTAAATTTAACAACCTATTTTCGTTTGTTCCTCATACAGCTGCATAAAAGCTAGCAAGCCCGTTACACCTCCGTTCATTGCTTTCTCATTGTGCTGGAGCAGACCAGAGTGCTTCAGCATTTCTGAAATTCGTTGCACACAGCTCTTGATGTTTTGTTTTTTCCTGAATCACCAAATTATCATGCTTCCTTCCACAGTGCTCTAAGTCCGTATCCTTTTTACTCTTCCCCACAGTAAAAGTGTAGTCCCTGCTATGAAAGCATGCCTGTGTCTCCTGTTCCTCTTTCCAGAGCTGCTGGTTATCGCCAGAGCCCTTCTGAAACCTCCCCCTGTGGTCTGTGGTGGTGCATTTCCATTACTCACTTCTCCATCACTGTGAGAAGCTGTAGGAGCAGGAGGAACTCGTCCTTTTTAGCTTCGGCCGAGCCACTGCTTCAGAGAGTTTCCACCTGAGTAAGAGGGCATGAAGACTTAACTTGCAATGCCTGACACAACCCTGGCCGAAGTATAGCGGTTTTTTGTTAAAGCCCTTGTTAGTTGCCTGCAAGTGTGCTGTGGACCCATTTGGAAGAGCCTGGAGTAGAGGAATGAGAGCGATCAGCAGTCTTTAAAACTTGACTGGTGGGGACAGATTGAATTACTTCCCAAAAAAAGGCTAAAGGGAAAGCTGAAGAGAGGGGCAGCTAAGTGTTGCTTTAGCAACAAGCGTTGGTAAAGAGAAAAAGGAGATGATCTGCTTTCCATGTCTGTGAAAAGCAGGACAAGAAGTAATGAGCAGCAAGGAAGGTGCAAGGGAGGAAATGGAAAAGTAAGGCCAGGGAAGCACTTGAATAGATAGTCTGGGGAAGATGTGGAGTCTGTCATTGGGCATCTTAAAGATCAAGTAAGACAAACATTTTTCAGAAGTGATGAGGGAACAGTTGGCTCTGGTCTGAGCAAGAGGATGGATTGTGCGACTGTCCCAGGTCTCTTCCAGATTATGATTAATATTAGGTAAGTGGAGTTAAGCTAGATAATTTGTGTGCAAATCAAAAAGAAGTGAAAATGTTATTTCCATGTACAGAAAGACTTTCTAAATTTTGACATCACTGATCTTCATTGAATGAGCTATTCTGTATCTCGGTGCTCTATGTGACAGTATGTTTTGAAGAAGCAATGATGCTAAGACTATGCAAGTCATGTGCTGTTCCTTCTGACATTGTGTTGCTTTTTTGATTGTCTGCTACTTTGGCACTTCACAGGTTTTAAATTGACTCTAGAGCTGTGGTTTACTCCAGTAATGTCACAAGGAAAATTTATTCAATCACAGATTGTGCCTTAGCATGTGAATCTGTTGTTCTTTCCCCTTGTCCTCTCATAAGTACTTTGCTTCAGAATTACCTTAGTAACTTGTATTTTGTTTTGAATCTTGTTTCCTGCTTTTTTCCCCACCAATTCCCAAGTGGATGCCTTTCCAATTTTAGTATCTGTGTTTTGCTAAAATAAGTGTGAGAAGCAGCAAGGATACCTGGCTCAAAAAGCAGGCTTTGGAGTTCAATGTTAGTAGAAGGAACAATCCACAGCAGGTTGTGAAGGAAACGTTCAGCACATTTAAACCTTAGAAATACACAACAGGCGAGAAGGTAGTGTTTAACAAAGAGGAAGGCAAGGTGAAGGCACCGGTTGAAGCGTTCCTGAGCCACCCAGTACCATACGTCTTCCTGCAAATTGGTGCTGGTGACTTGTGTACTTCCGTGGTTCTCTGCCATCAGTTTTCCCATTTCCCCCAATGCTATAACGTTTTAGTAATGGAAATCATCTTCCCTGCAGAAGGTGCAAGTGGAGGAAGACTGTAGAACCTGAGCTCACAAGACCAGTCTACCCCAAATGGACAGTAAAGGGATTTGTCAGTAGGGACTAGAGAAGATACTGGTGTGGGGCAAATCTCCTGCCCTCAAAACCATGCAGTTGTCGTACTGGAAAGAAAACGCTGAGGAAACTCCCGTGTGGCTTCTGGGTCTATCTGCACATGGACCAAGCACATTCAAGCATGTCATTTAGACATCCTCTTAGAGAGGCATGTGTCAGTTTTAGTCATTACTGGCATTTCATACGCAACTTCCTCAGCTTCAAGAGAATTTAGAAATGTGCCACATTGTCAGTCGCAAAGAGATACTTGGTTTCGTGGTTCAGATCATACATATGGATAATATTGCAGAGTTGCATTTTCCCTGGAAAGGTGGTTAATACCACATACAGGGTGTTTCACTAATGTTCAGGATGATTTATTAAAGCAGGAGATTAACATGGTTATATTCTTTTTTTTTTTTTTTTTAAATGACTAATCGTGAACTGGATGGTGAAAAATATGGCTGCAGAAGATAAACAGCCAGCTTGTATTTCACAGATAGCATTGCTGTTCCAGGAAGCAGAGTAGATGATTTCTAGGAGATGAAGGACAGGCCAGCGCATTGAGTGTATTAGATCTAAGGTTATTTGAAAGAAATGAGTTGATTAAAAACTGGGGATATGGAAATCATACTGGTGAGGAGATGAAGTATCTCAAAATTTTTGTTACTTGGGAAAAATAAAAGTGGGAATGTGATGCATTGTGACATAACCAGAAGAACCACAGAGGGAAGTGCAGCACTTACCAAGCCAAGTTCTAGTAATAGTAGTGCAAGAACAAAAATGAAGCGTTTAAAGCATGGCAGACCCTTTAACATGGAGTGGAAGCATGAGCATTCAAGACACAGGATGAGAGGCGCTGCGGCAGTTTTCTTATCAGTGGTTTTGAAAAACTCTGACAAGCTTGTTGAGTACCTGTGTCTCTAACGTAAATACGAAGAGGAAATTTCACATGCAGTAAATGTTTACAGAACTGCATCAGGAGCAATCGAGATGGCTTAGTGTTATGATCAGGATGAAGGGCACATAAATCATGGAACAGCATTGGGTATCAACCCAAATAAAAGCAAGAGAGAAGACTTGGACAGGGAACAACTGCAGGAGGTTGGATGGGAATGGGTGTCTTGGGAGGAAGGTTGTCGCCTGGCCCAAGGCAGAAACCAGCATTCAGT
The DNA here is from genome assembly GCA_034782735.1 of Sagittarius serpentarius. NCBI lineage: Eukaryota > Metazoa > Chordata > Aves > Accipitriformes > Sagittariidae > Sagittarius > Sagittarius serpentarius. The sequence goes on along the minus strand of JAVKLA010000007.1, from coordinate 22,618,299 downwards.
CTGGTACAGTAGAAGATTTCAAAATCTGTTCTCCAAAGTTTCCCTGACTTTGCTTTCAACCAAATTGTTACCAATGCTAGCAGTTCAAGCTGCTGATGTTTCGTTGCTGCAGGTGTCTTAGAGTTGTAGGTGACAAATACTGGAATTGTAGGTGACCTACTGGTCGCATTCGTTGTTAGTATTTTACTGCTAGTCTTGAAATCTATTTGATGAATAGTCAAAACTACTGATGCATTTAGTAGACAACGCTTAGCTCAAAAATCATTGAATTTACCATACATTTGAAGAATGAATAAATAATCAGTAAAATGTGAGTTTTGGGAGCATCTGAAAAGGACTGATTAAGATTGGCTTTCATCAACATTATAATTTTCTTTTGTAGGCTGTTTTTAAAGCTTTGTTCATTGGATGATTTAAATATTTAGTAAATACATTTCTTTTGAAATTAATGAAGAAGTACAAGAGGGAGTTTTATATACCAAAAATGTTAGCTGTGAGACTGTATTATGTCAGTTTGGGATTTTATATGAAATATATGTGGGGAAAAATTTCATACTTTAGCCATTTCTCATTAAAAAGCTTTATCAAAAACAGCTTGATTTGATTTTAACAGGAAACCACTAATTGGCATTTGGTAAAAGTTGTTCCCACACGGGGAGGAGTACCCCTATGAAACTGTTATTTTTCAATTAATTATCACTTTGAGGATTGCTGAGAAACAAGCAAATGTGTTAGACATTTTCCCTGACAACCTAAATATTCCTGTAAAATGCACTTTGGAACTCAGCTTTCTTTTGTCACTTTTGTCCTCTATCTCTTCACGAATGCATAGCCTGAAGTCGACATGACTAAAAAAGGGATTAATTCCTTCTGTTTCTTACCCAGACCCTCCACAGTGCCTTCCCTTCTTGATTGCTGTGGACATCATGGTCCACTCATCAAACAAGTAGGTAACCTGAGGTTCATCATTGAGTCAGACCTCAAAATATGCAAAAATTGATCTGGACTTTCACCTTAGTTTTTCTGAGGCAACTCTGATGGCTTCCGTGCCATCTTTGCAAGGCTGCTTCTTTTATCCGTGCTGCAAAGGCCATCCCTGCAAGCAGGTCTCTGTGGCTATGGATCCATAGTCCTGAATCCTGTGTGCAAAAGCCAGTACACTGCAGAGGAACCATGTCTGTTCCCTGAGATGTGTGCAAGTGCTGTCGTGAGGTGCTGCCTCCCCGTAGGTGTATTTTGCCACTCAATATCTCTACCCATAAGTATAATCAGAAGGAAACGCAGAATTCTCATTACAGTATGATAAGATTTCTCATTAAGTGGTGCGTAATTACCTGAAATAGCGTTCTCCAAAAGTAGCTGTGAGTGGTTAGCTGTCACACTGGAAGGGCATCTGAAGTAGGGTCCTGTTCAGGGTCAGTTCTGGGTCTACAATTTTACTAATTACTTGCATAACAAAGTAGGGAGTAATTATGTAAATCTACAGATTCGGAAATTTTCCTCTGTGGCCAGAATCAGAACTGAAAAGCATCTTCAGTTCTAGTGTTTGAAAACAACATGATGGCTTTTTCAGTAAAGTGCAGAGGGTTATGTTGAGAAGTGCAAGTAGAGGTGTGCAAGAATGAAATACCTGAGAGCAGCTGTTTAGAGACTGCAGTGAAGAAAGTAAGGCATTATTCTGTTCTTGTCAGAGCTGGCAAGTGTGGGCCTGATGATTGTGTCTGGTTTCCAGCACTGCTGGTCAGGGTGGTGGGGATGGGGCAACCTTATGAAATTGTCACCTATGTTCCTGTGCCAGTTGGTAGGATTAGCGGTACCTGTGTCCTTCCTTGTAGACACATCTCTCATCTCTCCTTGAAGATCTCCAGTGTAGAACTCTCTGCTGTGTCCCGTAATAACCTATTCCAGTTTTTCACAGACCTTTACATTTAGAAAGGTTTCCTTAACGTCTAAACTGAATCTTCCTTCCTGAAATTTCATATCGTGTGCCTGAAGAAAGGTGTATAGACTAGAGACTGCCCAAGGAAGAACAAGAATAATAAGAAGCTTAGAAAAAAACCCATAAATCTGTAAGGAAGAGTTGAAGAAACTCAATTTATTTTAGTGTAGAAGAGAGAAGCATATTATGAAGGCCATGATACCAGTCTTTCCAATACAAAAAGTGGTGTAAAAGAGGGGACAGGAATGTTAAGTTGTTCTTTGTGGCCACTGGGGGAATGATGAGGAGAAATCAACTTTACTGCAGAAAAAATGATGTGACATTGGAGATGCTGGGGAAGACTGAGTGGTTAGATGTTGGAGGAAGATGGGGGATATTGTGGAATTCGCTTTCTTGGAGATTAATAACATACTGGGTTGGGCAGAGCATAGTTGATCCTGCTCAAAGTGGGAGGATAAACTGCTTCACATACATTGTTCCTGTGCTTTACAATGCTGTACTGGAGCAGCATTGCAGTGCATTGTATATTAGAATCTGTTCCAAACAAAACAAAACACAAACACTTCTGAAATTGTTGTGTAAGTAAACAAAGTAATAAGCAGGAAATATTTACCTAGTTACAGTCAGTTTGATGAGTAGTTTAAATCCAACTAGAATAAAGAACCAAAATATGTTTAAATGAACACAGTGAAAGTAGTGTACAATTACGTAGCTTAAAATGTGCATTAAAAGCTCTTTCTTTCATCTCTGCGTTTTTGGTACACTGAATGTGAACCAAGAACAAGAATTACATTTATGGATGTGCCTGGATCTTTGTAGGATCTGACCGAAGGCGAATAAAATGTGACATACCCATAGATTCTTCATGCAGGTTTATTCCTTGTCTTGAAGCTGTCCAATCCTGTCAGATTAAAGTGTTACTTATTAATTAGTAAGCAGTTGTGAAGGATGTTGGCAATGCCAAACTATGTCATTATTTCAGTTATGCCTACCATTTCATTCTACTGAATTCAATCATTGGCTTTGATCTTACTCTCCAGTAAAAGCTTGCTTCTGCTGGTGGAGGATAAGAAATTAGGAAGTTTTGATTGCTTTGTTAATTAAACTATACTGATAACCCAGGTTCATGGCAAGTGCTACTATTTTCTGTCACTTCCTGTCTCCTCTGGGTCACAGCTGTCAGAAACAGATTTTAAAATTTATTTTGCTATGTGAAGGCAGGACCTTTATTTTCTTCCTCACCAGCTGCAGTCTTCCTGTCTTTGTACATTTAGACAAACGGCTTGGTCCGTTCAGCCTATCCCAAATGCCACTGCAGAAATCACCCTTGAAAGGCCACTGCTTTGCAAGAGCAAAGTCCTTTTGGTAGAGTGTCTTACAAGATAAAGTAATCTTGTGCTCTCCTTTTAAGTCCCTGTACAACTTGTCCCCTGCTTCAGTAGTTGCTTTTCATTTGCTTTCTCCCCTTGGTCTGTCCAGTCAAACTGGTGACTCATCCGCTTGTCTGTGTGTCTCCCAGATTTGTACCCGGCCCTTCCTCTTACTCATGGGACAACGCTTGCGGTCACATTTAGAGGTTCTTCATCTTCCTCAGCTCTACCTGAAAAGCAGTGGTTTGCTTCCCAAAGTGGGTAGTTGGGTTTATGGAAGCTTTAGGGTCCTGTCTCGGTTGTTCCCTTGTTTGCTTCCTGAAAAATAAAGGGTATATGCCTGAATGCGCTTTGTAGAGCGAATGGGATGATGCTGTAAGATCTTGTTTGCATTACTGCTTTTCACTTTATTCCGTGCATTTGCCTGCGTGCGTGTGTGTATATATATAAAAAGTCCGTATTATTATCTAGAAATTTCTCAGCAAAATTTCATACCCATTGTGCTAGACACTTAAGTGAAAAAATGTCTGTACCAAGATAGCTCAAAATTTTCATATATGTCAAGATACAACAGATTTGGGGGAAGGGAAACACTATTTGTGGTAGCAGTAAAATAGCTAATGAGAACAGATGTCAGCTCACTGAAGTAAGTGAGGCAAAGGCACCAGGCAGACATGATGAAAAGATTCAGAGGAGGAAAAAGTGGCATTTTGGTGGAACATTTATCTGTACAAAGGTGGAAGCAAGTAACAAAGTGTGTGTGCTTGGTGAAAGCTCAGAGGAGAGTCTACCAAAAGGCTGTTACAGTTGCCTCAAAGGGAGAATTGCCAGCTTGATCCTTTGGTGACTCTGGTGCAGCAAGGTGCCGTAGGCTGGTTTTGGAGAGGAGAGGCAGGCAGCAGTGGAGGGGTGTGTGGGAAAGCCCTCAGGCGTTTACCATGGGGTGGACTCTTGAGGTTGGGAAGGAGGTAGTGGTTGTAGCTCAGACGCAGAGCTCAAGCAGTAAGGTTGGGACCTAGATGGAGGTCCTCAATTACTTGAACTGCAGGTGTAGTACTCTGGCATTGTTTACAGAGCCGGTACAGTTAAAGGTGGCTGGAGTGTGTTTTGCAGCATATTGTCTATGCTCAGACTGCCTAGATCACTGGTAGTACTGTACCTACTTTAAAATAATCCCAAATTATAGCTTGTTTGAAATGCATATAATTTTTTTTCCCCTTTTACATGTATTTACTCAAGTTGCCATTTTCTCTTCATCTCCTTTACTTCTTTTTTAAACCTCCATCACTTTCTGTGTTCTGTGCTGTGTCTGTTTTGGTTTCCTCTTCCTTTCCACTGATGTTCTCTGCTTTACACTAGAGGTAGCGTATGTTCTTATAATGTGCTTTTGATATCACTTACTGATTCAAATATGTTCTGCAACATGAATAGAATAAAGATCTGTTGGGTCAGGATCAGTTTGGTCCTGGCTGTGACAGAGCTTTACATGTGTGATAAGTAAAGCTCTTAGTCGTCTATATCATGTCTTTAGCTATGGAAATAATAATTAGGTTTTGATAGGCAGCAAGGTGAGCTCTCAATATCATCTCTTTTAAAAAAAATGATTCCAGGGGATTATCATTGCAAGTCTTGTAATTCACTCTATGTAGAATTATGGATAATTTTCTAAACTTCAGATTTCACTTTAGAGCACTGGATGCCAGCATGAATTTGCAGAGCATTTTAGATTGTTCCTTTGCTAAATTTGAACACTGGTACAATTCTGCAAACAAGATATTACTCTGTTATAAAATTGCTGAGTTAAATCATAATATTTACGGATTCTTTTATCACTATTGATAACATTTTGTTCTTTGGCATTTTTTGATCCCATCTTTTTAACAATAACGCTGATGAAAATTTTTAATTTTGAGCCTGTGAAAAATAGTTATCAGATGTGTGGCTGTGTGGAGTCCGTAACGTACTTTGTGTATATTCCCTGGGGACAAAGGGAGTATAGATTAGCTTGCTCTGGACCCAGCTTGTATAGCATGTGTAAGTTTACTATGGTATTTTTAAAAAGAGATGTTCGCATTAATTTGTAATCAGAAAACAATTTACAGTAGAGTCACATCCAGTTAATGTCCTGTTATTTGACCTAGAATGGCATTCACTGTTGCAGATGACCAGAAGCCTATTCAGTGTTTTACAGATGGCATGAAAACTCCTGATCTTGAAATCACAGGCCTCCCTGTTTCGGCTTTGTGACAGGATTCTTACAGATGAAGGGTCAATACTAAGGAACCAGTCATCCAAATCTGAATTCACCCCAGTCTCCTGCCAATAGCTGTTTTCAAATGATTAAGTCCCATCTCTTTGCTAGATCATAAGGCTGAGGCTGTAGTAAGGGGGGAAAGATTAATTTGCCTTACAGTCTGAACAGTGCTGAAGACTCTGCTAAACTGATTTTAATATGGCATCTCAGCTTTCCTCAGTGCCTCTGCAGCAATAGCATCGTCCCTTTCTAGGCAGGCGGGACTGGCATTGAGGGTGATAAACAAGCAAGCTGGTGTTTGCGGGCTGCTCTCGTTGAGGTGTTCCAAGCACAGGGAGCAGCGTATGGTTTTGCAGAACTTGCAGGCTTTTCTTTGAACGTGTTGGACACAGGCCTGCTGAAATTAAATCAAATTAAAAGGTAAATGTAAAACTTTGCCTGTTGCTTCCAGAGGAACAGGACTGCTATTTGTGGTCAGACCTCTAGCTTATTTATTCCTGTTATACTGTAATTTATTGTTAGAGCTACAGAGGAGGTCTGTTGGACATGCCTTTTTAAAGTCCAACTTTATGTGACTTTTCAGTTGCTTCACCTTATTTTTCATTACTTTTATTACAACGTACAAGACCTTCTAAAATATTTATTCAACAAAAGTCGTGTCTGATATTTGAGGTGTTAATCTCAGGTATATCTGCAGTGGTTCTTTCACTATTGTTTCTTTTTCTTCAACTATTGCCCTATCTCAGATGATTTAAAAATACAAGGATGATAATACGATATCCTGGCTGCAATAACACTGAACAGGAGGGGCAAGAATTCCTGCAATTAGAGATAATATGCAATCGCTGCTTGTGCAGCCATTTGGAAGAAGTCTTGCTCTAACCCCGAACAGGCTTCAGACTTCAGCTTTGCCATGTGAAATGCCCCATGCATGCCCCGTCCCCTGGTCTGCATGGAAAGCCTGTGACTTCTTGAGCATTTCCACATGGCAGTCCTGATGAGCATGGCTTTCACCCACCAATTCAGAGGTGCCTTTGTCAGTTTTATAGTTGGTATTGCCGTTAGAGAGCAAATGCGAAAAACAGCTTCAGAAGACTGACTCGGAGTGTGTACTGCTCGGAGTTTGTATTTAATCTTTAGTTGTTGGTTTCTGTGGGAGTTACCAAACCAGTTGAGCTACAGCGCTGGCATGAAGCCAAATGAAAAATACAGTTTTCTTCACTGTAAACATGACTGTCAAGCAGGAATGTTTTTCTCAGCTTCATTTTAAAGGCATTATAATGGAAGAAAATGAAACTAAAACACATTTTTATGCCAGTATTATACATGGAAGAATGTTATTTTTTTTTCTTTTAATGAAAAACTCCTAGAGAATAGAACATACAAAATTATGTCTTAATATGTAATCAGTTATCTGTGTTGCTGGATACTTGATGGAGTTGGTAAACCAATACATTTCTTATTCTGGTGTACTTACAGTGAGAATGCATTTTTTTTTTTTTGCCTCAGCAAACATGAAAGATATGCAAAGTTCTTTATTTTTAGTACTGTTTTGATAACAGAAAAAAAAATAGTGCCTGATAAAACTTAATGAATAAAACAGCAAACACTAATCTCTGTCCACTCCTTCAGGCTTATTTTTAAACTCTTTTTTCAGTGGCCAATAGCTCTGTTAACCCATCGTCAGGTATTCTGCTGAATTTGGCCATCCTTGCTTTGGTTTTGGGATTTATTTTGTTGAAAAATGTGTAAATTCAGCTTTGCCATTCTAAGATAAAGGCAAACTATATTTAATGCTCACAGTGATTTCACCAGGACATCGTCATGGAGGTGCAACTGCACCAAATGGGGAACAGCAGCATTTTCACTTACTTTTCAGAATTAAATTTATCAGAGTTATCTGCTTTGCCTGTAACTCCCTTTGTTTTATTTTGCAGATTGAGTAAAAAGCTTGTCTAACAAAATGCCTGATCAGCTGCTGCTTTGTAAAATGGCTTTTTGGGTAGTGGGAATGGCAATTGCATCTTGAAGAACAGATGTCAGCATCCATGTAACTTGATGCACCGGAGGATGAAAAATCCTTCAGTTGTGCTTCATTGTTTGAATGAGCTTTCTTAAGAGTTTCATAACAGAAAAGTAAGAAATAGAATTGGAAGGGACTTTGATAAGGGTCTTCTCGTCTGTCCTGTATCTTGAGGCAGAATCGGCTGGAGTGAAACCTTGCCTGACAGATACTTGGCTTGCCTCTTCCTTATAACCTCAAATGACAGCGATTCCTGTGTTTCCGTATGTAATCTGTGCTAATGCTTCAGGTAATTGGGAAGTTTTGTTCAGCATATGTGGGTAGTTGAACAACAGAATTTTAAACTAAATTTTATTAGGACCGGCACATTTTTATTTGCATATCTAATCTTTTTATTAAAAAGTTCAGTCTGCCTCACTTGGTCTGGATGTTTGCAGGCATAGAGAAATTAAGAAATTGTTGAAAGCAGACATACATGCTGCAGGTGAATTAATGAAATGGTGTCCAGCTCTCTGAAGGAAAAGTGATGAAAGTTACACAAAGATGTCTAAAGTTCTCTGTAGAACAGCATTGATGCTGAAATCAGCCAGGAAGATCCTTCTTTCATTGTGTGATGGAAATGACACCCAACTAATGTTCAGATTTTGCGCTTGCTGCTCGGTCCAGTATGTGCTGCAGTAGTAATGAACTGTATTCAGGTTTTGAAGAGGATAGTCAGGGAGCGGCTGTTTGACCGAGCACCTTCAAGATCTTGTGTATGAGTGGTAACAGCGCTGTTTTCTATAGCAATGTCCCATGTTTACCCTAACAAATAAGCTTTTCTTTTGGATCTTGGGATGAGCCAGCTCCTCAGAGTTCAAGGTACTGTCCCAGCAAGGAAGTGTTGAAAACAACAGGCTATTGTTGCACTTGGGCGTGCATTGTCCTGGACCCTGGGCGTCTGTATCCTGCCTCGCAGGCGCTACGAGCTGAGTCGCAGCCGCTGGCTGTGGGCAGGCAGCCCCAATTTCAAGGAAGCAGTAAAACACCGATGGCCGCTGTCGCCAGCAACGGTCTCAGGGCAACGGCAGCCCCACTGTTGAGGAGGGTTTTCTAAAACGTCGGTTTTAAGGAGTTTGTGGAAGAGTAATGAGGTAGTTCTGTGGATCTTTGCGGAAGTTTTCTGCACCATAGTTAGAGGAGCAGGAAGAAGCATGTAGAGCAAGCTTTGAAAATTTCTCAGGAGGCAGTGGTATGGCATGCTGAGCTGGAATGGAAGTGAACATTTTGATAATGGAAAAGAGAAGGAGGGGTGAAATGGAGGATGGCCACAAAGGATCCTGAAACTGCAGGAAAGGCGCTATATTTAAGGAAAGATAGGGAGGGGAATTGATGACAGGGGAAAACACTTGAGTAGATAGACTCAGGACAGGGCATGGACTAAGAAGGGTATTTGCAGTAGTATTCTAAGTAGGAGTGAGATAGACTTGTTTTTACTGATGCCAGTAAAAGGGATGTTGCAATAATCAAGAGACAGGAAGATAAAAGTCCAGACAAGGGGTTTAGCTGTCTACAGATAGATAAGAAAGACTATATACTATATGTATTTGAGAGAAGTTATTCTGAAAGAGCTGTGAACATTTACATTTAGTTCATTATTTATTGATTTTAATGATTATTTTAGTTACGTTTTCCTATCGCGAAAAGGGGGGTGATGGGCTTCTGGTTTGTTCTTGTGTGTGTGTTTAACTTAATTGTCTTGCTTTTTATTTCCCATTCTTTCCTCGTGCTGTAAAATTATTTTGCTGGGGCAGGAGCAGGGCTTTCCGCCTGCTTAACACATCTGTGCTTCACATGGCAAAGTTGGGAAGGCAACCCACAGAGGATGGCTGGCGTCTCTGCGAAGAATGGAAGCACACTAGCGTTGCTGTCTTCTAAGAATACTTAGTAAAGAAAAGTAGGGAGGGTAGCATTAAAGAAAAAAAGAAAAGGAAATGAAAAGGGAAGGCAAATCATTAGAGAAATGTTGATAGCCGTGAGAAAGGTCTTATACAAGGCTCAGTGTTTTTTCTTCAGCTGGGTAAATATTTTTAACATTATTTCAGAACTACTCAAGAGAAGGGGATGAAGCTCTTAGGGAAGTATCAAAGCAGCAAAGCAAAGTGATTTGACTAGCTTAGGCTGTTCAAATGGATTGACTGCATTTCAAGTTTAGGCGCAGCCAGGGTGGGCACTAGGATTCAAAAGCTTAGGAGGGCTCCGGGTTTGCTAATTTTAGGCATTGCCAGGTAGATTCTTTTGATGACCAAATGCAATGGAGAACATGAATTGCAGACTTGTAAGTGATAAGTGATTCATTTAAGCTACAAAACAAATAAACTTCTGAAATGTTTAATCTGCACCGACCACAGTAACTAGGATGTTTTATGCATGTCTGTATGGAGACGGATACTGGACATACTGTCACTTATAAAAACATCCAGTAAAGCAGTGAAAATGAGCTTATATGTGTCTTTCGGTCCTTTTTCCAGTGTAACAATGCTGCAAGCAGTGAGGTATTTCTTAAGGTCTTGCACCTGTTTCACCTGAGAACTTTGAGATGATACTTCTGCTTCCATTTTCTGTAAAGCCAGGGTTAAGCTGGCCTTCTGTACTGACTTGTTTCTTGTGCTGCTCATCTTCACAGCCCGGAAGTCCAAAAAGTTGGGGAAATTGAAAGGGATGCACGAGGAGCAGCCACAGCAGCGGCAGCAGCCACCACCCCAGAGCCCCGAGGAAGGGACGACGTATATCGCGCCTTTGAATGAGCCCTCTGTAAACACAGCACTTGTCCCCCACATGTCTGCTATCTCACCAGCACTTACTCCCTCTCCTGTTAAGATCCTTGAAAACATTGAACCAGAGATTGTGTACGCAGGATATGACAGTTCGAAGCCAGACACAGCAGAGTACCTGCTTTCCACCTTAAACCGCCTGGCCGGCAAGCAGATGATTCAGGTGGTGAAGTGGGCAAAGATACTTCCAGGTAAGACCACGAGGCATTTGGTGAAATTCTTCTTCGCTGTTTCTTGTAGCTTAATGAACTATTTGCTTGACAAATTGCATCTTTCATCTGTGGGCTGTGTTGAAAACCCTCACGGGAGGTGTGAGATGAACATCTGAGAGAAGATTGTTGGTTCTTTTGATTTATGTAATGTTTGTTTCATATGTTTGTGATTAATATTTTAAAAGCTTTCATTTTGAATAATAGCCTCTTAAGAAGAAAACGTGTTTTGTCACTGGAATGAAAAATTATGGGTTTGTTTTTTCAGAAGTATACTTTGTGGGAGTGTTGCTCTCATTCATTAATAGTAGGAAAATAAGGAGCAATGTATTCAGTGCTGGTTTGGCCAATCCTTGTAGAGCACAGTGTAGTTCATGGGTGTTTTCTGGTTTGATCTCTAGGATTTAGAAACTTGCCTCTTGAGGACCAAATTACTTTAATTCAGTATTCATGGATGTGTCTGTCATCGTTTGCCTTGAGTTGGAGATCGTACAAACATACAAACAGCCAGTTCCTCTATTTTGCTCCAGACCTCATCTTTGATGAGTAAGTATTCCTTAATGGTCCTTTTCAGTACAGGCTGGAAGGATTACTCTGTCTTTATTCGGTTTTCAGGTATACCTGCAGACTAACAAAATTTCAGCTAATTCTGGCTTAAAAGTAGCTTGTTTTTTGGGTTGTTTTGTTTTGTTTTTCTCAGTTTTCAATTGGTGGAGCTTTGATACTGCCATCCACTTCTCCTTATGTGTGTAGATGTGTTCTCAAACTAGGACCATCCTCTGGGCTTGAAATATGACTACACAACCAAGATTTACAGAAAAAACTTTTTTTTTGTATCTACTGGAGCTTGGAAAAATATCTAACTTCTAGGAAACATGGATGTTTAAATTGCCAGGTTTTTTCAGAGCAGTCATATAATGGTGCTTTTGTTAACAATATACAGCTGTTCAATGTGTTTTCTTGACAGTCTTAATTACCCTTCTTTGCAACCGTGAAAGAAGCCAAAATGTTTTTTCAGTAATGAAACATAACTTCTTTTATGATACATTCAGACAAAAAGAAGGATCAACCAAGGAACCGTTCCTTCTGAGTATGTGTGTTCCTTCATATTTTAAGTTTGTGTTTTAGTGCTTTGCTTTTGATGAGTATAATTTAATTTGTGTTCCATTCGCCTAGTGTTTATTCCAGGACAGTAAAGTAAAAATTTAAGTGAATACACAGGCAGTCAAACCGGGGTCATGGCCTACGCTTATCCCAGAAGGTTGGTTTTTTTTTCTAGAGGTAAAAATGAGACATAATCAGTAGGACATGGGTGCTCTTGAAGGAAAAAAAAAAAAATGAAACAACAGGAAAAGAATGAACAAAAAATAACTTACTGCTCAATCTCCTGAGGCGTTCTGAAATGTTTTTCTTGGGGAAGATGCTTTCTCGCTGTCCATCTTAATAGTCTTTCTTTGATTTAGGAATTCCTAAATAATTAATGTGTGTGAGATTGGTCCCAAAGCAGTGAGCAATATCAAAGGAGGATCATTTGGTTTGGGTTTTGTTTTTTTTAAGAGGGGGAACTGGTGATTCACTGCATGTGGTTGAAAATGTAGTGTCAGCCATTTTCCTTGTTGAAAGCACCTCCACTGTGACTTTGACATTAGAGAATCATCACAGAAAAAATATCTGTAGCTAAAGCTAAGTGAAAATGTGGACTTCGGAGAGACTAGTTCTCCTGGGGAAATGTAGACTAAAAGTTCAAACACAGAAGCAGCTTTTTCTCATCTGAAGAAAGTTAGTGTGGGGAGTCAAAATTTATTGGACAGGGAAATCAATCCAGCTTGCAAATAAAAGTGTATGTGCATTCCTGCCACTCTTGATACTGCAGGTAGAAGTGGCTTCCAGAAGTCGAGATCAATTGTGAATTTTATGCTGCAAACCTTGAAGGTAGGCATCTGCAGAATAATACTGAGGTTGAGTTTGGGATCTGGTCAGGAAAAGGAGTGAAGTGTCATGGAGTGCAAAATAAAAACATCCAAAACCGGATAGGTATGTAAGATAGTGGTCTGGTCGTCTACATATTTAACAGTGTACTCATTGCAGAGCTACCAAAGGTAGCAGAAGGCAGGTGTTTCTAAAGGGAAGAAAACTAAATTACCAGGAGATGTGTCGAGCTGTGAGATGTGGGTCAGGGGCTTTTGAAGTAGCTAATGAGGGCAAGAAATTTCCTTGGAGGTAAAAGGGTAGCAGTTTAGTGCTTACTCCGGAATGGTAATGGACACATCTCTGGAATGAGAGGGTTTTTGTCACTTCGCCGTTCATCGTTTCATAGTCTGTGGGAATTGTGGGAGACTTTTGTTCCAAGTTTCGCACGTTGCTGCTCAGGGTAGTAGTTGTGAGACTGCATTTGGAGTCCGAGTTTTGAGCTCTGGGGCACAGGAAAATTGTTCAGAAACTGGCCAAGGTGGTCAGGGCTTGGCTGGGACAGTGAGGGAGCTGGGCTCGTTCAGCCAGGAGAAGACCGTGCTGGGTGTAGTGAGGATTTAATTGCAACCTTCAGCTTCCTGATGAGTTGTTGTAGAAAAGATGGAGTCAGACTCTTCATGGAGGTGCCCAGTGGAAGGATGAGAGGCTGCGATTACCAGTCTAGGACAGCAGACTGCCTCCTGGGCAGCAGGAGAAGAAATTTCATAATGAGATGGTGAAATAACAGAGCAGGTGCCCAGAGAGACCCTGGAGTCTTTGTCTTTGAAGATGTCCAAGCCTTGACTGGGCAAAGCCGCGAGCAGCCTGCTCCAACTGACATTAGCCCTGCTGCGAGCGAGGGGTTGGACTTGAGACCTCCAGAGGTCCCTCCCAAGCTAAATTGTTTTGTGATTCCAAGTTCAAGAGATGCAGTGCTTTTCCCAATTTTGACATAAGGTCAGAGGTGAATTACTGGAATTGTAATACAGTTCAGTGTAGAAAGCATTCAGATAAGCACAAAGGATAATATATATTCCTGTTTGTGAAAATACAGCGCTTTGAAGCTTTGCTCTGCAATTGCGGAAGGTTGGTCTTACCTTTACTTTTTGAGTACCATGAACTCTAGGGAATGTGGTGTGTAGTTATAAACACGGGCCTTCATTTCTGTGCCGCAAGGTTTATCAAGACCTCCCTAGGGTTCACTTGGTGCAACTTTTTGAGTGTTGTACCGCCCTTGGCATTTTAGGACATGTATTAGTTCATGCAGAATGAAAGGGAGATGCTTTAAAATTACTTTTCCTTCTGCTGGCTTGGGACAGTTATGTTCCTGTTATCACCTGGCCAAGATTTTCTTGGTATTCCTTCATACTGTGTCTGGAGAGGTCGTTTCCCATCTCTATGCAAGAAATAATTAGGAAGGTCCCTGGCCAGTAGCATGCACTTGGTGCCTCAGAGGGTTCAGCGTTTTCTTCAATGAACAGTTAAAAAAGAGTGAAAGTAGAGGTTGGCATTAGCAGAATTATGTTGCTTTGTTTTACGTTAAACAAATTTTCCATTTACTCTTATCTGCTGTGAATAAAAGGAAGCTGTAATGTTTCTGGAAGGCCATGATACATGATCACATTTTCTTTCTTATTCTGAAGGCCTGTAAACAAGGTCAATAACAAGTGAGGACCTCTGTTGTTAATAGCTGTTAAATGTACCTTTGATTGTATAAACACAGTGCAAAATGTCTCCCTAGTAATACCTGGTTTGATTTCCTGTTAGGCTTATGGAAGGCTGAAACTATTCGTCTGCCTTCATTTAGTCATGTTACATATCCAATTAAGTGTACTGTTTGTGTCTTTATGGATCATGCGTATATTCCATTGCTTTAATTGGGCTTAAGCAAATGTGAAGATGTGACCTGAGGGATAAAAAAATGGCCGCTCAGCCTGTTACAGAAATGCCTAAAAACAGCCTGAAAAGAGGTATAAAATAGACCAAGGTTTTTTTGGTTGTTTTTGGGGGGGGGGAGGGGGGTAAGTTACAGTATGTGGGTGTGTTTTAATCCTTTTCTTTTGTAGCATAGTAGTTGTAATCAAAACTAATATTATATATATATAGCTTTAGTTTTAATCCACAGTAAATCTTTAAAAGACTGTCATATATGTGACACCACATAATTCCTATTGCAGGTAAACACTCTTAAAGGATAACTGTTGCATATGTAATAACACTCAAAAGATGTTGCAATGATGTTCTTAAGGCTGCAAGCTCAAATCTGAGAAGTTACAAAATTCCAAAATTAAGGTGTTCTGTGAAATCGTAGTTTGAGCCTTTGGGGTACATGCTTTGAAGACTGTATCCATAACCAAACCTTTAAGTTATCCCGTGATACTTTTCCCGTGTGACTCCTTCCTTTTTGTATTGATGAGGTTGGGTGAGTTGTAGGGATGATACAGGATTTATGTAGTGAGAAACTGTTGGATTTTGCTTCATTTGTTGCCAGTGAGGAAGCCTTCCCTTGAATGGATCTAGGGATTTGGGAGAACAGAGAGAGATTAATGGGGAAGATTTTCTTAAGACATGGCAAAAGACTATCCCTGATTCAAGACCTAAGCTCTGAGATGTCTCAGATTCCTACTGCAAAGTAACAGAAATCCCACAGAAAAAAAATGGCTGTTGTTTATTTAACTCGAGGGAGGGAGAAAATTTCTCTTAAGACTTAACTAAAGATTTTAGCTGAAATTTGCTAATCTAATTCAACCTGAGGCAGGCATATGCATGGACAATTTAAGTCCAGAGCATTAAACTGGTGAAATTAAACACAATTGAAAGCAGGAAACTGGTGCTACTTGGAATGGGTGCAAGAACAGAGCAGGGGATGTAGCAAAATACGGGTTTTTTTTAACGCTAGCTTATTTTCAGGGATTCTGTCTGAAGCTATGCAAAATGAACTGTTTGCTACAGGGAACAGCCTAAAACATGATTTTTAAGACATGGTCTTGGAAGGTAGGGAATTAGTTTCAAATTCCCTTGGTTTCTTCCTTACTGGATGAATTAATCATTGAACGAATAGCTAAAATGACTCTTTCTCTGGCTGTGTCCTTTTGAAGGAAAAGTCCCCAACGTTTTTGAAAAGCGATGGCGTGACAGTTTATGTCCTAGAAGAAATCTGATGATCTGAATCTTTTAATAGTAGGAGTTTATGTGTTTGCAGTGCAGAAGTCAGATGCCTAAATCCCAGAGGAAGGCAAGGGATGCTCGTTCTTGCTCACGTTTCTGTGACGGGCTTGGGCACTTGCTGTCCCGCCGGCTAGTGGTGGCAACTTACCAGGTATCTGCTTCCACCCATACATTAAGTCAGGGCATCAGCTGGCAACCTTTCAGAGGCTCAGGAAGGGATAAAAAGCATTTATGAGTGCAGTGCTGCCAACAGAAACCCAGCAGGAGCCAAGACGTGGTGCAGCAGGGATCCTTGCTCCCCCAGAGTGGGAAATCAGCAGGAGCAGTGGGACGTGGGCTGCCTTTCGGGGCCACAGCTTGTGCTCCCAGCACATACCCTCTCCCAGCTGGAGGCCGGAAACTGCATCCCTCATGGCAAGCTGCCCTGCTTATCCATCCCTTCCCCTAAGGAAAAGGGATGGTGGCTTTTCGTATCTCCATAGGGCAGAAACGCAGCTGATGGCATTGCTGATGAATATTAAAAATGAAGCCATGCATCCTCTTGGGCACGCTTTGGTTTCTGCTGGCGTAAAGAAACCAGAGGGCCGGCCCAGTGCTGGAGTTCCCCCTCAGGTCTCCGTTTTTCTTTTGATTTTAGGTTTTATATAGTGTCTTTGTAGACTTCTAAATCCTTGGGGACTTTTGGAGACTCAAATTCCAAAATAATTTACAATTTTTAGCAAATTTACCCAAATTATCTTATTCACCATTCCAGCCTTATCTAGCTGTAAAATAGCAATGATGTAGGATACTGAAAGAGTTCAGTAATGCTGAAACACCGTGTTGAGACACTTTAGTACATTAAAGTACAGCATCAATATTTCAATAGTATTTTGCAAATGCACCGAATGACTAATGTACTGTGTGTTTTCTTGCTCCTTTGATTTTTCTTGGTTTGTCGTCTGCAGCATAAGGAATAAATCATAGGTGCATAAGCATGCAGGTTCTGAATTTCCTGGCTGTTGTACTTTTCTTCTAACTGTCATCGGGTTTTTACAGAGATTTTTACCCTAGTCAAAGACTCAAAGGTTTGCTTGATAAAAACAGCACTAGGCATTGCGTGAGGTACCCAGAATTATTAAAGTGAACTTGAAAAACCAAGTCTAAAAACTGGGGCCAGTTTTCACATGCATTTGGATCAGTGATGTCTTTTTTCCATCTCTGAAATGATTGTATTACATCATATGCAGCTCAGTCCTTACAGTGAAAAAGTTTCAGTAGAGGCTGCAGTTTATTGAATATTATGTACAAAACATTAAGAGCAGAATATACTGCTTGACGTATTGGTTGGCACTTTTGACTGATAAGGCGAAGCTTCAGGCTATGGGTTTTGAAGTAAGAAGTGACTGTCCCTTCATTATTGCCATTTCGGGCAATTGTGACACTGTTGGCCACTTTTGTAGTTTGTAGTGCATATGGATGGCTTTTTCATTATAAAATTCAATCATCTACTCCAGATATTCTTAAATATTCTTAAATAACCTCATAATACTATGTATAGAATTTAACAAACTACCAGTGATTACTACAAATTAATATAAATCCTTCCTTTAAAGTGCAAGATCTAACTTCCACTAAAATAAAAATGTGGTATTGTGAGGATCTCTCATGCTATGCCTTTGGTAATTGCTCCAAGTGTGAAGTTCTAAAATTTGAAAGCAGACAGAGGCTGATATTAACAATAGAGGAAAAATAGAGATTACATTTTTCAAATGGGAAAGTTGGTGTAGAGCAAATGAGGTAGAGAGAGGTGGGAAAACAGCTTCAGTACAGGGGAATTTCTGTGAAGTTTCTGTGCTAATGTTGTCATGGGATGTGAATGGGAGAAGGATTTTGTAACATTGAGGAAAGTCATAAAATTAAGAATTAAGATTTAGCTCGGCTGAATAGCTAAGATTTTATTTAAAATCTACATTTATTAATTTTATGTATTTTGTTAGTAAATAGCATGTTCATTGTCTTTTCATTATGTTCTTAATATCCTCTCATAATATACTTGGGGAAGCAGGGACCATTAGGATTTGGTGTTGTGTAACGCAGTGCAGGGATGCAGCTGCCTCTCCGTGCCCTTTTGGTGCTGAAGCCTGTAAGTCTTTCTGGTATTCTGATTTCTATGGTAACAGCAGGAAGATAAATGTAATAAAATAAGCTGAATATTCAAGAACAGCAGATTTTTTTAACCTTATATACCTCAGGGAGCGGGGCGGGGAGATGATTACTTAAACCCCACCTGGAGTACTGAGTTCAGCTCTGGGGCCCCCAACATAAGAAGGACATGGACCTGTTGTAGCCAAGTCCAGAGGAGGACCACAAAGATGATGAGAAGGCTGGCGCACCTCTCCTATGAAGACAGGCTGATGGAGTTGGTGGTGTTCAGCCTGGAGAAGAGAAGGCTCCAGGGAGACCTTACAGCGGCCTTCCGGTACCTAAAGGGGGCCTACAAGAAAGTCGGAGAGGGACTTGGTGGTAGGGGAGGAGGGGTAATGGTGAAGGGCACGTGGTGATAGGACAAGGGGTAATGGCTTTAAACTGAAAAAGGGTAGATTTAGATTAGATGTAAGGAAGCAGCTCTTCACTATGAGGGTGGTGAGGAACAGGCTGCCCAGGGAAGTTGTGGATGCCCCATTCCTGGAAGTGTTCAAGGCCGGGTTGGATGGGGCTTTGAGCAACCTGGTCTAGTGGAAGGTGTCCCTGCCTACGGCAGGGGGGTTGGAATTAGATGATCTTTAAGGTCACTTCCAACCCAAACCATTCTGTGATTCTGTGATATCTTTGAGTGGTGATAAAGCCAATAAGTAACTTCTTTTATTGTTTAAAAGATTACGTTCCCCCCTTTACATTTTTCAGGATGATGTCTGTTAACCCTTTTTATTTCTTTTGCAATCTATTGATACTTTAGTGTCTAAATTTAGGTACATTTTTGTAATCTCTTTTGTCTGGCAGTCTCCAAATCCCTCATCTTTAATTAGTATTGCCGCAATAATTGTTGATAAGAGTTGTCAGTGTTCATTCTTTGCTAATAAATTGTGTGTGTGATCACTGATCTTGTTTAAAGGTCAGCAAGCACTCCTTGATATACTTCCCTGCATGATTTTTGCTTGCACGTAGTATTTTGGAGAGTACTGCATTCATACGATCTCTAAACTATCAGTGCATTGAGAATTAGATATCTTTATCAGTACATTTTTTATGTAAGTTGTTACTGTTGTTTACTTTTTCATGAAGTGCAGCTCAGTTCCCATCGAGAGAAGTATATGAAAGGATTTTGTTATATACCCACTCCAAAATAGTGCAGACACAGAAGGAAATTCTGAAGAACTACTGTCATACCTGTACATAATAGATGTAATATGCTTCAGCTAGATTTTCCAAGTCTTATTTTGCTTTTTCTTTGTAAACAGCTCAATGGTTGGACAAAGCAGTATATTCAACTTCTTCGCATACATTTCTAAAGGCTCTGCCTTTTAATGCCTTGATCTCTAAACACTTCTTAAATTTCTAGGGTGTTTTAGTTAAAACTGTGAAACTGTAAAGGAAGACAGGAGGTAAAGTAGTTTTAAGGAGATCGATAAGAATGTGAAAACTGTCAGAAGAAAGGTCCATCTAGCACAGTTTCTCATCCTTTAAACTGGCCAGTTGCAAAGAAAGCATAAGATCAGGACGAGGGTAAAATGATACTTCTTCATTTGTCCATTCTAGCAGTCAGTGATTTAGGTACTTTCTGAATGGGAGACTGCATTTGGACAACTGTGCTTAATAACCCCTCTGTATCTTTCTTCTGTGAGTTTGCCTAATGCCTTTTTGAATACATTTATAATCTTGACATCTAAAATGTTCTGTTGCAGTGGCTTCTGCAATTTAATTATGCATATTTGTTTGTTGGAGGTGTTTCTAAAGCAGGTAGCCGATAATTTAATGGCGTGCCACTTCATTCTTGTGTTTGTAGTAACAGTGGATATATTCCTTTTCATCCTGTGTATGCCATTTATCGGGTATAGATCTCCATCAAGTCCCATTGTTTCTTCTGTGAGCTGAAGAATCAGCTAGTCAATTTAATCTCCCCTTGTATTTCAGTTGTTTACTACCCCGGCCATCCTCAGCTCTTCCCTCAGTGCTTTTGCTAGCTCGTCATATTAATTTTGGGAGGATACTAGACGGACATGCTGTGTTCAGAGCACAGTGGATTTATGTAGTAGCAAAATTACATTTTCTGTCTTGCTCTCGACTCTTCTTCTCTCACCCTTTGCTTTTTTTGACCATTAGTAAACACTGAGCAAGCAGTCTCAAAAGACAGAACCCCCCAAATCCTGTTCCAAGTTACACTTGGGTCTCTTTATTGTGTGATGTTCGTTAATTTAGAGCCAGTTATTTTGTACTTATGGTGGAAGATGATTATAGTGTCTGCATTGTCTTGCAATTAGTGATTTTCACCTTCTATTTTGTCAGCCAGCCACACAGGTTTGTGAGATTTTTCGGCAGTTTTTCACAGGCAGCTCTTGATTTCATCATCTGGAGTCACCAGCAAGCTCTGTCACTTCTGTAGGTCTGATTTTTTTTTCAGATGATGTCTGAGTACAGTTTTCAGCCCAGGCCCCAGTGCAGAGCTCTGTGAGACTTCCCTGGTAACCTCCATTATTTGTGAGAGATGTCCATTTATTACTACTCTTGGTCTCCTATTTTTAAGCTGCTAATAATCCATGAAGAGCCCTCCTCCTTATCCCTAAGCTGTCTTTAAGAGCTTTCAGGAGATCGTTCTAATAGCTTTAAAATCCAACTTTGCCATGATTGCATCCCCGCATACCTCCTGATGCAAAGTGCAGTGTGCAGGAGGTCCTAGACCAGTAATTACCCGTGCTGGCACGCTGACAGACAGTATTGCAGCCCATACCCAAGCTGCATGCCCCAGTTTCCTTTGTGTGGAAACCAGGGCAGAGGAGAGGAGGAGGAGGAGGAGAGGGTTGGTGTTTGCTTAGGTCTCACCCCATATGGCCGTGGGATGCAGCTAGACCTGGCATGTGCAAAGCATTTCCATCGTGCAGAGATTGCCTGTATCGACCAGAACATCCTTGTGCTGTCTTTAGAGCGCTCTTACAGATTCGTGAGATGTGACCTCTCTTTGCCAAAGCTGTGCTGACTTTCTTCCCTTAAAGCATATTTATTTATCTATTAATGCTCCTCTTTCAATCGTTTTGCTAGGTATAGAAATGAGACTTACTAGCCTCTGGTCTCAAGTCCTCCCTCCCCACTCCAGACCCTTTTTAAGAAATCAGTCATGTTTGTCACCTTCCACGCCTTTTATAAGGGCAATTTAAGCAATAAGCTGCACAACACAGTTAGTACTTCAGCAATTCCATATTTGAGTTACTTTACAGCTCATGGATGGATGCCATCTGGTCTTGGTGATTTATTACTATTCATTTTACTGTAATTTTTTTTTTCTTTCTAAACCATCTCCTACTCACACTTTAATCTGAAACTGGTTCTCACACTTGCTTACTGAAAAGGGAGACGCTGGTGCAGAGCCTTCCTGGACTCCTTTACAGAGACCACTGATTGAAAGATTTTATTTAACTTTTCTGCTGTGGCCTGATCTTTCTCCAACACTTCTTTTTCATCTTGATCATCTGTTGGCCCAGTGGATGTTCTGGCAGGTTTCCAGCTTGTGATGTGTTTGAAAGGGTTTGACTGTTAGTTTTTATGACTTTAGCATGAAGACTTGCCCAATGATTTTACATTTAACTTGGCATAATTATGCTTTCTTAGTACTGTCTCAGCATGACTTTGGGACACCACAAGCCTTTTGGGAGGGTGTCTTCACTTCTCTCAAGGTCCTTGGCAGGCAGGGCTAGGATAGAGAAGAGGTTTGTTCCTTTCAAGTGTCTGTCTGAATGTGGTGCTGCTTTAATCTTTCTGCATGTCAGTGAGCTGTTTCGTGGCATCTCCAAATGCCTTTCACATGCATAGTACTTCCTTTCACTGCTTCCCCTATAGAGTGAAATATTACTCTTCCAGCTTAAAAGAAAAATCAGGAAGTAGTTCAGAGAAATTGGTATGAGAGAAAGGATGCCTCGGTTGACTTCTAGAAAATGCCAGGCTTTGCATGGCAGTGTGAGTGAAGTCTTGATTTCTTGAGGCTTTGTTGGCACAAGAGGAGAATTGCTGCTGCATATGGAATATAGCAGTAATTTTGCTGATGAATCACTGCAAGTGACAGTGAGCCCTGGCATAATGGATGTATAAGACGATACCTAATGGGCACCTTTTCTGGCTGGTGATACCTTTCTCTGAAGTTTAAAAGAGTATTTATTGTCATTTGTACATTATCATAATTTATTATTGAATGTAGTATTGAAAAAGCATTTTGGTAAGGGCGTAATTATGTATTTTCTCATTTAAACTGTGATTTGTCTCTTTTGGAATGCAAATGCAAACCAAAAGAGAGTATTTGGTATCAGCATTCTGCTAACTGCAAAACTAACTGTTAATTCCGTCAGATACTTAGGGGTTTTGCTATTGATGTGCTTGGGATTTTAGGGTTATGTAACTGGGTGATTATTAAGTTGGATTTTAGCACAAGTTTACTGTTACTGATGGGGAGCTGAAACTCTCCTTTGGCAATCATTATCCACGAGCTGTTGCCAGTTCCTTTGTTGATAGGCATATAACAGGAGGACACTTAGCTGAAACTTTAAAGCAGCTCTAAATTTTGTAGTAGGGATTATATTCTTTAGGATCACAAGGAGGACTTTCTTGGGAGAAAACTTAATTTTCAGAATTGACTCCTTTAAGTTCAGTGTAAAAATTGCCAAGTTTGTATGCCTGGGTGGCTAAAGCCCACAAAATACCAGCTACGTCTGTAGATCTGTTTTAATATGAAATGACCTTCCTTGTCTGATCATCAGTGTTCAGCATTGGTGGTCTTCAGTCTAAGCCCTGTTTTGTCCTGGATTCGGCAGCTTCTTCTGCCAAGGTCGCTGCTGTAGTGTCAGTGCTCCCAGCTACGCACTCCTTAATTTGCAGTATCCCAGTCACCTGGAGAGAAGCTTGTGGGGTTAAACCTTTTACTTTGGTAACACTGGGTTTGCGTGTTCTTGTGGCAGCGTTGGTGGGGGGAGGTAATTTCTGAAGTACTTCTCCTTCAAGCAACTTTTAGAGCAGAATTCTGTCTTTTTTGCATACTGCGCTTCCTTGCAGGGAGCAGCTTTCTCCTGTCGCTGACAGATTCCTGCAGGAACACAGCAGCAGGAGGCATCTCCAGGACGCTTGAGCCAGTTCCCTGCTGCTGCAGGATGATCTCGCCATAAAGCCTCCTTATTTTCAAAGGTGCCAAGGCCTTGTTGCTGTGTCAGATTAACAGGGCGCAGGGCTTTTTCTCCCCACCTTCTAGGTAGAGAGAAGAAGTGCTGACTTAGTGGTGGCTAAAGTCAGGTAGGACAGGTCAGAGAGATCTGGGGGCATCAGGAGGAGCTGAGGTGACATTTGGTGGCAGGTCTTGCAGCTTTGCTTTAAGACATGGCTGCCGGCACCTGCCTGCCTCTGTATGAAAGAGCATGTACGTGGGCGATAGCTGCATCAGGCAGTTCAGCGGTACCAGCCAAAATGGCCGGGGAATGTAGGAGTATGCTGAAAACCCAGACTGTCACTGGGGG
Organism: Sagittarius serpentarius; assembly: GCA_034782735.1. NCBI lineage: Eukaryota > Metazoa > Chordata > Aves > Accipitriformes > Sagittariidae > Sagittarius > Sagittarius serpentarius. The sequence continues at coordinate 22,594,885 of JAVKLA010000007.1, read as the reverse complement.
CTGAGGCAACGGCGCTTTGGTTTCGGTTTGGTTTGTTTTTTTACCTAGGCCTGGTACGAGGAGAGTGTTTTCCAGCAGCTTGATAGATCAGGCAGCCAGGGGCTGTGATGTTGTAACCTGGCTGAGATCCACCATCGCTTGTGTAGTAGGCAGCAGGGTGGTCATCTGACGCTGTCACCTTTATGCTGCCTCTAGGCTAACGCTCTCCTGGATAAACCACCTACTTCCCAGCCTGTTTATCCATGGCAGTTTGACCAACTGCAGGGTAACAGTTGAATTCTCTATCCCTTACTACTTAGGGGGAGCATCTGCTGCCTTATCAGTAGGAGGTCGCTGATGGTGGCAAAGATGCCAAAGTATTTACTTCTGCTGGCTTACTGACAAGTTAAAGGAAAAATGGGCATGACCCAAATTTCTCTCCAGTAGAAACTGATGACAAAACTGCCATTAATTTCAACAGGATTGAGTGCCTGCACTTGCCATTAATGCAAGGTAACAGGTATTTTTTCCTTCTTGGAAGGAGATGGCTCTAAAGCTTTAAGAGTTGAAGGCAGTGTGTTGAAGGGAGTATGTTTTTGTCTCTCTCTGCTGTGGCTTGCAGAACGAGCAGAGATTAGAAAGTGCTGAATAAGAAATAAGTGCTGAATGAAAAGTCATAATTGAATTTTGCCTGAATTCTGCATGTATTTTGGCTGGGATTTTGATCAGCGCAATAAATTAATGATGGTGCTCCAGTACTGCTGACTTTGGTTGCATTTATAATGGCTTCAAGATCGGAAACAGGTGTCTGTGTACAGTCCATTGAGCAGAATGATGTGCGATGTTTCCTCATGCCGCCACACACAAAGCAGTGCAGTGATTGCCCCTTTGCATGGAAGAATAGGTTTAGTTTTGTGCTAGGTAGTGTTGTTCTGTTCCCACCGTTCTTCATGATGGAGCTGTTGAAGTAGAATACTCCCTCAAGAAAGAGTAAATTGTTGTTACAATAATATGTTTATTTTTTTTCTTTGCCCAAGAACCTCAAAACTTCTTCTGGATAAGTGAGCCCTCCTAAGGCAGGTGAGATAATTCAGGCCAAGGGCTTTTCTGATTAGATGACTGAGCAGCTGAACATGGGATCACATTCGAGTCCCTGGTCTTTTTCCCCCTTTATCCACTGCTTGCCTGCCTTGCCCTAAAGGTGTCATGTGATGTTTCACTCCTCTCTCTGCCAAGTTCAGACTGACCCCTTCTGACATGGTCGAAACCATACCTTGCTTTCTGAGGCTTCCAAGCTGGTCTTGACTTTCAGGCCTTTGGCAGGTTTTCTTGTTGGGTTGCATTTGTTTGTTTGTTTTGGTTTTGTCACAGTGTAATGTGCTTTCTGAATTTCCGTGAAATCATTTTACATGATGGGCAGGCTTCAAATGGATACAGGTTTTACTCTAGCCAAGGAAAGGCTCTTGATTACAAAATTGGAAACAGGTCTTATGGGGGGGGGGATGTAAAATCATGAAACACAAATAATATCTTTGACATCAGACTTTTGCTGCAAGTATTGCTTGGTCTTTTCCTAAGTCTTCTCTGAGCTGCAGAGGCCAAGGGACTAAGTCAGCTGCACGTTTGTTCCTCTGAGGTGCTGCAAAAGGGGGACACCTTTGCCTGGTTTTTCTTGGGATTATCAGCAAGCCATTTGAGTACTGATGAAATTTCAAAACACCCACCACAGCTTTCCCTTTCTTTGCTTCCCTATCTAATTTAGGAAGATGCCTTGTGCTGCGGTTTTGAGTAGTATCCATGAGAAAGTAAATAAAGCGTAGTATCAGGTTTAGTTTTGTCTATGAGTGAATATTTCTTGGTGCATGGGTTCCTCTTTTTGGTTATGGTCAGCTGAGTTGCAGTTTCTATCCTCCACAAAGAGATTTACAGTACTAGACTTATGATTACTTCATAAATTGTAAGTTACTTATTCATAACAAGCTGTTTCTCTACAGCATGCCTGTAGTTTCACAGTTTTTGATGTGGCTGTTTGGTTTCTGTGGAGGCCACATAAGGGTATTAGTGAGATACAGGACTCGTTTGGTATTTAGGATGCCTGATCTTAAACAGTTTCCTTAAACCATCCCTCCTCCCTGGTGTGACTGATCAAATCCTACATCTCTGTTGTAGTTCGGTGTCTCATCCCTTGGTGATTCGGGGCATCGGTCCCGTTTTGGCCGAGTGCTCAAGCTGTTTGCCTCGTCGCTTGCCCTGTGTAAAAGGATGGCTACTTCCATGGAGCAGGGGAACAGGAGGAGCTGGGTTGGTTTGCCACTTTCTCATCCGCATATTGAGCTGTCGGTGGGTAGATGTTGAGAATGAAACAGGCTGAGTTGTTGGGCTGGTACCACAGAGCTGGTCTCCGTGCAGCCTGCCCATGGAAGGAAGATGGGTGATCTGGAGTCAGTTTGGGAATAAGGGTGGCAGAGATGAGAGAGGTGAGGACATAGAGATTGCGTGGGGTTAGGGGGACATCCCAGATCAAATAGGGAGAAAGAGAAGACAAACTCAGGGAAAGTACCAGGGAGTCTCTCAACTAGGAACACGTTTGCTGTGGTTCATTGAGAGAAACCCAACAACAGGAACAAAACCCCTCTGCCCAGCGAGGCGGATGAGGTGCCTTGGAGGGCTTTGCCAGCGGAGGTACCCATCTCATCCTCCTCCCGGGGGAAAGGAGGGAAAAGCAGTGGCAGTTCAGTTCCAGCAGGGACATGGGCATCAACTCGGTGACCAGGTAACACAGGGTACCCATGGCCAAAGAGGCTCTGCAGGAGCAGATAGAAATTGGGCAGAGCAGTAGCTGGGAGGAATGGGCTGGTTGCGGCCGCTCTGCCTGCCCACAGTGCTGCGGCTGCAGGAAAGGTCAGGCAGAATGTGAGCTGGGCATTAAATTAAGCCTGTAAGGAGACACTTGGGGAACTTAAGATGGATTAACTTAAGGTGTAAAGTTTAAAGCATATTATTATGAAGGAGGATTAAGCTAAACTGAGCTAATGACACCACTTTTGAATGCGTATCCTCACAGCGGATTCAGAGCTTTGGCTCCACGCCTTTTATTACTTAAATGTACTTACCTTCTTAAATGTCCCCATAAAGTTATATGCCCTTATAGCCCTTATATTCCAGATCAGAACTGGTTTTGGTTGGTTGGTTTCTGCGTTTCCCCCTCCTTTAAAAAAAAAAAAAAAAAAAAAAAGGTTGGGGGGAGGCAACATAGCAGTTTGTTTTAATTTTTCCCGATGGTGGTAATGGCATTTGTGATGACTTGATGGTATTTATTCTTAGATGAGGCATTTGGTAAGGGAGAAATAACTTTGTTCATGTTATGTTGACATGCCCTGATTTCTACGTGCCCCATCTCTTTAAATATATGAGCCATTTCTATTGCTTTGTTTTGTTGTTACTCTCATGGTATTGGAATGTCTGCGATGTCAGCACCTGAATTTTCCAAAAGCTCTGTACCTTCTTATTTTACACTCTGGGGGTTAAAAATCAAATGTAAAGTTGAATACTATAAACTCCCACAAAATGCTTATCTTACATTAAGCAGTCATGAATTAACTAACACAATTTGTAATTAGTAATAATTTGTAAATAAGTAATAAATCAACTGAATTTATTTTTCTGGAGGGGAACTGATTTGAAATTACAGGTTTGCTGTATGCTAAACTAGTTAGTAACTAGTTCTGTGTATAATTTTATCTCACTACAAACCATGCCATCAAATTTTCCTTGAGGGTAAACTAGAGATCAATATTTGTAAGTAGATAAAAGATGTAATATTTAAAAGACAAAAAAAAAAAAAAACCACCACAACCAAAGAGCTCTGACTTCTACTAAAATTACTCCATTTAGGCCATCATAGAAAAGCAAAACAAATACAAAGAAAAACATAAGAGAGAAAAAATAAAATGTCACAAAAAGTGCAATGCATTGTGAAAAAAAGAAAAGGTTTTGAGTCAGGATACTTTTAGGTTAGCTGTCACAGAGAGTGTTTCGCCACGCTGTTTAGTGAAAGCATAAGAAACCTGAGACAAAACCTCAAAATGTTTCAGTTTATTTGCTGTGTGGCTTGTGGTATCGGATGAAAGGTCTGGCACTTCTCGTGTCTGTGGAGGTTAAATGCAGGCAGGGGTGGTGGCAGCTGCTTTATGTTCTGAGGCTGGAGAAACCAACTTTGGGGTCCTGCAAAAATAATGATGGATATAATAGACAGTTCTTGTTTTGAATCCTGCTAGTCTTTAGCAGTCTGACATATACCTTAAAACGTATTTTTTGAAATACAAATGTCCTTTGTTAATCATTTGCCTTTCAACTTCAGTACATACCCTTCTGAGCCTCCTGCGAGAGGTCAGTTGGGAGCCGCCATTATTTGTGTCCTAGACCTGGCCTTGGTAATTTTGGGAAGATGAAGGGGAGCAGAGGGAGGGAGATCACTCTCTGGGGTCTTTTGGGGTCTTTTCCCCAGCTGTCTCTGGGTCAACTCAGAGGTGTCTGCAGCCGTTTGGTCTCTGGGCAATACCAACCTGTCAGGCAGGAGGACCTCGGCCTGGTTTGGGGTGATGTCCCCGAAGCGGGGTAGGCTGAGTCATGCGGTGGCCAAACGTGAAGGCGCCCCCATCCCTGGCGCACCGCTGGTCATCCATGCTAAGGGCACATCCAAACCCCAGGAGAGGTCCAGGTGCTGCTGCGCCATGTTGGCCGCAAGCCTTGGAGCGGGACCCCAGACACAGCAGCTTCAGAAATGCCCATTTGTGTGCATATGACATCTTTTAATTCTGCAAATCCTTTTCCGTTTCACCTGATCCCAGTTACTCAGGGTCACTCTGTGTGCGTTCATAGCACGCGGCCGGTGTTGAGTGTGCAAGTGGCGTCTCCGAGTCCTCTGCAACGCGTGACTGGGCCTGTGAGCTCGGGCCTGTGTGCATCCAGCAGCGGAGGCTGCTCTTCTCAAACACAGGGCCAAGTGGTATTTCAGTCACCATCCAAAGCATTCAAAGACTATTTTCTTCTGTTCGTTTTCTTCCCTGCAGTCCATGATGCATAATAAAACTAAATAAACACGGCATTACTACTACTATTAAATTTAAAAAAAAAAAAAAAATATCTGGAAGTTCTTAGTCTCAAGAAGAGGGTGGAGTGGGGGAAAAGTGCAGAGCCCATATAACAATGGGGAGTCTGCTTTATTAGTATTAGGGAGGAAAATAAAATCTGCTTTGGCAGTAGTGAAATAAAACACCAGGAAGATTACGTCAGTCTTTGTTTGCACACAGTATGATTCTTCTCTTTCACCAGCCAATTTGTATATTTGAAAAGGCAGTTGCTTGGTTAAAATAATTAGCTGAACTTCATCCAATTCCCCAATTATGTGAAAAAATGTTTGAAGACATATAGACAATTGTTGTTGAGCAATTAAAAGAAAAAAAAACAGTAGTGGTCACTGCACAATTACAGCGCCTTGTCTAAATACCCACGTATATATCATAGTTTTGAAATGAGATGGGCAGTTCTCAGTGAGTCTTTGCTGTAGCTGTTGCGGTTTGGGATAGCAGCTTTAGAAGTATAGCAAAATCCTAACTAATTCTGCCTGAAACTTGTGCAGGATAGGTTAGCCTGGTCTTGCCTCAGAGAAGAGAGGTAGCGTCTGAAGCTAAATGTATCAAAGTATATCTAAAGAAAATAAGGAGTAAACTGGATACAAGTCATGTATCCTTATTATTTCACAATTTAACAGGCAAAAATCTGTATTAATGAACAAGATCATCTTGTCATATACTTCTTTATCCCAGAACCAGCTTAGATTGCTATTTTAGGAAAAAAACATACAGAATTTTTCAATATTTCAGTGTTTGAATAAGAGACCATTGCAACAATTTGACTAAGAATTCCCCATAGGAGCTCCAGTGTAGTATATTAACAAGAATTTCAGTAACTGGGAAATCATTTCTCCTTGTTGTTTCTACACTTCCGTCCTTGGAGCTAGACCTGTTGCATTTACAGGAAAAGTAATAATCAGAGATTTTGAAATGGAGCTTACTTGGGAAGGATGCTTAAGTTCTGCAGGCTGAGGTAGTGGTCATCTCAATCGTTTCTTAACTTTAGATTCCTCAGGAGACATAAAGGCAGTAACATGAAGTCATGCATTTTATCGTATTTTTGCTAAACCACTTCCCCATTTTCCAGACCTGCCAGCCATATTTTTACAGGGAGTGTGTTATGCAGGATGAGAAGAGTCAAGATGTCTGCTGGCACGGTGGAAATCTCTGATCCCAGGGCCCTGCTGGCTTGTGGACCTGACTGTGCGCGGTGGGCAGCGGAGCTCTTTGCCATGGGTTTTCCTGTCATCCATGGCTGCAGGCAGCCTTGGAGGCTGTGGGGCTGGTGCCAGGGCTGACAGCCCTGAGTGGTGCGGGCTGCAGGTATGAGGCTGTCAGTCCTTGGCCATCCCTTCCTGCAGCTTCTCTCTGCACCAGACACTTCTGAAACCCGTTTCCACCTGTACGTCAACTGATGGGGGATGTATCATTTAAAACATGCATGCCGTGGGTGTAGGTTCCCCTGTTGCACCAGTTCTGACCCCTTCAGCAGGCTCATTTCTGTCAGCCAGGGCAGAGCTGAACAAACGCTGACAATTCAAACACATTTTAAAACATTTTTGCCAGTTCATTAACATCGTCAGTGTATAAAACTCAAACTGCATTTGTTTCTGTTCCTTTGAAGGGTGGTGGATGTTAATGCTGCCTGTGGTGTGCCGGCTAGCGAAGTGAACTCGGCCATCCATTGCGGATGGTGTAGGTGTTGAGCAAGGCAATGCCCGGGTCCCCCAAAGCTGACAGGCAGTGGGTTTTTCTGCGAGCCCGGGAGCACAGGGACCAGGCAGCCCTCCGAGGCTGGCAGGGCTCCGGCTTTGTCTCCGCAGTCCCCAGCTCCCTTACCTAACCTGAACTTTGCAGCTGCGGTGTGTCTTACTGACCTCTGCGCGATCAGTGCTTGGTTTCCAGGTCGCACCTCGCTTTCCTCATGCATGGGCTGCCCCATGCACATTGCGCTTTCCTGTATTTATCCTCTGGATTTTGTTTCTTTCTCTTTGCAGGGAACGGATGCGCCAGTCTGCTATGTTTGAACTGTGCCAGGGGATGCACCAGATCAGTCTGCAGTTTGTTCGCTTGCAGCTTAGCTTTGAGGAGTACACTATAATGAAAGTTTTGCTGCTGTTAAGCACAGGTAAGTTAGATTCATGGTTACATGGGAAGAATTGAAAATATTCCAATTCACAAAGAGGTGCAGTGATTTTAACTAATGTGACAAAAGAGCCAAACTGTTCCCAGCAGGGCCACAGGAATAAGCCTGGTTTTATGCCTTAGGGATAACTGGAGATCTCGCGCTCTGTTGGCACGGGAAATGTCTTTGCAGTTTGAATGTGTCACATGCATTGGAAGGACAGGAGTGGCCTGGCAAGGGGCTTTGGCCCCCCTCTCTGTATGGGAACCACTCGAGTCGGCCAGGCGTGCCAAGAAAGTGCAACAGCTGCGGGGACTGGGGAGAAATCCCCACTCAACACTCAAAGCCACCAGTTTGGGTGACTTAACATCACCTTCAAGATCAGAGGATGTACGTTGCCTGTACTGCAAAACGGGTAATTTTCCAATGCCAAGTGAAGAGAGAATGGTAAGCCCTTTTACAGGGCTCTGAAAGTTTAATAAATGACAGCGCATGCTTTATTTTTCTCTCGAGTGTCCTGCTTTGAGTTTTCTTAAGATACAAAATTACACCTTGGTGTTTGTTACAGCACTGTGTAGCAATTAGCAGATCTCTTGATCTTATCTTACTGAAAATACTGAAAAACTCCTATCCCGGTACAATTGTATAAATACACAGGCAGTTTGTACATTACTTTTCCATCAGTCTTGATGAAAAAGCCAGTTACCTGTAAACAAACTTTCTTCTGTATAATCATGCCCCTTTTTGTGGGATCCACTCAGTGACATCATGATGAGATAACACATCAGCTTGGTTGGTGGGTGTTCATGGTATCACTTCAGTGAACTCACCAGGCAAGAATTCCCCTGGCAGAAGGAGGCTGGATTTGGGGGCATTGTGCAGGGAGAGGAGGAGCGGGAGATCAAAGGGGCCGCTGCGCTTATTCTGGCTTTCGCTTGCAAGCTGTCGGCAGCAGGACACACGCCCGAGGCTACTGAGGCCGGGGGCTGCCCGGGCTCGTGCTGCACAGAGCGTCTCCCCATTCGGTGGTGAGCAGAGCCCAGTGCATCCTTTGAGATCTTGCTTCTTCTCCCATCCCCGTCTTTTGCCCCAGCAAGCTGAGAGAAGAAATGAATGGCAAGCGACAGGCGTTAGTTGTGCAGCACTGGAAGGCGCTTATCGCCGAAACCACTAAAGGACACCAGAGCGGGCTGATGCGGCGGCAGATTTAGACACCCAGGAACCTCCGAAGTCCCCAGCCATGGCGTGGGCACGTTGGCTGCAGGCAGAATTAGGTGCCTACAGAGGGATTTGCAGCATCCAGCAAAGCCGAGTGGCAGACCCTTCAGGCGAGGTGGTGGGACAGGCACTTTCTCCCCGTCTGCAGTGCCTCTCATTCAGACCTCGCCCATCCCACCCAGCCGGTAGCTCTGTCCTTAAAGTACTTGCCTTTTAAGGAGGAAATGAAGCTGCAGTTCCCGTCCTGGCTGGAGGGGACTTGGATCCACTAACAGAAACCTCCCGGGGCTGTAAGTTTTTTGGGCTCAGCTGTCTACCTCCCTCCCTCCCTCCCTCCCTCCCTCCCTCCCTCCTGTTGAAGCCATTTGAGCTCCCTGGGACGGGGAGAGATGACACCGGCTGGGGAGCGCTTTGTGTCCCAGCCCATGAGGTTTGACCCCCGGCTCCCGCTCCACCGAGGGTTCGAGGAAATGGTCTGCTGGCGAAACTGGGACTGTGGGGAGCTGATAGGCTCCAGGGTAGCCCTGGGAGGTAAATGGGCTTTTTTGAAGGTTGTCACTCACGGTCTTTCCAGAAGCAACTAGCAGCGCTTAACATGGATGTGCTCGAGGGGGTCTAGCTCCCAAAATGTTCTTGAGAGAGTGTCTGGATTGGAGATCTGGCTCTGCTACTTCTTCATCAGCCCTAAAGGGGGAGAATCTTTAGAAAAAGAGCTTAAAGGTGTTCTAAAAGTGTAGCAAGATTTCTTTAAGTTAGGTATTTATTATTCTACCCTCTTGAGAGTGTTAACCAATGACTTGAATTATTGCTAGAATCCGTTAGGTGAGATCAGGCTGGCCAGTTAACTTTAGCTAGCTGGGTCCCTTTGAAATGCACACCACGGTCACTAGAAAACCTACTAAAAATAGTTTTGGGAGAATCAGGATATTTATGTTAGGGAGAGAGGAGAGCGAAACGGAAATGAAGACAGTGATAAAACCCAGAAAGTGTCACGTGAAGGGCAGCAAACCTGGTTTCAAATGATTGCACCTTGATAAAACCTTGTGACAGAAAACACCAGGTTTGTTTTCATTTAAATTTTTTTATTCAGTCGTGTGATGAGCAGAGTACAAGTTATTCTGAAACTTTCATGATGACCACATCAAGGAAGTTTCACTCCATTTACATGTGGAAGAAACCACACATTACAACTCAATTGTTTTCTTGCTTTCCACAGACCATGGATTTTGGGAGCTTGCCAAAAGCATTGCTGCATTTAATAAGTAAAATCAGACACACTGGGCAAACCTCCAGAATTTCATGTTTTGCTTGAGTTCTCTTTATTTGTGGTCTTTCTTTCTTTCTTTTTTAATAATCTGGCTGGGGTGATGGTATAATAATTTTCAGACAGGACAATAAAATACATAGTAGTAGACAAAGAGCGGCTCTAACAGTCTTCAAGCAGCATATAGGAATACAGGCCTATAAATATTAAAGGAAAGGTAAAGCCCGTGAATTTTATGTAAAGGCCAGTGTGCTCTGATGGCTTTATTCATGTTGATTGGTGTCTCTGTATTCATTCAGCTTGAGCTGAATTTGTACATCTGTTCCAGGCAGTTTCTTCTGTCTGTTAGCTGATTGACTGATAGATTTGGCATCTAGAATTTAAAAATTAAATACTATGTGTGTATAATACAAATCCATAATACTTACCAAGTGGTAGGCAGGATAGTGTGTTACCTCCTAGGCTTTTTCCAAAGATTCCTCCTTGTGCCCCCTTCCAGCACTTGATGGTGGCAGGTCCCTGCTGCTCATGTGGTGGTAGAGCTCCTCATTGTTTCCCATTGCTAAATTGCTCTGGTAGATACTGGTGATAGAAGATACTGGTGCTTTTTCTGAAAGCTTTTACTCTGGAGCCATTTGGGTGGTTGTTACGTGCTTATGATGTGATTGCAGTGGGATAGAAGGCAGTTCACAGGATTTCAAAGAGACGGGAACAGATGAACAAGACAATTTCTGTCAAGATGTTAAGTCAGGGTAAGCCAAATTAGAAGATCACCTGTTTTTTTCTTTCCTTTTTTAATAAGTAACTTCCCATTTAGCTTACTCTGATACAGCTTTCTGGCTTGCTTAGAAAATGAACTCACTCCTCTACGGTGTAGTATTTTATTTTCCTTCTGTGGACTAGCATTAAGCATTAAGAAAAATATTTGATGGTTAAGCAGTATTCAACCAATCCAGGTATTAAAACACCAGAACATTTTGTGTAATGTTGCCAATAACCTCTTTGGGGTTTTCCTAGAGATCTGGTCCTGTAAGCTATTTCTGTCTGGGACAGAACCTGCTGGAGTGCAAGGGTATTTGCAGTCTGTAAAGAAACAGTGTATTTGCTTTTTTAATTAGCCTTGCTGATATCAGTCACAGTAAAAAATAGCAAAAGACCTTACTTTTAGCCCATCTGTGAAATGATCCCTCTGGCAGATGGGAACTTGGATAGGACACTAGAAATGCTTGCAACTGTATGTCGTGGTCCAACGCTGGGTCAGGATGCCTGTTTGGAAAATAGTCTTTTGTTTCATGCAGAATAATGGCTCTGTTTGTTCTAGGTGTTATGCAGATGCTCACTAACATTCAAAGAAATTTTAGATGTTACTTGATGGCATAAAAACGTGTCATTTGGTCTAGCATTTCTGCACGTAACAGCTGTAATTCTGTAGCTTCCCCGCCTCTGTCAAGTGTGGGGAATCAGTCAAGAATGATAAATCACATCTTCAACTTCTAAAAAAATATCCTTGATCCATCTGCCTTTTTTGTGTGTGTATGTGTGGTTGTGTTGTGTTAAAAACAGTTTCAGCATGAGGTTAGCATATGTTGTATTTCTAAGATGTTATCTTGTCCTCTGCCACAGCTTGGGCAGTCATAGATCTGGAGAGGATGCTTTAATCACTTGAAAATCTGTATGATGTTCTTGATTCCTTACCAATGTCTGTAAAATTATGGACTTTGCTTAAAGGTTTAATTCTTTCATCCATTGACTAGTGTAACTTTTTAAGTTTGCACATCAAAAGAATAAGCAATACAGTTAATATTAATATAAGACTGTCTTTTCAATGACAGTTCCCAAGGATGGTCTCAAAAGCCAAGCTGCATTTGAAGAAATGAGGGCAAATTACATTAAAGAACTAAAGAAGATGGTAACTAAATGTCCAAGTAACTCTGGGCAAAGCTGGCAGAGATTCTACCAACTGACTAAACTTCTTGACTCCATGCATGATGTAAGTATAACTCCTCAGGGAGTGCAGACAAGTTAAGCAAAAATCTCTCCATTAAGGTAAACCAGTAGTCTTTAATTGTGTTAACTGAGAGGGAAAAAAAAAAAAAGAAATGATTTTTAAAGGAACATCTGAGAGAAGTTGTTAGATGAATTTAAGGACAACTACCAAGTAAAATAAGAAGATATAAGTCATTAAGGGCTGGGTCCTGCTGCCTTCTCCTATGTTAAATGGTAGCATGTTCCTCCAGTGATTCACTTATGGTCAGTAGAGCTATTAGTGGGGTCAGAGGCTCTTCAGCAGGCAAAGTGATGTTAGCTGCGACCCTAAGTTAGACACAGTGCGAGCACACCACGCAGAGTATCCCGCGAGTTGCTTCTCAATGAAAGGTGCCGGATTAGCATGTAGTGCATATGACGTGCCTGATGTGCTAATAAATGTTGAATTAATTTGGTGATCTTTTACAGCTGGGATTGTAATAATGATGACTTTAAAAGATGTATTAAGACCTTGGAGCCATCTTGGGTATATGGAGCTTTATTTGAGCTTTTCAGTTATAAGATTCACTGTATTGTTAGGTTATTTCTACCGCCCTGTCTCATTCCAGCGCAAGGTGTTTGTTTCACACGCGTAAGGTGTGAGATGTGATGAATGACATGGGAAACTAGATGTTTGGTCCCAGAACACCCAGGCTGTTGGTGCCTCAGCCCAGAGTGACTCTGAAGGGCTGAGGTAGGTGCCTAGTGCACGGGACCAGCTCGCCATTTCAGAAGGGGTATCGGTAACGTTGAGCTGTTGAGTTGGGAGCAACCCGGTTCTAGCCGGTAAAATGGTAAGTGCAGATGTTTACCTCTCCAGATGCTTTGAGCAACAGCGGGGTTGTATCTCCGTGCTCTGCGTAACGGAGCCCAGAGTCCGCACAGCGGAAGCCAGTGACCCAGCTGTAGTGGTCTCCTCGAGCTGAGGGGTTTTCCCCAGTGTCCCCTGGGAGTGCCCTGGGCAGCGGCCCCTTGCCCGGGGCCAGCAGGGCTGGCACCCCTGCTCTCTGAACCTGCGCCGCGGTGCAGCCAGTGAGGGGAGACTCGCGGGGCCAGCGAGAGCGACCTTTAGTCGTGTTTGGGTACAGGAGAGGAGGGGTCCCATGAGCAGAGGCTGAAGAAGCCCAGCAGCATGCGCTGATCACCTCCCAGTAAAAACTGGTAAACTACAGCAAAGGAGAAAACTGTCCTACTCCATCCTGGGTGGGCAGGGAAGTAACTTTGCTGCATGAAGAGCCTACAGAACTTGCTTGCAGAGCCTGCATATAAATGTACTCCTTTGTACTCAAATTTCATTTTTGTAGAGACAGTACAGTACAATGCACTTCAGGTCAAATCTGTGTAAGAGCCTGAGGTCTGTTTACAGAACGTACATATGGAATTATTTTTCAAATATTGTTCTGTTGTTCATTAAAACATTGCAAATCTTAGTGGGAGGCAGGGGGAGTATTATTAGTACTGCAGTAATAGCTCATTCTTCAGAGATGGGGTTTCACTTGCTCCGTGCCAGCAAAGGAAGTTGTAGTGTTTTAGTGGAAAGAAAGGGGATGGGTGATAAAATCATTTGCAAGATACTCACATCTGAACCTCAGAGCAGCATAACAAACCACTGCATTTATGGAGTTTTGTAATCCTCTTCAGAACAGGCAGTGTCTATGATTTGTTATTTAAATGGGTGTGCTTGTGTGGTTAAGGTGACTGGATGACAGACTCGCACTTACTGAGAATGCTACCGTGTCCTACAGACATTTTCCAAAACATAGCATTAACCGCTGGGAGCTGAACTAACCAGAGGAAGCAGACTGCTCTTGCATTTTATTTAATTTTTAATTAAGCTATTTTTACATTACTTTTGTTTTAATAGAGCACTTTCTTACAAAGGACTTTTTAAAGAAAGTCCCATTGTCAGCATTCTCCGCTAAAAAGGCCGGTTGTCTGCACAACAGTGCTTCCTTTCAGAGATGATATTGGAGACTTGTTCAACAAAGGCGCTTGTTTATTTTTTCTCTTTAAAAGTGGTTTTTTGCTTTTTTGGTTTTTGAAATCCATCAGAATAAATTTAGAGTGGTGATAATACTAATGAGAAGTGAGAATTACTGTTCTCCTCCCACTGCCTATTAGTGCAGAATTTCTCCATTCTGTCAGTGTAAATGCAAATTTTCTGCTCGATTCCTTAGTATAGGAGGAATGCTTTTTCAGCTGTCACCTATGTATTTTTAACGTGCTCCATTATAATTTTAGAGGATCAGAATATATTTGGTGCTGAGAGGTCAAAGTGGAGCTGAGGCCCCATGTTTACATGCTGCTGTAGCCACAGCACTGGCGTTTGCAGCACAAGCCTGAAGGGACAGGAGCAGAATTCATGCTTATTCAGCCCTCCTGTTGCCTCCAGCTTTTCCATCAGAGCACAGCAGCATCTAGTCATTCGTGGAGTTCGCTTTACCTGAGTGTAGCAATAAACAATAAAAAAAATACTGCTCCTTTGCACCTTCACACTTGCTTTCATCAGCCTCATTTTTAAGTAGTCTTTCTGAGGACTATGTGAAATAAAGCACATGGGAATATCAAGTTACAGTCTGCTTGGCTTATATAATACAAGGAAGAAAAAAAAAAAAAACCCCAAACAAGATGGTTTTACATTACTCAGTATACTAAATCATTCATCCACACAGTGAACATATGTGGAGGTAGGAAAGTGCCGAGGTGAGGAAGAAAGAAGATTTCAAGAAGGCCAGGTAGGCACTTAAGTATTTGAAAAAATCAGCAGCTTCCTTTAATGATCCGTAAAGCCTCAAAGCACCAAAAGCGCAACCAAAAAATAACGAGATCGAAACCCATCCCAGGCAGACAAGATAAACACTGTTTCGCGCACGTGCATGCACACACCTGCACTCGGCCTTAGGAGCATGCCTGCAGGCTGCCGTGTGGTTTGCGTCACTGCCGCCGTGCACCGAAATGCTCTCTATTTGCACGGTGCTGTTTGGAAGCAGTGGCTGCTGATCCCGCAGGCGCTGGCTGACAGTGTCAGTCTGGTTACGCGGCGCGCCCTTCCTCTCCCTCGGCACGAGATGACAGAGGGGAGTAGGTTGTTGCCATTGACTTGCTATTGTGCTATGGCTCAGCCTTGCTTGTGTGGATGGACCCCAGCGTGGGTATCTTCGGGGAGCGTTGAGGACAGCAACGTAATCAACGTATTTCCTTCTTGTAGGGATTGTATTTCTACTGTTGTGGCTGGCCTGCGTGCATCATTTCACGAAGCAGTGTTAAGTGTTGAGAACCGTAGCGTAGCAAGGACAAGTGACTTCTCTGCCCAGGACAGAAAGGTTTCGGTCTTGTGCCCATGAAGGGCCATAGGCATTTCGGGGAGAGATGCATATGCTGCACTTGGACGTAGGTGAACTGCGCTATGTGATCAGACAAACGGCATGCAGGAACATCAGAAACAGATGTACTACACATGGTATCAAAAACTTCATTTGGATCCTCCTCAACATCTCCTGTTGGCTTTGGCAGGAAGGGTTGTAGCTTGCATGGCAAGCCTCATTTCATATAGAGAGTGTAGTATATGGCTAGGCGGTTTGCAGAACAAAAGCTGAATTTGGTTTCAATCTGGCTGATACTAAACAGACTTTGAGTTAAGAGGGCTTTTGTTTCGATGCCATGACATTAAACCCTAATGTGAACCTTCCCCTTGTCTTGGCAAGGCAGAGCCCTGCGCTGTCATTTGCTTGTTGATACTTTCTGCCAAACAAAAATAAATTCTTTAAGGCTCATGCTGCTGAATAATTAATTTTTTATGGTTCCTGAAGGGAATACTTTATAGCTGAGGTGGATCTTTCCATAGGCTGAGAGTGCCAGGATTACACTCACTGAAAAAGCTGACAGTGGGAAGGAGGGCACAGATCCTCGAGGGGCAGGTTTGCAAGGCACGCTGCGGTGGATGCAAATGTGCCTCTGCAGGTGCTTAGTCCCACAAAGACGAAGCCGCAGATGAGCCCCTCAGCTGTTGCCAACACCTTTGGGTGCACTGACTCCTGCTGCTCATCTGCCAAAGTTGTGTCCCGCAGCTGATGAGCTGTTTGGAGCCTTGTTTTAGTCCCAGTGCCTGAATCCTCAGAGCAGGCATTGTCTCTGTTTACTCGGAGGCTAGATCCAGTCCCTGCTCCTGGTGCGGCCCCCACAAAAGCAGCAGTGATGTATGAGGGTGCATGGGTGTGTGTCGCAGCAGCTAATATGCTTCTGTCAAGTGAGAAATTGATTCCCAGCTCCCTAATGTAGACAGGGGCTACTCTCAGGGTCGTCTTGCTCAGTTTGTGATGGTTGGATCTCTTTTTCTTCATGTTAATAGGTGTTTGTTGGAGGAGGGCAGAACCCTGCTACTGTCGACAGAAGAGCAAGGGAGACTTGGCTTAAAACTTACCCCTGGCCAAGGGCTGAGGATGCTTCATTGGTGTGTGATACTGTGGGTTTGCATGCGTCCTCCAGGCAGCATACAAAGTGGGTTCAGCTCAGGTTCCTCCATGTCACGTCCAAGTCTCAAGTGCTGTGGTTTTGGTGTGCACATGTTTATGAAGAAATCCTGAAGAAATGAGTGCAGTTCCTAAATCAGATGAATGCACCTGTTCCAGAGAGAACTAAGATCCACATTTGCTCTGGTCAGATACTGCTAGTGCCTAATCCATATGCATTTTATCCACCTTTTACTCCTCGCTAGCATGAGGGAAATACACTGCATAGCTGTAATCAGAGGCTTCAACCCTTGGCAGTACCTCATTTTCCCTGTGTTGGTGGGAGGTTTTACTCTTTGGGTTAGAGTTCAAGATGACCTAAGCAGCTGGGAATTAGCCACTGTGGCACCGAAGGACATCTGTACCTCTGAGAATCAGCCTGCGAGCCATCCCAGGGGGGAATAATTTACTTCCTGAGCCCTCAGAGTAATAACTAATTTACATCATGGGTAGGACTGGGAACAAAAGGGAATGTAGTGGTAATGGAATAATCAAGACCTCGCTGGCAGTGCTTTCCCTTAACCTTACCAGTTGTGAAGCAGGAGCTTTGTATCCACTGCGTGAAGGGGAAAAAGCAGGAGGTTGCAATAGTCCCAAACTCGCCCAGGGCTCTTTGCTGCCTGGGGGAAAGGAGGCTGGCTGGCCTCGGCTGCTGCTTCTTACCTTAGCAGGGCAGCAGGCTCCTGAGTCAGCAGTTTGAAACACGCAGGTTTTGAAAGCAAGAGGCAAAGTACCGCTGCTCAGCTGATGGGCAGCAGCTTGTCCTTCCGGGGAGCCTGGCATGGTGCAGGTAGTCACCAAGGCTGCGCGGTTGCGTCGTGTAGAGCTGCAAGGTTGCCTCCTCCTGAAACACAACCTGCTCCACGCGCTGTAGGAAACTGGCAGAGAGCCATTCCTGAAAGGGACAGAGAAAGTTTTTGGAGTGTCATTTTCATGTGCGAACACTGGGGTTTCTGACAGTAGTAGCTGTAGCTAATAATAGGAAGACGTTAGTCAGCATCGTGTTGTTACCCTACTGCTGTCTTAATTGCTGTATCAGTAGGTTTAATTGCAAAGATGCTCCTGATAGAGAAGTGACTGTGGGCTTTCATACCACGCTCGGAGATTGTGAGAGATTTTGAAGTCAGAACAGTAACCGAGCACAGAAATGTGCACCCTTGCAAATTGGACGGTTTTTACTGTTTCTGGAAATACAAGGGCATGGCGAGATTGCCAAACTAAAATCAGTTCTTTCTGCTGTAAAAATTCTGCAAGTGCTCGAAGGTCACTGTAACTGTATTAACTTCGGGGACTTCATTAAAGGATTCATTTTTTTAATTATGAAGAACAGTATGGGTGAAAAAGTCCATTTTATGGAAACCCCATCCTAATAACAGAAAATGGTGTTTGATTAATACTCCTGTTTCTCAGAGGTGCTTAATACAGCATACAAATGGAAAGATTAAGTAAAAATCTCAGAATTACTAAGACCGCTGTAGCCTTGAAAACATTTAAACGCAGCGCACTCTCTGTAGGATAGTGATGAAAGAAAGCTTCATAATTAATGACTGAAGTGGCGAAGGGTTATAACTAACAGCTGATCCACTTGCCAGCAGAAGAAGTGTCACATCTTAGAGCAGTCTGCGTGACGTGGACATGATAACTCCGACCTGTGTGTCTGCATCCCCACAACCCAGCTCATATTAATTTATTTACTGGTATTTGCCCGCCTGGAGAGGCTGAAGTCTCCGTTCCGGGAGATACCCAGGACCCAGCTGGGCAAAGCCTGGCACTGCCTGCCAGGAGCAGGCGGTACCTGAGCGCCCGTCCCCCCGGTGCTGGCCCGGTTCCACCACGTGCAGAGGGAGGCTTGCAGTGCCGCCAGAGGTACTGAGCCGTGTTTTATTCCCAGCACCAAAGAAAGCTGAACAGCTGCCTACTACAGCGGCAAGAACAGTGTCCTGGGTGCATCTCGAGGAAATGGGAATTATTTTAGTTGTGGCTTTAACTGCAGTGTCTGCGCCCTGCTGAGCTGTAACTCTTCAGAAGAGTGCTTCAGTAGCTGAAATAATTGGGAATTGTAAAAGTAAATACGTTTCTAGTCACTGTTGCACTGCTTGTGAAAACAGTGGTGCTTTCATTCACGCTGCTTGATCAGAGTTGCCTTTCACACTGCTGTACTGGAGGAGGTGTCAGCATTTCCGATACAGACTACCAGAGGTAGACGGTAAAAGCGGTCAGGTAAAGTGTAGTCAGGAGGTCTTAGAGCACAGGGATTTTACAAGCCTTTGAAGAACAATCAGAAGTATATTTGATCTAGAAAATTCAGAAGCCAAATTTAAAGGCGTTGGGTAGCTTGCGTTCTCTCTCTTGTAACCTGTGGTGTATTAGTCGGTGTCAGTCTAATGAGAGCTTGTGTGTTATAAAAGAAAGAAACTTTTTCATCACCTTACTGGAGAGGGAACTTCTCTTTTAAAGCAAAAGACTAGCTAAATTATTTACCTGTTATAAATCAAAACTGTATCAGACAAACGTTGCTTGGGATGCAGAGGCAGGTACTCAAATTTCAAAATTAACTTTGCCTGTGGAACCTGAACTTTTCATCCCTTCAGCGCATCTTCATGCCAAGGCTGCTGGGCTGGCAGGGGTGGGGATGGTACCTTTGAAAATGAAAAGAAAGAGCACTGCCTGTGGCTCAGTTCTTGGTCTTGCAGCCTTCTCTAGCTGACTTTATCATTTTGTTTATATTTTAGTACCTCTGAGTTGGCCTTCGACTCTCCTACATTCATTCTTCTTTAAGTTAGTGCTAGAAATGCTTCCCCAGGCCCAAAAGCCACGCATGCTTTTAAGGTTGCAGTTAAAAAG
Source organism: Sagittarius serpentarius (assembly GCA_034782735.1). NCBI lineage: Eukaryota > Metazoa > Chordata > Aves > Accipitriformes > Sagittariidae > Sagittarius > Sagittarius serpentarius. Next base: position 22,575,787 of record JAVKLA010000007.1, on the reverse strand, counting down.
CTCCTGACCGCAGTCCTGTGTTCCCTGTGACGCGTGTGGTGTGCTTCCTAATACTCCCCCTTTTCTTAAAGTGATTGATTATTGTCAAGTATGTTAAAAGTTGGTAACTTTGCTTAAGAAAGGGAAGAACAAAAGTTCTAGCAGACTAAAGAAGTATAGAATATGTATTATCCTTCAAGCTGCAAACCCAAGTATTGCCTGATAGGGAGTTCTAGGTATTTTCTTTTAAATTGCTGTGTAAACTTAGCCTTTCTCCTCTGTGGTGAGGCTCATAATGCGCTGTGTTATGGTAGTATACGTGATCGCATCCTGTTTTTCCACCACTGGACTGCTAACTCATTGTATAGAATAGATTATGCTCTCTTCATGAATGTTGTTATTTTTCATTTCCCCATTTGTCCACAAATTCACCAGATATACATACGTACTTGATACTACTAAAAGCTTGCTAAGAAGGCAGAATTAATAGTTTCCATGTAGGCTTTTCTGTGATACTTATCTCGCTGCATTCAGAGGCTTCACACGAGTGTGATGAGGCAGGAATTAGCTTGAATTGCACAGAAGGCGAGCCATCAGCATGGCGAGGATGGCTGGCAGTGTGACAGAGGTGACCCCAACCCCTTCGCTTTTACTTACATTCAGTGATGTGGAACTGCTCATGTTTGAATTTAGGCAAAGCAGTACTTTCATCAGGTGATTATGCAGGTTGCGGTGGGGTGCAAGGCTTAGTTTGCGTAGGCGCTGGTATTTGGTGACACAGGCAGGGAGGGGGTCGTGGCGATTGTACCGAGACAGCATTTCCTTCACTTTGTTCGGTTTGTGTTATGTTTGGAGTATTTTTAGCACAGAGTATGTAGAAACAACCTCCTCCTAATGGGTAAAGTAAACCTTTGAACGTCAGCATTTTTTTCCCTTGAAAACCAGATTATGTCTATGCTACTTATTTAGCATGCTTCTGTGTAATTAATTAGCATTGCTTCATGACATGCCAGATCATTGGAAATGAACTAAGCAACAGCAGACTCGTGTAGTGCTCAAGAGCAGAGTGTCGTGGCTTCGAGTGATCTCAGCGCTTCTCTGTGGTGGTCATAAATTGCTTATATGTTTGCAAGAACAGCTGGGAAAGTCCTGAAAATAAGTAATAAGGCGCATGGTGCCTTATTACAGACAGTAGTCTGTTGCTGCCTGTATTTTTTTTTTTATTTCCTTTTCTGCATTCCAGAAGTCCACTTTTATTTACTGTACCTTAAACAGGGGCTTTACAGCAGAGTGCAACTCTACATGTTAAGAATTGAAATGACGAAGTTGTCTTTGATAAACTACACAAGCAGAAGTGATTTAAGTCCTTTGCAAGGACATAAGGCACCAAAATTAAGCTGTGCGTAACTTTTTGAATATTTAAACAGCAGAGGCTCTAGTTTTTCTTCAGTTTACAATGCAGTAATTTGGTGAACTGCAGCGAAAATTAATCGGCTAACTGAAACCTAGACGCATTTCATTCATGGATACCTCAGAAGCTGACTTGCCTCTGCCTCTTGACTGACTTGCATTGTGTTTTTCTTAAAGATTGCAAAGGGTCTAACATACTGTAAGGCTTTAGGAGATTCACTTAGATCACAGCAACCAAAAAAACCTAGTTTTGAAATAACATTCTCTTGCTGCTAAAGGTCGTGAACAAGTATTTCTCGACTGTATCGAAGTACGATGTAAAACTAACCCAGCATGCATGTAGGCTGAGCCATGAGATTGCTTTGCCATGTTTTTATCGTTAAAATACAAGTAATTCCCTGAGCAGTGATACTGGAAGAGGTCATCTTGTTTTCACGGTTCTCTTGCTCTAATGGCATGTTGTTTTATAGCAAAGATAAGCTGCAGTTGCATTCTTGTGCGGACAAAATAGCACAAGAGACAAAACAAGTTAAAATGCTTAAAAGCCAGAATTACTGTTCATTCTTGTAGCGTGATTAAGTTTCCCTTAACATGTAGACCAAAACAAAGCTCTGTAACTGACAAATGAGAACACCACAACTTGAGACAAAGTAGAAGTTGTCAGACAAAGTTTATTGGTCCTTTGAAGACACATGGTATTTTTTCCCACACACCGAAAAGCTCATGGTACCTGTATGCCATTTAGTACTTCAGCTCCTGTTCCTGTTACAGCTGGAGACCACCTTTATTAGGATTACAAAATGGCTGTCAGTTGCCATGTGGGAGAACTGTGATAGGGTTTCACCTGTGGAAAACGTTTGCCACCCAGAGGAAGCCCAAGGAGTGCCGTGGCGCAGTGCAAGGTGCGGTTGTGTTCTGCTGGTGGAGGCGGTCCTGCGCCAGCAGGGTACAGCAGGTAGTTGTGGTGTTACAGAACAAAGCTTCCTTCTCTGTCATTGAAGAGCTAATTAGAAATTTTTATCTTTAAAATTCTCAGTGTTATGCTTAATCCGCTGAGAGAAAGCAAAAGTGTGCCATTAGCCACCACTACAAAAATAGAGAACTTAAGGCGTTTGGGAGTTTTTTGTTAGTTTTTTTTCCAAAAGAAATACATCCCTAACTATTGCCTCTGTAGTTTAATGAGTAGCAAGCAGAAAAAAAGCTTGGGGAGTGTGTATTAAAAAATGCATTTATATATAAATAGAAATGCTTTCCCAGATGAACAATTTCATATGGACTCTGATGCTATAAAACCTGAAACGCTACAGTGTGACACAGCATTCATGTTGTTGAACTAAAACCATCAGCTGCTCTGGCAGTTGTAGGTTGCGGCCCCTGGAGAGTGCACTGAAGTTAACCAAATAATCTGATTTAACGAACATGCATCCAGATGAAATTTAGAGATAGATTAGTTTATGGCTGATCTTTTCCCTTGGGGCAGGCGGCTTTATTTTCATAGACATCGAGTACCTATAGTTTTCATGATGGCCAGTTGCCTGTTAGCAAAATGAAAAGTACAGTTACGCTGAAAAATCAAATCTGTGGTATCTTGGGTTTTCCTAGTTAGCTGACTTTTAACGAGTTAAGTAGCACTTCAGGATTTGAGTTCCCTTGTTTGCTGTTTAACCCCTGCAACTGGACTGCCGAGTCAGAGTAAGATGCCATTTCTTTTCTTGGCAATAATCCATTACCAGTAAGCTGTTGTTTGCATGCGACATTCTCTGTGTTTTCACTAAAAAGTGTTTCTTTCTGTATTTCAGCTTGTTAGTGACTTGTTGGAATTCTGTTTCTACACCTTCCGAGAGTCTCAGGCACTGAAAGTAGAGTTTCCAGCCATGCTGGTGGAAATCATCAGTGACCAGCTACCAAAGGTGGAATCTGGGAATGCCAAGCCCCTGTACTTTCACAGGAAGTGATAGAAAATGTCTTAAATGGAAGAACTTTGCCTTAAGTTTCCCTGTGTTATTCCACACCCATGAAGGACCCAAGAAACCATATTTTAAACATGCTATTTACACTTGTTCAGCAGTCTCTGAATAGTCTAAAGAATCATACAAAGGGTTTGGGGAATGGAAAGCAGTTGACTCGGATGGGGCAAGACCTAGATGTTTGGAAATCACCCCGTAACCCTAAAACACTTAGAAAATGTTCCTGTTCCTCTGGATGAAAAGCCATATCTAGTCAATAACTCTTTGATTTTGATATTTTAACAGATGGAGTTTTAAATATGCCATGTAGTTTCTGGTATTGTTTGCTTGTTTTAAAAGGGTTCGAGAACTAATGAGAACTTTTTAAAGCTTACCCTTGGTTTGCACATAAAACGTAAAGTCAATATGGGGCATTAATATTCTTTTCTTGTAAAAAAAAAAAAAAAAACAAAAACAAACAAAAGCTATATATACACACATATATACACACACACACACACAAACCCTAACGTGTAAAGTAATAACAGAACATTTGGTGTGGAATACTCTGTTATCCCCACCTGTGGCATTTGTTATCCCATGTTATCCCATCATAGATGATATACACTGTGTTAAGTGTCCATTTACTATTTAATTAAAAAGGATAAGATGTGAAAACAAATGCCCTGGTATCAATTTATAGTACCTATTGTGCTGGCTTTACAAATAATTTTTTGCAGTCTTTTGCTGTACTGTACATTGCTGTATGTATAAATTGTGAAGGACCTGAAATAAGGTGTAAGGAACTTTTGTAAATGAGACAAAAAAAATCTTTAATGGTTAATAGGATGAATGGGAAAGTATTTTTGAAAGAACTCTATTTTGCTGGAGACTATTTAAGTACTATCTTTGTCTAAACAAACAAGGTAATTTTTTTGTAAAGTGAAATGTTCTGCATGCATAATGAACCGTTTACAGTGTATTTAAGAAAGGGAAAGCTGTGCCTTTTTTAGCATCATATCTAATTTACCATCCTACAGTATCTGTTGTAAATAACCACACTTAACCTTTTCAGTTGTATTTAAGCCTTTCTCTTTTCCTCCATATTTTTCTCCCTTTTGTCTCGCTTGCAAGCGTATGTGACTTGAGCACATCTTAGAAATCCTACTTCATGTTTCTGTAGAAAACCACACTTTGTTGTGTTTGCCACTTTACGAAGGTTTCATTTAACAAGACAAATTACGGTCTCTCCAAAGCTTTTGCCAGCTTAGTGACACTGAGTTCTTGCCCTCTATTCCCTTTCTCTCTCGGGGAACAGGGGTGAATAAGATGTTGAATGATTTTTCTTTTTTTATTAAGGCTTCCCAGATTGTTTTTCCTTTGAATACTGGATACATAAAACATTTTAAAAGGTCAGATTATTATTTCAGGTGGGGGAGAGCGATTTCTGATTATGATGAAGGGAACATGCAGATCATTACAGTAAGTATATTGAACAGATTGGTACTGTTGAGAGAGGTGGTAAGGTACTGGTAAGGGCAGATTAGCTGAGTAGAATTTTTAGTGATAAACTAAAACCGTATGTAATTTTGTAAGCATTTTTGTAATAATCAGAACACATCTGAGAAGACAAATGTTCACACTACAGGTTCAGCTCAGTTGGTCTGATTTTGTCTCAAAAATGTTTTCTCTTGAACAAGACCACAAAGAAAAAAATTTTTGAGGTGATTTTCACTATTTCACAATTTATAAGCAAATACAAAATTTTGGAGTAGAATAGAGGACAGGTGAACTTTTCTGAGGCTCAATTGTTGCTACCATATGCTCCTGTTTAAATAGAATAGTTTTTCAGAGTCCTAATCTATAGTGTTCTCTCCGGGTGCCACTGCTATTTTTGAGCTCCAGTTTGTCCCGTGGCCAGTCAGAATGTAGCATTTCTTTTAAATGGTGGTCGAATTAAGAAGAATTCTACACCCTTTCTGAGTCCAAATTTTGAGGTGCACTGAAGACAGTCAGTGCTACTTGTCTTTTTAAATGACACCTGCCTTATGCAATGGGTAATCTGTAACGACTGTATTCAGAGAGGTTTTTTTAAATATATAAATATATAGATACATATATTATTTGCATTTTGGAAGTCTAATTCATAGGCAGATCTTTAAATACTGACCTGCACAGCAATATGAAAGCCAAACTTCCAATGTGAGATACACAGCATGCAGACTGGTTGTTTACAGTAAAGACACAGTCATACATCCATCTTTTGATTTACTTTTTTGGGTTGTTTTTTTTTTGTTTTTTTTTTTTTTTTACAGTCTAAAACAAAATTTCAAAGCCAGGTTCTGGGTGAATACAGTCTGCAGCAGCTTTTTATATTAACAAAGTTACTGCCTCCTTTTCTGTCTCAGAGTAACTTTGCTTGATTGAAATAGCAAAGCCATATTCTACACTTCACTGTTAAATGCCTGTCCCAGTCCAAATTGTTGTCTGTTTGCTCCTATTTTTGTACCTTATTACTTTTAATCTTGGTTTGGTACAATTCATAATTCACAGAAACTTCATATAATTAAACACACTAAATTAGTTTTAAAAAGCAATTTATATCTTTATGCAAAAACGTATGTCTGTCTTTGCAAACTGTAAGCAGATTATAATAAATCCTTTACTTTAATCACCTGTTGTTTATGAAACCATTCATTGATTATTATTTTTTGCTAGAGAGCATTGAAGTAATAGATACAATTGGATATAGATGTTGTAAGAGGCAGTATTCTCTTATCAAGGACACTTAAGCAGAATAGCCATCACTTTTTTTTTATCTAAACCTGTGTACAGCAAAAAAAACCAACAACCCTAGTTTTTAGCTACCGGGAAATTACATTCTTTTGAATTTGTTTAGAGTGAAATAGGCATTTGTCTCCTGCAAAATACAAGACAAACTAAAACACCTTTTAGAAGTGGGCTTCTGTTCGTTGAGCTAAATTATTTTGTTGTAAGAAGGAACGGGGATATACAGCAAGAGCATTGTATACACAGTTAAAAATGTAAAATAGTGTTAATGTACTGCAGTGGGTATTTCAGGAATATTACACGTGGTGCAACTGAACAGTTGTGCAAAATAAAATAGAAAAGACTAAAGTTTGCAATATCAAAATCTTATTAAAAAGATACTTTACAATCAATAATGCAAAAAGCTAATTCACAGGGTGGTGTTTTTCACTGACTTGTTTAAACATTTATGAAATTAAACAATTCTACAGTTAATGCACTTTTAATTGTTTATTAAAGATTTGACTTTTTTTAGAGCAATGTTTTCAGCTGGAGGTCAATGACTTGATAAGATAGACAGCAGTTCTGAGGCCAGGAAGCTCAGAGGAATGTTTAAGAATTCTTGGAGTTTAAATAGATTCCTGGATGAAAAATAAAAGCAGCCAGCAGTATGGTGTAAACAGTAAAATCTATGCATAATGATGCATTTATAATTAGGGGTTTGCTTCTGTATGTTTAAAGCTTTTTAAATAAATAGAAAATATTGTTTGGTCTTTATGTTAATGTCTGCAAGTACCTATTTTTCCTTTTTTTTTTTCTTTTTTTTTCTTTTTTTTATACAAATTGTACAAATATACATGAATTAAACTGGTTTGATTGCAAGTATTTCTTGCATTTTAATCTCAGATAGGTGCTGGTGCAGCAATACCCTTAGAGACAAGTTTCTGCTCATCTAGAAATGATACTGAGTAACAAAGTAACTAACAATGTAATATAACCTCTTTCTTCATACATCTAGAAATTTGGTTTCACCAAGCTCTGTTAATTCGGATGACGCAGCCAGAGAACAGCTACTCACGCCATAGAATAAGGAATGCCCAGCCGTGAGGGATTTGGTTCACTCAGCCTGGGTAACCGCGCTTGCCAGATGACATGCTGACACTGTTACACGCACAAGATCCATCCCACTCAAAGAAACAAACCCCGCAACCTTCGCTAGGCAGACAAGTCTGGCTTCCAGTTTCCGTTAACCTGGAGCTGCTGTACCCCTTGACCAAAGTTCGAATTTCTCTCATGGGAACAGGGGTTCATTATTTGATATACACAAGGTTTCCCCAGTGACTAAATCAAACTGCCTTCCAATTATAATTATAGTAGGATAGTTAGAAGGGGAAATAAAACTCTTGCTATCCTGGTTTGTACTGTGCACTACCTGTCTCAAAAATTCACCACTAAGTTCTGCACACAGCTAGGTCTGTGGTGTAAGACCACCATTTAATTGCATTTGGTTTGTTTTTTTTTAATAAAAAGAAGTTACACAGACTTTTTATTTCCAAAAATCCTTGCACCTGCCTTCTGGTTGCTGAATTGTCAGAAGGAAAGAATAGTAGAGGATCAGCAGTGTTAAGAAAAATTTCCCATATGTTTACAAGCAGATGTAGCTGTCATATGCTGTTCTAGAAATAAGAAAACGCTATCACTACTTAAAAAACATCATGGAACTTGCAATGTGACCTCAAGCTGGGACACCGCTTTCTTTCAGGTAAGAGTTATGGGAGTTACGAGGAGTACAACAGTACTAGGATAGGAGTGAAAAAACACCCTTTCACTTCAGAGATTTTGCTAGGTAAAACATGCCATGCCATGCCATAAGGTTTTTAAAAGAACGCTTTTTAATTGTCGTCAATAGGATGAAGTTTATTTAGTGCTTACCTTTGGTTACTGCAAGCACAGATGAGGCCACACTGTTGAACTCTGATGTAGAAAACAATGTCCAAGGCACATTCAGGTTAAAAGGTGAAATTCCAGTGAAGACTTTCCGTTAAACCATGTTTAGCACTGGTGCATTGGCAGCCTACATAAGCCCTTTGTCAGCAACTTTTCTCTTTAAATTGAAAACCAGGTAAGAATTGTGAAATGGGTTAAGAGAAAGAGAACAAGGAACAGAGCACTGAGAAAGGCAAGTTTCTCCCCGAGTCTTCTCTATACAATTACAGAGGCTCAGCTAGCAAAACACTTATTTTCATTACAGGGCAGATAAATCAGCCAGTGAGATTTTTTCTTTCGCTCCTGATGAAAGACTGGGCATCAGAAGGCAGCCTGCCATGAAGATCAGCTGGGACAGTCATTAACAACATTCAGCAGCCTGAAAACCCCAGGGTTTTTCACCCAGCAGAGTGAAAACGCTGCCCGGCCAAGGCGCAGAGTTGCACACTGTCCAGTGACTAACACAGACTGTAAATTCCAACTGATCCCAGCTAGTCAGGAGTCTCAGCTTTTTCCGTTAATTACTCAGCAAACACACATTTGACCTTAATCCCCAGGCTGAGGGATTCAATTCTGGCCCCACAGTGATGGCGAGGCAAACGTCATTTTGCATAAAAAGCACCAAATGTTGGTTTGTTTGTTTGGTTTTTTTTCCCCTAATTCACCCTCTTAATTTTCAGCCTCTGTCGCATTCACTACCACGAGTCTCAGCTTTTGAAAACTGACAAGTGCATGCCCCTGCGCATCGCAAGGCAGGGGAACCCAGCCGGAGGATTAAGCTGAACCTGTACCCACAGCTGTGACACGAGAGCAGCTCCCCATGAGAGGACGGAGTCAGGCCAGACCCACAGAGAACGACCGCTCCTGCTGCTGGGCCAAAAGAGAAGACCCCTTGACTGGCTTTCTCCACAATTGATTCCCTGTCCTCCTTCCCGCCTGAAGTTAACAGTGCGTTCCTCTGCTCTTCCCAAATCTACCAAGCCATGGAAGAGACAGATGAGGCATGCCCTACGGCCCAGCTTCAGGAAAGAAAACAATCTCAAAGGATGGGACTGACTTACTTAATATGATTCTTAATTTTTAGCATCCTTTAGGTCCCTACTTCCAAACAGTCAGTACAAGGGCATCGTTTACAACGCTCTTTAGCAGTGAGGAGGAACAATGAGATGTGCCATGGCTACTCGGCTGTACAAGCCTGTACTCGGCATTAGTATGACCAGGCTGATGTGGAAGCCCATACAGTGGGTAGCCATTACCACAACTAAATTCCCAGGAGGGAGTGTGGTTAGCCTGAAAGCCAGATCTGATCTGGCTCAGCTCACAGCACTGCCTTTAGGCAACGTCTAGGACGCACGAAGTTTGGATTACTATTACCTCTGCTCAGTCTGTCGTTTCTCAGGAGAAAAGTTTTCTTCCTGTTTGGGTTCTGCGTGGCTCCAGAAGTAACGGGAGTCTCAAAACATCTCACCTAAAGGCAAACAGGGTCACAGGACTGGATGGAAGAGACACTTTTATTCCTTCTCTGTACATCTGCCTTTTTAAACCACCTCAGTTTAAAGGGGTGGGGGGAACCCAACCCAACCCAAACCACAGAGCTAGAGCTAAGAAATGCATTGAGAATTTTGGAAGACAGCAGCCAGAACAAGATCAAACACGCACTGCACGTTTAAAACAACAAACAAATGGAAGTGACTTAAAAGCTTGTAAGCTTCAAGTTATCACAGCCTCACTATCTGACAAGCCAGCATACCTAGCTACCACACCTACTAGGCTAATACCAAAGATTTACATCCTCCCTCTTTCAATGTTTTCCACCAACTGGTAGCCACGAAAATGGAGTCTGGCCACAAAAACACCATCCTGCCTCCAGAATGGCTCTTAAAGGCCACAAATGAGTTGACAGAGCTGTGGGCCCAGGCGACACGATACCCAGCCAGAACAGCGCTTTGCCATGTGAACAAATCTGAGTAAGGAAACCCACAATCCGTTGCTGTATGTACTGGTGCAACTATTTTCTTACTACTGAGTCAAGGAGCAAACTGTAGAACTTGATCCTTACAGAAGTCCAAAAGTCATCTTCAGTGCTTGGGTCACTTAGCCCCTATGCCAAGACAAGAATCACCTAAAAGCGGTATGGCAGAGAATCACTGCTCAAATACCATGAGAACACACCAGGTGAAACTCCTCCAAGCTATGAGGTTTAGTGCTGGAGAGCTGTACTGACTTGGCCCACCACTGCTCCATCTGGAAATGATTTGTGCATACTCCAATGGTCTATGCAGTCTGGGCAAAGGAACAACATAATGGTACGGAGTTAAATCTTAAGGGGCGAAAAAAAGCCATCCCAACCTTAAGGCAGCATTAACCATTAACTGGTTTACTAATCACATTAGTTAGAAAAACTTGCAAGCTAAGTGTATCTATCTGCAGTAAATGACTCAAAATCCACAGAGTCCAATCTGACAAATAAGTGAGCCTGTATTAGCATGTCATCCTGTCATATTTTCCTGCATCCTCTCCACTGCCTCCCACAGGGTCTTATTTGAAGCAGAGAAAAATACAAAGATTAATGATAAACTGCACGTAATTTTTTTTTTCTTTTTTTTTTTAAAATCACAAGGCACAGATTGAGACACCACAAGATTTCTGGAAGCTTTTTCTATGACCACAGATAACTGTCTTAATACTGCAATAGTTCTACAAATTATGAGGGAGCTACTTGAGGATTCTGATACTATGAAGTATCATTAAGACCTGACAATTGACAATTACAGAGGAAGAAGAAAGGGAAGCTCAAGGAGGAGCTAGACAGACAGACAACCGATGAAATGCAAGATGCCTCCAGGATGCACAAGGATCAGAGCCAGAAATTTGCTTTTCCTTTTGGCTTGAGCTTGCAGAGTTGCCTGTTTTAAGTAAGGAAAGTTCCCCATCCATTTTGGAGCCTGCTTAAGGCTGACTGTGTACAGCTGCCAGTCATTTTTTCACATCATAGCTTACAGAACCAGAGCAAAGTATTCTCCAACATAGGAATGACTTGGGTCAAATAGCAAATGACATTTTATTTCATTTACAGTGATATGTTTGAGTAGCAAAGGAACCATGACATATAGGAGCCTGTGATAAAAGTTCATGTGTCTTATCTTTATAAAATAAATGAAATCATACACACAACATAAATGAATGTATTCTTTGAAGACATTTGAAAAATGTCATGTCTTGATACCTGTTATTTTACTTACTGGTGTGTGTTCTGTACTGTCTACTCCACTTTGAAATATAATTTAATTGTCAGCATGATCGGTTTTTTTAACCAACAGTATTTTCCCAACCCAAATAATCCTCTGTTAAAAATGCTGGTTATCGATGCATAATCTCCAGGACATAAGTTTATAAAAATCTTCAACTGATAGTTGAGTCACAGATCAACCAAATTATTTGACTTAAAATGCTAGTTATCTTGCAAACAAACATACCACCACTGCTCTTCACAACTGAAAAAAGCACCCTATTAAAAAATTAACCTATCCTTCCATCCCCCTTTCTTGTCCCCCCCACCCATTACTACCCTTAAAAGAATCCTTTTTTGTAACTCGTATTTGGCAGCACTTAACGTCTTTATACAGATTAGGATCTTCAACCCATAGTCAGGCTCTTCGTTGATTAAAAGCAGTCACAAAAGTAGAGAGAAGTGACTATAACAAAAATCCATGGATACCATGTACACCTTCTTGGCGTTCAATGCACAAAGCTATAAAAACTGAACATAATTCTGTGGAATAAGTCCTCTCTTGCCATTTAGCGTGCCTTCTAGCCATCCTGGTTCTCTGGAAAATTGCACTGCAAAAGAAAAGGAAAAAAATTACTGCATCTTTCTATGCTTGAATTAGTACTTTTAGCTTTAGCTCCATGACACCAGGCAAAGCAGCCATAAAAATACCCAGTCTTCTGCAATGACCAGCTTAAGAATCTGGCTAGGAAAGATGAAGAGGATGATTAACTTAAATACTTGCATAATATACGTGCTTGAACTACCTTCTGCAAAGTATACATGCTGAAATAGCTTTTAGGTGCAGGAGACTTCATTAAGGAAACAGCTAATGGAATTTACGACAGGTTTATAAAACAGAAAATCTAGATGCCTTTGGGGAAAAGTTAGAATTCATATCAAACAGTGGGGAACAATTTCAGTAGCTGGGGGCAAAGCAAGACCAAAAACCTGTCCTGAGCAGAGGTGATGAATCTGGAAGCTCTGAGCCACAGAAAAATGGCATAGGACCTTACTCTGCATGAAAAGTAAGCATGTAAAAGATTCTAGGGGAAATCAAAATGAAGCAGATCTCCCTCCAAGTATCATCTCTTCACAGAGCAGGGCTGCCATTGGAAGACACCAGTGGACAAAATCTGAATCATTCTTCTGGTTAAATCCTTGCTCTGAAATTCCAAGTACATCATGCTATTCACGGAACACGAAGGAAAGGCTTGAATGATAGGCCTTGTTCCTCATTGCCATCCTAAGTGTTTACCACTGCTGATGCCAAAGTTTACGCAAGAGTATCCATGGATCTAAAACAAGAAAAAATTCAGATCAGAATCTAAGTGCCCCACAAATTATCCTGTGAGCAACAGAACTAATGAAATCTGGCTTCCTATATATATATTGACCAGATTTGACAGGAAGTTAAAAAAGAAGCATAAGCTTCATTTCTTTGGAAAACAGACTAAAAAGTACTCAAATTCCCCCATCGACTTCCTTGTAAGAAGGTGATAGAGGTACCCACTTACCTATGTAACTGTAAAATCCCACACTTTTAGCAACCTGCGATATTCTCTACCATATTAATTTATCCTCACAGTGCTGCTGAGACAGACATTATTTAGGGAAGAGATCAGACAAATGCTGAAACATGCTGCCAGCCATGTCAGTGCTTTATTTAAAACACATTAACACATTGGGAAATGTGATATTTGTAGCCTTCTACAAATCAGGGAAATAACAGTTAAGAGAGAGCAACATGTTAAGGCTCGCTTTCAAAAGCTCTAACTTTGAGCAGTTAAAAGCATACTTTCCCCTCTTTTTTTCCTTGTGTCCTATTATTGTCAGACAGTGAAGCTAGAAGCTGTGCTGAGAAACCACGGTTTAAACAACAGCTATACCTCCAAGGAATCCAGAAAACAAAACTGCTTTCAAATGATACTCACAGTTTAGATTCAGATCAAAAGTCTGGGCTCATATTTATAATAAGTATGTTTGACAGAAAGATTCCAAAGGAAAAAAATACATAGAAAATTACCTTTTAGGTTCTCTTCGCACACAGTAACTTACATTACTATTAGTAATTAGCAGGCCCTCCTCTCCCTTTGTCATTTTTATTCCACAATTACAGAGTACACATGCATCTGAAACTGCATCACTGACACACCACCACAAACCTCCCTCCAGAAGCTCCACTGCAGCGGCTGTAATTCTACCCTTTCCAGCAAGTACGCCAGCAGCTCTAGCGGGCAGCCAAACCTCTCGCTGGAGTCTCCCATGCCTACAGAGCACATCTGTATTCCAGGAAACAAACTCCAAATAATGACAGATTATGAAGAAAAACAACTAGAAAACCTGGAAGTAGGAAATTTCTACTTCTCTGCTGGAACTCAACCTCAATTTCTGTTAGAGAGGGGATGGGTATTACTGGCACGTGAGTGTGTATAAATCAAAGGCCTGTTCAAAATGAGGGTGGCCCTCATCTGAGGGGATCATACTGAAATTTAAATTTACCTGGAGGAAATGCTCAAATTATGCTGAATCGCTTGGCTCAACACAACATCAGATTTCAAAAGAAGTATTTTCTAAACAAGCTTGAGAACATAATACTGAACTCTGCACACTGCAGCTGGTTCAGAGATGGCTGAGCAATTGGACTTGAATAAAAAATACCATTTTCACTCCAGAAGACTAGACATGGATGGTACAACTGAGCTCTGTGCTTGGGAAAGTAAGTATCATACACATATGTTACACAGCTCAGGGCCTAGTTGTTTGTTGGGAGAAGTTTCTTGTAGACTCTGTGAAGACTGATGAAAGAATTAGCACTCAGATTATACATAAGATCACCATTTCTAGAGATCAGTCTTTTTTTAAAAAACACACCGAGAAGTAATTGTTAATATTCAGCAGCAGTGGCAACTGTCATGTTGGGTAAGAGTTCTGCCCCCATTCACATCACCGTATGCAAGAAGGGTTAAGATACCCATGTACATCACTGACTTCTTCTGTAGGCAAATGATATTAATGGAGAAGCTGTCCAAATGTAAAGCTGCTTTAATGATCCAACAATCCTGTTCTCTTTACTAATCCATTTCCAAAGTTTAGTGTACAACAGCATTCATTTAAAATAAAAACCACTTTACCACACAAAAGACATTTTGCTGTCATGCACAGCTCCTCTTAAACCCAGGACACAGGCTATTTCTGAAAAAATACCCTGCTCAAGAGAAGATGTTCTGTAGTGTCCCCTTTCTGTCATTTCTTTTCCGTCAACAACGATTACAGTTCTTAGCACTTTCTCAGGCCTGCCTCATTTAAAAATACCTTGCTGCAGAAACCGCACACTTGGCCTTAAAACGACAACCCATTATTGGACCAAGCATCCCATAGGACTATGTCTTATGTTGGCTAGGGACAGGAGGGGAAAACACGCGTAGCTTAAAAGATACGGTGCCCCTCAGCAAGGCCATTTCAGCAGTCTCACTCTAGTGGAGGCGAAGTATAGAGAAGGAGAAGGTCTGACCCTCAGCAATGACGGCAAGCGCTACAGAACAACAGTGCCAACTCAAATGGACAAACAAAATCAACAGACTTTCAACTTGCAATGAGATCGCTAAGTAAAAGCTTTTTTGATTTCATCTAATCAAGAAACACAGTAAGATCAACTTGGCATTTGCAGCATTTCTTCTTACTTTCCTGTATTCTCCATTGGAAATGGCCTCAGTATTGCCAATGTTATGATTATCTAACTGCAAATACGTAGAATTTGCAAGCAGCTCTTCCCAGGGACCCAATGCTATAAGCAGACCTTGTTCTGCTTCGGCAGCTCAAAAGTTTCATGGGTCTCTACTACAAATGAGACCAAGACTCATTTCCATAGTGGTATGAGTTCATTGTCTAGGTGCCACTAACTTCAGCAGGACTAAATCAGACACCGACTCACACCAATTTCCACACCTTTATGGAAACTAGCTGTTTCCGGAGGAAACAGAAACGGGGGAGGTAATGTAACATGCATGATGCCTGGCACAAGAGGGCCTTCCCTTTCTGATGGGCTACTTTACCAAACAAAGTAATGACCCCAACGAGCTACATAAATGAGGATTGCATTTTGTGGGCAACAGAAATCTCACTGCTAAAACTACTACAACACCAGAATACACACTTCCATAGAACTCAATCATGCTGGCCAATTTTTCACCAAGAAATCCAATTAAAGCAACAAAATATGCTTACAAGCCCTCCACATTTAGAAATCCCTACGGGTTTCTGAAACAATCCCTGTGGGTAAAGTCGACCGCAGAAATACACAAACATTCAGCATGCTTAGAGTTAGCATGGAATTTGAACTTTACAAACTTGTTATTTTCCTTAAGTATGTCATGAGAAGCAGAATTACGTTGTGGACAGGACGCAGGGCTAGGAGTTAAGGGGTCTTCTTCCTGACTCTGCTAAAGATTTAGCATATGACCACAAATAAAACAGTCTGCCTATAAGGGCTCAGGCTTGTGGACAAAAGCAAACACACTGATAGACCGTGTAAAATTAGCGAAGGTGGAATTCAGCTTGCAGACTGGGACTTCCCTATATATAAGTGTCTAAGCTCCTGTTACAGCTGGTGGAGATCTAGTCAATACAATGAATAGAGTGCCCACAGAGTAATTTGGCTCACTCTAAAATAGAGGCAAGTGGTTGATCAGCTGAGTTGCTGCTGATTTCCCTGAGCTATAACCTGGTGACCTGCATGTAGACATTGAGACTTCGGGTTTTTCTCCTGAGTGGATTCCCATCCCACCTGACAGCTGAACATCTCTGACAGTCCCGCTCACACCCCAACTACAAGGTAAAATGCATCAGTTTAAACATCTTCCATTTTAACATTTCTCTTCCGGAGACCACTGCTTCCACAACACTGCTGGCAGAAGCAAAGTCAGGCTGGTTAAGGTCAAACTACCTTCAGTGACTTTTTAAAACTTCTAGTAAAGTCAGTAGGAATTTGGTAATGCTCATCTGGTACTTTTTATCGGTGAAGTCATTGTAACTTTCAGCAGCAGTTTGAGGTAACTACCTCCAAATGGCATGGCGATAGCTGAAAAAGAGAACATCTGTCCGCAGCCTGTACACTCAGTTTCTCCAGGTGTAAAATGGAGATAATTAACGCCTGTGAATGTTTCCAAGTACTTTGAAATCCACAGACGAAAGGTGCACAAAGAAGTAGCTTTATCCTCATTTTTACCTCAACAAAAGAATTATTTGCACATACAGTGCAATATAGTATTTTAGGAGTACTACTTCTCTCTGATGTAAATGCTTCATTTGTCGGTGCCATAAAGACAGTCCAGAAGCCACAGCATGAACAAGAGGGAAGAGAGTGCCCTGGAGTCAAAACCAGGGACATTAACTAAGGCTCGTACTTTGTTACACTGGAAAAGACAGAGGGGCGATGACAACGGCTGTGTGACCACGGCTATTTGTGTTCCTTCTGTGTTTGGTAGGGACCATCAGTGCCACACCTTTCCTGAGGAAAATTACTGTAACAAAACATTTTCTCAGTTTTCCCCCTATTTTCTCTCCCCTAAACCCCAATTTTAAAAATTGTAAAAAGCTTTGATGAGAGCTATCTTGACAAGTTTTCAGGAAGCCTTCCTGCTAGCAATACTGCCAAGGAATCTTGTTAAACACCACTTAGCCTATCTAAAACACTTGTCCCTCGTGAAATTCCCATTTACTGACTTCTAAGCAGTCTCTTTCAAGAACCAGAAATTTAGTAATTTAAGTAACACTTGGCTCCAAGGCTGGCAAAGTTTCAATGCCAGGCAGTCTGATTATTCTTTCCATGACTATTGGGAATATCTGCTTCAACAACAACAAGAACAACAAAAATATACAGCCAGCATATGTGTCTGACCATCTCAGATCATACTCTGCTTCTTCCCGTACGTGCCCTTAGCCAGCTGCAAACTCTTCAAGCTTTGCCTCTAACCACTTGAATTATATTGTTATGTGCTGTCAATAATATAGCCTGTAGCAACTGGGAAATAAAAACATTGGCACAGCCTAAGGTAAATTGAATTGAAGTTTTTAAAAAAAATCCAGTGGCTATTGTTCAGATTACATTATTCATTTTCTTATACAATTCAATTAAATAGAAAACTTTGCCTTTTCTTTTTAACTTACCAGATGGCACCTTAGCATTTATATTCTGTAACACTTTAATGGAAAGATTGTGGGATTCAGGGTAGCACAACGTACATGCAATACCGAAAACACCTGAATATGCAAATGTTCAGATTCTACACAGATTCCTATCAGGTGATGTAAAGCTTAATTTAAAATATTAGTAAATCTAACCTTGTCATCCTGAGACACAAACAGGTATTTTTTTCGCCGTTTAGAAGGAGGAAATGGAGACAGGAGTAAAGGTTAAACTCTTACCTTCTTGCACCAATATTACATTTAGCAGCTATGACAGGTGCTAGACTGTACTTCACTAAATGCCATTATCCTGTCTCAGGCTAGAGCAACCAAAAAGATTCATCCAGGATAACAACAGGTAAGAGAGAACTGCTGCAATCAACATCTATGGACCAAGAGAGACAAACCAGAAGAAGAACTGGGAAGGGACACAAAAAAGAGAATGAAACAAAGCAGAAAAGAGAGGGAAGAAAAAGGAAAAAGCAAACAAACAGTGAGAGGTGAAAGAGACTATTAGAAAAGTGAGACAGGCACGGTGGAGAAAGGAGAGAGAGAGATAAAACCTTCACTAATGGAAGCAGCACTTTTTAGTAGACATTAATTTAACAGTTACTTTAATGGTTGATACTAGCTGTATGTCAACTTGATTGATGCGTTGTCACTTTGATAGTTAAGGTTATTGGTAGAGCTGCAGAATTGATGTATTATTACTTTAATTCTTCATTTGGGGGCTTTATTAGGGCATATGGGAATTTAAATTGAGTAACTAAAGAACCTGAATTGATTCACTGGAATCTGATCCCAGCATAGACACAAGGGTGCCTGGCGCACAAAGAAAAGGCCTATGTGAAGGCGTTTCAGAGGCTTCAAATAAGGAGACTGGTCTGCACTTTTAATGAGAATACCTTTCTATACTGACAGAGCCATCCATGACATAACCTATTGGGAACCATTATGGAATGACCTTTAAGTTATTACATACATCCAGTTACTGCCTTATTACTTGCATGCTCTCCTCCTTTCTTCTGCCAATCCACAGCCTACGTTAGGCTGAAAGCCCTGCAGGGCAAGGACAATGCCTATAAAATAACCAGGATATAGTGGAATAAATTGAAACAAATGTATTTAAGGAAATACGATCTTTCCCACTGGAAATCTGCAATTAGGTTTTCAAAGCGCAATCCACATAACCTTTTCCCAAGCTTCCAACCTTGTTTGTATGATGATATGGAAAAAGAGTCTTACGGTTGAAACATTTCTCCACAGCTGCCAATGAGACAAATTCTGTACTTGTTCTTGGACAATCCAACTGTCTAGCTGAAAAACTCAGCTGAGGCTGTAATGCACCAAAACCACGGCAGCTTTGCTGTAACTTCTAGAAATCTTTTTGCACAAGAAAAGAATCTTAACGTTGCTCTTGCACAAATGCGCAACACAGAACCGACCGCTTCTTGAAAGACTTTCTTATCCCACGCCAACACAACAGGTGTGCAGCCCTTGCTGTTCTGCATGAGAAATGCCTCTCTTCTATGCATCAGGTCTTTTTCCCCATGCATTAGATTATTTTTTTCCTGTACACAGTTTATGTCTGCTGAAGATCCCTATCAGTCATGTTTTAAAAAACTTAAATTAAAATAACTGGTGTTAGAGACTTTAAAAAGAGCAATCATTTAGCTAATTCATCTTTAAAAGGTTTCCCACCTTACTTGATTCAGACATGATTTGCCTGCAAGGCAGCTCTAATATGAGACATCAAGTATGATTTTTGTAAAGTGGGTGCTAGTAGGGAAGAACCCAGCGGGGACCCCAGACCACCTTACACTGCAAAAAAAGTGGAACTGAAGTCTGGACCAGGCTTACTATTTACTTGTTTGGGAGGAGGCAGAGGATAGGAATGTCCTATTCTCTGTCTGCTTTAAAATAAGCATCACAAAGAAGGGGAAGATGTCTATGTCTATGCAATTCTGTTCTTGTTGTTGTTATACATGCTAAAAAAAAAAAAAAGATTATGCTGAGCTTCCCATTTGTTTCAGCTCGTTAAACAAATTAGGAACATTCTACTGGGGTTAGGGAGGACAGGACGAAAAGATTTTCATTTATGAGAAAAACTTTCCCACACACACTTTTGATCCAGTGCTAACAGAGTTAACAGAGTGCATTTTGGGAAATACAAGACATGCTTAGTTAGCTTTTTAATGCCTGCAGGTTGATGTTTTCCAGCTGTTTTAGACTGTGTACTTTCCTCTTTTTCCTGCTAGATGTAAACTGGGAATTTGGAATACTCCTTTATTGGACAGCCAACCAAAGTTTCTCACGTGGTATTTGAATGACTGGGCAGTACATCCCCTAAGTGCGTTTGGTCATGCAGAATTAAATACCACTTTCCCTCTGGAAAGCACGTATCAGATTTCTGACCTGGTAGCAAGCTAAAAGCTGACAATGGATGAGAAGAAAACAGGCATCACTGCAGAATTTCCGGATTCTTTAGAGGCCTGTATGCCTCTTACTACCCCCAGCCTCTAGACAGACTGAAAGACCAAAATACTGGTCTCAATACTCATAAGGTTCTTAGGGATGTAATTTGCAGATACTGTGAATACCCCAGTCTGCACAAAGTTTGGATGAAGATTTGGCCAAACTTAAGAGTCTTGTGGTTTTTAGTATGAATGTATTTTTTTATCAAGGTCTTGTAACGAACAATGGTCTTACCGTGCTGCTACTATGAATTAATTTCTGCTTAGAATTATAATTAAATTGTATTCAAGTAACAAGAATTGATGAATTTGTCCAGACCCTGTTGAGCCATTCCATACCATCTCTTTCTTATAATAGGAATTTCCTTGCAATAGCAAGAAACTATGCTCTAATGTCATCTTCCGCACCTTCAGAGTTTGTATTACAGTAGTCATAGGAATGGTTTTAGTTTTTAAACCTTATGCCAATCAGTTTGAAGTCCCTGTGCAGTTGCTGAAGAGTAGAGCCATGAAAACTCACTAAGGAGCAACTCAGTCTGTCTTCAGCACAGGAATCACTTTCTGGATGTTCATGTGCAATATTATATTTGGGTCCATAGAAATCTTTAAGCACAGGCCTTCATTCCGCACCTCAGTGAATATTCCTTTTTCTAGAAGTACATACACACACTAAGGCACCCCTTGATCCAAAAAATAAACACTCCCTTTTCTCTGCAGTGATTACCTGATTTACCTGGAGCTCTACCTGCTTGAAAATCCTTAAACAGTTGGGTTTTTTTTCCTTTAAATGAAAGCCCATATGCTATTTTACAACGACAGTTCGCATTTAAAAAAAACACAGTTTCACAGACCAAGATGTTATTCTCTATTGCTGCATCATCTTTTTTGGTACTACAACACATTTAAATGCTACTGAAAAATTAGACAAATTGAAAGTGTCTACTCACCTGATATAAAAGGCATTGCCTCACAGTGCTAAGTACATACTAAGCAGCTTCTGCATAACAGAAATCATCTACGTCACCAATTGTGTGCCATCAGCAATGTTGGCAGAATAGCAGTTAGGCTTGTATTTTTATCCAAAGCCATTTTAGCAGTTTTGTCAATTTGTTTTTCATTGTTTTGTATTTACTCAAGCAGTACTCACCATCTTCAAAAATTGCTCCTATCTGAAATGACAATTCAGAGCTATGTTCTGCTTCACATGGATAAACTGCTCTTGCTTTTCGGTGGGCAATGCTGAAAAACAAAATTATGAATTATAGTAATTTTTTACTATTATGAAGACACTCGGCTTTCTCAACCATCCTCCCTCCATTCTCATTTGGAGATGACAAACTTTAAACACAATCTCACATGCATCATTACAGGCTTGTAATTCATACACACAAATGCCAAAGCTGAAACTTCACAGCTTACTGTTGGCATTTCTGGATATCATACTCCTAACTTTAAGCACACTTATTTTCATGATAAACTCAACTTTCAGCTACAGTTAAAATTTTGCCAAGGGCTAATCAGCAATGAAATCAATAGTAGGCAAAGCATACTATACTTAATTTGTAGACTAATCATCATTGTATCTTCTGAAACATTTCTTCATGAATGTTGCAATTCAGCTTTTCACTATCACTGTACAGAATTTGCTTTTTATATTTGTTTACAATACAACATTACTAGACTACGGAAGATGATGTTTTGTCCTAAACGCAGTAAGATTTCTAACATTTCAGGCAGTCTTTCAGAGGTGTTCTCAGGATGCTCAGTAATAAGCCATCAATATGAATTTGTCCGAAGTACTCATTTCTCCAAGTACCATAAGCAGAGATCTTGGAATATGTAAGTATTTTTGGCACGTCTTATTTAATCACGCCTTTGCGAACTGACAGTTTGCTGCTGCCCAGTGATGCTTTGTTTAGATACCACACCACTAAATCAGCTTTTGTTGAGCCCAGGCAACAACAACTACACATAAAACATCAGGAAAGATTCTCCCTGCCCCAAGGAACTCGCAGTCAAACAAACAACGCAGTCCTGGTGCAAAATGCTACAGTAATGAGAAATGGAATTTTGTTACCAAGTGTTGGAAAGAATTTATGAATATACCCCACTACTTTAATTAGAAAAGCAAATATTATAAAACTTGAAAAAGCTAACATGGTGAAGACCTTCAAAGGAAAAAGTGAAAGTACTTCAAAAAATGGAAAACAATATGGAAGGAAGCAGGCCAAAAGAGTGAAAGGAAAGAATGAAACCACAGACACAGGTAAAGACATGGGGAAGTCTGTCAAAGGCAAGGTGGCTAGGTTGAGAAACTTAAATTTGACAGGGGCGGCTACAGAAAAGAAAGAATCTGTATTCTAAAAGACACTGTAAGAGAATCAGTACAGTAGAGAGACTCTGTGAATTGAGCACCCAAATCAAAGTCTGCTTTGATTAACCAACAACCCACTGGCTCAGTCTGGGTGCCTTCTACAAGGAAGGTGTGCAAAGGAAAAATAAAGTAGACAGTTATTTTATTCTGTCAAAATTGCTAAGGTTGCATTTCTTGATTTGAGATAATAATTCACATACTGCAAAAGACATGAATTAGCTATTTTTAAAAAGATACAGAAAAAAGAAGGCAAATAAATAACCAGCAAAGGTTGAAGCATACACCGTACCTTTCCACTGCTCTGTCACTCCCAGCGGCAGGGTTAGGGAAGAAGAAAGTGGATGGTGCAGTATTTGTGGCAGCTGGGTTAGCAGACGGAGTATTCATCCACGAGACCATCGACGGGCGGCTTTGACCAGGACTAAGACGAAATATATTCAAGACAGAATTAACAAGGTGAGTAAAATTTCTTTTCATACCAAAATGTTTGAATCTTCATAACTAGATAACTAGTTGGATCCTCAAATTCAAAACCATTAATAATGTTGAACTGATTTTGCAGACATGGCCATCATATGATTCTGCGTTTACTCCCTGAAAGTATTTCTCCTACATGCCCTACATCCTAAGCTAAGACAAATCACCCGAGATGTATGACATAACCAATAAAAAGACAAAATTCCACATTCTTTACCTAATAAAGACAGATACAATGAAACTGCATATAGCAGGCTATTATTTGAGCTGCCACTTTGCCTTTACAAGTTTTGATGAATCTATTTTAAAATCTTCTCAGTGCTGTACTAAGGCATGTACAACTGGGGTGATTTCAAAAGAGGCTGCAGCTATTACAACATTGGGATCATGATGCTGGCTCTGGATTGAGATCTCATTCGCATAACTGCGTAGATACTGCCTCAGCATCTGCCCTCACGAACACACCATTCAAACACGTATTAAGTTAATCGGTGAACACATAGTTGCCACAAGAGGAGAAGAAATAGCAGCCAAAGGTAAAACTTTTATTAGTCATTGAAAAACATACAAAATCCTCCCCAACATAAAGGATGTTCCTAATTCTACACCTTGAAGAACTAAAGTGTTCCAGCACTGGAAGGCTTTCTTTCGCTGCATGGACAAAACAACACATAGTCCAAACATTTAATGTGAGCATATCTTTGGAACAAAGAGCTGGACTTTAAGCAGCTTCTAAGCAGAAACAGAATTAAAAACATTTGCACGCAGCTTTCACCCAGGAACCATCCCTCAGAAGTACAGACTTCACAGTACAACATTTATCGGTTGTTCTTATTCCAAGATTAACCTCTTAGTACAAACCTGTGAAGTACCACCGAAATCTAGGAACCCAGTCAAAAAGGTTTTTGTGGGGGTGTAAATCCACATCTAATCAAGGTGGATTGACCAAAAGCAAAAAAGGGATCAACAATCACCCCTGTTATAACTGTATATGAATAAAAGAAAGCAGAAAACCTAACTTACATAGCTGATTTTAAGCTTCTTGTGCACTGGGATATTTAATTTCTAGAAGAAAGGGTCGCTATTGTTGGTTTGCATAACATGGTTTACAACCAAATTCAACTTTTACAAACTGATTTTCCCAGCCAATGTATCTTATAGTCGTTCTAGCAATTATATAGTTAGGCAGACATTTATTTTGATTATTAATTTTTTAATTTAGTACATTATAAAATGGTAAATGGCACATTCCTTATTTAACAAGACAATAGTTTTTCCTTTGGATCTGTGTCAGGCAGCATTTGGATGAGAACTGGAATTCACAGTATATGAAAACAGCATTCTACAGTTAATGCCACTAATAAAAATGAAACATAAATGTGCTGGAATCATAAACAGAAGGGTTTATCAAAACACGCTCTGCTTTTAAAACTATCAGATTTACCAAATAAAAGAAGGAATCATACATAGTAAACTGAATGAAAAACAGGATTGTACTGACTAGAAACATACTTCGTGCTTAACTTTGGGAAGAGGACATCTAGTCTGCTTCACCGCTTCCGAATCTTCCACTACACAATTGTTTACATCTTCCAGTAATTACATACCTTTGAAGACCAGGACCTACATAACTTTGGGTTTTACTTTTACTTGAACTTGTCCTCTTCCTCCCATTTTTATGTAATCATAATTGAAAAATTTTCCTCGGGTAAAACAAGAACTTTCAGCTGAAAGTGACTTCATTCAGAGAAGAAAAACAAAAAGTGAACACCAGCATTTGTATTGTTTTCTCTAGATATTGAGGATAAAAAATTTTTCAATAGTACTGCAAAGTTTATAAAGTTTGCTAGAAAGCAGATTATTTCTCCCTCATTCTGCACATAATGTATACATGCAGAATTAATTTTAACTCAGTAACACAGAAGGTGAACCTAAGACAAAAGTTTTTCAAAAGTTAATTAAAAAAAAAGTATCCTACTTGCATAGACTAAACTATTATAGTTAAAACAATCCTGATATTTAAAGAAAAAACATTTTCCTTGTGCTCTTATTTATTCAATACAAATAAATTCCAACATTAAGATTGGTGTCAGGCCCATTTCTGAAACCTGTAAAACTACAGAAAATAGAAAAACAATATTCCAAGTATATTGCCAGAAGAGTGTTAAAATGTCTCTAATGAAAACTAATCATGAATCGTGAATACTCTACCAAGTGGTCTTGCCTCAGATGTGTGTTGTTTGGTTTTCAACAAGTGAATAATAAAATCTTCCATTTGTTAAATATTTCATTGAAACATGCATCATATTAATCTACGCAATTTACTTGATCAGCTCTAGAACAACACACACCGCCTGTGTGTAAGACACAGGATTAAGGTTTTCAAAACAATACTCAGAACAGAGAAGACACAAAAGACACCCTCCAACCCAGGAAAGCAACGGTCATTCATAAGAATACTTGGAACAAATACCAGATGGTTTCTCACTCAGTCTTGGAGAGGAAAGAGAAAGAAAAAAAGAGGAAAGGTGTGCAAATAAAGGAACAGAAGATGAAATAAAATGCTCAGATCCATGTCATGGCGTGTTTATTTCTCAAGATACAGAGACTCAACAAGAAGGGTAATCTATCAACTAGTAAGGCTACATTGTCCTTTACCATGCAGCATTATATAAAAGCATTTTAAAACTGGCAGGTTTTCTATGAATTCTGAGCCACTCCAATAGTTCTACTGGAAAAATGCTCCAGACGTGCAGGTACGTGGAGTGCTGGGCTGTTCCCTCCCCCACTTTCTGATGAATTCCCTTAATACATTTCAGCTGTAGCAAAAGCACTGCAGCTCGGCTCCTGAATTTGCCTGTCACTTCCAGCTCCTGGTTACCGAGCAAGAGATCATGTTCTAGGATCCAGCAGGGGAAAGGAAAAAAAAAAAAAAAAAAAAAAAAACAAAAACCCCAACATTTTTCAATAGCAATAGTTTCACCATGTTAAGAAGAAAAAAATTTAATAGCTTTAAATATTAAGCACATTCTAGAATTTCAGCACTTTTTTTAATTTACTGTACTTGGCTATCTCAGGAACCACTTAATTTTATTATTAAAACAGAAGGTTTTACTCAATAGGAAAAATCAGTTCCAATGTTGTGGTGCATAAGCAACAAACTTCTGGATTTTTTTTTTCTTGAAAAGATTCTTGTGATAGCAAAGTTACTGTGCTATAAAGCTTTGCACGCCTTGTTTATCTAGATGATTATATATTAGGAAGTATTGCATATCTTATCATATAGCACCTCAACTTTAAGAAGGTATGTTGAAGAAATCGTTTCTCCTAAGGGCTAAAATGAAGTCAATGCATTTCCTGTGGGGAGAAAAAAAGAAAAGAAAAAAAAAAAAAAAGCCTGACATAACCATCTCTCTGAGAAAAAATGATACTGTCTAGCATAGTGAACGTTGGCAGAAGGGAGGAGGGGGAAAAGGACTTACTGAAAAGAGATTTTGTACTGATATTCAGAAACAAACTCCTGAAAACAAGATTTTATTGGATGTTTATCTGGCTGGTTCCTAAGGTAACACAGCTAAAGAGCAGCCTCTTATCTTGAGAGCGAGGAAGAAACTCTGTGAAAAGAATCTACACTGCAACTCTTGAGAAAAAAAAAGGGTTGTTTCATCGACGAGTTTGGCAGCCCCATGACTGTCATATCACAGTGTCTGGCTGACAAACTCAATGAAAGTGTTCTTAAAAGGTTTCATTATAAGACGACACAGTATATCAAAAGGTGTCGGCTATTTCTGATTTGATATGCAATCCAATACTCTCCACCACCAGACAATGATCTTCCTGCATGTTAAAACCCCTGTGCCTTGGTGAGGCTGGACAAAACAGAAGGACAGAATTTCCTCATCTGTGTTCCCTCTGAAAATAAACTCTACCCCCAAAATTTAAAGCATGTAACATGCACGCAATATTCCTGAACCCTCATTTATACAGAACACATCAGCCAGCACTGAAATAGAGGTTTTGTTAAACTTGGATTGTGAAGTCTTAGTGAAGCAGCTAACACATTAGTGAAATGATCTTTCACGCCAGTCTGGGAAATCTGAAGCTAACGTCTACAGCAGCTGTCCTAAGTTAAAGCATTTTTAAATGATATTTCAGACAAAGCAAAAATGATGTACATCTATAAGCTTACAGCATACTGCTGTTCCTTTTAGAAACAAAATGAGGGGGCTGTGTTCCCTGCAATCATGCAAAGAAAAGAAAAAAGAAAAGAAAAAGAGAAGAAGAAGAGAAAAAAAGGAAATTTAGCTCATCACAGTGGTTGCGTCCACATCTCTCCCTGCTCTGAGCACTCATACCGCTTACCCTGTGCTCACACAGCAGTGCTAGCCCACTGGAAGAAAAGGAGATGGCCAAGTCTATTTTGTATGAACCACATGACTAAGTTATATTATGCCTGTTTCAAAGGAGCTGCAAAATGAGGGCTATTGCTCTGCTTGCATAACAAAAGGGTACAAAAAGAAGTGCCTGCTCCACTAAACAGGCTCTCAAACTGCTGAGTCACTGAAGAGGTGGCAGCTGAAACAAAAACAAACTGCAAAATAAGCACAACTAGCAAAGAGCACTGCTACACACCTGAACTGTGCCTTCTGCAGCTGTTAAAGCATCTTCTTATAATAAAATAAGATGATGACATTAGATATTATAAAAAGTTTGCACGACACTGAAACTGAAGTCACTCATCATTTATGTAAAACTGCAAATTCACACCACTGCCAGAAAGTACAAAGAGAAACTATTCCAATTTTAAGGAGACTATAGATGCGGTCTACTGATATAGACACAAGGCTGACGGGAATTCATTCAGCAGTCAAACAAAATTAATAACTATCTCCAAGGCTTCTGTTATGTGCAGAACACCACTATTTCTGCCCTCCCTTGCCATCTGTTGGCTCTTTTAACACCAGGAATTTGAACAGCCTGAGACTTCACGAAGAACCAGTAGCTTCTTTCCCAGCCTGGTCACAAAGACCCTGAAAGCACTCAGGATGCTGCACAGCATGGCTCTCATCGCCATTTTGAAAGCCTCTGTGGATATTAAAAACCCAAAAATGATGCCCATAGTGTAGCACGTATACACCATTGAGCTGGGTAACAGAGTATTTTAGTGTCAGGAGAAGCAATAAAGAAGAACTGCAAAAGGAGTGAAAGAAAGACTGGATTATTTCCTCTGCCACTAGTCCCTTGCATATTCCTGAAAAGCCATTTACATTGGTGCTTCTGTTTCTCCTCTGGGTTTTGAGTACCTTCAGTATTTGGACTGTCAGGACTGTAGCTTACATGCTCCTACAGCAGCATCCAAGGTGCGATTCAGTTTGAAAACTATGAGTCTTACTATTCTGAGCCCAGAAACGTGAGTGCTTTAAGAAGCCATGCACCCCCACTCATATATACGCTCAGCGAAGAGGTTTGAGGGGCAGGATGCTTTCCATCCCCTCCAGTTACAACATCCCAAAGGCAAAAGGGAAAGAGGAGGGGACAAGGTAAACATACTCAGACAGCATCATCATCTTGAGGAAGGCTACCACACATCCTGCACCGTGGCTCCATCCAGAACAACCATTAGAAGTCACCATGTTCCAGCTCCCTAGGAAACCCAGAGACCCTGCAGTCACAGACCCCAAAACTGAACTCTCCAGCTGAGGAACAAGACATTAGTTTTCATGATCTGAATGAAGAAGAGATCATGCAGATAATGTAGGGGGACTTCCAACCAAAAAGGAAGACACTGATGCAATTCTGAAAACCCAGCACCGTGAAGGGTAAGTCTGTAAGCTCTGTAGATAAACCCTGGCATAGGGCATTGTACTGTACTGTAAGCACAAATAAGATCTCATGACAACAATGGGCCAGTTACAGTAACAAATCTTTCCTTATCAGAAAAAGATCCTCAGAAAGATTAATCAGACCAAATACCGAGTCCAGGGAATACCAAGTGTTCAGCTTTTTCGGTTCATTTCAGGGTCAAGTGAAAACAGACACAAGGCAGTCCACAGCGTTTTAGGACATGACTTGTAATCCACCTTTCAACGAATCAGTCACTGCGATAAGGGAAACCTACACTAATCCGTTGGAGGTGAGCTGCCGTTATAGCCAGCGCTCTGGTAAAGGCTGAATAAGAAAAACCTCATCTCAATAAATGGTTCTGGCCCAATGGGAAGTCAGCGAAGAGCTTGATGAACACGACCATCCTGATGACTGAAGGTAAGCAAAACTAGTCCTTACTCTGAAATTCTGGAATTACTGCAGGTAGCCTGAGTTTGTGAATTAGGGCAATTCAGTATTCTCAAGACCAGTATTAGGCATGATCTCCTTCCCCTCTAAAATAATAAGAATTTGCTGCCTTATGACCCGTTCTGCTAGGATTAGAGGAAATAGGCTCTACAGCTGCAGGGAAGGACCTCTTGTCAAAGCAGCATCTCAGAAAAAAGTACGGTTAGTGATGTGAGCATGCAGACACATACGAGACGAGACATGGGAGCAAGAGAGTCCAATACTTAACCTAGACATAAAAAGGTAACACTTCAGTTAGAAGCATCGTATGAGGTGCAGAAATTGAAAGCAGGAGATGGAAGTAGGGCATGCCCAAGCTTTACACAGATTCAAAATGCATTGGGAACTGAGTGTGTGCAGGCCATACAACCAAAACAGAGTAACTAGTATTTTCTCTGAAGAAAATCTGTTGCAGGACCTGGAACTCCAGATGGATTCAAATACAAGGTCCTGTGGTTTAAGACATGATATGCTTCTGTTTCTCAAAGAGGAGACATCAGTTACCATAATTACCTTTTTTGGCTTGTAGTAGGTTAGTTATAAATGTTAAAAAGCCCAAAACTATGCTCAAAAGTAATAATTTCTAATGCATAATAAAACAGAATTGGGGAAAAAAGTATTTTAATAGTACCTAAACAACATATAACAGGCTGAAGACTGGAAACAATTTTGATATAGGTAACCAAAGCCAGGTGGTAAATTCTACAATCAAACCACAACAGCTGCAAAAAAAGTTCACCTCACCCTTTTTTAACTGAATTATATCACTTCACGTTTGATATCGCATCTTTTGCACTATCACCTACGTCACTGCAAGAGTACATTAACGAAAAATTTGTCGTCTTTTACAGACTCTAACTTAAACTGTACCTTTACTTATTTAGATATATATAGACACAGATTTATATACCTTGTTTTGCTATCACTGTATCTATATATTGTTTGCATGTGTAAAGCGATAATAGGGTTAAAGTCAAACCATGTATCACTGGCTTTCAACTGCTTGTAAAAGGGAAGATCGACGATTGTTCCATAGTTCAATTGCACGCACTTTAAAAGCTATCCACAACCCCTTCTAATACACATCTCCAAAATCAAGATCATCACTATTATCAAAACAGTTTGGGGACTAGCTTAGAAAAGCCAGTCAGCTTCTTAGTATCAGAAATCCCAAACTTCTCTTTGGAAACTACGTATGTTGAGTTATTAAAAATTTGAGTTTTGTATACCATAGGAATAAAAATCTGAGTGATTAAGGTGCATAATTTTGAGTGCCAATCAGGAGGGCAGAAAGTAATGTCAGGGTCACATCCTAGAGCAAAGAGCTATCAAGCCTCTTGCAAAAAAGAGTGGCACATTTATTTACTTTTGGGGCAAATGCAATAGGAAAACCAGAAGCTGTGTAGGACAGAAACTAAGCCAGAGGACGAATTTCACTACATTACATGCTTCACGCTAATATTCTGTGTGTATTCTTACAGTGTCACATCATGGCATAGAAGGTATTTCACAGAAACACCGGCATAACTCTCTGTGTGGCTAAACTATGAGCTGGATAAAGGGAACTGATTAAGCTGCTTTACAGTCTTCACCAAAAAAGTGTTAGAAACAAATACCATCACCCCACAAACCAGATCTACATGCACTAACTGGGGAAGTGAGAAAGAGGAACAAGTAGCAACATCAGTACCTTAAGCAAAAATTCCCAAACAATTTGCAACACCACTATAAAGCTCGCATGGAATTAAGTGCATCCTTACACAAAAGTTCAGGCTTTATCCACTTTTAAAGCAGACACAGCACTAAGTATTCATGCAAGGAGTGTACAGTGTCTTATATGCTGTAAACTTAAGCTACAGCTTACTGAGCACCTCCTTTCCTTTCTAGGCAAATCCTATGTAAGTAAGTCCTGACCTTTTATTCTTGTTAGGCCCTGTCCTCTCCTAAGTGCCTTCCCCCCCGCCCCCCCACTCCTCCATGAAATTCAAACTTCCCCCTTACTACGACTACTATGGGCTACTGACCACAACATGGTTGTATTTTTGTCATCCTCTTCCCCTCGCTCTTGGTTTGATAGCTCAATTTTGTATGTCAACTCATTTTATCTCCTGAATTTCCAGCGTGATGGTTTTTTTTTTTTACTCACCCTTCCCCATTCTACTCTACGTCTTCCCCTCATCTGTTGTCAGTGGATTCCTGGTGCTTCTGGTGACACCTTTATATAAATACTTTTCCTTACCAACACTGCCAACTGACTGCCTGTTGCCACATAATCTGCAGTGAGCAGCAACCTGCAGCAGCTTCCAGAAAAGAAGAAATAGCAAAAATATTACTAGGAAAGAAAGAGAGAGGAAGAAAACACAAATTCATTTACCACGAGAGATTAGCAATAACCCTTCCTCAGAGTAACCAGGGTTTGAAGCAACTCTGAAGGAAGAAGCAAAGGGTAGATTGTGGGGTCTAAACTCCTAAGGTAATTTGCAGCTGCAGTGTAGAAAAAAGTTTGTGGAAAACTGATGGCTATGGATAAAATGTGGTTGGACGTTTGCTTGGTATCTTGGTTTTGGCTGGGACAGAGTTAATTTTCTTCACAGTAGCTAGTGTGGGGCTGTGTTTTGGATTTGTGCTGGAAACAGTGTTGATAACACAGGGATGATTTAGGTAGTGCTGAGCAGTGCTTACACAGAGCCAAGGCCTTTTCTGCTCCTCACCCCACCAGTGAGGAGGCTGGGGGTGCACAAGAAGTTGGGAGGGGACACAGCCGGGACAGCTGACCCCAGCTGACTAAAGGGATATTCCAGACCATATGATGTCATGCTCAGCGTACAATGCTGGAGGAAGAAGAAGGAAGGAGGAGGACGTTTAGGGTGATGGTGTTTGTCTTCCCAGGTAACCGTTACATGTGATGGAGCCCTGCTTTCCTGGAGATGGATGGACACCTGCCTGCCCACGGGAAGGAGTGAATGAATTCCTTGTTTTGCTTTCCTTGCGTGCACAGCTTTTGCTTTACCTATTAAACTGTCTTTATCTCAACCCATGAGTTTCCTCGATTTTAGCCTTCCAATTCTCTCCCCCATCCCACTGGGGGAGAGTGAGCGGGCGGCTGTGTGGTATTTAGTTGCCAGTCGGGGTTAAACCACAACACTTCGTTACAGTTGGGTTTTTTTGATTAAATCCAAGTCAGAATAATATTATGGGCAACTCACAAAATATATCTATTGTGTATGGAGGGAATAAAATGTTACAATTCGTGGCCTACTTGTTAAACCCAAGACACAACATGGTAAATATCACTGTATTTGTACATTCTACTTTACAAACTTTTATACTGGCAAATTTCTGAAACAGGGAATATTGCCCATTTTCCAGTGTCTCAAAGAGCAGAAGATAAAGATCAAAGAAAGCTGCTAAAGAATGCCTGTATAGATAACCACATTTCATCTAGAAGACACTGCTTACCTTCAGAATGCCAGCTATGGCGGCAATCTGAATTAGAAGGAACGTGCAAGGAACTGAGTGCAGCTAACACGGAAACTCTTTTTTTTTTTTCCCCCAGAACCAACTGTGGCTTTGAGGGAAATAATGAGCATTTTGAGAATGTACTGCTGATGAAACTATGCCAACATCAGTCCCAAAACAGCCTGAAACATGCTCTCCTGAGCAAAGTCTCTGTCAGAGCAAAGTAGACTTTGACAGCGGTTCCAGTGGAACCTGAGGAAGATAGATGGCTGTACAGTGTTAATTCTGTAGCTTGAGGACAAGTGTGTACAGACACTTAAAGCAGAGAGGAGAAAGAATGCAAATTCTTTGGTTAACATTAAACTGAGGTTGCCATTGCTGCTCTGCCTTAAAGGGAAAAAAACACCCATACCAGTGGAGAGCACTACACGGGAGGAATACTTTATCCAGCTCACTACCATAATTATCAGTTTATGTCTGAAATTAGCTTGTGCTAAGCATCCTTGGATAGAAGGGATTTTCTAACAATACATGTTTATGACACAGTGCTCCATCAAGTAAAAAACGGTAATTTGGCCATCCTGGGCTGTTTGGAGTTTGAATCCTGCGTCTACATAAACTACTCCAACTTCGTGACTGACAAGGGAAAAAAAGCTATGTTCTACCATAGAGTGTATGTAAAAATAAAATGTATTTATTTATAGTATCTGGCTCTAGATGGAAGTGTGAAGTTAAAAATATCTTCAGAAAAAAGGCTGAAAAAAGTTTAGGGTGCAAGATAATCTTAGAACAGCAAATTTGGGTCTGCACTGAGAACTACCCCTGCTGCAGGCAGTAAGAACCAACCATCACCCAACTCTCTACTCACCCCTACAGCAGTACATGACAACACAGGGCATATGTCTGATCCACACAGAGCTTTCAAAGAAAATCTAGCATCAGGCAGACACATACTTATAGACATGAAAACCAACAGCTTAGCAGGGCTTCAAAATGGCACATATGTGAAACATCACCTTCCAGTTACACCGTATGCATAATACATCTTTAAATACTGACATGACAATTGAGCAATCAGGGCTTTGTAAGACATTTCGAATCGGTGGGATACCCCTTGCTCTCTTAGCTTCTTTCACCACTCTGGCCATGCAGTGCCAGCCAGGAGGTGAGGGTGTATTTGCCTTCATTTGGTGCTCCTCTCACCATGCTGGAAGCTGTAGCTCCTTTTGTTTTTAAAGGTGGGACAAGGAAAGGCCATGAATCACAAAAAACTCTGCCAGGAAACATCACGGTGACAACAGCTATCATTCAGGAAAAAACAAGCTTTTCCTTTCTTGAAAACAAATACCACAAAAAGTGTTCTTGCGATCCATCACATGTTCTTGCTTAAAGCAAACTACTGATATAAACCAGCCTTGGAATATTTGACCTATCTTGACCAACAATGCAACATCCCTCCCCTGGGAAACAATGCAAGCAACTCTTCTGCCACGGAGAAGTCACCATCACCTTGTTGACTATATAATTCCATAGTGATCGATCTCATACAAGTAACACCCATGTGTTATAAACATCAGCAGAAACTTGAGAAACCGGATCCTCTTGTATTTCCGCCTCCCCTAGACTCGGTATGGTATTTACTGTAGCTCAGTGAAGACCTGCAATACCATTTTAGAGGGGACACTAAGAACTTTAAGAATTGTTTTTGTTCCAATTTGGCATAAAATGCAAAACATTTTGAAATCCTGCACAAACAGAAAGGATTATTTTGCACCTAATTCTGGGATAGTCCAATTTATGAGAATAGTCTATGACCAAAGCAGAGTTCAACAGCCAATGCTACATTTCCTGGAGCTATGAGAGCTACCACAGCTACACAGTGGCAAGTCAACCACTGCCTTTCCCTGGCCACAGGGCCCCATCATACAGAATGACTGCTCAAGTCCACCAAGTACATTCTCCGTTGCTGACATCTGCCATTGATGCAGTGGGGCTGTTTGGGGGTTTTGGGGGCATTTGGGTTTTTTTTGTTAAGGCAAGGCCCTCTGAGTCATCAGAACTAGAAGGCGAAGAGAAGCCAGTTTGGTGTGAGAAAGCAGAGGAAACAGAACGTACCATTCACGGACTACTCTCTGTCACTGTTCAGGCTTGTTAAAGAGGTAGCTCTTAAGCAAACTTCACAGACAGGTGACTGGAAGAATGAAACTGCTTTTGACAAATAATCTAAATCCACATACCATGCACTCTTTTTTTCCTTCCAAACAGAACTGTTTAAGTACTGTTTCCAACTGAGCACAAAACCTCAAGTCATCAAAGTTTCCAAAACAACAGTACAGTGTAATTTTTGATGAAAATTAACAAATGCAAAAAATGCAATGTGCCTTCCAGTTGAAGGAACCTTAAGTTCCTGAATCCTCTGGATAAAACCGCATTTTCTCTGAAGTGACATACCAATGTTCTGCTAACCCTGTTCCTTAATTAGCTATGCTTGCTAATAGACATTCATAGACATTCCAGTTTTATACCATCTACAGCATGTTTTCCACACACGCACTTCTTTTTGTCAAATACAACTTCCTATTAATCCTACCTACTACTAGTGGACAGTACAAAAGGATACGGAAAGAGCAACTTCATTCCTCTACTGAAGAAACGACACCTATGTAAAACACCTATAAATCTGGAATTCTTTCAATACATATGAGAAAATACTGTTCTAGCTAATAAGTACTCTAATCAGCGTTGATTATTTGTGTGTGCATATAGAAATACAAACCCACTGTATGGCTATCGATATATTCTCATGTGTTACATACACCTACACATTTTACACACTTGCTTCATCAACAGAACAGGCTACTCAGAACATCGTTATGGAAAATATTTGTAACAAATCTTTTCTCCAGACCTGCTCCTTCCATCTTCTTGGCACTGAAGGCTGGAAAACTTTGTCTTGATACGTTAAAGTTTGTATGAATAGCAAACCAGAGAATTCAGTTCAAGTTCAACTTCTGATTTAAAAAACAAGTTATGTTCAGCTTTTTGTGTATCAAACCTGAATATGTATTACGGAGATAGGACTAACATTGTAATGTCAGTTTTTCCTAAACTGAAGTCTCGCTCAAAAACTGAACATCTACAGAGTCTGCTGAAAGTGACAGACTCCACATTCATTAGAAAACAGCGATTTAGTTTAAGAAGAGATTAACAACAATAATGTACTTAGATAACAGCATCTGAGCATACACTCATTACAGTGTATTTATCTAAACCCAAAGTTTGGCCATAAATCTTAATAGCCTTGCATCTAAGTGTAGCTTAACACTGTCTTGAAATAAAACTAGGGTAATAGATCATACAGAGAATAAATTACATATGCATTGCCTAAATAAAAAACATTTAACATTTTGTAGGTTACAGTAAAATGCACTAGGTTTCTGTAGGAAAAGAACATTTCTTTTCTACAAACATTCAAGTAGCCTCTAAGCTCCACCAAAACACATAAACACATACCTTTCTGTAGCAGAAGAAAACAAACACAGTTATATGTAATTTCTGAAAATCACTCGCCACCAAACTGAAAAGGGAAATGCGTTTCATGTGCACAAACAAACTAGTGGAAAAATCATTACTTAATATTCAGGTTACTTACAGATTTGTTGTCCAGCCTGCAAGATCTCCGCTGTCCAAAATAAGGTGATTTCCATCCAGGAGCCCAGGCGGACTGCTAGACAAGGCAGGTGTTGGAGACTGGGAAGAAAGAGAATCCATGCTCCCAGTTGGGGTGTCTTCTCTGGGAGAGCTGTGACTGTCAACTAGAAAAGCAAGCACAAGTCAGAAGGATACTAAAAGAATCTTCTCATGAGCCAAAGAAGCTGCTTTGGTAACAATGTCCTGAAATATATATGAGAAGAAACCTTACTGTCCCATCTTCACAGGATATTTTGGAGGACAAGTAATCCCCCAGCATTTCCCCAGAAGGTACCATTGCACAATTTCCTTCATCATTATCACCAGGTTATCTTCACAACACAACATATTCCTGGTCCTGGCTGAAAAACATGTGTTGTATGTGGATGAAATGCTAGACTTTGGGGGGCTATTTTTAGACAGATGCATCATTTCAGATAAGAAAATGGTTTAGGCCATACACATTTGTGCATCTCTAAAAACACAGTCTCTAAAAACAATTTAATACACATTTGAGGAAAGGATTCCTCTCAAGTACCATAAGCACAATCCTATCAAACATGAAACAATGAAATTTAGGTCAGAATAAGATAATCTCTTACAAACATGCAATACCCAAGAATGTTACTTTTATTACTCCTTTTTAACAGTGTTGCTTTTAAGACAACCCATTTTACCCTGGCCTACTATTTGTTTTCATAGGCTACTCTTGGAAAATCACTCAGGAGGCAACACATTCAGATATGATTGCTTAAGAAAACATTAAAGGAACACCATTCCTATCCCACAGACAGTAAGAAAAAATTACCAGTGCGTCACAGCACTCACGGCAAACCGTGCTGACACATCTAGCCAAACAGCACGTTCTTCGCTGAAAAGCTAACCTTCACCCACGTAGCTTTTCCCTTTTAAATTTTTATTTAAACATCAGCTGTACATTTGTTAAGTTCTAAAGGAGGCATATGAAATAAGGACCATTGCAAACATTAAAGTGTCCAGCATAGCTAAGCCTGCAGTCTCAAATGGGGCCTATGGCTGTTTTCAGAATATTAGTATTTAACAGTAATAAGGGTCACTTCCAGCCACGCTTTACAAGGCTCCCTACATCCTTTTCCTTTCCTTCTCTGTCCATCCTACTCCCACTAGCACTCGTGAACTTGGCCCACAGCCCTGCTAAATAACAACATCACAAAAGTCCCTCTAGAGTAGGTTAGATGTCACTGACCCCACAGTCCTGGTAAAAGAGTTCTGCTCCTTCGGGGCCAAAAGCCTTGGGGCACCAAGTCCTAACACAGCATCTCAATAATATGATCAAAAGCTGTTAAAATATTGTGCTTGCTTGCCAAGCTGCATCTCCTATATACAGTACTATATAAGACGAAGTCCTGTACAATATTTACAATATTACTTTCTACTTCTAAATGAATTAGCATCTGCACAGCAAACAACTGAGCTTAATTCCACTCCATCAAGCTAAGCAGTACTGTTGCAATCATTTCTTTCATTTATTTTTTTTTCTTAATTAATTAAAAATGCAACAACAATGAAATGTGGACAATGAAAAGCCACCTTCACTGGATAAAATCCTTCTCACAACTTTATTACTGCCTCAACCAGTTCAATTCCTCCTGCTTCAAAAGCAGAAAGCTAACAAAACACTCGCCCGCTTCCCCAGCCATCTCGTCCTCACCCCCTCCTAGCAACTCTCAGAGAACAACTTCCCTAGAGAGTAAAATGGCATACAACTAAAAACACCTAAATGATAAAAGTGATCATCTGGAAATTTCTCCCTAAAGCAGTTGCTAATTTAAGGATCTAAATTAGCCCATAGTATCAAAGTATGATAAGCTCTGAGGAGGAGAACGTTACCCTGGGAAAGTGAGTCACCCGCACTCCAGCCCAATCCTGCTCACCTCGCACCTCCTCGCTACACCCAGGCCGCGATGCTGCTGCTCACGTTTACATGACATGACATGAGAACCGTAGGAGTGTCAGGTACAAACTAATTAATTACATCTCATTTGCAGATGTATGTGTCACAATGATAAAGATCTGAGAGATTAGACAGTAATTTTACTTTAAAAAGAAACTGAATTCCTTAAAACTAAATAGACTTAAATCCTTTTAATCCATCACAATTTCTTTTAAAAGTAGTAGTATTAATGCAACCCAGATTATCAAACTACATACACCATATTAGAAGGCCACATTTACCTCAACCATTCACTTAACATTACTAAAACAGCAGTTTAAAGGAATATTAATCTGTTCTTTAATATGAGTATGACCAACTCACTGCACCTCCCTACAGAAAGCAGAGGTTTTTGTGTTGAATCGCTTCTCAGAGCACATAGAGAAAGGAAAAAATACTAAAAACACTTCAGTCACACACAGTAGTCTACATCGGAGACTGCAGTATACACGCGATTGCATTTGACATTATCATAAATTAAACTGTGTGTTAAATCTTTCCTCAGATTTTACTTCTTCCTTCCTCTCCTTCGTGAGCCAGTGTTTTCTCACGGTCAATACTGTGTTGCACTCTCAAGAATAAGATCAAATTTTGAACACTAAAAACAAATCAGGTATTTAAACAGGAAAATGCCTGCTAAACTCTATGGGATTAAGTGAACAAGCTCTAAAAACACGTTCAAAGATACGTTACATTTCTGATATTTTCAATTATCTGTTTTTGTAAAGTAAAATAATACCTTTATTCAGGAAGAGGCATTCTATATAACTGCAAAAACAGATGACTAATGATCATCTAGCAGATTTTCATGATTAAAACCAACATATGCTTAAAACCTGAGTCTTCAAATTACGGTCTCATTGCTCTAACTTGAGCAGTACAAAGATTTCAGCCTGTATGTCCATGACAAAAAGTTCTGCTAACTTCAGAAATCATAAATTCTTGTACCTGGCAGAGTCCATAGAATCGTATCTAGTTATCTCTCTGTTAAGCTTAACAACCTGCTTTTGATTAACGCCCATCTCATATTGGGCCAAACAGTATCTTCCAAAGAGTCTTTGTCTGAAGACATCAGCAGATGATAAAGGTAATGGAGAATCAATTGGCTGCTAATTAACATACTCACTGATTAATGCATGTACCTTCACTTTGATAGGCTTTATTTTCAGGCATGACCCATGTAATATGCATTGCTAATAATTATGGTATCTCTCATACCTGTTTTTTGTGCCCCGTGAAGGTATTTAAACGATCTCCTTTAGAAGTTTAACACTAAATCTCTTACTGTAAGGGATTTTGCAGTTTTGGAATCATGCACCTGTTTTATAAACCTGTTAAAATTTCCCACAGTTCTTTCTGAAGAGTGTACATCAGATCTGAATTCATGATTTTTTGTTGTGGTCCCATAAGTGCCACACTGAGTGATAATTCCACCCCTTACTCCTACTCATCAATCCCCTGTTTGTACATCCAAGGCCAGCATTTTTTTGCCATGGCTTTGAATTAATAGTTTATGACGATGTGATTGCCCACTGTGAGTAACAGACTTAGAAGAGTCACCGTTTTTAAGGATCTAGTCCTCTATTCTGTAGCTATGGGCCACATTTTTCCTTTAAAATTTGTAAATTTATTTCTCAAGACAACAAAGCTTATTTTGTTTGAATAGGTACAGCTTACCACATGACCACAACTCCTATGTAACTACCACTGCCATTATTTGCAATCCCTCCTTTGTCCCATATGTAAATATATCATCAAGGATTTGTATTTACCTTTCTAAATACTGCACTAGCATTCCTCCAGTTTATTCAAACTTCTTCAGCGTGCTACAAGATGTTTTAAAAATTAACATTGCCAAGCTGTACAACCCCATGACCAGAGAACATTTTTAGGACAAGTTAGATGGCTTCACATTATTCAAAATGTTCACCTTGTACCAGGCCTACCTGTGAAGTTTTCTACTTGATCCTGCTGATTATAAATCCCCCATCAATTTTCATAATTAAGTTCTTTTTAACAATCTTCAAACCTTATAACATATATTGACTGCTAGCTATTTCCTCTCCCCCTCCCCCCACTTTTTCCTGTGTTTTGCTTTGTGAAGCCAGTAAAGATCCTAAGCTACTGGAGATTAAAAAGCCTTTAAAGTTTTTACACAGTTTGTTTCTTAAAGAGTGTGTTAAGGACATTGCTGGAATTGAATCAGCTTTATGGTTTTCATTTTACCTCAGAATTCAGGGGCTCCCTAATATTGATAGCCTAATATTTTTACTGTTTCTCCCCTCTCACTCCTCTTTACCTCCAACATTGCTCTCCAGTGAGCAGCATTGTCAGGTTTCCAGCTTCTATGAAAAGGCTGACTGGCACATTGGAGTGACAGGTCCTTTCGAAGAGGAGCTCCAGAAACTTCCTATTCTTCTTTTCTACCACTTGAATTCTAATGAGCTCTTACACCATAAAATAGGGAAGACGTGATTTCTTTTAAAACTCATTTATATCATTCTTTAAGCATACAGTTCAGTGCTCTTGGCCTTCATTTTCTCTCCCTAAAAACATCAATCCCCCTCCCTTTTCTCTCCCATTACACTCATCTTCGGGTGCGAAAGAGTGCCAGAACAGATGAAGGACATGAGGATTCTCAGTATAAAAGCCGTAAGTCTGTATGACATCTCATGAATTTTTGTCAACACTCCAGCCATCAACTCTTCACCTTTTCTTCGTTATATTTGTGGGAAGCCTCTAAGTGCCTTCAGCCTTCAGCTTGGCCATCTTTCTAGAGGTGCCACCGAGCTGCTTCTACGATTCATCTCCTCATCCTACACAAATAGGTGTAGGACCCAATTTTACTTTCAATGGAGTTAAAACTGGTTTCACATTCTCACCGCCTTTTGCATACTATTTACATTTTTTGACTGCTCAGATCCTTTTAAACTGTCATCTAAATTACCTTCTTGTTTCACTGTTCTAATCACAACATTCATCCAAACTTTAGAGCTTTCACTGTGCCTATGTAACACATACACATGCTTTGCCTTTATGGCTGTTCATAGTTCAGACCAGCCCTATCTAGAAAATAAGATAGCTTAGGTTGATCCTGACCATTTACTGGCTGTGTCTAGCCAATACTATTTACCATTTGGTTTCTAACCCAAATATCCTTCCTCCTCCCCCCGCCCAGCCCCGCTGCCTCATGTCACCCGTTCTCATAACGAAAAATCCCCACAAGGTAAGAAAGTACCTATATAGACTGACTTAACTCATCTAGCTTCTCTCTAGCAAATATGTAACTCTCAATTCCTTTTCCCTTTTGTCTGGATGAGCCTCAGAGAGTAAAGGCTCTCAGAACCTCCATACTAGAAATCTGAACTCAGCTTCTACCTAACTGAGCATGACATGCCTCCCAATTGCCTTTTTTCTCCTTTTTCCGTCTAGCTAGTCTAAGAATATTTTTTGTTGGCATCCAAAGTTGAAAAAAACTGAAATACTTTGGCAGTGTCAATAATCAGATCCTTACTTCACTCCAAGAATTCTAAATAAGAAAAAACATTTGTAATAAAAACTACGAAAACCAGAGAGCTAACATTATCAGTTACTTGCTTGAGAGACAGAGTTTTCTTCCAGCTTCAGCTTAAGTAAACTAAAGAGTTTCTTTTAATAGTAAACCATGTAAGACTAATCTTTAACATCAACATTATAACCAACGTCTATAGTTTAAGGGTAGCCAGAGGATGAAAACAATTTAGGAAAGTGAATGTTTCTGGAGTAAATGCAGAATATATGACAGTTTCCATTGAGACACACAGAATGGGCAGAACAGAACTGTCATCTATGTTTTAAGTGCTTATTGGATACACAAATCATGGCAAAAGAAGAGGATAAAAGACGTCTTATTCCACTTTGACACAGTCACACAGGTCTAGCTGTAGACTAGGGGTGATGGGGAGAATTACTGAGGAGAGTAAATTAAAGATGCTGCAAATTCCCTATTACCACCTTCAAGTCTGACATCTTCTGCATCATGATGGGGAAGCAGCTGCACTCCTGTGCAGCCACCCATCCTTCCCCATCAGCATCACAGCTGCATCCAGCTCTGAGATAACAAACGTTCATTCACCGTAAATAGCTAACTTCCCACAATAATACAGAAATTTAGCCAAGGAGAAAGTAGCTTTGCTCTTATGTTAATTTGTGGGTATGTAGTATGTTTTCATTTTAATAGGAATCTCATAGATCAGGGATACAAAAGAAATATGAGTATCATAAATATCCTCTGCCAAGCAAGAACTTAGTTCCATGTGCTAGCATGGAACATAGTTCAGCATCCACAGAAAACAGGCATGAAAAACATAATCAAAGATAAGTTGTCTCACATAGTTAATAAAACTTGGAAGTCATTCCACAATAGGAAGTACCAATCACTCCAGAAAGGATTCAGCCAGTCCTAGAGCGCTAGAAGTAACTCCAGTGGAGACAGCTTTATGTGATAGTCACAGTGTTCAAGAGGACTACAATCAAGAACGGCCTTTTCTAGGTGCGGGGCTGCATCCTTTGTTCACTATTTACAGTACAAATCATCCTGCAGTAATCACACCAAGCACCAGGTGAACTCAGACATTCTTCTAATTCTTCAAATTTTTAAGGTTTTCTGAATTAATGAAGTCATCTGTTTCTGAGTAAATTAAGAAACTGTGTACTTTTGTCCATCACACCACTGAAACTGGTCAACAAAATTGCTTATTACTCACCTCCAGACTACAGAAATAGTGCTATTTAAACACTTAAGTTTACAAACTAAGGTGAAATCACATAAAAGCAAGCTAATAATGACCTATTATTTGGTTTAAAATAATCATAGAGAATGCTAAAACTAAAGAAGAGAGTTATTTCACTGTTCCCAAATAACTCAAACACTCAGAAAAATAGCTTTATATTACTGCATTTCATTATCAAAAAGTATCCATTATCCTCAATGTGTAGCAAATCCTATACGCAGCAGTACTGCCTTAGTATGCAGTTAGTTCTTACGTAAATTTAGACATCGTAGACTTATACACCCTAAAACCAATACAGCTTTCATGAAGCAAATGGACAGCAGGTAGCCCACGCATCCATCAGTTTCTTGCTATCTTTCAGCACATATGCAGTAAGAATTAGACCTTTATGCCAGTTATTTTCTTCTCTCAGACAAAATAATTAACACAACTATTAGAGTTGACTACAGTTTTTTCCTAGATAAAGACCAACGTTGATATATTTTTCAAATGAGTGCATGTACAAGCATGCGTATCTTAGGCACAAAGTAGCTTTCCTGTAGGAAGATTGTTTTTCCCAACTCCATAATGATTCAGATACGTCAGAAAAAGGAGGAAGTTGCACTAGACAGAATTTGCCTCAAGACTGGCTGATGCAACTCAAGAATTGTAGCCAGAAAGGTGGGTGTCTAAGCTGGGGCTAGGAAAGGGAAAGAAATGTGCTCATCTCCAAGTTACTTGGGCGCAAGTGGGGTTTTGGGGCCATGCCCCTGCCCTCCTCCTTTTTTGATACTTTATTTCTAAAATGCAAAGTTCAATTTTTAACA
Organism: Sagittarius serpentarius; assembly: GCA_034782735.1. Taxonomy (NCBI): domain Eukaryota; kingdom Metazoa; phylum Chordata; class Aves; order Accipitriformes; family Sagittariidae; genus Sagittarius; species Sagittarius serpentarius. The sequence continues at coordinate 22,531,889 of JAVKLA010000007.1, read as the reverse complement.
AGCATCTTTCTAGACATACACTTAACCTGTAATAACAAGCAATTATTTCAATAAATCTCTCCCTCACTGCAGTTCCCCTCTCAAAATTCAGGAGAAACATTGCTTGGATTACTTCTTTATGTCAATAAAATCCCAAAGACACATAGAATTGTCGGTAAACCTTTCACTGAGGCAAGCTAAAACTAAAGTGGGTAAAGAATTACAATTTATTCCTCAAGCTGTGGAAAAACAGTTCAAGACAGAGTCATGGATACAAGGCTGAGGTGTTAATTTATATCACTTAATTAAATTTTGAAACACAACAGAAATGAGATACAAGCACGCAGAGGGGTTTCTCTTTTGATATGTGTATACTATGATAACAAGAGTAGTATCTAAACTCAAAGATTACTCATTTTTTACCAGAGCTTGCTTGGCAAGAAACCACACGCAACCTCCAGCCTTACCAGGCTGGCCAGATGCCACACATTAATTTCATGGCTGAAAAATGCAGTGATGAACTGAAGCTACTTCCTGAAAACTTTGACAAATAGTAAGGTAAGTGGATTGTCCCACAGCTTTCATAGTTTTTTGGCAGCACTGAGTGTTTGGGTTTTCCACAAATCCAGGTAACCTTTACTTATGGTCCGGACCTGTACTGAAACCTACCAATTGAACAACTCTAGTCTAATCAATGAGGATGAGAACTGTGAAAAACCAAAGCAGATCAAAAAGGGGTACAATGCTATAATCAGGGCTAGAAGTTCCCTAATTCAGCAGCACTTCTTAAATGGCATCAAAAACTCCGAAGTATGAAAATATTCTTCCATGTTTCTTTTTCTGCTGTTTTGGCAATTCAGCCACTGATCAGCTGGAAAATGTCTCTGTAAGGGTCCTTCCACCCCCAAAAAGGTAAGGTGTTCAAAAAACGCTTTTCCTGAGCTGTCAAACAGAGATAATACCATGCTGTTGTCTCCTCTTCTCTAGCTATTTAGCTTACTTCACTTCAATTACTTCCCATGACTTATTAAAAGGAAAAGTTTCTTTCCAATAATTCTGCAACCCATGGTGGTACTTGGATAATGACAAAGACTAACTGCTCTCACATTATGTATGTGACAGGTCCCTCATAAGAAAGCCACTCTGAAACATTTTCAGTATGCTGCTGACACTTGGCTGTGCCTCCTTCCTCATTTTGTTCACCTCTCTTCTTTTCCTGTAACAGTGACTTCAACAGAGGGATGGATGAAGCAGCATGCTTACAGCTTATTAAAAAGACAACGGAAACAAGCCAAGCAGCCCTTAAGGAAGTTTTATCAGCTCTTTTAACTGAACATCCAGGTGACACACTTGTTGAGGAACCTCCTAGTCTCCCAGCTGATGATTTAAAAGGCAGCAATTAGGTAGACAGTTTTTGCTACCTCAGTGTAGTTAGGTCAACTTTTTCTTCCATTTCTGGATTCTTCTACCACTATCCATGCCTCTGACACTCCAGGGTTAGATGTCTGCAAGTGCAATTTTTTTTTTTATTTTTCTTTTTTTTGACACATCTGGTGAGGGCTCAGGGTTGGCCTCGGCAGCACTGTGGAAAGGAGGCTGTGGAGATGGATCAAGGAGGCTGTGCAGCACACAGGCGGCACCAAGACGCGTTAATGGCCAGGGAGACAGAAGAAGTGAACATGCTCATGTTCAGTGAATTTGCACCTGTTACAGAATGACAGAAACCCACCTGCTCAGTGGGATAACTCAACTTGCCAGGCATAATGCATCTTCTCTGCTTGCAGATTCCCACTAACATGGTCTCTGAGGCTAATTCACTTGGCCCCAGTCAAGTAGTCTTAGATGAGACTGCAATCCTAGCCAAGCTAGCCCCACCACTATTACTTCTGCCGTGTAAGTACTCCTTCAATCTCCCTGTGCAACTTTCAAAAGAAGAAAACAGAAAATAGAAAGGAAAAAGAAGAGCAAATAGGGCAAAGACTTCCAGAAGCTAACAGAAGAACATGGACACATTTTTTTCTGACCGAATGAAAAACATTGACAGAGTGGGAGCAAAACAGGAAGAAGAATCATATTTTCTAACTTGCATATCAGCCTTTCAGAAAGTTCACCACACCTCCCCCTTCCAAGACCACCTCTTCTACCCTTGTCACCAGTGAAGGGAAGCACCTTATTCAGTGAAATGCACACTCTCACCCACAGGAAACTGACTGAAGAGCTGAACAGCTTCAAGTCTTCTTTCTACTTCTACTCTTGTGTGCTGGGTGAGAGCATTTACTTTCAACCAACAGAGGCTGGCCAGGGCACAGCTGGCATGTAGCAAAGATACGTCAGTGACTTCCATGCCTGGGATTAATAGCTTTTAGCATGCCAAATTGGCCTTCTTACAGTATTATGTGCCCTTGCATGTCTGTGTGCAGAAGGTAGAGAATTAAAGAGATGAAGGATTATTACAGGAGACAGAGATTTTTAATAATGCCTGGCCTCAAGGAAAGACTGACCCTTTCTCCTGAACTCCCCATTCCTTCTTTAAATTCAGATTTTAGTTTTAAGTCTATTCAAATTCCCTTTCCCTACACCTCTGACTCCTGTTGTGTGCATGTGTGTGCACATGAGGATGTGTTTACTTTGATCATTTTTACAGTCTCTAGATTTCATATACTGAAAGCAGACAAGCACTGGCGATGATACTAAGGCAATACTCACACCAACCATGAAGATTTGACAGACATCACTTGAAAAGAAGTAGAAGTTAAGAGATGTTTGCTACATTATGACAGTTAAATTTGATTTCAGATAACTGTGCAGCAGGTAGGCTGTAGCTACTCACAGGTATAACAATGGCCAGACAATGTATATTGTCTACACAAAGCATGGACCAAAATTATTCCATACCTCTAAGAAAGTAAGTACCTTCTATGGACCCAAAGCTTTCCAAGCAGTAGTTGATTATCTGATAGGAACTGGGACCCTATATATACCCACCATTACCTAAGAAAAAGCTTTACCTTCTCTGGCAGTAACTCAAAAAGAATTTTGCTTTGTGTAGCACTCATCCTGCTCAGAGCCATCAGGTGGAAAAAGCTGTAACAGATTGCACAGAATTGCAGGAACTATTCTTGCAGTAAGGCAAACTACAAAATATCTTAAATTCTACATGGCAAACAGCAATCATCCTGATCTTCCCCACACAACTAATCTCGGTGCACCTATTTTGTAACAGCATAGCTGTGTGTTCTTCTCAGCTGTTAACAATAGCTTTGTAAGCAAATGTTGTGAGCCCTTATAGCTTTTTGATATGCCTATGTAGCTGGTTTTCCTTCCATTTCCCCTACTATGTGCCAGGTTACAGAAACACTTCCAAGCAGCAGATTCAGAAATAGAAAAAGTTCAAGGCCAGGTTTCACACCTGCAACCTTGCAGCTCTGGGCTGTTCCAGCCCTGAAGACCAGTCTCCTTATTATAAATCCAAGGCTTCCTCTAACATCCAGGTTTTATGTTCAGTAATTCCAAATGAAGTTCATGGTTTTTCACTTGTTTGATTGGGGCAGGAAGGGATGGGAGGAGGAGGGAGAAGGAGTACTGCATGGAAGCTATGTAACCATTACATGTATCACATTTTACTTTGAGGAAGTAACTCAACTGAGTGCCAGAGTAGTTGATGTAAATTAATTTATCACCCAATTTAATACACTGTCGTACTTGAATTCCAACAAACAAAAAAATTAAAAAAGAGCTACTCCTATTCAGCACTAACATACTATTCATACTTTGGCTTCTCTAAATACTTCAGTGGGTAATACAAGCTAGCACAAAGTTTTAAAGGGTTAAGTAGCAGTTCTAATGTTTACTTCTTTTAGAATTCTACACAAGAATCTGTTTTCTAAAGCACTATAAATATAATACTTAGTTTACAGCAGCATCAGAAAGCTGTGGCAGACACCCCATATGCCTCCTGAGTTCCAGAGTGGGGGCATAGGAGATAGACACCTTAGAAACCAAACAAAAAAGCCCCCCATATGATACTAGTGTGCTATGTCCATGTATATGCCAATGAGAAATTTTGACACCTAGAAGATATTCAAATAGAATAAGGCACCACGAGCAAGCACTGTGGCTTAAGTACTGTATTTTGGTTTGTTTAGAAAACAAGTTGTTCTGTAGTTCAACAAATTGCCATGCAAGACCCATTTCTTGACTCCAGGTGTGATTTATGCAACTCATGCTGACTCTCTTGGATGGACTGCATTATACTGCCTACCTTACACAGGACTTTTCTTACCATGTTGCTCTAGTAGCCCTGCAAACTAGTCTAATAATCTCTAAGTCTCTGGCACAGAAAAAGATTAAACAAAACAAAAAAACGTTTAATTTACTACAAGACAAGAAAAGTACATAAAAATTAAAATAAAATTGGGAGGGAACAGAACAGTAACTCTGCATTGCCCTCTAAAAGAAATATAAACAGAGCTCTCTTCTGATACATACTGACTGTCCAAATGAAAAATTAAGATCCAATGACATTTTTTGAAGAACAGAATAAACAACTCCCTGTTCTGGCTAACCGTCTTTCTCTCTCTGCATAGAGAGACAGAGAGAGAATGCAAAGTTGTTTGTACATAGCTGAGACTGTAAGCCACACAGTTTCTGCATTGCTACTTAATTCACTCTAAAATTCATTCAGATAGTGGGGGGGTGGAATAGAAAAGCTACTTCCAGGAAAAAAAAAAAAAAAAAAAAGAAAAAAACCCACACAAAACACACCAAATCCCATGTCTTAATTTTAGAAGGCAAGAAAGCTCTGGAAATGATCCTAATGTAAATCTCAGACAAATCTGCATTTTGCTGAAACAAGAACTTCGGGTTTAGGCCACGTATGAAAGTAGCTCAGAGTTCCCCATTAAGTCTAGTTCTAGATACCAAGATGTCAAAAAACTTGACAGTGAAAATTTAGTAACTGGCTTACCACAGAGGAAAGAAGTTGAGAGAAAAACAGACAGTATCATCTGTGACTTAAGTTTGTCTTTCAGGAACTGAAGATCCTTACAGTAGTAAATATAATACCTGAATTGTTTGCAAATAGGTTTAATCATCTAACTGCCACGTACAGGGAAAATCTATGCGCTATCAGAACTCAGTACAGCTAATTACTAGAAGGCAAAATAAAGATTTTTATCAAACATAGTGTGTGTTCTTCAGCTATTAGATCTATCAATATTTATGTCACTTACAGCCCTTTCTGGGTGGTTGCTGCATATGTACTGTGTGCAGTTAAGAAGCTTCCCAACTGTAAACGTGCTTTTAAAAAGAAAAGCTGGCCCAAACCCTGCATTTCCAATTCCAGCAGTGGATTCTGAAGCCTGTTAACTCCCTGGAGCAGCTGATAGTTAAAGACTTGTTTCCGCTTTTCTAACAATTTCCTGGTTTGCATAACAATCCTAAAAGAAACACACTCAAGAAGTTTTCCAGCACAGAGAGATTTTTGTCTCCAACATACTTCTAGTTTCAAGGCACAGAAAATATTTATATGTAATTACAAAAACTTTAGAGATATATTTGTCTACAAATATATTTACATATAAATATGTATCAGCTACTTGGTTTAAAACAAGATTATGATAATTTTGCCATATCCAGGAAATACAAAACACTAGCTTATGCCTGGTGCTTAACTCATGCCATTGTGAATAAAGAGGGGGGAGGGAAGGGGTTTAATGTTTAATTTCCTGTTAAAAACACACACAGGATAAAATCTTCCAAAGAGCAGTTATAAAACATGCATTTGTTAGCCAAGAAACTAGGTAAATATGGAACAAAGCCCAAGCTCACTTTTATTCCTTTCCCCCCCTCTCCAAAGAACAAAGTAACTGAAGGCCACAGCGCGTATTTGGAGGCACTGAGCTCTACTCAGTCACTAGATAATTAACCAGCCTAGCTGATTTACGCACCCTGTATCCATTGGGGGAGTTCCTCAGATAATGCAATGATGCAGTTGGGCTCAATGTACTGTATTGCCATGTATACCACACATGTGGCAAACAACCATTGTAGCAACTACTGACTACCTTACTGACACAACTATCCAGCTAAACAGAAATAAAATCAGTATTAGTAAGCAGTCAGGACGTACCAACAGCCAGTTTCTAGCAAAAACAGATTGAGAATACCGCTACCTTCAGTAGCAGCTGAAGACACTGCAGACAGCATTTTTTAGAAGTTACAAGGGGAAATACTATTTCCAGATCCTACTGAAACTCAGTGCCATCCATCCTGGAACTGTGACTTCACCTGCAGCAATTCAGCCTTGATCGCAGTTCTGCCATGCATAATGACATATTAGGTTATTCTGCAATTCACCACACTAGAACTCCCAGACAAATACCATATTTCTGTATCATATAACAATTACAGCCTTTAACAATCCCAGTCCTCCTCTTTGTTGAGATGCCAGAATTAGACAAAAATACAGACTGTATTTAGGAGAAATTAAATGTTTATAAGTTTTCAACAGTACCACTGTATTTTTGGATCTTACAATAAAAATAATCCATCAAATACTTTCTGTCTACTGTGTTAGGGTCAAGGTCAGATCCTCAGTGCACACCTTGCAGCATGGAATTGGAGAAGTTGTGGTACTTCTTATGACCTGCGGGGATTCACATTCAAAATTAGAAGTAAACAACTCAGAGTGGCTTCAATTTTGTTTTGTTTTTCAAATAAGGATAATTTATTATTGCAGATATAGCTCAAGAGCTTTCTTAGCTTTTGGTATCATATTATTCAAATTAACACAGCTTAAGCTTTTTAAATAGATGCACCTTAAACACCTTCTAGTCAAAGCATTTAGTTTCATATTTGATGCAAGAAAAGAAAGGCACAGAGATTACACATCTCTCTGGTGAATTAAATCTGATGGCAGGCATGCTGAATTTCTTGCAGACTCTTTGTAAAACAGGCTTTGAGACAATAAACAGCCCTGAGTTTATTTCTAAACCCTGCAGTTCACAGCTGTTGTAGGTATTTGTGCTCTTTCCTTAAGAAATCAACCACTGTTGACCACTGATTTAATGACAGTTCATTAGTGAATCTCATACTACTGCACGAGTTCAAAATTGTCCTGTTTATTTTCGCTTGCTGATAACTGGACTTTGTGCCCTGATCCCATGATACTTCATGTGAAAAGACAATTGACTAACAACATTAGGAGAGAAAAAGGGAATAGAGGAGAGAAAATCTGTAACACAAAATGAGCCCTGACTTGCCTTCTCCGTACTGTACGTACCCCCAAGCAACGAAATTTCAGGAAAATGATTATGTTTCTGGCCAGCAGTCAGAATATATAAGATGTTATACACCCTTTGCCTCACTGTATGTTGCCACTGCAGACTCCATGCAAAAGCAAGATTATCTTTTTTCTTTGCTTCTTAACAGTAAGGCAAGTTTACAAGTATTTACTGCTAGTTACACATCAAGGTATTAAAGATGCAAGTGAAGTAGTCGTATTCCCTAGTGCAGTGCTGACCTGAGCCTTTAATCCAGATGAATTTAACTGTAGAGTGCATTAGCTCTTCTCATAAAAGATTTGCTTTAATTTTAGTTCTCTCTCCATTTATCTTATGGCTGTGTAATCTTCAGTAGAGGTCAAAGAGATTTCCCCAAAGAAACAGGAGCTGCTTCTTTTTTAGAGGGAAAAAGCATATTGAAGACACTTTGTCGTACTTTTAAACATATGTCACAGAACAGTACTCTATGCTCTCCTTTCTCTGTAGCTCTCCTTGCTTCTTTACATGTTTCAGAGTAATTAAACGAGCATGCATATGCATGCACACACGTATACAAATGAAACATGAAATGAGAGCACCTACTGAAGATAGGATACACAGCCCATCTGCTGCAAAGGCTGAAATTATTACTAACATCTTACCATCATCCAGCTCAAGACAGAGATTGTAAACAGCCAGAGGCCTCTTAATACGTTGTCCTTGTCTTCTTGACTGCCTTGGTGGGGCATTTGGAGGAGATACTGACATAGAGATTGGCTCAGGGAAAGTGGCATCAGGCAGGGTTTTGAAAATCTGCAATCAAGAACACAAAGGGTGTTAATTATTTATCATGAAGAGCAACCTGTGTAATGCAACTGTAAACCATTATCAAACAACATTTGTTTTGGATTTCATTCAAAGCAGGCAGGAGCCAAAAATCCATTCCTTCAAGTTTGGGAGTATGCTGTGGGTTTTTAATGAGTGCTTTTAAAATAAATAAATAAATAAATAAAATATGAAAATAAGCAAGAGCACTGTCTACACATTAACCAAGCCGCAAATCAGTTAATCCAAAGACAAAATATTTGCAGCCATGCTTGCCAGCTGGGATGGAGGGGAAAGGGAGAAAGAGGGGTACTAACTTTATGAACCAGTAATTAAAAAGCTTTATAGCTTTAGCTAGGACCTATAATTTTGCCAGAACACCCATTTTAATTCTAAAAACTTGTGATATTATAATATCAGCCATTTTTAACAAACAAACAAACAAACTTTTGAAGACAGCAAGGGGAAAATTTTGAGGAGAGGGATTTTTTGTAAGAGACACCATAGTAACAAACCATGTGAGAATTTTTTCAGTTAACTATTGCATGTTGAGTCACATTTATATTAAATTATGATATTCACAAAGATGTATATAAAAAGGATTGCATTTCTTGTCATCATTTTATCTTTTGAGTCATGACCATTAGCATAACATCACTTTATACAAAATACCATGTCATTTCTCTCTGGATTAACCAGCAATACAGATTTGCTCAACCTCATAGCATTTCTACTTCAACTGTCACATACAGGGTACAGTCTAACGATGCTGATTTACTTCTAGAAAATTATCAGTATGCTGATGTACAATTTAACAGCAGCCTTTTACAAGCGATCATGGCAGATTCACAACAACAAATTAGCTTAACGTGTATTTCATCAAAGACAAACCAGCAAATAAATGAAAATACAAACAGCAGCTGTACAAGAAAAGCCCTGTGTCTGTAGGGCACCTTACAGCAAAGCAACATGGTAATATAACAAGATACAATGAAACGGTACATGGTGGTGGTCTACTCTGCAACTTCACATTGCCTTGTATCTGTATAGGAAGTGTTATAAACAGGAGACTCGCAATGAATCTTCGAAGGAGAAGCTTTTTATGAAGTAGAAATTCACGCAGAAAGTATAGAGACACCACAGATAACACTTTTTTGGATTATTACAGCACACATCAGGTACAGCATGAAGCTAAAAGCCAGCCATGCTACTCTACAGGTGAGAAAAATACCATAAGCATTCTGCGGTAAGGCACTCAAGACATCATGTTAACAGTATAAGAAACACTACATGCCATCACATCCTGTCCTGTTAACCCTGAATATTAGCACATGTAGAAATATGATGACCCAAGAACCCACGTATATACTGGCTTACAGCTGCTTAATCATCACTCTTGTACTGGCAGGTAGAAGACTCTGCTGGTACTCATCAGAAACACCATTTTCCATGAAAACTGTGGAAGAATGCTCATATTGCCAAAACTGGGCAGCAGTGGGCCACACATATGGTGTGCAAAGGAAAGCTCCAGTGGAGCTTTCCTTCCCAGTAAGTGAATGTTGCTGTGGGGGAGGTAAAATGATGTAATTTGAACTTCCCCATACCAGTGCTAAGAAAACTGGCTCCCACTCCTTCACATGCCTATGAAGAAGGGATTACGAGAGAGCGCCAAAATAGTGCAAGGAACTCTCTAAAAACAAAATGTTTATAAAGAAGGAAACAGTCCAACCTGGTTCTCCCCAGTACAGACACGGCAGCACTCTCAGACAGTGACAAAGCTCTAATTGTGCGCAGAGTGCTAAAGCCAATTCTTAAAACATGATGCAATATATAATAATGAAATCTAATGTGCACCTACATGGCACTTGGCTAACAGTACCACACTGCCCCCTTATGTGTAAATACAAGGCTAGATCGAGCAGTTTTAGGGATAAATATTTGCTTCTGAAAAACTCAGAAGTATCAAAACTTTAAATGCCATCTTTTTCCATGAACTAAGTGTTGCATTTGGGATCTCTGATAAATAACTCTCTGCCAAGAGGTTTCAGCATGTTGTTACTAAGTCACATTCCGCAGCTGTGTTTATTTGTACAGCCTTATCCACGCATCTCCACTGAAATTAATGATGGTGAGAAGAAGTATTCCCCAGGAGTACTTCATAAGAGATGAGCTTTCTTGTATGCATTCAGGTGACTTGCACAGGTTGCAGTGAAGTTCTTAGGTGGTTTGTCCTCGTCTTTCACAAATATTTCAATATACTCTTCTAAAACTACTAGCATGAGAAACTTTTAGTCACAAAAGCAAAACACAATCAAGAAAACCATAAAGGCGACCCTTATTCAATGATACTCAGTGCCATACAGGCAACAGGACAATGAATTGGAGACAAGTATGAATACAAGTAGATTTCTAATTGGAAGTAGCTGTGATGTGAAGAAAAAAAAAAAAGGTTGGTGGTTTGTTCTGTTTTATGAGGGAAAAACCTCTATACAATAAGCACGAGAAATAAGAAAGCAGTGGAGTGACACTTAAAACAGAGGCAGTCCAGCACATGCTAAGCTAACTTCATAGCGATACCAGCGGCAAACAGTCATGAGCTGCCCAGAATAGTTCTCTCTCCTCTAATAAAACAAAAGTTAGGGGTACCAAGTCTTCTCCTTCACTGTCAAGATAAGCATTTCACCTCTACTTTTATTTTTTTTAGTGGCAGAGCTGTACACGAATGTTTCCCAATAGCACTGCTCAGTGCAACCCAGTGCTACGCTACCCAGTCACAGCGCTAGGCTGATGACAGGCAGTTTAAGTTTCCTTCTGCAGACAAGACACTCAGGCGGGCATCAGGCCCATCCCCTATTTTATCTCATTCTGCTCTCGACCTCTTGTTATAACAGACTGGTAGAGTTTCATTTCTGGGATAAGGTCAATAAGTAGTATATTGCTTTCTAGGGAGCAGAAAGCTCCTGAGTAGCATGAGGCCACCTGTTCTCCACACCCACCGGGACCAGGGCAAGGGTCCACACAAACTCCATCCTCTCACTCCTACGTTTCTCTGATGCAATGTTACAAGCTGTAGGACGTTTTTCATTATCCCCACATTCAACATCTGTCTCCACAGAGAAGAAAGGGATTCCTGAAAGAAATATTTAGATATGAACTGGAGAGAATGCAAGCGCTGAACTATCTGCAGAGCAAATTGAGACTAACCGTCATACTCGGCAATGAAATCACCAATTATCATGAGCTGCCTTGCAGGATTCCAACACACACAAAAACAAACAAACAAAAAACCCCAACAAACCCAAAAACCCACACACACAACCACAACCAGAAAGATCGCTAGGATTTTTTTTTTATACAAAAGAAACAGGAAACATCCTGCCCTCACGTGTTGCACAAAAAGCTGTATTTGGGGTCATTTTTGCTCTTTCAAGCAGCTCAGATTTGTCTTCATCCCTACTTTGTTATTTTCTTTTTGTCTTTTCAGTAGGAAAATAAAATCCAGTACAGCCCATCCATAACTAGACCTGTTTTTTCAGCACAGAAATCTCTTTCTGTTGCTGGCCAAAGCTACAGTTCACACCACAGTTTTGCAAAGGTGAGCATCTGAAAAGCAAGCAGAAGGTCAACCTCTGCCCTAAGAAGTGCACATACAGCGTTCAGCTTCTCTTTCTTGCTTTATTTTCACTTAAATAGACAAGTACTTGTCCTCATGCCTTAATGGATATTTGTCTGCTGCACTGATAGAAGCATTGTAATGTCTGCCTGAGAATGGGGGGATGGAGGCACGCTCTATTTCAGTTGTGGGGAGAAAAGTTTGTTGGTTTTGGTTTTATTCAAATTCGCTTCTACTCTTATTAATTAAATGCCACTGAAGTATAAATGTTTCACAGCTATTAAGACGCCTGCTGTGAATGACCTGTTGTCAGAAGCACACTGTGTATGCACAGAAGATGGAATTCAAACTTATACACACACAATGTGAGCATCTGAAATGGTACTAACATTGTTGTGTTTTCAGTGACTTGCACAACAGCACAGGACCATGCCTCACTAAGTTTCGGAATATCTTCTTGCACTGTGAACTGTTGCCATCAGATGCATGGCAAGGCAACCACACATATCCAATTGGATGGAAACTTTCCCATGGAAGAACAGGATTGGAACATGCTATTTAATAGAAGATCTCTTTGCTACTCCAAAAAAAGCCTCCCTTCAAGTAAAAGATCTACCACCATCACTCATCTGGATCGCAGAAGTTACCACAGCTTAGACTAATGCCTGAATAAAGACAAGAATGAAATCTGCTCATTGAATTACCTCATTCAAGAAGCAATAAAAATGTACTAAACCAACCTCAAAGTTTAAGGACTTCACAGTCACATCCAGCGTTACACAGTTTTTGAGACTGTGGCCAAGCTGCATAAGATTTATAGAATATCAGTTTTCTACAATTTAGTTTTCAAAAGCACTTGCATCCTGCTATTGACCTGCTTGAGGGCAAACTCAGAAGCTAAGTGAAACAATTTACATATGGGCGAAGATTAACACATGTAGGACTCAAACATTATCAAGCAACAAATCCGACTGTTAGTCCTATCCCAGTTAGTCCAGTATTTTAAATGGTTGGTTAGGTCTGATCTTACATAAAAGCAGAATTTAAAACTGCACACTGACTTAAGTGGTGGATCAGTCTTCAAGCCTGCAGTGTAAAAGTTACAACAAGTAAGATGAGACTCTTGTCAAACAATCTAAAACACTGGTATGTTTGACATATTCCTCTCTACGCAATAGCACAAAATGGATACTTTACAAGGCTAAACAAACCACAAACCACCTTGGATATACACAGGTAATAATAGCTCTATTTGGAGCAGTGAGCCCAAGACCATCCCTACATAACAACCATTCCAACTCCTAAACCTGCGTCCCACAAAGTCTATGGAAGCATTTCTTGAGAATAATGAGCCAAATGCAACATATTATCATACTCTATTCTATCAGCAAATCCACATGGAAGCACTCCAAGGAATTTTGCCAGATTCCCCTTGATCTGCAACAACAGTGTTGGACTCTTAGATCCTGAGCTCTTCCTAGAGCTGTTTTCAGAAATTCAAAAAACCCACGGCTGGGAGGATTTAACTTGGCCTATTCCACAAGTTTATGACTAGATGTATAGTTGTACATGGAAATGTAGATTAGATTCTGCTGCTACAAGAGAATACTGATCTGTTCGTTCTGGTCTCAAGCTGAACTAATTAATGAATTTCAGTATGTTTGCCAGGAATCACTTTAGGAAAAGACCCAGACATCAGGTCATCTCTGTCTGCTTTGTATCACTGGGGTAATTAAAATTTCCTTCAAAAATCAGTGGGAGGCAAACAGCAAGGACACAGTGGGATGAAAAAGAGGAGAGAAAAAACTGGAAGCTTAGTGATGAAGCTAATGAGGATAAACTTATAAAAAATAATTAACAGCTCAAAGCTGTGCCATGATTTTGTTGCAAGACAAAACCCCCATTCACCCTCATAACACCTACCACACAGAACACGCATCAATTTCCTTTGAATACATGAACAAGAATCAAGAGTACCAGAAGTTGCTGTCTAACGCAGAGAAGGCTAGAACCTGCAAGGTATTCCAAATTCTTTGAAATTTGGCTAGTGGTATAGCTGCCACTACTACAATCATATTTTTTAGAGAACAGTTATTTCTCGAGACAAGAAAACATCAGTACAAGTTTTTATTTGGGTGATTTCTCTTCAATACATACTTGATTTGCAGTTGGTAAATTAAAAAAAAAAAGAAACCACCACACAAACACCTCAACTAATGTTTATTGAGCAATATAAAATGCCATCCACCTAGACCACATATACTGCTCTGCCCTTATACATTTTATGGCTATGGTACTCCTTCCACTTCCATGACAACTGGCTATACTGTATCAAAGAAGAGTTTATAAATTAGCAGCTGATGGGATAGCGTAAGAGAAACTTATCATCACCATGGTCTTTTCTTGACTTAGATTTTTTTCAATGTAATGTAAACCTAATTCAGGTTAGATCCAGCAACAGGTACAAAAACAAAACACACACACACATATATATATACACACACATGTATATATTAGAGACATAAATGCTCAAAAAAAGAGGCCAGCTGTCTTAGTGGTTCACAGTGTGCTCTTACTCCAATAGATTTTCTAAGCTTTTTTTCCTCTCAAGATAATGAAGACAGTGGTTGTGCCATCCTTTCTGCCATTTTCTGTAAACATAAAGCAACAATGTCTTTTATGGCAAGTTATAATTTTACTGTAGATATAAGCATTTCAAGAAGCGCAAGGTGAAAATAACCATCTTAAAATACACTGTGGTAGCTCAGTCACTAATCGTAACCATTAGGCACTAATTGTACGCTAACTGTAATCTATTTTTTAACAGTAAAACACACATTCGATAAGATGAACAGTTCTAGATTTTTTTATTTTCTTATTTGAAGGGATTGCAGGAACTAATCAGAGCTATTAAAAGTTTAATCATAATAGAAATTACAAAACATCAACTTCTGGAGAGCTAGAACAAAAGTTTTATTTCAAAACTGATTTCTGCACCAATTCTAACAATTTTATAAAATTTATAGTGTACCGAAATCTTTTAAAAAAGACCCTTTGTTACTGTAGTTTCTCACTTTTTTGCATTTTACTTTACTATGGACAATGCAGATCAACCTGTTTCATTTCTGGTTTTGGTCAACATGATCCATCTCTTCTTGCGGTTCTCAAACACATGATTCAACAAATATAAAATACATGCACTAGAAATTCTTGACATCTAAACAGAATCTGTGTACAGTGTACAAAAAGTGATAAAGTTTATTATTTTTAAAAATCGCATTAAATATTTCTGAAAAAGGTTTACAAAATCTTCAATAAAAATTATCAACAACTTAATTAGAATCCTTAAGTAACTTACCTCCTCAAGGTTACCACTGTGTCCACTCCAACACAGGTGTGCCTGCCTTGAAGCAGTTATCCTGACATCAGCGCTTCAGCATCTATATACTGTAAAATATGATTTGCTGTGCACTGGCTTCTATGAGATTGCACAGGATGGAGATTTTCTGAGGCTTTCAATTTTGGGGCTTGAATGCCACTACAAACCACAGAACACCTTACATAATATTTACAATCATTACATTTGGGGGAAAAAAAAAAATCAGATCAAGAGTTGAAAGGTATCTGAAGCTAAGCTTCTAGAGGGCCACCAACCAGAAAGCATCAATAATGCTCTTGATGTTGCCTGGCACACTCTAGTTACAGTGCAACAGAGGATGCAGCCTGAAAAGTAACTGGGTGTAAGTCAAAACTAGAAACAGGAAACATCCTTGGCTGTGAGGCAAACCACAAAGCTAAACAAACAAACAAACAAATAAATAAATCCATCCAAGACAGCCTTTTCTTCATTGCAAAGATATCATTTGCTGAGACCATCTGCCTAGCAGCCTGACTACCCATAACCAAATGAAACACTCCTTTTAGGGATTTGTGGACACTGTTGAGTCTCAATCTCATATTAAAAATGGAATATCTGCTATCTGCTCCTCTTAATACCAAAGGAACTAGAGCTCTGGACAAAATGCAAACTATGAGAGTTACAAAAGAACCGAGGGAATTTTCAGACAAACCTGATGTATCTGTAGACCCTAATAGCCACTCACTTGGCCTGACTACCCTGAACCATGTAGTTCAACTTTTGAGCTTTAATGAAGAAATTAAAACATAGCCTGCAAAACATGACATTACAGTCTGGAGGACAGCTGTGAAAGGATGAAAGAGAAAAAAACCATACCAAGGTTAAAAACGTGTGTCCTTTGATCGCTTGCGAATTACAAGTTTGTTGACTCAGCCTTTCTAAAAGTAGCACTCCTGATACAAAGACTGCAGCTTCCACGGTATCACATCTCGCTCCATCTTTTAACAATTCATGAGAAGAATGCTCCTGATAGCAGTCCATTCACTGCTATCAACCAATCCACTTTATTCATTGAAGGCAATGAGAGAGTTAACCATATACCGGGCTTGAAATACCTACACATTTGTCCACTGCACCAGCAGAAACAGCAGATTCACCTTCTCTTCTATGCTCATCTACTGTAACTCACACCAAGGAGAGTATTTTAAAGAGGTTGTCCTTCGCTGTTACAGCTACACATAATAGCTTTGTGTATCTTGTTTAGTTACAGGAAATACTTAAAAAAAAAAAGCTTTCAAATTAAAAGATTAAATACTCAATCTAATTACCTAGCTTCCTTAAACATAACATACTCCTAGTTACTAAATGGAAAATAGTGCAGAAGGAGAATGTTTGCACTTATTTTCTCTTGAAAAGAGTGTGAGAAGTCCTGAGCAGATAAGAGGCGGCACTTACAAACCTAAATCAGGGGCCAGCAAAAGCAACACCCATGGCCAAACACACCACAGGTAAACATGATCTCCCCTTCATTTGTAATAAATATACATATAAAAATTTATACACACGCACAAATACAAATAAGTATGTATGTCACACCTAGTTTTCTAC
Organism: Sagittarius serpentarius; assembly: GCA_034782735.1. Lineage (NCBI taxonomy): Eukaryota > Metazoa > Chordata > Aves > Accipitriformes > Sagittariidae > Sagittarius > Sagittarius serpentarius. Next base: position 22,515,244 of record JAVKLA010000007.1, on the reverse strand, counting down.
AAAATCTATGAACAGAAATATAAATAAGTATATAAAGAATAAAAACCTACATTTGACCCCCTATCACATTGTCATTGTACAAAGCATCAGAATGAAATGTCAAGATCCTTGCAAATGACACTGTTCCAACTGTAGCCAACCACACAGCCTCACCAGTATTTTCTCCTCCACAGATTTCCCTGCTGCCGTTACAAGGATTTATATCGTCATTGCTTTGTACAATATTTTCTGCTCTTTGTTTTTGTTAAAATATATTTTTTTTTATCTTACATTATGACTGTAGGGTCTTTGGAGGCAAAGAACATATTTTTCATTTGTATGTCCAGCACCCTCTGCAATGAAGTACTGATGCTTCATTAGTGTAAATGGCATGCACATGAACATATTGGAAATAAAATATTATCAGCTTACTGCCACATCTTGTTTATTCAAAAATCTGTTAAATGGTTTGAAATACAGTAACACCTCTGGTAAGGCAAAAGCTTACAAGAATTCTGGAGAGTACATACAAAGACACAAGCACATACTGCACTAACCATCAGCAATGATCAGGCAGGATGGCATTCAGGTCAGTTTAGCCAATATAAAGGAAAAAAAGTTTGTAAATTCAATATTTCACTTAGCATTGACAGCTGCAATAAAGTATAATTCTTACGTCACACAGCTTCTGCACAAGAATTTACCACTTAAACTCTTCAGAAGTGCAACAACTTTTCCCCTCTCCATGCCCCCTGCAGCATTTCACAGAATATTTTCTTTGACTAACAAGGTTTTATTTAAGAACATCCATTTTAGCATTCTCCATAAGGACTTCTCTCTTGCCTCCTCCTCCACGCATGCAAGCACAGCACCCTGACCACCAAGACCAAAGCAAGTATTAGTCAACTAAATTCCACTCCCTTATCATAATTTCTGTTTACTTACAGAACTTGCCTGTGGGCAGTGAAAGATAAATCTGTATCACATGGAAATCTATCTGGACTTTTGTAAGGCCTTTGACACAGTTCCCCACAACGTCCTTCTCTCTGAATGGGAGAGGTATTGATTTGATGGGTGGACTGTTCAGTGGCTGAGGAACTGGCTGGATGGTCGCATCCAGAGGGTAGTGGCCAACGGCTCAATGTCCAGATGGAGACCAGTGACAAGTGGTGTCCCTCAGGGGTCCGTACTGGGACCAGTACTGTTTAATATCTTCATCAATGACATAGATGGTGGAATTGA
>JAVKLA010000007.1:22478255-22511631 GCA_034782735.1 Sagittarius serpentarius | reverse complement strand
TGAGGAGTCCTGCCCCTGAGGAGGAAGGAGCAGCAGAGACAAGGTGTGAGGGACTGACCCCAACCCCCATTCCCCGTGCCGCTGGCAGAGAGGAAGTAGAGAAAACCAGGAGTGGAGGGAGGGGTGGGGGGAAGGTGTTTTAAGATTTGGTTTTACTTCCCATCATTCTTTCTTTGATTTGATTGGTAGTAAATTAATTTGGGGGGTTTCTTCCCCCAAGTTGAGCCTGTCTTTTCCCCGTGGCCATAATTGGTGAGTGATCCCTCCCTGTCCTTGTGTTGACCCACAAGCTTTTCGTTGTATTTTCTCCTCCTCATCCCACGGGGGGGAAAGAGTGAGCGAGTGGCTTCATGGTACTTTGTTGCCTGCTGGGCTTAAACCACGACATCTAGAAAAAAAGATATAATTCCTGAAAACTGTAGATCTCCCCTGTGGCAGTGGGAAGGAAGGTCAATAATTTAGGAGAAAAACAAAATTCTCACAGAGAAATCGCAACATCTCTTTTCACAAACTAAGAAATACACCGCAACCAATTACCTATTTTCATCTCTTCACCTCTTTTTCAAAAAAAAAAAAAAAAAAAAAAAAAAAAAAAAAAGAAAACCCACAACCAAACAAGCAGGTTCTCCACACAGTACCATACACAACACAGTGAGCCTTAGAGTGGCTGGTCACCTCACATTTCAGCACATCCATACAAACATTGCTGTCTCCTCACATGGCAGCAATATCAAAAGCTGATATCCAGTGCCCAAGTTACACAGGGTCTGTGACACAGAGCCTCTCCACAATCATAATCCCAACTACCTCTTGAATACTGTCTGCATACCGACCCTTCTCTTCCGTTTTTCCGTCTCCAATTTCGGAGCTGTGACCATGAGTATATGCAACAGTAAAACTGACAGCATCCTTGTCTCTGCTGCGAGACTACCTCCACCAGAAGTACTTCAGTACTTTTTGTTATTCACTTGCCTGCTCAGCTCCTGCTTTTCTGTCTTAAGTGACTCAACAGAAAACCTCCATTCAAAGTCCACAAATGGAATACTAAAATTAATTAGTCTGTTCCAACAGCAAAGCAAAGGTACAGGAATTGCCTACAGGACGCAGGGGTTTTTTCCTCAGCTGTTGCACACAAACATTGGCTTCCTTTTTCAAGAGGAGTGCTATTACCCTCTTCTGAGCAATTCTTGAAGACTCATTTCTTGAGGGAAAGCCATACATAAAAGGCTGGGACTGGACAGAAGGAAGCTCCTGCTCTGGTCAGAATAATCAGTGTAGTATCTATCATGTTAAGTCTTTCCCAGAGATCCACAGGAGACTAGATCACATGTGCCTTCTTTGAGAAGCAGACCAGCTGCTCCACTCCCTGCACAAACAGGCTGCGTTGATCATTACCTCGTGTTTCAACAGCACTGATGCACTTTTTGATGATGGTGAACCCTATCTTATCCAATTGTGCACCTACAAGGAAAAAAAAAGTTTGAAAAGTTTTAAAGCACCATTACAATTATGTCTTTCACTGAAAAATAAGGCTGGACTTCATCACATAGCTAGTACTTCTCAGGCAAAACTAAATATTCTGGAACAGGAATACTTCATCACTTTTTCTAGATAAATTCCCTTTTTCTCCTTCACAACCCTGTCTAGCTCAAGTAAAGGCTCATTCTGGTGGTAGTGGCTTCGCTGAATCTGTTCACAGCAGCAGCCTTTGAAGAATGGGATCCCTGATTAAGTACATATGTTGGCAGATGCAAAATGGAATTTAACAGTACTTACTGCAACATCAACAACATCTGAGAGAGTTAACCAAATGGGACAAGGAAGTACTTATGATGAAAAAACATAATCATCAACAGCAGGGCTTTTACTGAGTCCTCCCCCAAGCCAACAAAATTCCCACACTAAAGATACAGGACACATGTATATCATTTCACAGCAGTTAATGATCTGACTACATAAAAGCAGATGCATTAACAGGACAACAACTGAGATCCAGCATGCCTTTGTTGTTCCTGTCTTATTCTTTTTCTTCACATCAAAACTTCATTTAAAAGTTTATACTGCAAAACTATCCTTCCCCCAAATATCTGGCCTTCTTACTCTTGGGGACCTGGTCTTGCACCACAAAAACAATAATCTGTGGAAAAACTTCTATTAATAACACCAGAATCCAGCTTTAACCAACAATTAAAAAAAAAAAGCAAGCATAAATTGCCTGATAACACAAGAAGTATAACTGTTTTCACTCATATACTTTGCTAACAGAAGAAAGCTAACATCGTTTAAAGAAAGCCATATCTTCTGCTTCCATATTATTGTTAACATTTTAAATACATGCATTCAGGTTTTTTTCTGACCTTTATGTTCACCTGTGATTGGTTTTAAAACCATACTTATGCATTCTAGCAGATGTGTACACATAATCTGGATTAAGAAATTATGCTGAATTTACAGACAAATTAACCCTTTTTTGAGTCAACTTCAAGCATGAAGTAAATTAGCAAAAACAATCAGACTGTTTCTCTAGCTCATGTCCAGTCCTACAACTCTTACATATGTACTAAACTGCATTACTGTGAAAACCCTATAATTACAAAATCCAGAAAGTATATTCAGAACTCAAGATTAAAAATATTTAATTACAATGGATCCACAGAAAAAGATTTACCTTTGCCTTTCTCAATTGTAAAATGTTAACAAAAATGAGTTTTAATAGTAATTCAAATACTTACTTCCCTCTCGTTTTGCATTTGCTCTATTCAAATTGATGAACAGCTAATGCAAAAAAAGTAAAAAGAAATAAATTATTTTAAATAATTTTATAAAGCCAGAAACAAGACACCCCCAATCTTATTGCCCAGCAGGCACAAATACAGCTGCTCACAGCTAGAACATACCACCCGTAACTGCAACAGCTCTAACAGCAGGACCAGAAGTCCGTCCCCCTCAGAAAGTAGATAATTACACTTTTTAAGGAGTGACATTTTTAAAAAATTCTCAACAAATACAGTTCTTTGGGGAGCAGAACATTGTTAGTTATAGCCACTGAAATTAACTGTGATTTACATATTCCATGTTCCTGTGTTTCTCTGCAGGTTAATTTCCCCACAGTTCAAGTTCACTCAAATTGTTGTGAACTCTTCCACGAATCCTGGGAGTTATGTCCCTGCTCAGCATTCCCAGAAGCTGTAAGCTTACTGGGGAGTCCAGCTCAGACAACATGTGATGTTAATAAACACCTCTGCAGATGAAACAAGATTTTTACAACAATGATGTCAGTAAAATCTACTGCTAAAATCCCCAGTAGCCAGCTACTGGGCACAGACACATGGTTGTGTCACTGACTAGAAAAACCCATTATTTTTGGCCCATAAGATCAATATAATATTTATGATCATAAGAATAATCTGCAGTATGTTTCAATTCTGCAGTTCAGACCCATTTCCCGATGTGAACCAGAAATTAAGCAAATTCAAGTACAATCACATTCCCATTAACAAGGATTTTTTGGATCTAGTTTAAAAAAAAACCCACAATAGTAATGCCATATAACTAACTCAAGCAAGTCTTGCCACTGGAATGCAGTATGTCAGCATAAGGCTAAGGACACATGCTTATACTAGACATTTTCTAGAATATCAATATAATCATTGTGATGGGAAACCATTTCCAAAAATCAGTGCTGTCATTACAATGAAAAATAACTCATATCAGCATTAGCAGTTATCTACGCTGAGCGTTACCAAGTTACTCATCTCTCCCGAGTTCTATTTCACTGTTACTCTTTCTTCATTGAATCTATCTCTTTGCAAACTATGTAATCCCAGTTTATTAAAGTATAAAATGGGATCAGGAAGCAGGGGGTGAGAGAATTTCTCCATTACACTATAAATGAGTATAAAAAAAATGACGCTTACAGCTTCTTTTCCATCTAAGGCTTCCATCCACAGCTTCCTGTCTTCCTCAGAAAACGCCTGCATGGTCACAGGAACTCCAGGCCTGCAAATGCACAGAGTAACTGCGTTCACCAGGACCTAAAAAAGTCTTGTCAAATTCTACTTCCAACTACAAGTAAAAGCCCTTTGTCCTAAAAGTCAGGGTTGGGTTTTTTGCTTAATTACTGAACGCTGCTCATCTTTTAAAATAAAAGGTATAGAACTGATACACACAGGAGGAAATAGGGAGGACAGGAAGGAAAAAGAATGTAATCTGCAAAATATTTATTTGAAATAGCTCATTGTTGATGGCTTGTTGATTCCAACACTAGCTGGGAGTTACTGAGTTTTCTGAATTCTAAATAAACTTGCTCTTTCATTGCTGTGCTGTTACGTAAAAAATGGCTTTTGTCAACTTATTCTACGTGTAGTCTTCAGCTTTAGAGCATCTACAATGATTATAGTTTTCCAGTAAATATCTTATAAAAAATAATCAAGTCAATGCAGTATCTCATTACAAAACTCCACTATTATAACCTTCCTAAAAAGCAAGGATAGGCAACTGTGGGATGTGGGGATTAGTGAACAGATATTAACATAAATCTACTTTTGTGTTTATATAACAGGAAACTAGAAAGAGTAATTGTGTGGTCCAACATAGTATATAAAGCAAGAAGGGTTAAAAGCAGAACAGGTTATTTGGGTAATTATTTTTCTGCCAATTAAAAAAAAAAAAATCATTCTATTCAGCCTGCCAATACTTTCGGCAAATTTGTAAATCTCATTATATAGAGATGGATAGAAACAGAGAACTAATTCGTAACATACTCTCTCCCTCTTTTATATTAAATCTATGTTCAAGTAGCAAAATAGCTGTAGGGGAAAATGTTATCTAAAAACAACAGCACAGAGAAAACCAGCACAAACCCTACTTTTACTTAAAACTGTAACACTCTACACACCATGTTCATATTTTTACAACTAGAGACTTTTCTATTTCATTTTCACCTTGCCATAAATTTTATCAAACCACACAATTTAATTGCAGTGTAGAACCCTATAGGTACAAATACCTCCTGCTCAAAATCTCTTTTCAGACAACATGTGAGGACAAGGCATGCACACGCCCTCTAGCAAACCAGTCTAAACTCAGGAGACCCAACTATAACTTGAAAATGGCAGCAATCAAGCAAGTCATTCTCTTGTGATTAGTTAAAGCAAGGAGACTATTAAGTCATAAAAATGGAATCTCTTACTATTCTCAGTGATAAGAGCTCTTACGAGTGGGTGAGGGAAGCCTTGCCTTAATTTCTGTAATTAATAACCTTTATGACTAAAACAAGCTAATACTGGTAATAGTAATAACAGTAAGCAAAGCAGCTTCTCAAGTAATACCAGCTTTTTTCAATGCAAACTGGTCTGCTAGTAGCACAGAGCTGCAACCATCATAAACACACAAACTTCATCACTCAGTAAAAAAAAAATACTCTAAGTAATTAGCTAAATTAACTAAAAAAAACCACATGCTGATTTGTTTTTTTCTTGTCTACTTTCTTTTACTAGTTAAAACTAAAACCAAATGAGTTACTTTTATGCGGGCAAACTTTCCTTCTTTTCACTAAAATTATAACTGTCAAGGTATCAAAGAATATCACCTAGAGGCAATACATCAAACTCAGTATATGCTGCATGAAACTTTCTTTATTTGTCTTCAAATTAAAGTCAAAAGAGACAAAGCCTTCCTTCCTCCTTGTCCTGTATTGGTAAAATTAAAATCTAAGTAGTATTTGAGAAGGATAATGCTCTTTATCAATAGAAAGTCTTCTTTCTACCCCAAAAGACCCCTGCTGTCTCCTTAAGATTTAAATTTCCCTACATTTACCACTAGTCACCTCCAACTAAACATGATGGAGTACTAGAAACAGAAAAAACACCACTTTCCAGAAATTTAGCTGGGATTCTAGCACCCTCAGAGCTGACAGACATAAGTATCAGAATTTAAAGAAAAAAGAATCATCTCAGCTTTCTTTTTAAAACAAAAGTCTATAAATATTCAGCTAGCTCCAAACTATGCTCAAGTCACATGCAAGGCTGAACGTTTGCTGCTGAAAAGTCCTTCCTAAAATTTTACAATCTTGCCTCCTTCCACAGCACAGGAACAAAGAAAACCCCCTGGCCAGCCATCAATCTGTATGTTATTTTTTAACCTGGACAAGTCGAGGGATAAGCGTGCCCTGAACTGATACCAAGGAAACAAGCTAATGGCCTGCAGCACAGAATAATCTCCATGGGAAAATCTCAGTATTATACACATATATTATTAAAAGAAAAATGTCTGATATCAAGGTCACAGTGGACCAGTTATGTCTATTACATCTGGGCAGAAAGATGGTTTAGATTTTTCCCACTTTTACCAGAGAAGAGAATGAAAAAATTTTTTGCAGGATCAAGGAAACACTGCTTTCCATCCACCTCTGTTCAAACTACAGATACCCTGTTGAGCAGAGATGACACACAGAGGGGAGCAGTCTGACATTTCTCATGGTACTTTCTTAGCAACTTTATCAGACTCAGTTTGAAATCTGTTATTCATACTGACCAATACACTGACCCAAGAGGAGCTGATGTCAAGAGTTTGTATCTTTACTCCCTATCCTACTGTTGGGACACAGTGTTAGAACAGTTAAAACACAGCTTCCTCAAATCAAAAATGCAAGTTCAAACCATGCTGTAGACTTGTGACAAATGCTACCTGAGCTGTAAAAGAGTATCTTGTCATCTGCCACGTGAGCTGGAATTTTTCAGATGCAGTGGTAGCTTTGCATTTCTTTACCCATTGCTTGTTACAGAAACAGGCATGCCTCAGACCACGCAAGCTAGGCATAGCCTCTGACCTAAGACTGCGCACATGCATATGATCCTTATCACAGAAATATTTGCAGACCACTAGCACTCATAGGACAGAGAGGCCTGACAGCATTGGTCACACTGCATTTAAAGTGAAGGGCACTGAATTTGATTGGAGAAAAACAAACACTATTAAAACTTGAACACCTACCACATGATAAATTAGAATGTAATTAATTGGTATAAGTAAGGAGCAAATGTATTGGTTACAAACCAATTTGAAATAAAGCAACAAAACGGTGGTCTTTCAAAAAGACAGTGGCAACAACGTTCAAGATGGCACTGGATGACTAACACCAGCCACAAAAAGCCTCAAAATCCCAATGATTTTATTTTCAGTCTGAGAATCCAGCATAAACCCTCAGCAATATGTCATTTTGGAAAGCAGATTTGTGATACAATATGGTCATGACTGTATGAATTATTACTGTGATCAGTCTTTCACTATAGCTATACATACTTCAATTTAAGCCAGCTTTCTTCACTATAATAACAGCAATTTGTAATAGTTTCTCTAACTTTTTCTATGTTTTTCTTTTATGTGAGTTCAGACAATGTCCACATTTCAGTTTAGATCTTCCCTGCTTCTGCTACACACAACTGAGGTAAAATCCAGTGAGCCACAGCAGTGCTTGCCTGCTCCTCCAGTCACTACTTCCCATTGGTAGTCTGAACAAGCATTGAAAAAGTAAGAAGAAAACACACAACAGTAATATTACAGTAATGTTAACTAGTACTTAGAAGGAGTCCTTTCTAGTGTGTTTCACCAGCTTACCTGTCTGAAGCTTCTAAGTCAAAACAGAATCGCCTGTCGATAGTATCTGTATTTCTTTTGGTACAATACGTAAGGATGAAGAGTTCCTCATCACCCTGTGGAAAGAAAGTTTTTATATGCTTGACCCAGTAATTGAAAGCTTCAGTAAGCCAGGTATACAAAACAAGAAAGGTAAATTTACATTAAAATAACAGCAAAAGCTATACTGAAAACCGACAATTGCAAAAGAATTCACTCATGGTTGCCGTTCAGGTCTCTGCACAACAGCACATAAATTCCATGGTCATTTATGGGACATAAACGCAAAAATATTGAGTCCATTTTAGCTGGTACTTTACAGCATAACACAGTACCCTAGTAATTTAAACTAAAAAAATATTTTTCTATAAAGATTTTGCACACATTAAAATATAAGCACACGAGTGTGAGAGACTTCTCCCATCTTATGTCAGACACAGCGCTTTCTGTAGTAAAGGCTATTGCTACAGTAACTAGAACAAAGTGTTCTTTACTATCTGTAATCTGTCTTACAGAACCAGTCCTTTCTTCAAGACCAACCAACACTAGGATCATATTTTACCCTTAAGTATTCAGAAATCAAATAAACTCCTCTGTGAATGCTGCATGAGTTGTATCAGATTTAATCAGGATTAACAGTACATTTTAATTATTTGTTGTCCTACTCAACATCTCCAGACACAGGAGGTTATCACTGAAGGAGTAACTGCATTGTGGGTTTCAAAATGGGAGATCTTTTAATACAGCAAAAATGGCTTCATAAGTGTTTAGAATGCTGAATGCTTACACACATACTATATTAACTAAAATGGCTTACTACAATTAGAGTAAATCAGGATAAAAAATTCATAGAAGTACTGAAATGATTAAGGAAGCCAAATGCCACTAATTTTCAGTATGGCAGTTTTTCAAGAGCTTTTGAAACATTCTTCCAAATTCAATGTATTTGTAAATATACAGAGCCCTCAAAATGATGAAAGACATCTCCTCTCTGCTCAAACTAATGGGATATAATACCTGGATAAAATTCCAACAACGTGATTTTCTAACCAAATCTGAAGATAAGGCAGGGTGCTGCATTTACAGGAATATTGACTTAAGCATTATTTCCCAGCTTCAGATATCCTTTTTCCTTGCAACAAAATGCATTTCATCCATATTAATGAAGTCATTTAACGAGTCATCTCTGAAGGTGCTGAGCACCCTCAATTCCCAGCCATTTCAAAAGGAATTAAAGCCATTTAAAGACCAACAGAGTCTTGGGTCTTGAATATTTCAGATGGTATCCAAGATATCTGCAATTACATTCAGTTGTCAGTACAAATTATATTCCTATTAAAATCCTCTTTTCTAGTCCCTCTTCTAGTACTTACATCTCTGATGAAAACCTGACTGGAGCATGTAAGAAAGAAATTTCTAAGTCTATTATATTTTCCTGATTTATAGTTTAACAAGTTAAATGCCTCATGGATAAATGAGATTCTAAATGGTTGTCCTGGTTTTGGCTGGGATAGAGTTAATTCTCTTTCTAGTAGCTGGTATAGTGCTGTGTTTTAGGTTTAGCATGAGAAGAATGTTGATAGCAAGAAGTGAAAACATGAGGGTGTTAAGTCCTGTTGTCGTGGTTTAACCCCAGCCAGCAACTCAGCACCAGGCAGCCGCTCACTCACTCCCCCCCCACCCAGTGGGATGGAGGAGAGAATCGGAAAATAAAGTAAAGCTCGTGGGTTGAGATAAGAAAAGTTCAATAGAACAGAAAGGAAGAAACTAGCAATGACACTAATAACAACAAGAAAGTGACAATAATAATAAACGGATTGGAATACACAAGACAAGCAATGCACAATGCAATGGCTCACCACTCCCCGACCGATGCCCGAGCCACGCTCCTTCTACCCCACCAAGCTGGGCATGACATCCCATGGTATGGAATACCCCTTTGGCCAGTTTGGGTCAGCTCTCCCAGCTGTCTCCCCTCCCAACTTTCTCGTGCCCCTCCACAGCCTTCTTGCTGGCTGGGCACGAGAAGCTGAAAAGTCCTTGACTCAGTCTAAACACCACTTAGCAACAACTGAAAATATCAGGGTGTTGTCAACCTCCTTCTCATACTAAACCCAAAACACAGCGCTGTACCAGCTACTAGGAAGACAACTAACTCTATTCCAGCCAAAACCAGGACACCCGTTTACACTAAGTCAAGGGTTTTTCAGCTTCTCAGGCCCAGCCAGCAAGAAGGCTGGAAGGGCACAAGGACGTTGGGAGGGGACACAGCCAGGACAGCTGACCCGAACTGGCCAAAGGGGTATTCCATACCATGGGACGTCATGCCCAGTATATAAAACCAGGGGAGTTGGCCAGGGTAGGTGCCTATCGCTGCTCGGGAGCTGACTTGGCATCGGTCAGCGAGTGGTGAGCAATTGCATTGTGCATCACTTGTTTTGTGTATCCTAATACTTTTTAAATTATTATTATTGTCATTTTATTATTGTTATTATCATTATTATTTTCTTCTTTTCTGTCCTATTAAACTCTTATCTCAACCCACGAGTTTTATTTATTTTTACCCTGATTCTCTCCCCCATCCTACTGGGGCGGGGGGAGTGAGTGAGCGGCTGCATGGTGCTGAGTTGCTGGCAGGAGTTAAACCATGACAATGGTGAAACACTGCATGTTATCTGTCCCATGTTCTCTGGTCTTCTAAAAGGAAGCAACTGAAAAGTCTGCAGAATTCTTATCTATTAATCCATCTGTTACTTTAGGTTAATGTCCTTAAATGGCAGCCTGAATTGCATGAAGAGAAGAAAAAAAGGGGCAAGGAGGTAGAGAAGGAAAGTACTTGACACATCTTATCTGACACATCCTCTGATCTTGATACAGGGCAAGTATAAGGGTAGAAGATAAAAATATACTTACAACTTTCCCTCCTGATCTGTGTTCAAATGGGATCATGGTGAACTTCTTTGTCTCTTTCCTATACATGCAATAGTGCTTCACCCAGTTGGAACCAAAGGGAGCAGGCCCTACATAAAATGGAAGCATTAAATAGTATGTACTTTTTCTAGTTTATGTGTTTTCACCTCTTGCTTTCCAAAATGATACTTGAGTCCTACTTAATTCCTAATAATGCAGTATTTAAAACAAAGGTATGAATTAAAGAACATTATACAAAGTAATACAAATGTTAACCATTACTTACTATTCTAAAAACTGGTATGGAGCATTTCACTTTTATCCTTAATGACAAATTGAAAGAACATTATCTCTGTCTCACTACTACAGACAAAATAATTTTTCCCTATAAAATAAATATCCCTTGAAAACTTTATTTCAGCAGAACATGGAAACCCAATTTTACACTTAGTAACTTGAAGCTAAGTAATTCCAGATTAAGGCAGCTGTGTTGTAAACTCTACATTATCTACTGATTAAGGTCTGATCACATTTTCTGACACCAAAACTCACTCCCTAACTATTCATCAGTGCACACCCTATATCGAATACACTTACTTCAGCGCCCAGGCTACTTCAGACAGTATCACCGGGATTTGTACCATAACATTAACTGTTAAAACTTGGATTCTGACCCTCTGTATCTCCCCGCTTCTATTAATTTACTTTTTTTTAAAAAAGTTGGGGGTCAGTCTCTTCTCCCAAGTAACAAGCAATAGGACAAGAAGAAACAGCCTCAATTTGCTCCAGGTGAGGTTTAGATTAGATATTAAGAAGAATTTCTTTACTGAAAGGGTCATTAGGCATTGGAAAGGGTTGCCCAGGGCAGTGGCGGAGTCCCCAGCCCTGGATGTTTTTAAAAGTCATGTAGATGTAGTGCTTAGGGACGTGGTTTAGTGGGGGACTTGTCAGTGCTAGGTTAAACAACTGGACTAGATGATCTTACAGGTCTTTTCCAATCTAGGCAATTCTATGATTCTCTTTTGAAGGACTCTGCCCCCAAGTATCAGGGAAGGGCTTCACAAGCAGTTCAAACTGACACAGGATTTCACTGCTCCCTCCTAACCTGGAAGGTCTGACTGCCCTGCTCCTCTCCAACTTGGCTTCAGGCATACTCACCTCTTCTGAATGCTTTCAGCTGATTCTAAAGCTCATGATGACCAAGATCAGTAAATTGATCTCACAGAATAGCAATTTTTTTTATTTTTTACTGCTAGTTCTCTCAAAACTTATTTCTGAACACTGCAATACCAATGTTTCCATCAAGAATGTTGTAAAGTCTTCAATTTGTGAAACATTTTACAGAAGTCTTTAAACAGTAATTAAATACCTTAAAAGTAAAATCTCTCACCAGAATAAGCAAACATACTTTCTATAAGGGCACACATCTGAAAAATATGATATATGCAAAATGCTTTTAAAAAAACAAAAAATAAATTACTTTGTGATCTTTCCTTGAGCAGTAAGAGCTCTGCATCTTATTCAGCTTTTTCACTAGAGTGAGAAAGATCTATAATTGTTCAAAGTATTGACAGGATATGATTTGTATGACATGCACCTTCACAGCAAGATTTTCAACACTAGCTACCTAGCATATAGCCTGCTTTATTTGACCCTATGATCACAATTAGGTAATGAAAGCATACCACTGAACCAAGGAAATGACAGTTAATTTCATCATACTAAACTAGCCCAATTTTCAGAGGCTAACTTGACAACTCATGTTGTCTGACAATAAATGTTTGACAGTTCTAGGGGAGGTCATTAGTAAAGGATTAAAAATAACATGAAATATATCCTCTGGTCAAATAAAACTTCCCCAAATTCAGTCATCTTTGCTAAGAACTGTTACACTTTTAGCATCATGCTCTTTTTATGAGCCATGGTAACACTGCCATTAGAGATTTTGAACATTTACTCAGATGACTGTTTAACAGACTAAATTCTTCGCGTCTTCATGTTACCTGTAGAAATAAGACTTGCCTGCATGCACAATATGGGCAGTATAGGAATATAAAAATACATCTTACTTTTTTCCTGTACATAGAGATAGCCCTCCATCGTGAAGTGGTTTGCTCTTTTATGTTCCTGAGGATTTCTTCTGATCTTGTTCATGAGCTCCTCTACTTCTGACCTTGTTCCTTCAAAACGATTTCGTGTCTAAAACAAGACAGCAAAAACCCATTAGAAGAAAGTGTGGAAGACAGACTTACTCTTCCTGGCAGATAGGAGTTATAATAATTTATAAAATGAGAGAATGATTCAGGCTATTTTAGGATGGTCAGTGCACAATTTCCATATATGTTTACCCTTCAAGTTTTCTGATATTCTTCAAAATTGAAGTGTGGTTTAGATATTAGCTGTTGTAACTGTGGAAAGCACACAAAGATTGCCAGCGTAGATTTCTAAAAAAATGCTTTCACCTGTTCAGAAAGCAGTGAAATACCAAGTGCAAAATTACTTTGGATTTGAATATTTGTTTCCTTAGAAAAATACTACCACAGATGTTGGCTTAATTCATGAGATTCTTACTAGCTGTCAGGAAGGAGATAATTTTCTGTGGTTATTGAGAAAAAAAGTGACAGGAAGGTCACCAACAATATACACACCTTGAGACTACACACATGCGAAATGTTTTAATCACACACAAGCAGAAGCATGAAAAAAAAAAAAACACCACTAAACAAAAAAAACCACCAAAGTCCAATTGATTATTATTGCTGAATGTCACTCATTCCAAAGTTTGCAAGCAGCTGCAGGAAAAATATTTGTTAGAATATTACTAACAACAATCAGAAACTAACCACACCATCCACAATTTATACAACAGGACTACACAAAACAATAGAGCAGCTCACACCTGACACAAGAAACTCTTCAGTTTGGTCTGAAAAACGCTGGCAATTGGCCAACAAGCAAATAGCAAAACCAAGACAATCATGGTAATACCTAGTTTTCTCCACATACCCACTTGCCAAATTGCACAAACTGAAAACATACATTTAAATTCCAAGCTGGTATTTTCCCCAGTCAGTACATGTGTTTTGGGGAAAGCACATACTTCCAGATGCGTGCTTACGCGTCTTGCTGCTTTTTGAAAGCACCTTTACTTCTCTGAAAATGGATAAGCTTCTAAAAAATGCTGCCTCACCTGCTTTATTTTTTTCCCTAGGACAAGCATACAGTTGCATACACTAACAAATATATCATGAATATAAACAAGTATCCATTCTTGTACATAGACAGTTAACACTATGCTCCTGACTGGCCATCTGTATGTGCAAATTCCAGATTTATGCTTGGAAGGAGTTTATTCATGGGCACGAACACAGTCCATGCAAGCTGGTCAGAGCAGCCACCCATACCCATATGTTTTACAGAGGAAAGCTGAAGATATTCTTCTGGTGATGACTAAGAACAACTGCCTTCTTACCTCTAGGCAAAAACAACTGCTCTGAACCTTCCCCATACCCCTCATCTCAACTTCAGGTCACATCTCATTGCAAATTTTGGAGTTAGACCCTGCTCAAAAACTTATCTCCAAGGCTCCAACAATTTTCTAAGCTGCTTTTCATAATTTCCTAGAAGAGCTGCATTAAAAAAAACATACTCTGTTCAGGACAAAGGCAAAAAAATTGATAGTGATTGCTCATACCTAAACTTTCCTGTCTGAGCACTGATCACTCTGAGGTTAGATGCTTTAAATGACCCTGCCAGGATCTTTGTCTTGGCTGTGCAGTGATCACAAATCCGAGTGTGTGAAATGCACCCCGGGAACGGTGGGATGGAGCACTACTGGCTCCAAAGACATCAAGAAAATTTCTGTCTCCCTTTGTGCTGTGATAAAGCTGAGCTTAACCAGGGGTCGACCACAGCTGCTGCACCAGCATGGTTATGCCTCCTCTTCCCAGGGAAGGCCAGGTTTGCTTGCAGGGCAGGAGAGCATGGTCAAGGCTGCAAGGATCCTTGTATGGGGTTGGGCACAGAACTGAGATAACAAGAGAGAAGTCCTGGGAGTGCAGGGGAATCTAGTTGGAGGCACAGGATTTTTACAAGAGAATAAGACTGTTGGAAGAATCGGTTTACTGGAGCTTGGGCTACAAGGCTGGGATTTTTTTTTTTTTTTTTTTTCATTTTGGTGGGGAGCGAGGGGAAGGCAAGGTCTGGGGCAGGGTGTGGAGAGGAAATCCACAGCATAATTGTCAGAGTAAAGATGACCTGAATGAAAAGGAAGGCAATTACTACAGCTATGCTGGCAACTCTCAAATCACTCTGCATATCCAGCTAGGCTCTCTGTACTGAATCTCGTACCCTTCAATTTCTAATATGTCAATCCAGTGGTCTGCCAGCAGCTCAAGCTGTACCATAGCCAAGCTCTAGTTCATTTTTCCTTTGGGATGTTTTGTTAATCTTAAATGTAGTGGAGAATGTTATGTCCTCTCATGATCTCTTCAGATGCCTCCTTCTATTCTCCTCTTACCTCAGATAGTTGTTAAGCCTTGCCTGCTTTCTCTCTACAGCTTTTTGAAATCCAGGTCATTCTTTCTATCTATTCATAAAACTTGAGCTGTAATGCTCAATCTCTTTTGGATTTCCTGGGGCACACTATAATACCATTCAGTCAATTGAAAATACTGCTATTGAGACTTCTTCAGACCACTTCACGGGCTCTTTTCCATCTGTAATCTGAAATCCTGCTCTTGAAAACTGTATCATAGCTTCCTTCTCATTTCATTTCTTGCTCATCTTGCATCAGCTCCCCTCTACCCACTGTGGCTCCGTGCTGCTCCTCATTCTGTTAAGCTAAGCACACAGAAGCAGCAAGTCTGTCCTGAAGCTTCCTCCAGAAGCACTGACTTCTGCCACGAAGTCTACTTAAGAAGTTACTACTACTCAGTTCCCCTACCCAAACCAAACAACAGTTCAAGAGGAAACTTGAGACTTAAACATATGGGAGGAAAATTAAAGGAATGGTATCATGACACATGAATCATGTCACTATGTATTACAGCAACCATAATCCTCTCTTCTGCCTTTCCGTCTCCCTGCTACTGCCTGCTAGTTAAGCCATTTCTAAAAATAGATAGCAACCTCTGAGAAGCAGTTTCTGTGTCTTAATTCCAGGTGCCCTTAGAAGTCAACAAAACAGACACACCATCATGAACTGCTTGTTCGAAGTAAGGTACATGGTTTGTTCCCTACCAACAGGCCTCTGGCACATCCAAGTTCCTCTGAGCGAGTTTTATTCTTCAACAAATCTCAAGGAAGCAAACAGACCATCTGACTAGTGACTCTTCTCAGTCCCATTGCTTCATCCTGTCACCTTGCTTGCTGCTCTCCCAGTCCTGAGGAGATCACACTGGGCAATTTGGTGGGAGGGTACACTAACTAGTGGTCGGCCCCGGTTAGCCTGCCCTTGAAGGAACACATCATTTTGTCAAATACACCATGGGTGCTAACACCCAGTCTCCTTATACAGTTCTGCACCCCAAACCAACACGGTTGTTCTTGCCTAAAAGGGCTGCATCAAGACAAATGGGAACTCGAAGTCATTCTGCTGGCAGAGATGCCAAAAGAAAGTGCTGATCAGCCCAGCTAGTTTTCTTTCCTTTTCTTACTTATGGATAATATAGCCCTACCAAGCTGTCCTCTGAATTCTCCAATGTTGTATGTATTTTAACAGACTTCATTCACTTTTAAACTCTCTCATGATAATCTTTGTTTTATGTCTCTCTAAAAAAAACTGGAAAAAGGAGTGGGGGGCCTTTTACTTGGTGTTTGTTTTTTCGAAGAGTATTAGAAATTAAGAATTCACTGGAATTAGTGGATTCATTCAGTGATGTGGTTGGTTAACCAGGAGATGGCACTATATCCCCAAAGTTCACAGGCAATGCACCAACACTGAGGAAAGTACTGGCAATACAGATAACTGTATATACAGTAACTTAAGTGTGCGATTTTACCAAAAAAAATTAGAAAAGTCATAGCTATCAATCTCAACTTACATTTTGTATATTTATCTGTAGGGCCATCTTGTAATGATTGAAGTCTTTAGCAAGCTCATATCCCTGATGATAGAAAGTGAACAAACCCTGAAAAAACGATAGCACCTGAAATACAGACAAAAGACTTGTTAGAATGAAAAACTCCATTTACCAGAATATGATTGCTGCATGTAGCCTTTTTCGGAAAGGCCAGAGATGACAAAATTATTATTTTTAAACAAATTTCCACTAATGCCTACAATTTGTTGATAACTATTTAGATCCGAATGATCAGCTATGTATATAGACATTTTTGGGTGGTCCTGTCTCTGAAATTTCACAACTGATCTCTACTTTAAATTTGACCATAGGCAATGTATATTGCCTATGGTCAAATTTAAAGTAGAGATCAGTTGTGAAATAGCAATATACATTGCCTATCTCCTAAACTTCCCTATGTAATGGTTTTCCTACAGCTGCTCTTATACCAATGATGTCCAGAATAAATACTTGTGCACAAGGAGGTAACGAACATTCTGTCTTCTAGTCACCATTTCCCTTGTCATTCCCCTCCCTGCTAATGACCACATGGAAATGACTTTCATAACTGGTTTGTTCAAAGAAGGAAGCTTTCCCTCCAGTAACTGTACCCATCACTGCTTTTTGTATGCAGACCTGACCCTCTGTCAGAACCAGCAAATGATCCATGTTGCAGTTTCCGACTTCAGTGTTTCAATTTAAAAGAATGAACAAGTTATACTACATCGGAAACAGAGTGAGGTACAGTACTGCCTACCTCTCCTGTTTGGTTCAGGTTGCTGGAAAGAAGCAAGTGACACAGGAAAGAACAACTCTCTTTAACAAAGAGAACAAACTGAAGAATGTATTTAATAAAGTCTGAAGTCATATGCAAATAAATCATTTTCAAAACTGAAAAAAAAACATAAATTGTAAGTATTATAAAGGGGAGAGACGATAAGAATTTTGTACTAAATAATTTCAGTTTACTACCCTAGTGTAAACTTCAAATACAAACTGAGCAACATAAAGTTCAGCCCCATCCAGTGGGAGCTTTCAGAAACGAGAACATGTTTCAAAAACATAATTTGAAGATTCATTACGCTAGCCTGGCTCTGAGAAAACTTAAAATGGTTTGAAATACAAGAACTAAATCCAAAACTACTTATGATTTTTTTAAAAAAATTTACCCAGAAAATTATTTTAAAAAATAAACAAAAAAACGCCCACAACACATCAACAGCAACAGAAATCCCACACAGCCGTTTTCCCCAACATTTCCCATTCCTTGAACAATGCTAATATATTTAAAGCAGCTTATTGCCACTTAAGGATTTTAGGAATTTTTTCATACAGGAATAAGCTGTATTAAAATATACAGCCCTCATTAACTCCATAATGACCAGCTACTTTGATTATGGTCATTTGGGACTTTTTTTCATTATTAAAATAATTTTATCAGAACAACAGGACAGACTTGGCCCAAAAAACACAGACTTCAGAGTGTGAGTGAATGGAAATCACTTCTACAATCCATCCTCCCTTTATCTTGGTATTACACTTACTATCCTCTTGTTGTTTCATAAAGTTGCATTTATACTACAAAGCTAATGTACATTTCAGAAATTTTTTGAACAAGCTCTTCTCAGAGATTTAAGTCTGGTCAGTACATGTATGATTTTCACTGAAATTCAGTAGAACCTCTTGATTTCTGCACAGATTAGATTGCAATTGAAATCAAACATATCAGACTTCCTGATAACGAGCTTTTCAGCCAGCAGCACCCTCTTAATTAATTTATATCTGCACTTCTTCACTAACAGGCCGTTAAGTCCAACCTTCATGTTGAAAACAAAATTCCTTGCATTAGTCAGCAATAACATTTCAGTGGTTAAAAAAATAAATGCAAGAAGTTTGAACCCAACATCATTATCTTGAATCCTCTATTCTAACTCACACCATAAATTGAGGTTTTTGCAGTAGAGCACAAGGTTTCACACATTTTCTGAAAATCAGTATCAATGGATCCAAATCAACTGTAATTATTGAGGGTAAGCTTTGAGATGCCTGGTTAAGTGTATCTCTACTAGGAATTTGCACAGATGTAACAAGAGTGCTTTAAATTCTGTTAAGTCACAGAATTGCATACGTTTTCCCAGAAAAGAGCTCCTTGGCTTTTGTCCAGCTGCATTCCTTCTCAGTCCCTTATGAATGACAGGGTAGGCTGAATTCACTGGTACTTACAGGTTCCACACACTCAAATTTCTTCCGCTCCTGTATCTCTTGCAACTTGCATACATACTCCAGCGACAGCTCATAGAAGTGTTTTCTGTTCTGCTCCACTTGGTTATCTGCCTGCACACAGAATACAGCTAATGAAGTTTCAAAGACATTTTGCAGACAGCTTCAAAACGACACATGTACAGCATACAAGTGGCAAGTGATAAGATAATTTTCTCCAGACTGGGATTTGTTCCTTTACAACACAGCTCATTCATTTACTTTTAAATGGCAGCAGTAATTCCCTTTAACTAGTAAACGTATGTTGTTTTGAATCATGAGGCTAAATTGTTAGAAACATTCCAATAACACTTCAAGCTTCTTTCCTATGGAATCAAAGCCAAATACATCAGAGCAGGTACGTGTGCACTGCTTTAATAGCACTGAAGAGGTGCCTGCCCAAACAGAGAGAGGGGGCTAGTGGCGTCTTCCATTAGAAGAGGGGGAAATTATCTCTCAGGTCAAACTGAGGAAGAAAATGTTACTGTTGCAAACCACATTGCTGGTACTGTAAGCTTTACTCTCTAACCCAAGTAACTGCTGTAAATAGCCAGAAAGCTATTGTACCCATCCCAGACTTGTGCTCACTCTGACTGGCAAGAAAAACAATTTTTAAAAGTTCACTTATTGGTAAGACACTTCACAAGTTTCCACAGAGCATCAAATATTTAAAAATACAGTCTTATTAACTGCAGCTGACTTTTAGCTCAGCTTTGCTGAAATGCCAACACCATATTGATGGTGAACAGTTATATTTCAGCTGCCATTCATCTGTACATAAATATTTAACTTTCTAATATATATGTATTATTTCATTAAGTTATTAAGGTACAGGTGCCCTCATTAAACTATAAAACTTCAAGAACTGGGTAACAGAAACCTTTATTAAAATACATTAAAGAAAGGCTACAAAGGGATACTCTAAGTTACTAACACTTAGTCTTTGATGATGTGATATTACCAAATGCTTCTACACTAAATTACCGAAGGGAGTGGAGAAGGAGCTAGGTGAAAGGATCAGACTTCCTATCATACACTCTACGTTAAATGCTGCAACTATACCCTTCAGGCAGAACAGTGACTGCTATGCTTTAAGAGGATAAGTCAAATTAGCTTTAAGACAGTTTTGCCTTAAGATGTGCTTTAGTTTGCTGCTCTGTGCTAGAAATCTGTCAGCAGTTAAAGGGGCATAACAACAAATGCCTTTAAAAAAATGAAGCACTGACATGTACATCAATAAGAAAATGTGTTTCAAAAAGCCAAGCTATTTCAATACATCCTATAAACGATGCAACACAGGAATGGTTTGAGCCGTCAGCAAAGCTTCTAATGATATATACACATGTATTGAAGGGTAGCCATAGAAAAAGTCTATCAAGTGGGTCTACTAGGACATCTGGCTAATTGATAGTAAGACTACCCTATATATACCAAAGCCTCATGTAAGCCTGTTTCCCTCTTCTTTGTTTTTTGCTTGTTTATTATTTTGGTTGCCCACCACCCCCACCCACCCCACCCCCAAGAATACAATACCCAACACAGCCATTTTATTAATTCCTCTCAATTGCTCTGTAAATAAGTTCACATCTTCTGTCAGTTTTTTGAGGCATGTGCCTCCCCATGCACCCAGCAAGTTTGTTTCCTGTTGCATTGTACTTGGTGTACTGCTGAAGAAATACAGAAATAAGACACACATCATGCCTCAGCGAATTTTCAGGAATACCTGTCCACTAAGAGACACAAAGGCTATGTTAATGTAAGACACACTCCACAACATGGCATGCTTTTAAGCAAATTTCTGTCAAATTTATACCTGCTTCCTTTATTTACTCCAGTCAGGAACTGACACAACTAGGCATGTATAATACTAAATTAGTAAGCTCCTGTGCAGTTATATATACACCTATTTTCTGAGCTTGTGCAAGAGCTTTTCCTATTTAGCACTCTGACAACATACCGCAAGTCCTTTTTTTCTTTTTTTTTTAATTGCTTATATATTTATACACCAAAATTAAATGCACAAATGAAAGAGCCTGACTGAAGAATTGCAGAATTTTTGTTCAAGAAACTTTGAAGGACATTTAAAACAAAACTATTTGCTCATTCTAGTCTTCACACATGCTTTAAAACTTCAGACTGTATTTGATACAGCTTCAAAATGCCTTTTGCAGGCATTTTGTATTTTTCCATTGAGGTTAGGTCTCACTTCAGACTTTGAAGTATGGTTCTTAATATCATCAAGTAAGAGATCATAATTAACACTTTTTCTTCCTTTTTTTTGCATCAAGTTCTTTGGCAGCTGATCAATTTGATAGAAGTCTAGGTCCTGACACATGAGCAATGCCTATTAACTTCACTAGGACATCTCAACTCCCAAGACACTTGTTTATGCATATGAAGGCCTACGTTGCAAATACAGTACAGAGAAGTAACATTCTAGTGAAACTCAAGAACAGAGTTCTTAAGTTCCTAGCTAACTTGCCAGTTACATTAACCATTTTTTATGAAAAATGGCATAGATTATTTGGGGGGGGGGGGGGGGAAGAGCAGGGAGAAAAGTAATCTCTTAAGAAAACATTAAGTGTTTAATGATACAAGGTATTAATAGACTAAACATTAACAATTCTGACATAATTACATTTCTCTGAAAAAAATCCTTCTGCCTACAGCGAATCTCTGCAAGATTTCTTTGCTGTCTTCTCATGTACTATTTGCTATTGCTCTAGAAATAAAAGCTATTACAAATAAGGATGATAATAAACCCACAGGGACAGAAGGAATGCCAGGCAAAACAGATCTTTTTTAAGTTATAAATTGTCAACAAACATTTTTGTAGCATTACTTGAAAAACAACAGATCTTCAAAACATGAGAAGGAAAAAAAAAGCACAAAACCACTTTCTGCAGGACTTTGCATTAAGCATTAACACAGGACACTTAGTCAATACATACAAAGCAATGCAAATTACTTACATGGTAAAGCCTCATAAGAAATGCAGAGTTTTTCACAATATACTTGCACTTTGCTATTCCCTCAATTATATAAAAAAAGTTCAGTAGTTCATACACATACCAAGTAAAGCCCTCGATTCAAAAAACAGTAGGGGTACACCACTATGTTCAGCAAATACTGATTTTCTCACCAACATTTCCAGTTGACACAAATTTTTCTTTATAACTACAAATGCTTTTTTTGCATTTGCATAAAATATATTTACCTATTCAAAAGCCTTTAGCTTGCATAAAAAAGGAGAGGCAACAATACCTCTTGTAATTGTAGCTCTTTCTTCTTAGCTGATAAATTCAAATGCTTTTCTAACAAACTGTAGTTCTTCTCTGTCTCTTTATCAAACTTCTTTTTTTCCTCCTAGACACAGGAACAAAGTAGCATTTATTCACATATAAAAATGTAAGAAAAGTCTCCTCCTTTCTTTTTTTAAAATTCCACTTAATCAGAAACAAAGAAAAACAAACTATCATAGCTCCAATAACTAAGGAAAAGTACATTTCCAAATCATTTTTGAAATTTATTTAAAGGCTAACTTGAAATTAAACCCCATTGCATCATTATAGTGAAGCTTATCACATGAATGCTTACATCTTCTAAGTTAAAAAAGCCAAAAAAAACACCTCTTTTTGTTTTATTGTATTTTTCATTACTTTCAGGGATCATCCACATCACCTCGGTTTTGAATAGAGGACTGCAAGGGACTGCAAGTTTCACTGAAAAAAAGAACTTTCTATAATCAACACGGGACAAGTTCCAACAGTTCCACAGTTCAAAATCCAAAGTGAATATAGCTCCATATTCCATAGGATTTCTTGATTTTTAAAGCCACACGAAGACCTCTGTGCTGAATTTCTGCTTCTACCAGGCTGCTGACACACCCGTGAAAAAAAAACAAGACTTTTTAAAATAAAGAAAAATCTCATAAAACATAAAATCATGCTAGCAAAAAAAAGAAACTCTCACAGACACATATGAATATCATTTATACATGCAAATCCATTTCTCTGACCATCAAAAGCAATGTATAGGAAGAGGGAGAGCCATTAAATGTTTCTAGGAAATCTTGAGTTCTTGGATCTAATTTAGTAAAAGATGTCGCAAAACAACCCTTTCATTTCCTCAGTTCTAGTTTCCTAACTCTGTGTGTTAAGACAGAAATCACTATTGATTAAATCAACCAACTAGTTTTGAAGCTATTTTTAGCAAAACTAATTGCATTTGAAAATAATCTAAAATAAGTAAAATCAAGTATTTAATTACACATTCAAGGACAGATATACTCATCAGAAAGATACCAGCTCAATTAAAATATTTTTCCATCGTCTGTCAATTTGGAATTTCATTTAAATGTATTCTACCGAACATACTGGTTAGACTTTACAGATAAACTTGCTCTTTTTTTTTTCTTAACCTTTCCTTTTTAATACTACATTACATATAGTATTATAAGTGATACATGATTTTGTTCTCTGAATAACTGGATTCTGAAGATGGCATTCTATTAAAGAGGGGATCTAAGCTGTTTAGAATTGCTTCTCAGCAAGGGCTTTTACCAAAAATGCTAGGTTTTTCTCCATTATGAGTCTAAGAACTTCCTTTAAAAAAGCAGCCACAGTGTTTCTTACCAACTGAGAAACATTAAGACACGCATATGGTATTATTGTGATTAGAGATAACATACTAGCATATGGGAAATTAGGAAGAAAGCAGGGGGTGGGGGAAATCTCTGTATTAGCAAAATTTCCATTGATCTGTTCAACATCTGAGTGCTGCCTGAAAAAGAGAGCACTACTGACTTCTAAACAGGCAATGCCAGAAACTTTACACATGTAGTTTGGGATTAGAGTGGCAACATCTTTTACTAAAGGGTAATTCAATAAGGATCTCAACTTCCAGCACTATGAAGCGAAACTTTTTTTCTTCTCTTTTTCTTCTAAAGCCTAACTCAGACCATTTCATCAGCAGGGGATGTAAGATACAGGAAAATCTGAGGCAGTAGATTCAAATTTTATTTTGTAACGGTAGAAAGTAAATTTTTCCTAACGCAAATACTACACAACGTTCCAGATATATTTCACTACTAGATGCCAAAACTTGGTTTTCAGAGCTAAGCAATGTTATATTTCCAGTGTCAGTACTTTGATTATATTGAATAAATATGCAATTAAGAATATTCAAAGAGTTAAGTTTTTTTAAAGGATTTTTATTTACATGTTACATAATTACGCAAGACTGTTCTATTTAAGGTCATTGAGAAGTCTCTCAAAAAAAATGGCTAAGTCACAAATAAGAGCTTCAACTTCACAGAAATGGTATGCAGGGACACAAGGGAGAAAACATCCATCCAAACAAAAGGCAAGATGGAGACTGTGTGGATGTAACTTGTCATGTTAGAAACATCAGGGACAGAACTCTGTCTAGGAAATGAATGAAGATCATGAGATAATTTGAAGTATTAGGAGTTCTCATCCCAACATCAGCAGTGTTCTTTAACACCAAAAATACTGTTGAAATAATCCATGCATTACAGCTGCTTCTATGACAACAGGTTCCATTTAGAATGAACTCTTTTTCCTTGGAAGACTCCCTATATTACAGACCAAGTTTTTATTGTATGTTGGTTGGGACATCTGATACACTTCTCAGAAGTCCATAAAATTACACAAAGCTCATTGTACCACTGAACTGAAATGATTTATGATCAACAGAGCATTTTGCATTCATGAACACTGAAATCATATTCAGAACATGTTAATCGTTCCTGCTAAAGTCCAAATGCATAGCACTCTTGTAATTGAAACATTATCTTTTAGCTATTAAATATCACTGCTTATGAAGTCATGAAATTATAAAATAAAACATCTGCAGAGTGGTAGTTTAAAAATGTATTAATTGAATTTTGCACAGAAAACTGTTAAACAGTTGGGGTTTTTCTTTTCCTTTTTTTTTTTTTTAAATAAGCATTTAAATTTCTCACTGGAAGAAGGAAGGTAGACAGGTAGAAAGAGGACAAACTTGTCCTTGTTACTTTTATCCAAAGCTAGTCTGCATTTCATACATGAAGATTACTTTGCATTTTTTAAAAATATACACAATATAGTGACAATCTTAAAAAAATTACAGAACTCTTTCACCAAAGGAAAAAAAAAAATACTTGGAATGAGATCTTGTCTTTAGCCTCTCCATCCCTATTTTTTTCCGCTCATACAGAGACAATGAGTTATTTATGCAAAACAAAAACAACAACAAGGGCAATTTTCACTATGCAGGTTGCAAAAATACAGTTAAAAGCATACGGACGAGCGAGCTCCTTTGGGTAGTTACTATTTTTCAGCCTTTGATTGTGCAACTGCAAGCAAATACAAAGCAGAACAGGGTTACCCATTAGGAAGGGAGGCAAGCTGTTAGCAGGACTGCTCCTCTTCCAGACACAAGAGATAAGGGAGGGGGAGAAGGAAAGGAAAGGACACATTCTTCTCTTCTTGAAACATACTTTCCATTTGTTTCTGAAGCAAGTTCTCAAAGAAGAAAAAAAAACTGTGAACACATGAAATATAAACAACAGTATCTCTCTGCCAAATAGGTGTCATTACTGCAATGCAATCTGAGTAGAGAAAGTAAACAAACTTATCATAAAGGCAATGAGGGACAAACCTTTACAGCTCCTAGCTGCTCCTTCCTAAATCTTTCCAACGGTTTGATCAGAGTTTCAGTAACACTCAGTGCCTAAAGGAAAAAAAAAAAAAAAAGAATGGGTTAGGTTTCTGTAGCTGGATCTGACAAGTCACTTCAGCATCAGCAATAGAAAGAAAAAAGCAAGCAAGCTCTAGGGTAAAATAAAGAAGCATGCAAGTTAGGAGTCTTACATCCTAACTCAAAAAAAAATCACATCTCTGAGCTCATTCAGCGTTTCAAAATATCCATCCCTTATTTCAATCCACTGTCAGGAAAATTAAATCTAAAACAAATGCAGAAAATACAAAAATTTACAGGCTGCAGCCAAACAGCAACTGTTTTACTTGTGCCAGTCTTGCAGATCAGGTTGACTGTCTCAATGACTCAACACTAAAATGGGAGACAGGACAAATGATTTTCGTTTAGGGACACAAAACTTTCTGCAACAAGAAACACTACAAACAACTGCAGAATAGACTACTGAGTAACATACAATCTTTCAACACACAGTTAAAGTCATTAGGCACTTATATATGTATTTTCAAATATTTACATTTAAGTACATTAAGAAAACTGAAGTTAACCTAAGTTAGAAAATCAAGAGGTGTAAAGTCAAGAACAAGAGGTTTAGTTGACTGGGTGAGCATCAACCAGCACACTTAGGATAAACAGCCTCATAGCTATACTAAAGAGAAAGGAAAAGGACACAGCATGCCACTATAAGACAGAAAACTGTAGCTTATTAAATCTGGCCAGCAAACACAGTTTCTAGTTCACATGAAATTTTACCAGAGATGGAGCAGGGTTGCGCGTGGGTTTGGTGCAACCAAGACTTAAAATTTTAAAAACGTTTGAAATTTCAGTAAAGGTTAGAACTTCTTGAACACAACAGCAGCACAGAAAAGATGGCAAGAGCATTGGAGGTGTGAAGGAGCAGGTGGGATCCTTTCAGTCTCAGTCTTAAGGCAGACCTACAGAGTAAATCGAGCCAAGGACTGGGCTTAGCACAGCTACAGGGCTGAGCTGCCAGGAGTCCAGGCAGAGCTCCCTGGAAGCCCACTTTAGACACAACAGAAGGCTTTCTCTCTTTCCCCACCCCGCCTCCTTCAAATGTGAAAAGTTTCAGATAAAACACTGCAGGCTTAAACTAGCCTTCTGGAACACTTCTGAAAAGCTCTTATCATACAACACAAGAGGGATGTATTAGAGAACTGGCACAACACAAATCTGAACAGCACTGGCTGCTCCCACCCACCCCCGGAGCAATGCAGGGATTACTGTGGGAGTCATCCTGCCAATTCACTGTAACCAGAGCAACCCAATTTTTAAACAGCCACAGCAGCATGCTAACCTATGTAGCTAACTGGAAACCCAAATATCTGGCAAGTCTGGGCCAAACTGCATGTTGCACAGTCATCCATACAACAAATACTTCCTAACTTCAGAGCACTTCTTGTGGCCTGAACTTTTTCCTTCTGCATCCTTTTCCTGATTTTGTCAAAAACACTTAAAGCACCCTTCAGTCCACCATTGGTGGGAGCAAAAGGAAAAGGAAACCTGACAAATTTGTCTTTCAAACATGTACAGCAGTACTGGGCTAACCACAATGCAGGAGACCCTTGTGTCAAGCTGGAGGGTGGGGGAAGGACAACAGACCAACTTCTTCCACGTCTCTAGCCCAGCAAAGAGATACCCTGAAGAGTTCATCCCAAGGCTTTGGGAATGCTTTTGGCAACTGAAGAACCATTCATTCCCTGAGCTGCCTCTGCTCTCACCAAAAGAGAGGGCACTCAAATGTCCCAAACAGGAGCTGAACTGTGCTTCTAGGAAGGATTTAGCCCACCTGGCAGCATGTGCATGTATATCCTAACTACGCAAGCAGTTTCCAGGAGTCTCCAGGGCAGTTTTTAGGACACTCAGGTCTTTCAAATTCTGTCAGGCTCCCAAAACTTTCCTGGAAATTCTTAGGGGCTGAAAGTAAACAGTAATTTGGGTTTATAATTGGATCAAGCACCAGAAACAGTTTCCTGGGACACAGCAGAAGCACCTGAGGACTGAAGGATCTCTCCTTGCTAACCACAAGGATTCTCACAAGTCAGGGTGGAGAACTGCTCATGGAAATCACAGAATAGTCCTTCTATATTGGAAAACTTTAAGAAGTTTAAACTGTTTGTGCCAGTTTCCTCTACACTGACAAAGTGAGGGAGAAAGCTATGATGCCTCCTCAGAGCAAAGCTCAGAGAGGAGGACGCTAGGTACCAGGAGGTAAGAGCACCACAGTATAGTGGAATCATTTAAAAGTACTTAAAGGTAGCAACTGAGCACTTAAATGGTCAGAAGATTAAAAATAAGTATCTAACGACAAGCTGCTTATTGGTTGTTTGAGCTTTTACACAAAAAAAGTGAAACGTAAGATCAACAGGCAGTGAATGGATGCTGAACATGAAGTCGGAGTCAAAGAAAACCATAGCACCTTGATGTAACACAAAAAGAGAGGAAAAAAAAAAAAAACCACCCATGTGCAGAAAAGTCTGTAGTTTATAAACCAGCAGGGCTGGCTGCAAATCACTTGGTTCCCGTCGTTAATGCTGCACGTGAGTGTAGCACACCATTACAGGAATT
The DNA here is from genome assembly GCA_034782735.1 of Sagittarius serpentarius. NCBI lineage: Eukaryota > Metazoa > Chordata > Aves > Accipitriformes > Sagittariidae > Sagittarius > Sagittarius serpentarius. Next base: position 22,483,459 of record JAVKLA010000007.1, on the reverse strand, counting down.
TGTTTGAAGCAGAAAATAATCTTTAAATCAAAATGGGATGTTCCCTCAGCAACTGCCAACAAACAGATTCCACTACTGCCAGTGGTATGATATGCCAGTAACTCTTTCACTGAAAGGCAAACAAGCTTCCCCTCCTTCCAAAAAAGGCGTTTCTCACTTTGGGCAACTTAAGCTTTTGTGAACAGATGCTTCTCCAGCAGAATTTTGCCTGCCATACAGGCATTTATGATTTGTCAACCCCTCTGCTTTCTGTGTCTAGATTAAACAATGGGGCTCTTGAGTATTTCTTGGTGAAGTGGGATTTTTGTAGCTCTCTGGTAATTCTCATGGAGCTTCATACCAGGCCCATATATAAAAACATAAAAGGAGTATTTCTTCCTCACTGAAATGAGCATGCATTTGAGTTTATACGTGTATAAACAGAAACTGTCAACCAAGACGTGAATGGTAAATTTAACAGTGAATTACAGAGCTGTTGTTCTGACTGGCAGAAATAAAAATGAAGTTCATAATTAAAGTATGCACAATACTAGATTAAATAGGGAGGCATTCGCACTATTTTCCAGTACTTAGAAGCCAATGCTTGTCATGAAAAGCTACAAAAAGATGTGTACTTATTTATAGAACAAAAACATTATTTACACTGCTTTTCATTGTTAACTTAGTTTATTTATAACTTGGGAACTCAAAACAACACTTTTTTTTTTTTTTTTTAAACCATGGATAACAGATCAATAGACAAAAAAAGTAAAATTCTCCCAGTATAAGGAAATAAGCTAAGGATCACTTGAATATATTTGTCTTTATCACTTGCACCTTCCTTAAGAACTAGGACTATATTAAAATGTAAAATTTCCAAGAAAAGTTTTGTTAGGCATTTAAATTAAATATTCATTAATATAAAATTATACCTTCCTTCTTCTTTCAACTTCTGTCTTGACTCTTAAATTAATTTCCAACCCTCTACTCCTCTAATCCTGATGGATTATGATGATAGGGATGTACTATTTAAAGGGCACAAAAAAACCCACCCTTTCTTTTCTTCGTATCTCTGATCTATCCAAACCTACCTGAAAGGAATATATACTCAATTTTAAAATCTGGTAGGCAAACTACAGAAAGTGTAAGTCATAAGTGAATCAATATAAAGAGGCCATGTCTCAGGTAACAGTATCTTAACCCGCTTTAAGAATGTCAGAGCCTCAGGAGTGTTTTAAGAAATGTCTAACCTGGTGTGCACACATGCCTCGGGCAGACAGTCTGAAACTGCTTATGTTATTCCTGTCTTATTTGCTGCACCTATGGAAAGGTCAAAGAATTGACTCAACTTGAACATAAACCTGGTAACAGCAGCAATAAAATATCATTGCCATCATCACCTCAGAAGATCACTGTACGCAACATTTCCAACATCTTAAAGCAGGCTTTCAGCTTTGTATATACCTCCCAATTGCATATGCTTTTACAAAACTCCACCTGCTCAGGAAGAGAAGTTACACAGAATGGTGATAATTCCAACTTTTCCAGCTCCATATTCTTCAAAAGAAATAAGTAACAGGTCATAGATTAAAGGGCCCCAAACCAACATTTCCTAGAGCAAGACCACAAAGGCACAGGCTAAATCCATTAGCAAGTACGATTAACAGCTGTCTGCTGCTTCATCAGTAAAGTTAACAAGATCCAGCAGGTAACTCACCAGTCAGTGCCAGTCCACAAGATGACTCCATTTAGCCTGTCACTTCTCCCCATCCCAGAGAAGGCAGGAGTATAGCTGTTTAGGGAGAAACTGCTTCCCCAAACACCTCCTCCTACGCACTGTAACTTGACAGACAGCACACTATCCACCAGCATTCAATGCTCCTCATGCTTTCTCACCCTCCTGCAGTAGGCAGGAGCAGTCTTAAGTTCCCGCTCCCCTTGCGGGCACAACCAGGCTTGTCTTGCAGAAGAGGAAGGCTGGTTGTGTGGGCTGTAAAGGGGTATCAAACCACAAGAGCTGTCCCAGAAGCTCAGTCTAGGCCCTGTGGCTAAAAAGGCTGGATGAACCTAAGTTAAAATGTTTTGCTTATTAGACAAATGCAGCAGCGGCCTCCCAGCTTTCATCCTAAAAATGTCCTTAGACCTCAGCCTTTACTGGAAGAACTGGAAATTACACATTGCTCATCAACAACTCTGGTGGTGAGGTAAATATGTATGCTGACTCTGCTCCATTCTGAACCTAAGCATTCTCCCATACAAGACAGTTTTACTGAGAAAGAAAAAAAATGAAGCCATAAACATACACCTTGCTGCAGACTGCACATCAACATAGGAGTGCCGAGTTCCCAATTCTCATCCCAGGAGCTGGAATGCAGATTAGATGCCAAACCAAAAAGAGGGTTTTAAGTTTCCCAGTGCACCGACTGGAAAGATTTATTTGCAGACAGGGGCAGGATTGTTTCTCCCCTCAACAAAACAAAGAGGGAGGCCATCAGTCAGGACAGAGCTCATGAAACTGAGCAAGTGTCAACGAAACTAGATCTGGGAAGTTTTGCCCTACTGAGTGCAACAGAGAATGTGGAAAGGAAGACATACCTAGCAGTGATTCAGTAACGAAGTAGTGAACACCACTGCTAAATAAAGAACTTTACTTTCTAATGAAGAAATTTACTACCTACAGCTGTACTTCTGCTTAGAGGATATTGCTCTCCCATGTTTTTCCTAAGAAATTGCAACATTCTGCCTATTAAAAAAGCTGATTCTGATATCTCCAATGTTGGGGGAGAGGGAAATACATAAAAATTATTTTTTCTTCCAGAAAGCTTTCCTACTTCGCATAGTGATTTGTTACTGAAATTTCTCAAAGCATTAAGATCTATGCCTGAAACCCTGTATTGTATAACTTCGCAGATACAGTTCCTCTACTGAGGACTTATGTTACTTACGAAGACTTAATCTCTACTCCTCCTTTTCCCATGAGAACACGATTTGCTCTTACAGTTACACGAATGTCCTTCCCAGTTAGCTTCACAGCCAAGTCTCCTGCCAGAATGCCCTGCAGAGTGGCATATCTCTCTAAACACTTCTCAGCACTGGTTTCATATTTAATTGGAGCACTGATTGCATTTTTTTTTTTATTTCAAACGCAAGTTTTCTTGTAATAGTGTCTGGATTTTCTCACTGCTCTAGAGCTTTCCCTGTAGCTTTACAATCTTAAATAATGAAAGGTCCCCAGCCACACATTGGGACTACAAACATTGGTGTGGGGGTTTTTTTTGGTTTTTAGAAAGACTGGAGCCTATAGACTAAAGAATTTTGAAGCGGGTCTCATAGCACATTAATACTTGTGTGTCTTTGCATGTATGCAGAAGCTATAAAAAAGAACTGACGTCTATTCCTCTACACTCATTTGCTGTGGAGGAAGCCATATGGTAACAAAAGAATCAGCCGGATGGATACATCTGTCTTGGAGACAATCTATTTTGTACATTTCTGAGATGCCAGGAGGCACCTGTAACAAAAGCAAATCACCTTCCTCTTAGGTGTTCCAGAAAACTACCCCCAGGGTTTGGTAAGATGACGACAACTTTCTCAAATTGTTCCGGGGGAATTTCCTGGGCCAGTGGTCCACTGCCCCACAAGCCACAATGCACACTCTGCACTTTCTAGCTCTTTTAAAAGCAGTAGACTTGGCTTACAGAGAACATAATAGTGAACTCCCAAGTCCTCCCTTCTAGTCAAAGGTTATTTCCTGTTCAGTGAAAGTTTATGACTGATCTAAAGGACAGACAGCTAAAAATGCCTCCTATGACCTATCTGCTATGCTGTGCTCTGCTTTGAAAGACTGTTTGCATTGATTCACTTGCCATGAAACTGCTGGCCTCAAAAATTAAATTGGTATCATAAGCAAATACAAACAATAAATTTTCTTTTTTTAAAAAGAGAATTAAATGAACACAGTGGGTTTTAGTAAAGATTCCTTACTAAAAGCTATTTAATAGTCCTGGCTTTTTAAGAAGTTTATTCTTATGAAATACATTCCACTATAAAAAGAAAAATACTACAAAGCCATAAACATAACAAATAGGAAAAGAAACAGAGACAGAGTTTCACAAACAGCAACAAACCAGCTTTCTCCCATCTGAAGTGGAGGAAAGCTGTGGATAACTCCTCCAAGGAAAGACCTTCCCTTAGCAGACCCAATATGCAGGAGCTGAACAGCATGACACACCAGAACATCAGTCTGGTTCTCGTACAACCAGAGAATCACTTCCAGTCCACACTTTGAAATCAGCAGTTGTATAAAGATCTTGACAAAGTGAAAAGGCTGCTCAGGAAAAGAAATAGCATAATGCCTGTTTTCTTCGTGCATGGCAAAGCTCATCGCTGAGCAAAAAGATGCTACTGAAAGGCAAGGAATCCAACAGTGAACAACGGCTTCAGTGTTTGGTCAAGAATGAACCGCTCGCTTATTGTCAGTGCTCTCCTCCACAAGAAACAGTGGTGTTATTAACAACCAGCAAAATCCAAACTGGTGACAGTTTTACAATGCAAATTCCAAACATTTCCCATTGATGAAATAACAGAATGAAAATTCTCTAGTGAGTTATGTTGATGCATGTGAGACCACAAAGTTATTTGGAAGAGGAAGCTACTGGTAACAGAACTTTTCAGCCATATTTACTCAGAGGTGGGAGGAACACACCCAGAACTGGCTTTGTACTTCTTTTTCTGTTGTATAGAGACGACAGTCATCTTTATTTTATAGATTAATGTGCACAAGTTCATACGTAATTTGCAAAACAATTTCAGAAGACTGTATATAACATTCAAAAATAAACAAACAAATAAATCAAATATTCAATGTCAGGAATCACCAAAACGGAGAGATGAGCCTGAAGTAGTCATAGTTCCGCAGTCATGTTCCATATTCCGATAATTATAAGATTGCCATCTGGCCTCATGCCACACAGAGGAAAAATGAAGGCTGGGCAATGAGATATGGCAGCAATTGTTCTGCTTGTTTCTGAAACTGGAAAATGTTTTATTAAACTGGGCAATTTCCACAAGGAAAAAAGGGATCTAGGTCCTGCAATTAAGGTAGTGTAATGAGTTTACGTGGCAAGGTTTTGGTAGTGGGGGGGTGCTACAGGGGTGGCTTCTTTAAAAGTTGCTAGAAGCTTCCCCTGTGTTCGCTACAGCCAATGCCAGCTGGCTTTAAGAAC
>JAVKLA010000007.1:22428533-22478155 GCA_034782735.1 Sagittarius serpentarius | reverse complement strand
TGTTTAATTAAGGAGGGGGAGTGAGAGAGCGGCTTTGGTGGGTACCTGGCGTCCAGCCAGGGTCAACCCGTCACAGGTAGTCAAAAGCCATTCCTGAGAAATTCCGTTTTATCTGTGCCTCTATCTCTGCATCTGAGATGCTGGCAGCCTAATTTCTCAGAAGCAGTGACCAATTATGTCTTTTCCACTGTCTTGGAAGATATATTTAGTACTCTGCACTGTCAGCGGACTTAAAAGGATCTGAACATACAGAATACTATATAATGTCTTGAACTCTTATTGAGCAGATCTTGAATGCATCTTACATCCAAAATTATCTGATTATTTTGTACCCTAAATCAGTGAGTAAACTGATTGCTCCTTCACACAGATTTCTTCATACTATGAAGATAAAGATTTATGAACCCTTAAATACCCATGTGCAGAGGACCAAAGAAAAGCTCAAAAAAAAAAATACCACCATCTTCACAGCAAACTAGTGTAAACTAAATACAAAGAGTCACTGAACACAAGGTAATAGTAAGCAAGCTATTCATGAACACCATGTGTTAAGTGAGTAGTTAACTTGTGAAATAAATACTTATGCAATTAAACACTTCATTGTAAGTGGTAAGTATAAGGAAGTATAAATAAGTGTACGTACATATTTGCACAGATTATTTAAATTCTACCTTTAGCCTTTTGAGTGTTTGTCTTTGAACCTTAACAACTTCTTTTAACTTGGGAAATCACAACTGGGAAACTTGTTCTCTCTGCCCCCCCCCCCCCTTTTTTTTTTTTCTTAAGAGGAAGATGACGGAAGAAGAAAATAGTGACTTCACTGAGAAATTTCTTTAAAAATCCATACAGAAACAGTTTCTCATGTTCCTGATAGATGCTGGGAATAATTCTGCTTTTCAGAGAGATGCTATTTTGAATTTGATTCTGACAACCTGGTAAAACTAACAAAGAATGCAAAAGGATTTTTGAGAGGCCAGGACTGCAAAAATACCTATGGCATAAGAAAAAGTCTGTCTTTTTTGCAAAAAGAAAAAAAAGAAGAAAAAAGGTTCAAAAAATAACTATGTAGCATCTTTCCTCTGAAGGCATCCAAAGGAATAGAATTGTGCCATAACTGTAGCAGGAAATAGAAGAAACCATATCAAAGTAAAACAGCAAGTTTATATTGCCTTGGGAAATGACAGGAAACAGTAAGGTGAATATAATTGTTTCAGAAATCCTATACAAAGGTAAATATGATGGAGTAAAAAGGAAATACACAAGTACTTGGGGACAAGGTTAGAAAGACTAACGCAAAACCACGTTTTATTTGGCAAGGGGCAAAGAAAACCCTAAAGAAAAGGGCTTCTTCATATGTACTTCAGAAAACAGAGGAAGGAAGCTATAAAACCATTATTTAACTGGAAAGAGAGTTAAAACAAACCAACAATTGACTGTAAGACAGCAGCAGGAAAAAATCTCAGTTAATTATAGCAAACCATCTAACAAAGTGGGAAAAAAACCTGGATGTTAAGGACAGTAAGGATGTCTTAAGAACAAATAAATGTATTCCTACATTATACAACTGAAGAATTAATCACGTTCAAGTCAGAAGGGACTTTACTTCAGAGTACTTTAGGAGCTGAGCAAAGCAAACTAAAGGGAGAGGCAGCAAGGTCCCCGAGGATGGTAGAAGACCAAACGGCAGCAACTTAAAAGCGAGAAAAGGAGGAGAAAGCAGGAACTGAGAAAGTTACAGACCAGATGTAGCAACTTTGGTACTCAGAAGTCCGGGAACACACTGCAGAAGGTTAAAAACTACTCAATTTGTTAAGACCAGTACCTAATTTCCTTTTTGAGACCAGCACAGTAGCTGATCTCCTCAAGTCTTTGATGCTGACCCACATGACATTCTCAAAAGCAAAGGTGGTGACCTGGTCTTAACAAATAAACCACAGGAAGAATGAGAAAACATCATCCTTGTTGCAAAACTACCCTGAAAAATACCTGTTCAGCTAAAAGGACATTTCAAGCATCACATAGGAAACTACAGCCAAGTTTCCTGAATGATCCAATCCCTTATCCACCGAGTGGTCCATCCATCAAATCCATGTCTCTCCAATTTCGAGACAAGGATGTCACACAAGACAGTGTCAAATGCTTTGCACGAGTCCAGGTAGATGACGCCCATTGCTCTTCCCTTATCCACCAATGCTGGAAGTCACACCTCTGGCAGGGCTGCAGGCAAATGCAGCCAGCTCACTCAGTCCTGGCATGGGAGAAAGCTAACCGAATAGGACATGAGACACTACTAGACAGGACCAGAAAGATTGCTGGACATGGCCCATAACCGTGGGAGACACTGATAAAATTTACAGACAGTGCTGTGAGGGCTGACGGGACTTCCAGCATGGTTAAGGGACAGTTATGCGAGAAACAGGTGAATTCTAGAAGCAGCTAAAGGGCAGGACAGAGGCCCCTCCAGGGAGGGGAAGCATGCACTGCCAGCATGTCAGGGCAACCGCACCAGTAGTGCCAAGTACTGCTGAGATTACTGAGGGAACAGTACAAGTGCTATCAAATGTGGTTATGACTTAGCAAGACTGGAATCAACAGGGAAAACTAATCATGGGCAGGCTGGTCATCTGGGAGAAGACTGGGATGGAGGAAGGGAGGTATGAAGGTGGTAAAGAGGTGAAGGAGGAGGAAAGGGATAAGAACCACAGGCGATCAGTACCTACCAGGTAGCCCTGCACTACTCATCACCGCAGCTTAAATGAGGGCAGCCAGCAAAGCCTGTTGTTCTGAGTCCATCACAAGAATCAAACCTGCTTCTGCCATCAGGAGAACTGGGGCTGGGAGGGAGGTTTGGTGCTCTCCCTGGCAAGCAGGAGAAAGGCTAGGTAGCGGGACAGAGCATCGCCATGTTGGTGCTTGTTTGTCCCCAACCTTTTCCTACTAGCCTCGTGAAGTTTCCTTTCATCCCTGCACTTCCAAGACACTTTTGTAACGTCAAAGGAGCACAATGTAAGTGCTATGACTCCATTCAACCTTAACATGTAAAAATCATTTCCAGAATATTCTCAGGGACAAAGTGACCTATTTCCTGTCTGCCCTGGGGAACATCACTAAGCTACGGTGCTATGGAAAAAATGTCATTTGTTTTTGTATTGGCCACTCCATAATAATTTTAGTGAAATGTTTGGATTAGTGCCAACTTCCCTTTTCACAAGCAACTAAATCCTTTGACAGCTGGGATATAATTCCAGCACCCTATGAAGGAGACGGGAGAAATGGTAAAACCTTGAAGTGCAAGACTCCAACATCTAAATGAAATTATTAAATATTCACCAAATATTCACCAAACAAATGATAACCAAACAAGTAAATTTATGGTAAACATTAATACAAAGTTTTATGGACTCTGGATTCAGCACAAACAATACTTTCAAAAACCATGAGAAGTTTAGTTGATAAGTATTTAATTTCAGTTTAGAATGTATTTTAAGAGCAAATTTGTTTCATTTATAACATGGCTGTGAAAAAACAACCCTCTTCTCAAATATCTAAAAATTAAAACACACAGCAATATGTGAAATGCCCCTAGTTCTACAGTTATTTGTTGATTTCTTTAATTTTACTTTATGTGACTGAAATTTATCTGCAATTCTGCACTGAAACTGAAGTGAGCAGCCAGAAATCTTCTGGTCATCTTCCAAATAGTAAGGGGGAAAATGCCCAATAAAGACCATTTTTAACAAAGATGACTGAATGCTTTTGAAAAAAATCCTGCTATATACTTTGCATCTTAATGGAAAGTCTTTGGATCCCTGACCCGATTCCAAACATCTGTGAATGCAACATGCCCTAATATTCTCCATGGGAATATCTCTAAGAGTTCATGCCACTGTTAAAACATCCACTGAGAAGTCAAAAAAGCAAAAAGTCAGAGCAGCAGCCACCAAAAATTATCTTTACCAGTCACCACACAATCATTTTCTCAGAAACTTATGGCCACTGTTTTATTAACTTGCTCTAGAAATTATACATAACATTTGCTAGACTACAGATGCAATGAAAAAGCCCTGCATCCAGTAATTCAGAGAATATATTAGCTTTCTATTTGGAATTAAATACTGCATTTCATCCTTTTCTTATCAAGAAACTGACATTAATTAGTTTTTAGCATGATAATGCCTTCTGTGTAAGCATGGGCATCATACCAAAAAAAAGTAATACTGTTTTGTGGCATTCAGTCTGAAAAACGGAAGTGTTTTACTATACAGACAGGCAGCACTGGGGTCTGTACAGCCTACTGTGTTGGTAATCTGTCACTGCTGAAGATCTATTGATACAGTCACTGAAACAGGCCATGTAATTCTGAAGTCCTGAAGCTGACATCTCCCAAAAACTTGGTAACAAAATAGCGTGGAAAATAATGTGACAGGTTATAAAGTACTCTTCATTGTAGAACTTCCCAAAGACTTTCACCTATTAGATGTATGCAACTTCATTAAAATAAAATACAGCTATGGATGGCAGGAAAAAGCAAAGTAAAGACTATACTTCAGAACTACAAAACACAAAAGTGGCATTTAAATATACTTGAGAAAAATCCCTACAACTTGGCAAAACAACTCAAGACACTGAAAAATTGTCTCTACTATGTAAAGACAGTATTCTTCAGGAATGTGTAAGGAACCACACAGACCCTAATTCTGACCCAAATGCGGTTCCCAATCAGAACAACGTACTGGGACATAACACAACACACTCAAGGAACCATGACTATTACCAAACTCAGGACTACCAGAGAGAGAAATGTTAAAAAAAAAACTGTTCACAAGGTCTCTTCTCACTTATTTACATACTCCTACACTGCAGGCACAGCTTCTGGCAGACACGAGCACAGAACAGAAATTTGTCTCAGTTTCCTTTCAGCAATGCCAAGGGGTCACTGAGTTCCAGGAAGATAAAGATATAACCACATGGCAAATACTGAGGAACACAATTGCTATCTAAGCAGATCTAAGACCATTTCCTAGATGCAGGATCTGACCACACTCAGAAGAAAACTGGGTACACATCATCTGCTCTAGGAATCCCTGCTCTGAAGCAGAAGCTGGGCATGCAACTACAGAGAAACACGGTACCATCCAGAAAGAAACCCCCCCATCTCCTGGACAACTTTGGAAATCAAGATAGAAATGTGTATTGCAGAGCTTTCAGCCCACAGTCTACGTGCAGCCAACCTGACCCATATTACACCAAAACTCTCAGCAACCAGAGACGTGAATGAAGAACACTCACTTCTACACAACAGAGCAGTTGTATCTGTATCTCTCTGAGCAGAGTATCTGTTTGCAGATACAACCCTCCACCAGAAAGCTCACCCACAAAGAAAAGGTTTAAAAGTCTTCTACTGCATCCAGCCAACAGACTGCATCCCGAATTCACGTAAGTGTTGTAGCTGGAGCCACAGAGATCCTGGATTCAAATCTGGCCAACTTCCCAACCTTGGGTGTCCTGCTACAGTATTAAGTCTTCCGTCTTGCTTTTCACTGTAAATGGTAAACAATCTTATGATGGTTTTCCCATGCACCCCAGCCATAATTTATCAGGGCACTACCAGTGTAAACCAACTCATAGTTACCTATCCTTACCATAACAGTTGTTTTCTTTGATGAGAATTAGCTGCTGTCTGTAACTCTAGACTACAGAATCAGGGGCTGCACAATTAGAGTTTTCACTGTTAAGTTACTGATGTCAACATCTTGGTTGTTAACAAAGCAGAAAGCAACTTTAACTGAATTTTAACTTAACTCTTTGCTATATGTACAGCTTTTTAAAATTTTTATTGCAACTCACCAAAATTTCTCTTTGTTCTTCCAGATTTTTTAAAAAGTTTGAAAATTCATGAAGTGATGCATCTGTAACACAAAACCAGAAAAAAAATCATGTTGCAGGATGGCATGGCAAAATATAGCCACTTGTAGTCACTTCTTACCTACCTATGTATCTTTCATCATCTGTCTCCGCATCACCAATGAATTCAAATTTAAAGTCTCTCAGAGAATGGGCAAATTTTCTCTGGGCTGCTGAAAGGTCTGCAAGGAAAAAAAGCACAGATTGGAGGTTAGGAAATCATTTTAATAAGGCTAGAATAATCAACTTCTACAAGAAACTCTTAACATAGGTCTGCCTAAGGGCATTACAAGACATCCAATATTGTCTAATCCTCTTCTGATCTAATTTGGGAATTTGTCACACAGATTTCTTTATGAAAGGCTATATAGTAGAAAGCAAGTGTGATCATGTGTACAGTATTAGACCTATTCTTACGCTTCACTGTACCACAGTTCAGGGCACAGGTCATACAAACAAATCTGTAACTACAGAAGTTTAAGACACACCACTCGGAGTAAGTTGTGCCAGTTGTCTTACTCTGCTAACCTAAATTCACTAGTATATTTGCCAGCACAAATACACATCTTAGCATTTTCTGGATGCTTCACATAGCTCTGCTAGCAAAACATTTTTACATAAAGCAAATTTAAAAGAATTGTTCCACCGGAACTAGAAATTCCATGGAGTTAAACTATGCCAAAAGTTAAATGAACAGCATTAAAATTAATTGTGTACAATAACTATTTTATAATATTCCCAAAACATTTTCTTTAACCCAATTTTTACCTATTAGTGTTTGACAATTTAGGGTCGGAGGGCTGCACTCTTACATCCCTCAGGAAGTAATCAGACACTATATTCAGTCACAATATCATCATTATAAATCCTTATTAAGACTTATAAAGCTGTAAATAAACAGCATACATACACTTTTCTGTTGTGCTGACATGTGCAGGTTGGGAAAGTCATGAGTTCTGGAAGGATGGAATTGCTCAACAGAAAAAAAAAGGATCCATGTCCTAGTACACTCCTACCCAGTAGTAAAGGTTTTACTCACATTTTTGTTGTCAGCCAAGGTTAAGGACAATTTGAAATACTTAGTTAATCTATAATCTTTTTCTTATCACATGCAGTTCTGAAGGGCTAAGAACTCTTAACAGACCAGCTAAGCATTTTGTTCTTTAATATTCACTGGAGCTAAAAGACTACAAGCTTGGGCTTTTTTTGTTCTTGTTTTGTTTGTTGTTTAAAAAAAAAAAAAACAACCAAAACCAACTTTATGATAGGACCTGCATCCAGCACATTTTATGTTTTATCATGTGTCATAGTCACGTACAACTTCACATGCAATGCTACACTGAAAGTTCAGTTCAACCACTTAAAAGGATAAATCACAAATACTCTACAAACAGCAAGGCACAACCTAAAATGAAAAAATGCTTTCTGTTCCTTGCCATTCCATATTCCTTTCTTTTCACCCACTTCTCATTAGTCCTTTCCTCACCTGTTGTGTAACAGCACTGTTCCCTGTGATGCCATGCTACCAGGTACTCGCCTCCCTTTTGCAACTGCTTCTAAAGCCTGTACGTGTATCCTTCAACACATGAAGCAGCAGGATGCTGCACAGGACTGAAGGAAGGAGGATAAGAAGGTTGAAGGAAAAAGTAACATAATTCCCATGCAAAAGGGAACATAGGTATTTTAAATGTCTTGTGGGCTAAAAGGCTGTTCATAAAATGACAGCAAAATAAACAAGTTCTGCCAGCTGTGAAAGGCTTAAATATGGAAAATTACAAGTTTCTTAAACTTCTAATGTGATGCTTATTTGTGAGCCAAGTCACAACACAAGGCTGAAAAGTGTTTATTTATGGGAGAATGGGTCCAACACCACAAACTCTTCCAAACTTCTTTAATTTTATTGAATCCAATAATCCCCAACAAAAGCCCTGTCATGTGAGAACTAGCCCCATGCTAGAGGAGGGAATTGTTTATTATGTTTTCTCCCACTTGTAGAGGTGAAGTATTCAAATGATGTTGAGCAAGGTACATGTTAGGAGAAGGCACGCAGCATCGCATGCATGCGCCACCCCTCCTTTCCCCTTCACAGACTGAAAGGGTACTAAAATACCGAAGTGGGCTATGGGCTTTGACGAGCCTTTCTAGAGTGGTGCCAAAGCGCCTCCTGCATGTCTGCATATCCCACCTCTCCACCAAAAGCCACCTCTTTGGTGACACTGACAGCAGACAGAACCTGTGCCCACACCCTCACTCTTTCAGTACAAAGTCCAACATCTTCAGGCAAATTGAGAAAGGGCTGAATCAAAACACTGAGCTTCTCACAGGGTCAGAAAGCCACGTACATGCATTTCTCATTGCTGAATCTGCTAAGGGATCGAAAATTACTGACCAAAGGGCTGAGTAGGTGGTTGGAAGCAGTAACCTTTTAACACACCAAAGCTAGATTTTTCAGAGTTCCTGTATTAAAGCCATAAAGACACACTAAATTTTTGCAGTGTCTTTCCACAAGTCATCTTTGAAATGTTTAAGAACTGTTCCAGAAAATTTTGGAAAGCATCAGGGGGTGGGGGGGAGCTTGGGCGTTTGGGACACAGAAGAATGACCTGATGGGTCAAGAAAAACTGCTGATACCTGGCTAATGAATCAACACCTGGAAGGAAAGACAACGAAATAGGAAGAGATTTTCTGACAGATTTTAAGAACTTGGCACTTTCAACAAAGGTGAAAAGTCACTGGAGCAAAATAAAAACCAATCACATGTTGCAAGATGTAACTGGGAAGAAACAAACCTCCTGACTGCAGGAAGAACACTCCAGTCATTTGGTTCAACAGACTGCTGCAATGTTCAGAGTCCTAACTTGCCAAAACAGATTTTTAATCCTGCTTAGTCAGCAGATGTTAACTACCAGATTCATCCTCCAATGTTTATATATCATCCATCAGTCTTGCTTTATTTTATCTACATTTACATTTAAGGTCACATTCTGTTTTCATTCCCTACGCCGAAATAGCACTGGGCTAACATAAAACTAGGACCTTGCTGGGCAGAACCACTGGTGCCCAGCTCTTCACACGAATGGAAGAGTCTCTGGTCTGCCTCTTGCTAAACTAAAAGAAACAAAAACGCGTATCAAGTACAGACGGAGGAAAATTTTGTCAGAGCAAGAATACTGAACTCATTTTGCTACAGCACAGGAAAAATTATGAGGATGACAGCTGAACTCAAAAAGATAACAGCCCTGTATTGCATTTTCCTGCTGCCTGACAAACCATGGCCAGAGGGAGACATCTGAGACCATCTGCAGTCAAACCTTCCACTGTGGGGCAAACAGCATGAAACTGCTCCAGCCTTTACCCTGATAAATTCTGCATATCCTACAGTACATACACAGACATTAACATAATTATAAGCATTTATAAAACTCTATAAAAACAAACTAGATGCTAATATCATAAGTACTATACTCTCTTACTATTGTGTTACGATTTAAGTGCTGAGCATCGTTGCTTAAGTTAGAAATTTCATAAATGTAAGTTGGCTTTCTTCCATCCTATGTCAGAAGACCTTTATTACAGCAAAATTATTCAGCTAGCACTGACAGATATATCCCAGTACTGTTCCACATCAGCATTAGAGCTTGCAAGACCATTATGAGCTATGTGATTGTAAACATACACGGATTCCAGCTACATACATAAGAATAAGACAGTGCACGAGTACTGTATCAAACAGCACAGCCAGTTACACTGATTACCCAAATAATGCTGTAGCCTACTGAGAAAACACAGTGAGAATTTAGGGGGCCAGAAAGTAATTATTTTATTCTCTTTAATCTCCACATTCTACACAGGAACACCAAATAGATATAGGAAGCAGTAAGAGGGTTGTTGCTTGTTGAAAGCTGCTGCTATCATTTAAAGGGAGGAATCAAACACTAATACTCTCCTGAATAAAATGTAATCCTGGCAAACCCATAAGGCAGAGTCATTTCAAAGACTCACTTTCTTAAAACACTAAAAAAAACCAAGCATCTGCTAAATGTTTTGACCAAAGGACTGAAGAGAAAGACAGACACATTTCCAAAGAGAGAAGACAGGGACATAAGGAAACCAGGGCTTTTAATTTTCTCTTTGCTAATGTTCATAACAGTACACTGTACTTATTTTATGTTTGAAGGTAACTACTTAAAAACATACCAGAGGAAACAGGAACAGTCACCAGCTCCCCCACTTTGCTCTGAAACACTTTGTTAACAAGCGCTCCTGTCAGCTTGTCCTGCGCCAGAGGCACTGCCAGTGCCCCATACAAATACCTCCAGATTTTTCCATTTGGATTTGAAGGAAAATATTTTTGTTCCTTATCTGAGTTGAGCCAGGCCAACACGACAGCATTAGTTGCTAGGCGGTGGCCAGCCCTCACAGCACCAGACTCCAATCACTCCTTTTGAGATCAGTACTAACTTCAGTGTTAGCCATCTAAACTAGAACTCTTGCACAAAAAAAGACAATGTTGCTTCCTAAGGCTATCCTAGGTCTCTTTCGCACGGCAGGAGAATTACCTGCTTGTAACAGCCTTTTGTATTAGTGTTAATGTTTTTCTACAGCAAAATACAGATTTCTACATCAAGCTTCACTTTTGCTGTATCACGATGATTCTTTAAGAAGGACCGGAATTACGTCGCCATTCCTCACCCCTAACTACAACTCTCATTGACATTAACAGATATGCTCCAGGAATAACGCATTTCTAGTGGCTTTATTTAACATGGGCTAAAACTGCTCTGGTCTCATTCAACAGCATTCTCCTCAAAAAGCTAAAAGGTTAACAAATACTTAGATTCAACTACCAAGCTCGTCTTCAAGCTACGTTAATACGTTAAGGACTAATATTAGACTTCTTGGTCTATTTTCCTCACAGTAGACCAAGATCAGGCAAGCTACACACTGTCATGAAACAGGTAAGGACAAGCTGAGAGTCAGCCTCTCCCTTCTTCTTAGGCATCAATCTCACTTGCAAGAGCTAACGAAGCAGCTTCAGAGGAAGAGTACATAAAACAGTTTGTCTAAGAGCTGCAATATGGACTTGTATGACGTTTTGTGCAAAACATGCACCGTCTCAATGCTTACAAAAGCGACTCCGTGTTTCTCTTCTGTGTCCCCTTTAGCAAGGCAAACAATGAATCCAATATAATCCGCAACATTGAGAACATGAACAGGATTTAGTTATTACCTTAGTAAGGTGGATAAACAGGATTTACTTATCAACTTAGCAGATGCAAGCCATGTGGCAGATTCTTAAGGGCAGTAACATGTTCCGACTCCCTAAAACCAAATCAACTTTTTACTACTCATTTTTATCTGATAAGTATATTGAAAGAATCATCAAAACAGAAGAAAATACAATAAATCTAAAATACAAAGTTATTCATTCCCATCCAAAACCAGAATGAAACTAAGGTTCAAAGACTAAAAGCTTTCTGGAGTCCCATTTTGATGATGTCACGTTACCCATCGCAACTCACAAGTTTCTGAAAGCTTAGCAAATTCAGGTATGAGGATTAAAAATCAACTCATTACTAACTTGTCAAGTAGCTCAACTCCCCCCCCACCCCAGCATAACATAGTGTAAGTGTATTTGGATCATCCCACATCTTTAAAACAAATAAGAAAAACTGCAACCTCTCGCCATTTCAGTTTAATTCAACTAGCGACACAGCATTCTGCTCCTCCTGGTCCAAAGGCACCTTTCCAGCTGCAGCTCCTGAGCGTCCAGCAGTTGACAGCTTCACACTCTTTGCATTCATATGCTCAGGTTTGAGACAAATCTACACCAATTGTACCAAAGTTATGATGTGTTTTATTATTTACTAAAAACCCTCAGAAATTTGGTGTCAGAATGAAGTTAGTTTAGATCAAGCTTACACGCACATGTACACACACAAATGAGAATTTAAATTTTCAAAATACAATGAAAAAGAGGAAGAGCTAGCAAGCAGCAGCAGTAATATTTTAGGAAAAGTCTTTCAAATTTTAACGTGGAAGGGGTCTTGTTACGAAATAAAAAAAAGCTTTGCATTTCAGCATCAAACAGAAAAAAGGAACTTGGAAGAATAAAACAAAAACCAAACAACCCTAAAGTAATTTATATGCAACTACAAGAAATGAATAACAATTTTAGGAATCTTAATCTCTAATGGATTTTTCTTTTTAACCCATCACAGATAGGAATTTATGTCATTCTGCTGCTGCACTAAAAGTCCAAATTTTGTCACCACTCTCCCAATTAATGACAACAGGAAGTGAGCACCTAGAAGCCAAAAAAGAAAAGCATGTTTTTATTGTCCAATCTAAGAAAAAGAGAGAAAACTGAATATTGGGGCAATGAATATCATTCTTCAGAACTGTACTTCTGTAACAAACTGACTGGTCTTAAATGTTTCCTCCACAGTGTTTGACATTCCCTATTACCAGTTTTAGTGCATGCCAGGGCCATTAATTGTGGCATAATTACGTGACAAGTGAAAGCAGGCTATTTAGCCTGAAAAAGTCACATGTAAACAGCATGACAGAGATATTCTAATCTTCTCTCCACCTCTTAAGAGAGAACACCACCCAATTTTTGCAAGATTTCTATTATATAGGTTACTTTATCATATTTTATGATTTTCCTTCTTTCAAATGCATAATCCCATAGTCTACATGCCACTATTCTCCACATCGATCAAAACAGGCAAGTTAAGAAAACTTTCAGACTTTAGCAGACTCTTATTTTCAGATATGCAGAATCTTTTAGATGTCATAACCTCCAACCATTGTCTTCTCCTACAAAAAATATGCAGCATAATAATACAAACCACCTATCATCTTATCTGTTTTCTCTAGTTCTCCAACTTTTACCAGTGAAAACAGACTTAACTGTTTTCTCCTCTTTCTACCCTTGCAAGTACAAGGGTACAAACTCCACATTCCCCCACATCAAGAAACAATTATGTAGCATGTTAATTACCACATATGAAATATGACAAAGTAGCATCTTATGTGAGTATGGGCAAACTGCCAAATCATGCTCCTATTGTCCTTCAAGTGCACCACACCTTCTTGGGCTCTGGTTATTTCTTTTTTAGCTGGATCTTTGAAATCAGCAAGCCAGCCCTACTCCACCCTGCCAAGGACATTTTCCTCTTTGCATCACAGGCATTAGGCAAAACAGCACATTATCTCAGTGGAGATTAAGGCTCTCCTAGAGCATTTCCAACAGCTCTTACAAAAAAGTGCACCCCTCTGCCAGCTCAGATGGTGACTAAATCTTTCAGTTCTGCTCTTCAGGAACACAGTGTAAGTTACAGTTCACGAAAGAAAAAGACAAGCTGCATCCCTGGCCCTACAGCCCTGCCAATGTATTCACTGCTTCAGGGGTAGAGAAACATTCCTGCAACCACCCATTCATAAGACCTGTACCCTAAAGACTATGCTGAAGGGTCAGGCAACTGTGATGGAAGTTACTGTGGAGTACCACAAAGATACTTTGTCTTCAAAGGAATCGTAACCATCTTCCTGGTCCTTACAACCTCCATGTCTCTGAGAACAAAACAGACCAAAAGAAGTGGTAAACTAGAAAGCAAGGACTAAGAAAAACAAATTTGCAATGCAGAAAACTATGAGAGCATTCCACCAAATTCACATGGTTCCCAAAGACAAAAACTAGCAGTTCAGGATTTGCTGCAAAGGTTTCCCTGTGATTTGCTGCAAAGGTTTCCCTGTATCATACCACACTAAATGGCAGCAAGACGGACACCAAAATTACTTACATAAGCTGTTCCCAAAAGAAAACTCAGCATCAATCCAGAAGCAACAGTTTGAATACACAGTATCAAAACAGTTGTACCATCAAAGCTTTCACTGGTCTACAATACCTTCAGCTCTGTAAGTAGCACAGACCTGGGGACTGTCTTCCAAAAGTGACTGAATTAGAAAATGTGAGATGAAAACATTCCTTTTCAGAGATCAGGATTTTACTGTTATTAATGTAAAGATGTATGAATTCAGAAGGTGAGGTTACACTTCTAATAGTGAATTTTCTGGCAGAAATTTAACTCTGACCACTAAATGGAACATAAATTTCCAGATGTATTCTTCAATTTGTAGATGGAACATAAATTTCCAGATGTATTCTTCAATTTTGTCAAACACCACGGATTTGAAGGCCCTCCTGCATTTATTCATGGTTTCTTTACTCATCTTTATTCTGTAGGATGACTATCTTCCTGTTTCACAAACCATTTATATCCTAAAGGAAGCTATTGATGTCTCAAGGACAATTTGCAAACAAAAGCAAGGGTGTTCAGTAGCAAGTAAATCAGAAGGCCATGCTGCTTAAGGATGAAAAATCCTTAAACTGAAAACATTCTCCTCAACTGAGAAACTCTGTAAAAGAAATAAAGTAGTTACAGGAAAAAATGTGTTTATTGTACAGATACTTATCCAACATCAGTATTCTGAATGTTTTAATTCTGGAGTATTGCTTTCTTTCCCAGACTTATTTCCCAGACAGTAACTATAATGTTTACATAAAACAGAGCATAATGAGTTGAAATATTATTTTGATTGCAAAAGAAAAGACCAATTCACTGTTGGGCAGAAGCTCAATTTTATCATTATATTCTCCAACTTACATAAGAGTTTTGTGGTTGGGGGGCAACCCCCACATAATCAAATCTATACTCTGAATACAGACAATGAAGCATTAACCCCTCACAGCTCATCTTAAATGAAATATTCTCTGAATTCAGAGCACTTTACTTTTTGAAATCCAAATAACTAACAGGACACATCTACCTAATCTCTTCAGCCATCGAAATTCGCTCATGGCAGTCAGGTAAACTTGTTACAACATAGCAGGAGGACCCGACCCATCACCAGGGCACAGTGATTTCCCCCTCCCAAAAACCAGGACTGACTTTATTATTTGAAGTATATTGTCTTAGAAAGCACACGTGACCGAAACTTGATGTGGTTGAGAAAGCTGGAGGGGGAGCGCAGCTCAGCCTGGGATGGGAAGGTCACAGCAAACATGTCAGCTTGCAGGTGTTTCACGTGCCACATCTGCTGCCGTTGAGCCTGAACATCATCTCGGACGAGTTCACATCCAATAAATAGTTTCAGCAAGATATGTTTTTTCTCCACAGAAGCAGGAAAGGGGGGGGAACAAACAAACAAACTAACCAACCAACCACCACACCACCGAAACCAAACCCACCTTTCCCCACAATTTGTAGCTAAATGAAACCTGAACAGGATTTCACGCAATAAAGGCTTTTTTCCACACAGAGCTCTCTGCCTGCTTAGTTCCAGCCACCTACAAACAATGCAAATGTTAGCGCTTTTCAGGAGAAGTCAGAAGACAACTCTGTAATGGGAAGTGATCAGCCAAAACACAAGAGGAGCTCGTAGCCACCTCCCTAATGAATCACTAGAGCAAGTATTTTTATAATCTTTAAAAGCACATGCTGTTCAACTGACAGTTGGAAATATTTTATGAAGTTGTATATCAAGTCTGCAGAAATGTCAACACTAAACATTAAAACCTTTGCCAAAAAAAAAAAAAAAAAAAGCATCATTCACAATGTTTTCTCTCTTATAAATGGCAGATATCTCAAAACATTGTCATTTGTATGGAATTACTGCCTGTCTGAAAATTTGCATATGTAGACAAAAACCCACAAGGAGATCAAACCTGAAAGATACTGTGATTTCTCCACAACAAAACATGTCCAAACATGCACTCAGCACACCTGCACATGTATAATTAGAGTGTTATATGAAATGGCTACCAAATACTTTATCATCACTAAGACATAAAAGATTCAGAAAATAAAGTTACATTTTCACCAGTTCCTCAGCTTGTGAGTCATGAAAATTAAGCAAAATTCTTCCAGCAGGCTGAGATAGCACAGCTGTATTTTCCCAAGTGCAACAGGATTCAAGTGGGAGAGGACAGAGGAAAACACAATGAGGAACTAGACAAATGAGCAGCTGAGATTTATAATTCACCAAGTAATGCCAAGACCCCAACCTTCGGGCTATTTATTTACTTATTTATTTATTAAAAGGTAAGAGTATGAGTGTATTTTGGAGAATACTTGACAATTTAGTGCACTTCTACACAAAAAACCCTTAAAATCCAAATTCAAAATGTAGAGGGTAGGAATTCTGGCAAGATGCATTAAACTCCTTTTACTGAGGTATAGACTTTTTTGTCCACTGTAGGCAAGCCAGGGTGAATCTTCAGCATCCAGAAGGATGGGATGAGCACACCAGGCCCCCAAAGAGGGAAGAGTTAAAGAGTAACTTTGCTATAGCTAGACACAGAAGTGAAATGAATCCGAGTTTTGACAGAAAAAAAAGCTGGCAGCAACTGTTATGCACACGACAGCCTGTACTTACATCATATATAGTTTCTAGAAAAAGCACCAGACAGCATAGCACTGGGTAGCTAAACTAGATGCCCAAATTAAAAAAAAAAAAGGTTTTACTACACACTGTTCCAAAACCATCAAATGGAGATTTTACATTTAAAACAACACCACAAGAGTTCTGTGTCAAAAGGAAGTTTTTCTGATAGCTCTCAATGTGACCTGTATCTGGCTAAACCATATAAAAACTGAAGCTTCTAATTAGGCCAGACCAAAACCAGATACATACACCACATACACCTGTATACTGAATACAGAATTCCTTTAAATAAATAAAAACAGCACAAAGCACTGAAATACATGAAATGTGAAAGTGAAGGATGAGCCTCCCACTCCCCTTTCATTGCTCTCGCTGTTGCTCTTTTAAAGTTCTTGCTAGAGGAAGCCCTGATGCTCCAGCATCATTTCACCTGCCAGCTTCTCCAATTACTGCAATTTATTTGCCTGGACAGAATAATAAAGTTATCGCTCCTGCCATCAATAACAGCTAACAGAGCTTGCCAGGAAATATTTATTTAAATATTCAACTATGTAGTATGGTATATGCCAAAAGAGAAACTTTACTCACCTCTGGTCTGGATAGTTGTGCAATATTTGAACTCCATGCAAAGAAATCCTGCAATCCTTCTGTCAGTTTCAGATTAGAAATTTTACAAGAGGCCAATGAATCAATTGTAGGACATTACTACGCATGTAAAAGAGACACACAGCCAAACTTACTACTCTGATTAGGAAAAAACCTTTCACCTTAAAGTTACTGGCACACGAGCATGTCAAAGTCTCACTGCTCTGGGATTTCAGTACATTTCTCCAAAATGAGTTTCCAGTCTGGATATTAGTGGCAACTTGTTCCCAAAATCAAAGATCACTGAATGATCAAAAAAACAAATCAAAACAATTGAGCAAAAGCAATTTAGGATAGTCAAGAGCAACTACCATATCCTTATGAGAAGCACAAGGCATGAAAGAAACATCTTGCAATCCTACACAGCTATACCAGCATAACTTATAAGCAGGAAACAAAGCAGTTTGTTTAGTCTTCTAATGCAATTTTCACATTTCATTCTGTTTTCAAACAAAAGGAAGACTTACAGTATATAACAGTGAGAATCTTTAGATTACTTACATCCTTTATGCTTTGACACAAGAATTAGCTTGAATTTACCATCTCAGTTTTAGAGAAAAGTCAAGCTGGTTTTGTTTCTAAATGAGCATAATGTGTACAATTTGAGAGTGAAAGTACTAGCCTACATAACTTTTTTGATTTTTCCATAACTTAACTGTTTCAGCTGCATTACTATGCACTCTGCGTTTCTGACATGGTGTTCTCAAAAGACAGAAGATAATGCAGTTTCTTGCCTAAGTCAAGCAATACCATGGAAGTATTCACAACCTCCCTTAGAAACTACTACGTATTTCCTGCACTGGAAGTGACTATTCTCACCAGGAGTAAAGAAGTTCAGTACTTGGTTCAGTAGTGTTTGAGTTTCGCTGAGGAAAAAAGAGTGAGCCAGCTTTTCCAAAAAGAGTGTTGTTTTATAAAATGTCTGGATTTGTGCGGTTTCTATTACCGTTTCTGGAGTTGAGGTGTTACTAAGCTTTGGAAAATTTGTTTATAAAACGGGAAGTATTGATTTTTGCTTTGCCTCTCTTACCTGGACCCACCAACAGCAGTTTATATTCCGCTATTGTCCCTGTTTATCATCAGCCAAAGGATCCACAACTCTGCCTTGCTAGCCCAGACATATTCCGTGTACTCAGAGCTTTAACGGCATGTGTCAGAGCAAGTGAGAAGTGGACAAAACGGGAGCAGAAGACTAAAGCTGACCCACAACTGACCACAAATGTTGTCAAATTAAAAATCTAACCAGGGGTTCCCTTCTCTAAACCAAGACAAAATGAAAAAATCTATTCTACCAGTCAAAGAGCTCAAATGAGGGGCTGTTTGAACAGTGACAATCTATGCTATAAAATCACAGAATCATTTAGGTTGGAAAAGACCTTTAACATCATCGAGAAAACCATAAACCCAAAACTGCCAAGTCCACCACTAAACCATGTCCCTAAGCCCCACATCTACACTTTTTTTAAGTATCTCCAGGGATGGCGACCCAACCCCTCCCCTGGGCAGCCTGTTCCAATGCTTGACAACCCTTTCAGTGAAGAAATTTTTCCTAATATCCAATCTAAACCTCCTCTGGTGCAACTTGAGACCATTTCCTCTCATCCTATCACTTGTTACTTGGGAGAAGAGACCAACACCCACCTCACTACAACCTCCTTTCAGGTGGTTGTAGAGAGCAGTAAGGTCTCCCCTCAGCCTCCTTTTCTCCAGGCTAAACAACCCCAGTTCCCTCAGCCACTCCTCAGAAGACGTGTTCTATAGACCCTTCACCAGCCTCAGTGCCCGTCTTTGGACACCCTCCAGCACTTCAAAGTCTTTCTTGTGGTGAGGGGCCCAAAACTGAACACTCAACGTGCGGCCTCACCAGTGCCAAGTACAGGAGGATGATCACTTCCCTAGTCCTGCTGGCCACACTATTGCTGATACAAGCCAGGATGGTACTGGCCTTCTTGGCCACCTGGGCACACTGTTACGTGTACAGTACTCACAGAAGAACCCCAAATTTCAAGGATGTTGCCTGAAATTACTACAACACAAACAAGAGATGATAAATTATGCAGCAATCTGAAGGAAATGCTTCAGCTTTCACCAGTGAACATACCGTACCTGTAGAACACGAAGAGAGTTATAGGCAGCACGTACACCTACATACACAGAATTGTTCTATGGAGAAAAAAAAACCAAAATACTGTGTTCTGCACTCCAGCTGTACTGGCTTTATAGCTCAAGCTTTAGCACTCACTGGTACAAACTGTCCTGGCTGCTCACAAAACTTTAAATGTGCATGCCTTTTAAATGATTATTTATTCATATATCAACCTTGGAAGCAAGCAGAAAACAACCAAGATGATGGAAGAACTGAAAGTAATTAACTAACAATCCCTGACACCAAACAAAACAAGATAACCTGGAAAAAGGCACCAAATGTGAAATATCATTACAGCTGTGGGGTGTAATTGCCTGACTAGGTCTAAATTTTATCAGACTGATAGGGAAGACTAAATAGTTGTCCTCTGTCCTACCCTCTGCCCCCACACACATTACCAAAAAAAAGAGAAATTGTTACCAGTTCACCTCAGTTTATCCATTTAGCATACAAATCAACAAGAAAGCAATTTGTTTGGCAGATATTTCAGTGAAAAGGGCTCTTTTGTAAACTGTCTTAAAAATAATAATCGGGTTTAAACAGTTTTCTGTGGATCCCACTAAAGAGATGGTGCTTAAATACTCTGTAATCTCTGGTTTGAGGCAAATCAACAGACTTTCAGTCTCTAGTGACCAAGCCTGTATCTTCTGAAACAGAAAAGCAGGTGACAAGACAGCTACATGGAAACTATTGATCTCCACAAAGAAAAAAAAAAAGCATAGGCTGTTAAGGAAAAATATGCACTGAAGTAATATCACAGGCCTTTAGAAAAATAAACACTTTGGTTTTGAAAGCAAAGTCACTTTGAGTCACAGATTCTCAAGTCTCTAGAGGAAAAAAGAGTAGCGGGGTAAACAGACCATATACCGGGAATGTACAACCCATAAATCTCGCTATAACAGCAGGAGGATCATGGGGCTCTGTGCAAAGGACAGGCACAGCAGAAAACCCTAACCTAGTAAAGCCACATTTAAGACAAACTTCAGGGACTTGAACCACAACAGCCATGCTGGGATACTCTGGTTATTGCACGCTTCTATAAAAACTTGCAGCCTTCTCTATTTTAGGGAGATTGATTTTTTTCTCTATTTTTAGTACTTACTTTCAAGGTGAGAAAAAAAAAAAATTAGATGGGAGAATATAATTTAAAATAAACTAGGAATTACCCCAGATGGTAGAAGAAACCCCTTTCTCCTTTTTTAAAGCTCTCTAATTAGCACAAGTGACAAGAATGGTCGTAGAGGCAGAGCAGGATACACATTCCTGAAAGAATGTAGAAGTATATAAGGAAGACTGGTTAATGTTGCTACAAATTTACTTATAAACATTAAAAAGAACCTGATCGGGGGGGGGGGTACTCTTTTTTGTCCTCTCCCTTCTCTTTGACTTTTTCCTTTAAGTGGAAAAAAAAAAACCCTGTGTCTTTCCTAATGCAATACTCCTTGATTTCTCGTAAGTTTGATATTGCATTGATTTCAGCTGCAAACCCAAAACCTTTAAAACACTTATCAATGTTCCTTATCAAAACACACTAACTATGAGATAAGAGTCATTTTGAGCAGTGAAGAACACCTTAAAATTAACCTGGGTAATAAAATTAACCCCACATTTCAGCAGATATGGGAGTGGCAGAGTTACTGGACAATGTAAGATACACATTTCCCTAAATTAGACCTTTCAATCTGCCTCCTTCAGTAGCCTATTCCTTCCCACACTCAAGGGAAGGAGAAAACCTACAACTCAGGCTAACATGAAAGAGGCACAGACTTTCCACATATTCAAAGTCATAAGCTGAAAGTAAGAAAGCAACAGACAGATCGACTGCCAGTGCAGTATTACTCAGCTAAGTCAAGTCACAGGACAGCACGGGTTTTAACTATGATGCAGTATTTCCCTCCTTCCTTAAGTACCTAACATAGTATTAAAAAAGATGCAATATCAAGTTACTTTTCCAATGGAAAACACATTTCTTGTCCTAGAGAACTGAAATAATGGTATTCTCCTCCTCTCCTCCCTCAGAAAGCTAAAACCCAAAAGAAAGCATTACTAGAACTACTTGAACAAGTTCTGTAGCTACAGAAACAGCAACTATAACACCAGGCATAAAAGTGTTCCCTCAGGTTTTGGTCTCCTGTCTCACCACAACCATGCCCAGACTTGTTCAGCAGACAACAGCTATCAAGGTGACCATCTGGGATGCAGAATACAAACTAAGGATCTAATCCCACCCCATCTTTCCAAGTGTCACTGTAATCTAAACACCTTCATTTTAAATACACACAGGAGAGGCATGCATTGGATGTACAGCTACATAGACAGTTATTCTGGTTGGATATCCTGCTACACTTTCTACATTAAAAGACAAAACCAAAATGAGACAATATAAAAAGAAAAATCCACCAGGAGACTCTGCAAACGTTTCACAGCTGGTCTCCTTAATGAAAGATAACCATCTACTAGCATACTTGAAAAGCCTGTTCTTTCCCCTGAAGAACCTCTGTGAATAAATGCAGTATCCTTGATCCAGCCACAACTCATGGCAGCCTGCGCTCTTCAACTGACAAAGCCTGTTCCTGAAATTCTGCTAGTATTTCTCACAGGCAGTTTCAGGCAGCTAACTGGAAGAATCTGTGAAGAATATTTTTTAGCTTTGGGAATAGTTTACTTTGTGTTTGGAGCACCACCTTTGTAAGCAAACTTCCAAGCACTTGAACAGCTATACATCGTTGTTACAAAGCAGTAGCATGGATGCTCTGCCACGTCAAGTTCAGTCCTGCAACAACACCATGCTCAAGAGCCACTCAACATGCATGTATTTAAAAACCAGACATAATTAGTAGACTATTGTAAAGCAGGTATCCCACGGCAAGCTTCTGAAAAGCTGGCAGTAGTTTTCTGGTGAAAGAGAAGAGTCTATCGCAAGACAAATCAAGTATGCTTTCATTTGCTCAAACCTTATTTCAGATAATTCACAGCTCATTTCCCATGAAAGGCGACACAGCCCAAATGAAAGGAGTCAGGAATCCCGGCTTTGTATCTCACTTGTACTGCACTGTAGCTTTGTAGTTGTGGGACTACGCTATCAACAAAATGCCCATGAAAAAACATAAAAGTCAATAAAAAGTCTGTACAACAAAAGAGCTAGCCTCATTCAATCTACCACATATGGAAATAAGGCAGCAAAATACTGGAAACCCTAAAGTGTTCAGTCAATGCATTTGTCAGTGATATCTGGAAAAGGTATTTGTTGATTTCTGTAGGAAGCAAGAGCTTCCGACCTAGTCCTAATAATGTAAATCAGAACAGTTTGTAACAAATTGCAGTTCATGAACTGCTGGCAGACTGGGAAGACAGAAGTGGTCCGCAGCTGGTCCTCAGAAGCACAGTGAACAACCTAATGCACTGTACTGGGAGTAGCAATTACCCTACTACATCACATCATCTAACACAACATTTTTATGTGAGGGTGAATGAATGAGAGATGCATCCAAAAGTCAAGCATGCTTAGTTCCCCTGAAGAAATAGAATTTGAAATAAAAATCTAAGACATGCTGGCTGTTCTCTTCTGCTCCTCACAAACAAAAGCTCTTTATGAACGTTGCAGAGAGCTGCCACACATGAGAAAGATCCCATGGCCAACTAACACATTGCTTTAAAATTCCCTGTTAATCTCATTTTCTAGTCCCAGTTAGCACCAAAAAATAATTCCTACACCAAAAGTTCCTCAATGCATTTCTTCATTATCTAATGTTTCTTCTCATGTCCAGGTTTTATACCAAAAGTATTGCTGAAGCAGGGGAAAAGAACCCCATTTTAACACATCAGCTGTGATATTCCAAAATAAATTGGATTCTTAAGCAGCATTAGGCTCTACATTCCTTAGTCAAACTCAGACTTCCGTTTTCTACGCTGCCCATTTAAACTGGCACTTTTCTGTGACTTACAAGAACAACATGCAATACAGGTACATAACCTACAAACACAACTCAATGAAGAACAGTTGTTCAAGGACTAGGCTGTTCCAGCCTGTTCCGTTGCTGTTCTGATTATGTCTAGTACGAAACAGTATCAAGTCACAGACCACAGCACCTTGCCTGCTTCACAGACTGCCTACGTACAACACCTCTGCTTTCCTCAGACACTTTGCTGAGGAAACTTTGCAGGTAGGCCAAAGAGAACCTCTTATAGCTGGATGGGAGAGCAGTCACCACGAGGAGCATCTTTCACGCTCTGGGGAGGGAGACAAGAGGTGGATGAAGCAGCTCAGTGAGGCTCAGCAGCACAGCCCAGGCCACTGATATAGCCACAATAGGTTTGTACCTGCCTGTACCAGTATCACGATGATTTAGGGTTACCTGCATTTCAAAAAAGTTTCTGTATCGTGGCAGTACTGTTTCTCACTGTCCTGCACAGACGAACACCACGCTGGCACGAAAATCTCAGGCAGGATCTGTCAGAAGCTACGTAACAAAGAACATTAAGCCTTTAATGATGATTAGCTTCAGCAGCTAAGGCTGCTTTACTTTGGAATTGGTGCTTTTGGTCAGGATTCACCCTGCTGATAAAGCTTTAGAGCTGTGTGCCTACCCTGTGCTTGTGATTCTTCAACTGCAGTCCACTGGACCTGTAGTAACCTCCAAACCCTGCTAGATGCGGTTCACTGTGACTCCATAAAATTGTAAGCTCCCCTACCTTTCTATCAAAAAGACCAAGATCCATGAGAAATTTTGAGGGTTGACACCAGCCAAAACAAATGTGGGGGTTTTTTTGAGTAGCTGCATATGGTACAAACTCCATGGGGGGGGGGGGACGGGGACATTCACACACCTGTAAGTGCAGCTTCATCTTATGACAGAGGTGTTTTGCAATGCTATTTCAAGAGCAGGAGTGTCAAACTAAAAGAAATGCAACAACCCCAGTTCTACAGACTTGCTGACTCCTATTTACCTTTGTTCTTATTTGTGTTGACTGACAGCAAGATGAGAAAATACACGATTGCTGGAGAACAGGCATCAAGGATCTTTGCTGGTCAATAATAAAACTCTCCATACCAGCATTACGACTCCAGCTCTCCAGAAGCAAGAGATCTACTGAGAAAACTGACTGTAAATTGTTGTGTTGGGGTTTTTTTTTCCAAAATCTGTTGCACCAAAGTCAGGATATTTGCAGCTATACCAGAACTAGTTAGTAAAATGCATAGCTAAGACAGATATTTTGTTTAAGTCTTCTAGCTTGCAAGTCTACAAGCATTTTTTTGGTTATCAGCAAAGGCAGAGTCAGGACCAGAGCCTTTCACTGAATAGAAAAATAGTCATCTGGTTTGACTACCTGAAGAAATTTCAAAATTAATACAAGGGGAATAGGGAATGTCTTGATTTAGCCCCAGCCAGCAACTAAGCCACATGCTTTGAGGTGCTCCAGCATGAGCTTGTGCACAGCCACTGACGCTTGAAGGTATACCCGCTGCAGCATGGACTTAACCACAGCCACGGATGCTTTGAGGTGTACCTTCTCCAGCATGGACTTATCCTTGGGCCACAATCCCTTCAGAGGTATACCTGCTGTGGCACGGGCATAAGCATGGCCACAGATGCTTTGGGGTGTCCGGCTCCTGCATGGACTCATCCACAGGTCACAGTCCCATTGACTCAAGTTCACGCTGGAGTTCCAGCCTGTCCAGTACAGCAGCGATGCCTCGGCCATCTGCCAGCCCAGACGCATCGCCATTGCTGTTACCAAAACATTCCCAGGCACAGCAGAGTAAGATGATAAGCAGTACAGCAAGCAGCGAAAGCAAAAAGCAGCCACTAATGAGCACAATACTCTAATACACAGTAAGGCAAGCAAGCCCCATGGCAAGCACAGAAGCCTGCCAATTAATAGCTAAACGGCAATAACAGCTAGAAATTTGACCTAGCACATTCCAATCAAACCTGTCATGATCTCGAACCCTTCAAGCCCCACGTTGGGCACCAAATAGGACTGTTGTGGTTTAACCCCTGCCAGCAACTAAACACCACACAGCCGCCCACTCACTCACTCCTCCCCAGTGGGATGGGGGAGAGAATCAAAGGGTAAAAGTGGGAAAACTCATGAGTTGACATAAAGACAGTTTAATATGTAAAGCAAAAGCTGTGCATGCAAGCAAAGCAAAACAAGGGATTCACTCACTACTTCCCATGGGTAGGCAGGTGTTCAGCCATCTCCAGGAAAGCCGGGCTCCATCACACATAACAC
Source organism: Sagittarius serpentarius (assembly GCA_034782735.1). Classification (NCBI taxonomy): domain Eukaryota; kingdom Metazoa; phylum Chordata; class Aves; order Accipitriformes; family Sagittariidae; genus Sagittarius; species Sagittarius serpentarius. The sequence continues at coordinate 22,452,771 of JAVKLA010000007.1, read as the reverse complement.
AGTTACTTGTGAAGACAAACGCCCTAACTCCGAACGTCCTCCCCTTTCCTCCCTCTTCCCCCAGCTTTATATGCTGAGCATGATGTCATATGGTCTAGAATATCCCTTGGGTCAGTTGGGGTCAGCTGTTCCAGCTGTGTCCCCTCCCAGCTTCTTCTGCACCCCCAGCCTCCTCACTGGTGGGGTGGGGTGAGAAGCAGAAAAGGCCTTGGCTCTGTGTAAGCACTGCTCAGCACTAACTAAAACATCCCTGTGTTATCAACACTGTCTTCAGCACAAATCCAAAGTATAGCCCCACACTAGCTACTGTGAAGAAAATTAACTCTATCCCAGCCAAAACCAGCACAGGAAAGAATAAAGAAAAATAAAGGCAGGACACAGGCATAAATTTGCAGAGTATCTGCCTGACTCAACGTATAGATGGTTAGTTTTAATTATATATAAAAATGTATTGCTGGATACACAGTGTAATCTGTTCATTATATAAACAAGCTTAAAGCAGACCTTCATGACCCAAATTGAAATAATCAATGTATAGTTCAAAAGACTGGAATGAGTTTATTGTAGAACATTTAGTAATCTCTCTTTTTCCTATTCTGTAATCTCTGTTTCATTACACACTCTACAATATTGGGATGAGTTACACTTTATGTCACTATCACAGCATTATACTTCAGTCATAAGCACACAGCCCAACAAAGTGCTTTTGAGCTAAAGAACTGAAACTTTTTTTTTAAATTTTATTTTCATTACACTTGAGGATGCCACCTAACCAACATGAGGAGAATTACTCACATAAGGCATTTGGAGAGATACTGCACACAAGTGTTGCACTGAACAGCATCTTGAACTATACTTGCACCACAAAAAAATGAAAGACCATGTAGCCCTCCCCTTCCTCCACCAATTCATTCAGGTAAAAGCAGGCTAGCAGCTCCGAAGAGCAGCACACAAAGTTCCAGCCAGCTCCCTTGCTTCCACATTATGAAGTAACATGAAATACACCCTCACACAGCCAGTTTCCACTGCTGTCTTGTTGATCCTGTAGCATTTAACACATTTAAAAGCCAGAACAAAGTTCAAACCAGGATGATAACCCCTGCACATATGACTGCTGAGTAATGAGCTGGGGAAAGGCCTACACACAGAAAGAAAACCTCTCTGCCCTGGTTCACCAAGCATTTCCAAAAGTAGATCTGTGAAAACATGATAGTGCATTTAGTGCAAACAAAAAAAGCAGTTTGAAACACAGAATTCACTTCTCAAAGGGTGTAACTGGCAGAAATACATGCAGAAAAGCTGTTAGTCAGTTAGCACCCCAAATCAATATTTCATAAGGCATCTAAAAGTCTTTGTATCCATTACTCCCATCTCCACTAGTAACAGGAGATGATGTGTGCAAATAGATTTAAAAAAAACAAAAGAACAAATTTTTCTTTTTTTAAACAGACAGAACTGAGACGCTATTTTGTGGCATAAAGCATGCACACATAACACCAACATGATTTATTTTCCAAGAAAGACTACCTATTAGAAACAGTGAGTTGATAATTTAAGCAAACTAGCACATTCAATGGACATACCTGAAAGCCCTGATCAATGTGCAGCGCTACCTCTGTTTCCACTACTTCCCCCACATGCAAATGTAACTCCACAATTAAACATGGCAGCTAGATGCGAACCGCCATCCCTGGGCTTGTGCAAATCCTGCACCCATGGGAAAAGAATTGCCAAGGACAAGCAGTGCACATGGAGGAAGCGACCCACTGCGCGCATTCTTTTAAAAACCACAAGAGCAAACTGATGCAGCAGTATTGCAAGGAAAACTAGATTAAAACATGAAACAAATCTTTAACCACCGGCAGGTTAGACAAGTCATGTACCCACAGCAAAACATACACAAAGGATGACTCTGATGACATCATTTATAGCGGCTCAGCAGCTGGCAAATGCTGTGTGTGTCCGTGTCCTGCGCACACACCACATGGCTGAGAGTCCCTCAGCTGGCCGCAGCCTTGCCACACCACTGGGCTGTACCTTCTTCCCAAATTCAAGAGGTATCTGCATGCTGCACATCGCAAAGTTCTCTCAGAATACTCCTAGCTGCAAACTACTTGCCTAGCTTCCATATACATGTCGCAGTTTGAGCATCCCAAGCTCAAAACTGCTGCGGTTAAGCAGGAATTTTGAAGGAGCAGGGACCAATGATTTCATGCTAGTGAAACATCCTGAGAAAATTAAAAAAACATTAAAGCTATGCGTATCTACCAGTATTCAAGTAACTTGGCATAAATTGTGTTTAAAAGTAGAAATAAATATATTGAATTAGGAAAGCTGGCTTCACACACAAAGCTAAAGAACAGAACTCAAGAGACTGTTTCATGTTCCAGCCCATGTATAGACTTTGACCAAGTCACTGACTCACACTGTGCCCCAGCTATTACACGGGAAGGCACTTCAACCTCTAGGCTATCAGCAGGCTAAAGTCTATTACTGAACAACATACTCAGCTATTCAGTTTGCTAAGTCTTACTCTCATCACTTCTACTACAGGTACATTGGTAATGAAAGCTATTTCACTACAGTATACCTCTGAATCTTAAATATCTGTTTTTTGAAACAGTGGATAAAACTTATGCTGCGTGTATGTTAAACAGAGCATTAGTTATTCTTCAGGAAAAAAAGATACACAAACCCACAATTAAAACCTTTGAAAAAGACATCTATACTATAAAAAATAGCACTTTCAGGATTGAGGGATCTATCTTTTCAGGCAAATCAGTCTACAGGCACTGGCATAATCCCAATGCAATCTGGAGGCAGAACTATAACAAATATTTAAGCAGATCTTCCATTATAAGAAATAGATAGCCACTATAAATCTTAACCTTGATGACTCAATATAGCAAAGTTAAAGAAGCAGTAGCTTCAACTACATATAAAAAAAAATCAGTATCCTCGTCACTACTCTTCATTCATTTTAAACATCCAACAAAACAAACTTGTAACATAACCTCTTATTAAGGCACGTGTCTTCATGTATAATTTTGTTTCATCTCCTGGCTGTATTTCTCAATAACATTTTTCAAGAATTTTGTTTAAATGTTCCTTTAATACCAAAACAGAACAAAACTAGATGATGCTACAACTCTATATTCACTTCTACATCATGTTAGACAAATGCACTAAGCTGTAATTTACAGTGAAGGTCGTGCGTGGTAACTGCCAACAATTTGGGGTTTATTATCCAGATCACCAGATTCATAACTGACCTAGATCACAAGCAACTAAACAGATGTTTAATCTTCCAGCTGCCAAATTCTTCATCATGCTATGAAGGCATGTCCACAAAGTCACATTCACATTGTGCAACTATGTGAGATTAGTAAATCAATGCTTATTAAAAACTTTTTAAACGTTAGCAATTAAGGGGGTTATTTTAGTAACTTAGGACTCATGAAAGCTAGGAACAGTTTAATTTGCTCGTAGCTGTACCTGAAGTTCCTCCAGCATTTTCTAAGTATTAGCCTTTAATTAGAGAAAGAAGTTGTCACAGTTTCCACTCTTGCATACCACGCTGTGTCACTGATTCATTATATCCTCTCTGACAGTAAAACTACATACGGAACTTCTACAAATGTTGGCGTCCTCTTCTGCAGTACCGATACAATTCAACTAATTGAGGGGAGGGAAATTTCACTAGACATCAGGCAATATGCTTCCCTATCCATTCTGCTCACCTTCTTCATAGCGCACAGATTAGCTAGATATGAACTGGAAAAAACAGAAGACATTATAGCGCTTTCCAGAATATCTAGCCATCTTCAGGAAAAAAAGTGTAGATGCTTGTATAAATAATATTCTAACATTTTTATAGCACTAATTCTCTCATAGATCATTTCTTCATTTCTGTACCTAGTATTTACATATTAGTAAGAAACACCCTTTCCCTGGCAAGTTTGATTGATACTTGGTTGTTTTTTTTTTTAAAAAAAGCGCATCTAACCACATCACAGAAATCAGAGAGAAACAAAAACACAACAAAAGGAAAAACCAAAAGAGTTAGCAATACACGGGGGGGGGGAGGGGTGGAAATCACAGTATCAATTCTTGTGATGCAACTTAAATAATATGTTGTGATACAGCCAAATAGACCAAATAAGAAAGAGATGTAAACATTTGTTCCAGTTTATCTTCTGTTTATTTGAAACAGCAATGGTTCATGACTCAATAAACCAGAATTAACACTTCTTCAGTGAAGCCTGACTAACCTCCTATTGGCTGGACCAAAGGAACCTCTGACTGCTCATAGTGCAGCACTGCACCGAAGCAATCTAGCAGGCAGATTTGTATAATAAAGAAGAGGGTGAGAGAGAGCCAGGTTATCAGCTGGAAGTTGCTTTAGCTGCAAACCTAGCTTTTCTTTGGCATTCTTTGTGCTTTCAAAGGGATTTCGGTCACAGACATTCAAGTTCTCTTTGTGTCCAAGGCTTGAAAGAGTTTGAGAAAACTGGAAATATCAAAGGAAAAAAGGAAACTACATATAACCCAAGTCGCAAGTTCACCACATTTTTTCATATTTGTGTTTTCTATATTTGAAGTTTTGTTCAACTGCAGGAATTTCTTAATCAATTCTGTGGCTCCAAGCAAAACATTAATATGCAAAGCTGTTTTGCTCAACTTATGCGACTTTTGCTACCTGCAGGAATGTGTAATTCAGAAAAATGCCAAAGACTGTTCTCATCCCTTCTTTCCTTGAACTGTAAACCTTTTTTTTTTTTTAACTAGAAAAGAAAAGAAGACATAGCCAACCAAATTAAAAAGCAGAGGAAAGAATCATGAAGACAATTGAGCAAATGGCCACATTTGGTTGAAAGCAATCACAGCTGTTTCTGACTATATCCATTTAGCCTTTTTGCCACAGTAATGCAAAAAGACTTTTCCTCTGATAGGGGGAAATTAAAATTAAGCTAGAAAGCAACAAAACACACACGTGCAAAGCTCTTTTAAAGAAAAGGAAAAAAGACTCTCTACTCCAGATTGCATCATGTACTTATCTTCCCAGCATCTCTCAGGAATTTGCTTACAATATGAATAACTTCCATCTGAATTGCTTTAAAGCAGCTCTTTCATTTATTAGTGAGCTAAATACATTTTCATTTCTTAATATAAATGAGAAAATTTTGATGTACAGAACACAGGAAGGCAATAAGGGAACAGAAAGTAATTCCATGTGCTTTTTCTTAAAAGCCAGCATTTGCATACTGTATGTTTCTTCTGCAGAAATGATACCAGTAGAAATCTCAGGTTGCTAGAGGATTCTTTTATCTAATGTGACAGTTAAGTGATCTTGGTCATGTTATCTGCAGTTTCAGCTATCAAGCACAGGGACGTTTCTGCACAGTTATGCTTTAGTTGCTTTCTTTTTCTGAATTGCTTTCCTTGTCATTAAAGAAAGCAACAGCAGCGCCGAACACACTGCATAACAGCATTACTTAATCCAACATTATAATCCATTAAACAAACAAAAAATAAGAGGGGAAGCACTGGAGGTTAACGGAAAAAAGGTGCATGATTAAACGTTGCTGCACCCGAATTCCCTCAGCACTAGGAAGGATTGACAATATAGGCACTTCCTGACTTCCTGTGCCTATCAGATACTCAGCATCAACCTGTTTGCAGTATTTGACAATGTCTGCACATCTACCAATCTCTTCTTATCAAACAAGGAACATTCTTATACTCTAATTAAATATAATTAACCATTTGGCATAGAACTGTAATTTTTTATTTCAGCACAGAACGGACAAAGTACCTACAAAACTTCTCTAGATGTTCTTTACGCAATGCTCCCTTCCCAAAAACAACACAGGCAACTCAATACAAACACATTCACTGCTGACAAGCCATGATTTGGCCACATGACTGTCCTGCCTGTATTTCAGGTATTAGCTATGTCAGACCTAATTATCAGAGACAGCTTGACAAGGTCTTTCACATTATTCAAAAAAGGTGCACTTGCCAAAGCCCTAGTGGAAGCTATAGCATATAACAAATCTGTTCAGGCTGGTAGTTTTGCTGACAGTTTTTCTCCATAAATTACTCCACATAAATAATCACTGGCTAGCAAGCCTCTAAGAGTACCATCAGGAATTCAGTGACCCATGATGTGTAAGAAATACTGCCCGTCATGTTTGCAGTCAAATGCATGAGGTTTTCCTTGTACATGATGACTGCTACAGAAAGATGCCGTTTTTAGTTGTACCAGCTGTGAAGGTTTGTTTCTCTGTTAGTTTGACAAAGTGCTTCAGATTATTCTTCTCTCAACTTCAAATCCTGCAATTCAAATAATCCTGTCTAGGAAAGGACAGCATATCAAAGAAGGTATATGGACAGAATTACAAGCTTTTGCGGTTAGTATATTTTTCTTCCCTTCATTTCCTGTCATGAATGACGGGTACACAGACAGCAGGATGCAAGACAAGCACATATACAAATACCAGCGGGAGCTCATAGGATCACAATATGAACATCACTCATATTACCACGGTTTTCAGGTAGAAATACCCATCCAAAGTGATTAAATGTTCAGGCAATGTTGCAAGCATAAGTGTCTAACTTAAGAGTACAAGAAAAATTACTCAAGGGGAAGTATATCAGCACATCTGATTAAGGAAGAGTCCAGTATAGTGGATACATGCTGCAGCCTCATATACGCAATGCACAATATCCACTTCCCCCAGAGACCTTACAATAAAAGTTCTGCTATAATTTATACTTCGACTCTTTTGCTTCAGTGCACAGAAAGGAGAGATTATACAGATGACTGTTTAAATAGAAATGACAAGTACATCTTCCAAGAGAAGAGGCAGAGCAGGCAAGGAAGGAAATGTTCTGCAAGGACGCACGAGAACAAAACACTGGGAAGCACGGCTCTGCAATCATTACTCATGTACACATCGTGAGAGACTCCTCTACATCCAGGGTCTAACAGCAAACCAAACTGTGCTAATGACAGGTGACCTACCAATAGCATGGTAACACTAAAATTCAAACGTATATAGCGTGAAAGCCATTTAAGCGTACAAACTACCATCACAGGAGAGAGCTCCAGTGCCTGTCACTGCACCAAAACCTTCAGCACAGGACAAAGTCTCTCACAGAGAGGCTCTGGCCCTTACAGAAGTTGTATTAACCAGGGACTAGGGAGCTTGCACTGACAGCGAGGTAACATCTAACCCTAGGCACAGTGCCGCAAAGCATCATTAGCTTTTCCTCTGGAAGCTCCAGCAGCGGTTTTTCTACCTTCTACCATCACAGTTTTGCACCTAGCATGTGCAATGCTCAGAATACAATGTCTACGTGAACATAGGCCCTTGGTACATCTCAAATATTTCTTTTTTCATCTTTACTTCTTTAGAGGCACGTTTAAAGCTGGAAGTGCAACTTTCACCAGTATATGTTACTGATGACAAGAACGCTCATAGAAGTACTGTATAACTGTGGGGTGATTGCAAGAGAAAGACGACGTGCACTGGGATGTCAAAAAGAGAGAGAAGTTTGAAGGGAAAGAAACCTCTAACGAGAAACAGAGAAGGTCAGATTCACTCCTTTGAAGGCCAATCTGTTCCTGTGGCCGAAATCCACAGCACAACATTACAGCTTTTCTCCAGCATACCCCACTCTTTAGAAACAAGTTATTTGATCTCATATTTATTTAGAGTATAGAGTTAGCAATAACAGAAGCAAATTAAAACCAAACCTGAGTATCACAAGTTGATCCCTCCTACTTCTACCTCACAGCACCTTGTGGTATACCACAAAGTAAAGCACACCAAGACCATCCTGGGAACCTTGGACAAAGGTAGTAAGGTAAGTTTTGAACAATGTTCACAGTTGCATAGATTATATAGAAGTGAGGGCAGAAAATAGTGATTTCCTAATTACAGTCTGCTAAATAAACAAGAGTTTTCCCCACAGAAATTAATTTCTCTCAGTAAAAGATACATAAAATCTTTATCTACTCCTGTATTTAAAACTTTAAACAAAGTGCCATCAAGATAGATGAGACAAATAGTTCACATACAATTAGCTATACGGATACAAAAGGAAAGGAAAAGCAGTCATGTTTTCTTTCTCATATGAGGTTAGCAGCAGGGGGCAGGGGCAGAAATCTTCCCGAGCTATGTGTCTCAATTCAGAGACCAAATCCCAAAGCATGCATCTGTAAATGGGGACCTCTGCATAAACAGTCCTCTTGCGTTCTTGGTCTGATGTCAACTCAGAGCACAACCATCCTCTTTTCCTTATTAGTAACAGAGACTAAGAAAGTGCTTTATAAGGCAAGTGATATTACTAACACCAAATTACCTTATAATTGAAAACTTTGTGACTATTGGCAACTTACAATTAAGCTGGCTTGCTTACTGTTGCCCATGAAAAACCCCAACTCGTTTCTGATTCTCATTTTGTAATCATCTTTCCCATTGGCATCAACAAAAGCCACACTAGTTTAACATACAATTTGTAATCTTCACTCTTGGTTTCCAAAGATTCACACTAATTTAAGACATTTGTCCATAATTAATTAATGTAAAACACTGGAACTAAGCAAGTAAGATTTCAGTTCAGTGGGAGCCACCTTTTTTTTGCTAGGGCAAGACCTAAATTAGAATTCACTTGCAGGGTTTTCAGATAATTTTTGGTTTTTATTAGTTACCACTGTCAAGACACAGGAAAAGAAGGATCCAAAAATTCAGTCAATTACTTTTAGGGCTGGGTAGCAGCCAGCAGGAATACTCATTATTGGGTTCAGCAAGGGTCTGCCAAATGATGAGAGATGTTAGCATCAGCAGGGAAAATTTCCTTTATTGGCTGGTATCTGCTAAAGGCTGCAGTCACCAAATTAGGACTAAGGATGGGTCCAGAAGGAACAATTTAGGGCTAAATTTAGGACTCATCTCAGCAGTAACCATCTGTTAGGACAGAGACTAAGTTGGTAGGGTCACTGAGATAGGAAAAGGAGAAAAGTGAGCCAAAACTGGCAGTGCGCTTGAAGGGTGCAGCTGGCTACGCCTGCATCTGGGGCAGACCGAAGCAAGTAGGAGCACAGAGGCAGGACTAAGTCAGGGGACCAGCACCTGCAGCAGGGTTAGCATGTGCACAGGGTGGGACAGCCATCTGCGCCTTTGGCCAGAGAGGACTGCTAGGCACAAGGCAAGGTTTGGATAAGCCAAAGGCACTGTATTATGACTAGTACAGCGTCTGTAGATTGTTGCCTGACTAGATGTAGTTCTGGAATTGACTACTGGATTTGGGGTACATTTCCAGCCAGCAGAAGCCCACACATTCTCAATTCTAACAGGGCACCAAGGTAAGCACAGTCCCAGGTCCTTCATATTCCAGAAAGTACAAAGAATCGAACAAATGCAGTCACTGCGTTGCTGGAACATTTAACATGACTGCATGCTAAAACAAAGAATTTAAAATCCAACACATTATCTTCAGATCTGCAAGAATCTATGCCAAAACAGTTCTAATCGCTGCTTAGGGAATTGGATGGGTAGTCTGAAACTGTCAGATAATTCACAATACAATCCCAACATCTGCAAGCTGTCTTACAAAACAGAATATTCTAATGCACGGATAATAAGGTTAAATGTCAGGACCTCCTAATTACTAACTCCATCTCCAATAAAGACTTGATGGGCAATCTTATCTAATCACTTGGTCTCTCACTTCACCCATCTGTAAACAGAACTAGCAGCCTGACCTGCTTCACAGGATGTTGAGAGGCTAGCATCTAAAATGCTTTACGCACTTTGGTGGGGTTTTTTAAGTGCTATATAGGTTAAGAGGTTTGTTTGTTTATTTTGAAGACTAATCTCATATTTATGCATTTTAAAGTGTACATACTTTACATGACAGGAAAAAAAACAATGCTACAAATAGAACACTGGAAACCATTACCAAGAATTTAAAATGGGTGTGACTTGGCTGATCATAAGTAAGCAAACTCACCTTTAATTTTCCTCATGACATTTCCTGCACATAGCTCCTTCTACCGGGTTTTTCTAGCGGCAACCCTAAACGAGGAACTTCTCACTATCAAGAATCCCTACCACACCAAGCTGTTCCCTGTACGATTACAGGGCAAAGCAGGAATTCAGGTAGAAGGGGAATTCCTTAATCATTTCGTATCACAAACAGTATGCAGAAGGATTAGTCATTGCCAGATAGACATGCTTCATTTTACGTAGACACAGAGCAACAACTCTCAATTCTCCCCATCACATTCATTACCCACTTACAATGGGTAAGTACATATCTTACTAGAATCAAAACCACTCTAAAAAACATTAAATCAGCTCACAGACATCATAACTTAAGAAAACAAACAAAAATTAATTAAACTGTTTACTGATACCAAGAAATTCTCAGCTCCCTAGATGGCACCTACCCCTAAAATGTTCCTGTGGGCTTTGATCCAGAAAGCATCAAAAGTCCATAAAGCGTCTAAAGACAACTGTGAAGTGACTGCCAGAAACCAAACCCAACAAGTTTAAGCAAACAAAAAACACAGGGGAAAAATGAAAACAAGTGCACAAATTCACTCAATAATGCTCAATAAATGAAAGCTATCACAGCAATGTTACAATGTTGTACAAAATAGTACGGATTCTTTTTCCTGGAAAAGGTTAGAGAATCCTTCAACTGAAAAGGCTGAAGAAAACTGTACTAGAGAGCATTATAATGGGTCCTTCTCTGGAAGTAAAGCAACTGCGAATGAGCAAGTAACTTTGAAAAACATGCAAGCAAGAAACCCCACCCCACCCCTCCTAAGAAGAGGAGTGACATGCTTTCTCTGACATTACTAATTACTGATATCAATGTATTCCATCTGCTATTTTTTAGAGCTACAAAAGTCCTGTTTTTTCCCCACCTAATTGTTCTCCTGCGAGTAAAAACTCAACGGACGTTGGCAACGCTGGAGGTTTTGTAAGGGAGGGATGCAACTAGGAGAGATGGCAGTTTACTCTGGGGAAAGAAAAAGAAGAAAAAAGCCTAGGAACAACATTCCTATTGATTTTGTCAGTAACTTGCCAGCAGAGAACCCCCTCTGTAACATCAGTGGCCTGTGGCAATACCATCACCAGACAGCATTCATTCTGTTCTTCCTCTTTGAGTACATTACCCCTACTCAATAAATTACTACTGAGTAGGAAGCAAAGGAAAAATTATTTTAAAAATCTAAAACATACCTTTTCCAAAGCCTACCAAGGGATTAGGGGTATATACTTCTGAGAGGACTTGATTCAGCCTTTATTCTGTCCTAGCAGCTCTATCCCAAACTTTCCTAGGAACCCTGAGCATGTCTCCATGCTAGCATGTGCTAAAACCCATGCTATTGGACCCTTCCTGCTCTTCTTTAATACGCAAACTGAAACAGTCACTTAAGTTTGCTCTATAAATTTTCACCAGAACAGGCAGCTAAAGACATCAAATGAGGTAGAGGAGGCAGCAATCTCTGGCAGGCTATGGCAAGAACCATCTAAAAAGTCACACTACTAGGACCTCTCAGAAGGGAGCCAGAGAGAAGAGAGACAGAAGCACAAACCCCTGACCTAGTCTCAACTATTTTCCCAGAAAAATTCCTTCCTGGCATCCCCCACTGCCTCTGCTTGTCACTCTGGTAATACCACCCCAACCCACCCATCCAGGCACTCAGAACGAAACTCGGCAGCTGCTCGTATCTCTCTCAGCTACGACACTAATAATAGTGTCCAGGAAGCGATGTTCCAATAAGGCCATTCAATAGTGTCCTCATGAAATGTGAGACCAGCTCGTGACCACTACAAAAATATAGAAATTCTCCATATTTAAAAGAGAAACTGAAGGAGAGGGCCTCAGGAAAAAAATTTCTATGATGAAGAACGGCATCCTTACTCAAACGATAACTCTCTTTACTCTTAAAGACACAAATTCTCTTCACAAGGATTTACTTTCAAATCTGAGACATCAAAAGCATATGAACCCTTTTGTCCGCTCACAAGCCTTCAAGATCCTAAACACAAGCAAATCACAGCTATTACAACAAAACCAGAAAGCATATAGAGAAAGCTTTATTTCTAAAAGCATTGAAATTGAAACTGAAACAAAAGTTGATAGAATTGTTTGGGCTTTGTTTGATGCTTTTGGGGCATCACAGGTTTTTGTTTCAGGAGGAGCTTTGCTTGTTTGCTTCTGTTACATGTTGCTTACAAACACTGTGAAGTTCCACTTAGAGAAACTTTTCTCTATACTGGAGGTAAGTAGCAGGGAGGAGCTATCAAATGAATTGCTAATGTGGTCCAGTTGCTTGCTCCATCCAAAAGAAAACTGCTGCTTTTCTTGATGGACATCTTAATTCCTAATTTTATTTTAAAATACATTGATAGTAATAATGCCAAATTAATTTTCAAGAAGGCAAAGCCATCTTCCTTGTAAACACTTTAATTTAAAAAAATAAAAAAAAAGAGGTACAACAAGGAAAAAAACCTTCTCAATGAAGCAAGCTTTGCAATAACTTTACAAATCTGCACTGGATTTCAGTATATCCATGGAGCATTATAACAAGGTTGGCATACCTAAGTTTTTCTTCACATACAGATACTTACTATAAAAAAAGGCAAATGATGATATGCTATAAACCTTAGAAAAGCCGAACTGCTGACTGAAATTTCCACTTGTGTAATCTGCATGGCAAGAGCAGAACAGCTGCTTTCTGAGTTCATACTGCCGTGCCCTCCATACTGAGATGTCTAAAACATGACTGTAGGAGAATACGACACATTTTCCTATCAGATTCTATATTAAGCTATTTTACTTGAAGAGGATAAAAAAAGTTTGCAACTACTGCTTAATTCAAATAGTGACTACAGAAAAAGAGCAGTGGGTGCAGTCTCATATAATGCAGAGGAGACTGACAGACAACACTTCTCTATGACATTTCAGTATCTGTGAAATGCTTTATAGGTAAACGTCCCCAATTTTGAAGCAATAGCTTAAATAGTGACAGAAAGATATAAAAAGGCGAAGGGCTTGCCCAAACCTGCTCCCAAAGTCACTTCTATAGTCAACAGCTTACTCTTTTGTTCATAGCATAAAATTACCGTTAGATATGAAAGACAAAAAATTTTTGGCTTTAAGGGAAGCAGCTTGGGATGAAGGGATGAAGACATGTCATCATTTCATTAATTTAATTCACTTGTTTGCTGCTTAGTGTCTGATCAGAACAGTACAAATAAAAAGCTCTATCACTACATGCTTTTTTTCATGTTATATTATAAAAGACTCCAATCAGTTACAAGAGGAGTAAGTAGTGATCTATACAGGCAAGATGTGGAGGGGAAATGTAAACTGTGTTGTGCTTGCCTCCAGATAAAAAAATAGTTGTATAAAAGATGAAATTTTCACCACTTTATTTTCACTAACCTTGCAGACATGAACCATGTCTACTATAAAAAGATCCTCAAGACTGACAGCAGCTATAGCAGCAATTAAATAAAAAAGCAGCCCTATATACAATACAAATTATGTTGCACCAAAATGTAAGGTATTTTTGTAACTAAAAAAAGAGGAATTCATACCTAAGACATTCCAATTGCAGATATATGAAAGTGGTTAATGGAGGCAGGAAGGGAAGTAAAATTTCCAGATAAGTGAACACAAAGAATAATTTCTGTTGAGTATCAAAGCTACATTTTCAAAATAATATTTTTATCTAAGACAGTAGCTTGAAGGACTTCTACTTCTTAAGTACACACATTAAAACTCATTTTCTGCTAGGTCAATCATCATGATTACTAGGCCAGGTAGAGACAGAACCCTTCTCATGGGTCTTCCAAGCTGCTAGTCATTAGATCTCAACCCTCCCAGAGGGCATTTCCAGTTGTCAGTCCCTCAGAGCAGGTTACACTACTTGAGCACTACCTAGAGATGATGGCCACCAGTCCTCAGGGGCTTAGGCTCTGCAACAGGTGGATGACTCTTTCCAAGACAGAGAACACATTTCAGCTCTTCTTAAAACCATAGTATCCTGTCTTACCTAGGTTCAAATCTCCTTCAGTTTTGCTCTAGACCCTCAGCAAGGTTCATCTGAACAGAGGACCAAGTTCCTACACATGAGACTCAAGGCTGTAACACAGACATTTCCTTAGTCCACCACACAAAAATTTGAGCTGAATGTCTGGAGCTTAGCCCCAGTTCTCTATAAAACATAGCAAAAGATTGCAGTAAGAGGAGAGAAACAGGTGCCAACAATAAATTTTCATGCTTGACTAGCTAGTTCCCTGCCCCTCAAGGAGGGCAGCCTTCTCCCTCAGGTGCAACCCTACAGAACCCCACAGGAAGAACACTAATGGTGCTGGCAGACACACAGATGTTTTGTAAAAAAAAAACAACAAAAAAACCACCAAACTTGGTCGTGGGACAGAGGAGTGTTTGCAGATTCTTTTTAGCATTAGATTCTTTTACTTAAAAGAAATAATAAAGGACACACTACATCCAGGTAGTTTTATTTCTTTTAGCAAAGGTGCTAAATCTGCTGGAACAGGGGAACAGCTAGGCAAGAGGCACAACAGAAATTTGAAACTGTGCGTTTTAAAACAACTGGAAGCATAAAGGAAAATAAGGCACAATAAAATTACCACAGAGCAAGAGTGTTTAAGAGCATACTGGAAGAAAGTCATCTTTGTTCCAGAAAAGCTTGGAGGCTGAAGAGTTGAACAGACAAAAGCTTTGGAGAAACAGTCATTCGGCTTGTAACTGAGCTTGTCAATTGGACCAGGTGTTTTTGAGAGAGAAAGCATATAACCTGATATTTTAACAGGAAAAAAAATATTGACAATGTAAATTATACTGTTTTGTTCTCAGAGCACTGATGTGTTTCAAAGGCTAAAACTACACAGCGTTCGCAGTCTGTTAATCCACGTAAGGTACAAACTCAGCCCCATGACAGATTTCTAAGAACAGTGACCCACTGCCAAAAATGGTATTTTCTCAAGACCTCGGTGACCTGGCAGCATGCTCCCTCCACCTGTTTGCAAGGTGGTGGGATTTTTTTTTAAGAAGCATTTTCTAAGCAACTGTATTTTCATTTAAATCTGCTACAAGTTTCCTTATCAATTTTTTTTGTTCCATCATACCTACATTCAAATATTAGTAATATTTTTCAAAGCATGTAACTCTTTCTAATGACTGACAAAATCACAGATAAGACACACAAGCAAAAATAAGGTGCTCTCCCTCTGCTTGGGAAGAGAGCCCAACTTTTGAGATTTGACACATTACAGTCTAATTTTTCTTAAGGCTGAAATGCTGCAAGTGCAACACAAGCTTCAGACTCTTCACTTGAATTCATTCATCGCTTCCAAGCCTGCACACATCAGCCTAATGGAGAAAACATGCAAATTTCAAAGCTAACAAACACTCACCAGCAACAAAGTGGCCAAGAACTTACTCCTGGACACCACACACAACATCCTCCAAGGCCCAGGTCAGATACACAGTCCTGCTCA
Organism: Sagittarius serpentarius; assembly: GCA_034782735.1. Taxonomy (NCBI): domain Eukaryota; kingdom Metazoa; phylum Chordata; class Aves; order Accipitriformes; family Sagittariidae; genus Sagittarius; species Sagittarius serpentarius. Next base: position 22,437,214 of record JAVKLA010000007.1, on the reverse strand, counting down.
GATTCATCCTGGGTACTCAATTTTCCTTGCCAAATTAAACAAAACATTTTTTTTCCCTCTTCAAGGCCATGCAGGCCTGACCAGCCAGGTGTATATACAAAAGCTGGAGAGAACTAAGAAAAGCTGTAACAACCAGGTCTATTGAGAGGCAAAGCATTCTCTCTGACCTGCCTAATGAGCTGATAACCCCCACCTGCCCAGTCCTCTCAACTAAAGAGGCAACAACAGAACCTTTATTCAAAGGTGTGGGCAGTAGTAAAACCACAATCCATTTAATAACACTGATTTTCCACCTCTGTAGGTTATTTTTCCCTCCCACTGCTCCTTTCCCACAGAGGACAACCCCAGCATGGATGATCAGAACTTCTGATTTGGCCTTAGCCTGTGATGGCCACATTGCTTCTGAGGGCCTGGATCTTTTGTCTCTATTTTTATCCTGAAAGACAAGCAAACACACAGGAGGGAAAAGAACAACAAGGAGAGGAAACAAAAACAGAGCAAAAGGAGTAAAAGGCATTCACAAAGAACAGGGTGGCTGCAAGATGCTCCATCCATAGGTGCAAGTAAGTATGGAAAAACAACAATGTGACATTGAGATTGTCTGCCAAAAATGTCTGCTTAGAAAAAGAATTTGAGGATAGCATAAACCCAGCCACAGACTTCCCTTTCCAGTATCTTCTTTCCCAGTGAGATACCTAAACATGCGCTTTGGATAGCAGTCATACATCTATCACAGACATGTAACATGGGGCATTTTCAATTGCAGCCACTGTAGCTCCCCTCTGTTCTACCAAAGTTACACCCAGAGGGCACAATCTCTGCAGGAGCTGCTGGGATGGAGTACATGTGTCTACCTCAACTTATTGCAAAATGTGATGGCTTAGTTTAAACTTGGCAAAGAAGAGTTTGACTTAGCAACAGGACAGATTTTGGGTGCTGATTGAAACTGACAACTACAGTGGGTAGCAGCAACTACCAGCAGACAGAGATGTTAAATTCCCTAAGCACTGGTTTCTTAAACTACTCTGCCAATACGTGCCCAAGCTCATTTGACCGTGTATTTTACACTCACTAGGTATTCCAGGAAAGCACTCAAATGCTCAAAGTGTCTTAATTTGCCAACTCAAAAACATGAAGACTTTTAAAAGATGATCAAAACGCTGAGCATGTTGTAACATCCTAAGAACAACTGTCACAGAACAACAGCAAATCTGGTCTGGAAACTCAGAAAAGTGGCATTAGACCCAAAAGGAAACCCCATCAAGCATAAGCTAATCATAAAAATTATCTCAAAAAGCCACAACCCACCCTATCAAAACACTAAGCACGTTGCCAAGATTCACACGCTGTGGACTATCTCCCTCAAACAGCCAAGCCTCTGTTTTTTAAGTTAACATGTAAAATGCCACAGTACTGACTGAAGTTGGTGTTGTAAAACAAAAGCACTAAAGTCAATGTAAACTATACACATTAATTATGTAATGTTAAAAAACAGCTGGAGAGGAGTACTGGGATGCAGCTCTTCCATGCCATTCCAGAACATGTTTCCAAGCGCTCCCTGTCCAAAGTGAGGGCAGAGAACCTGGCCTGTATGCTACTCCCCTTGCTGTACATCAGGAAAAAAAACAAACCATAGCACTCAGGAGCTGGTCACCTCCCCTCCCTGACCCCTTGGAAAAAAATCTGTACCCATCAGAAAGAGACCTTCTGCCTCACTAAAAGCTATGGAGTTGATTTTAAACTGACTTGAGGACTGGTATAGGTGTCCTAAGCTCTGCTTGTTAAAATTTGCAACATTTTTGCAATACAGAGCTGGCAAGCATAGGATAATTTTAGGAATAGCATACACCTGCAGCCTTAGCAGCGGGTCTATTTTTCTTTCTTTAATTACAAGCAGGTGTTTGCACTTTACAGACTGTAGGGCAAATCCATCCTTTTTTACAACTCCTTAAGATGGATTCAGATTCCATAAAATTCAATATTACATTCCTAAAAGGCTTGTCATGAAAAAAGAAAAATATCAGGAAAAAACTTTCCAACATGATCTACCAGACAACTTCTCTAAAAATTACAAACTGCTCTACTTATTTCTATTGTTTTTGTCCTGAAGACTGACAATGACACTAATCACTGGTGTCCTCTTTAATGACTGCTTACACAGTTTATCTAAGCTTAAAAATGACATATTTCACCCAATTAAAAGACAGAATCATTTCATTCAACAGCCTGTCACATCTCTTATCAACTGAAAAAATCCATGTAAATTCATGAAAATTCTTACTTTTCTGAAATCCCATCTTCTAGTTCACTAGCACAATGCTCTACTTTTAATACAGAAAAAAAATGAACAGTGGAACATCTACAGGACAAAGAAGGTAATGGAGCTAGTTCGTAATCCAAGCTGAAAAGACGTGATTCAAGATGACAAACTGGCATCCTCCACAGAATGAGCTTGACACTTTTTATAGCTACTGACACAGTAATGAATGCTTTACTTCGGGTGGAGCTAAATGCAATGTTCTGCACAGTATTTTCTTAGAAGAAAGCACTTCCCTGATCCTCATACAGAAGCAACTTTTATCTACAAGCAGATAAAAAGCACTGTCTTAGTTAACCAGGCCCTAGCTGAGGCAACTATCTTGAAGGGAAGGGAAAAGCAACATTCTACTGTTTTTATAAGCAGTTCTTTCTTAAGAGAAAGCTGAATTAGATGGGCTCCAAAGTACCCATTTGCTTTAGTTTTCTAATGTTTCTACTATTGAGCTGAGTTCCAATAGAAAGGGTTTTTTTTAAAAGGTATATACTGCTCAGTAGCCTTTACAATACAGGATCTAGCACTGCCCTAGCAGTAATTTTTATGTAACTGTGCCCTAGCAGAGTATATTCCAAACTTAAATCCCAGAGTGTTCACTTAGAGCATTTATTTGCTTACTGTTATCACACCTAAAGAGAACAGAAACGAAGCTAATTTTTGAGGTAGTTATTGAAAACTAAAATGGCTTTCCAAAATGCTAAACGTGAAGATTTATTAATTCAAGGTGAATTAATCAAAGACAGAGTTCTAACTAATCACTGCTGATTTAGGAAACTTTGTGCACGAGTTCGATTGAGGCCCTCTTGCAGTATTCCTCACTCCGCCCTCCTCATTAAGTAAGAAAAACATTAGTTTCTACTCAGTCTTTGGATTCTTTCTAAATCTTTAGTGAATGTCCATTTCATTTCTAGAAGTTATTAATGAGTCCTATATTAACTGCTTTACCTTACTTCTTTGACATGTACTGGAGTGTCAATAGAACAACATTTTTGTTGCAGAAAATTCCTAAGATTTCAAAAGCTGGCACATACTGTACATTCAGCTAAGTGGTTTCATAAGTGCAGATTATACTAAGGAAAGCTTTAAAAAATGGACAATTAGTGCTTAAGAAAAAAAAGCACCAGGGCTTGAGTGATCCAGGTGGCTTTTATGCTGTGTTATTATGTGGATTACAACAGCCTTTACGGTTACATAATAATATCCATACCAGGCAGACCCAAAGCCTACCTAGACCAGTAGCCGAGATGTCAACCACTACCACACACTAAGAGAACCGGCCAAGAAAAAGAACAGGGGTTTGACCAACTCAGACATCAGACTGGGTCTTCAGTTAGGTTCTTCAGTCAGCTGAAAGACAGCCTATTCTACTAGGTCAGAGATGGAACCAGGAATGGCTTTATTCCCATTGCCAACAAGATTTCCTGTCTGCTTAACTTCGTGATGGCAAACTTGTAAATGACTAGTGACTAATACCACCTCAGAGGAAAGGAAAGAGAATTCACTATTTTTTTCTCACGAATGTATAAATGCTCCCTGGAGCAAACCAGCATTCTTTCAGTAACAATTGTCAGTAACTCTTCATATTCCAACTCTTTCTACAGATAAAAGAAATTTGGTTCTTGTTTTGTATTCTGTCTGGGAAAGTACAAGGAATAACTCTTCTGTGAAAAACATAAACCAAAAATAGCAATAAAAAAGTCACCAGAAGCCTGAGCACACTGAGCTACCTGCCGTGACCAGCACCAGGTAGCGAGAATGTCTGGTTTCCTCCTTTGCTGCACCAAAAACAATGGCCAAGAACTCACAGTACTGAGCTCACAACCCAAAACCTCAGAGTACAGGAGGAATTATCCCACTTTCAGCCAAAACAGAGACAGCAACATAATAAGGGACAGGCCTACCCCAGTGAAAACCACACAATGGGGCTGCTGGGTGGCAAGGTTCTCAGCGTGCAAGTGGAGGAAGGTAGCTGCTCTGCATTCTAGCACAAGTGATAAGAATACTTGAATACTGTAGTGCCCACATGGCAGCAGATGGTCCCGACTTGATAAAAGGCTTTATGATGCATTTTAGCTGAGAGGCCCATGTTGGGCACCCTTCCCTATCAAACTTTGTCTAGCTTCCCTTAGCTGGGCACTGCATACGGACCAACCCTTGAAAGCCTCCTAGGGAACTCAACTTTTCTGTTTTCCCAGTTTCTCCATCTTCTGTCTTCATCAGCCAGTTACAAAGTCGCTGCAGTCCACCCAAACAGAATTCTGCTCTGATCTGTGCCTAAATCCAAGAATGGGGAAACTCTGCTTTCAGGCACGTGAAATAGCTACAAGCACGCACTCACAAGTATTCTTTGCAAACACCCCGTGAGATGCCCAGGGTCAAAACCTATGCTCATGCTGGCTCCTCCTACTCCACCCTGACGTCTCATAAAAAGTGGCAGCTCTGGATGTGCATTTACGGAAAAGTCTCGCCTCCAAAAAAATAGCTTCCAAAACCCCAAACAAATCTCACACTCATGTCAAGAGACCAAGAGTCGGACCAACACAGGAAGAAGAATTTGGAAGCAAATATGTAGTATTTATCCAGTGTATTCTTTAGCTTCCAACAATTTGCATCTCAGGTTTTAAGAGCTCAGAACTAAACCTCTCAAGTTCCTTTCACGTTTCAGAATAAGGACTCTCCGATCAGGCACCTTTAAATTCAGTTTAACTCAACAGAACAACTCACTCCATCCAGAAGTTATTTATAAACTGTTTTGATCTTCCCTCGTTTAACTGAACTGGAATCCCCTGAGAAATGTTGCATTTCTATTTTAAAAGGCGTATGTGGATACTGCTTGCATTTACTGATCACCAACAGTGGAAAAAATTTGTCTTTCTGTACTCCTTTTAAACATATTTAACCATCATAAGAAAAGAAAGAGACACCTATTGTTTATTCACTCTTCCAGTATTTAGCTTGAACTAGACTACTCAGTGATTCAAACCATTACACAGGAAACGAGACAGCTTTGAGTCGGTCTTTATCTTTCTATCAGATTCTTGAAACAACTGAAACTTAAAAGTGTAAAGATACACTTGAAGTATACTTCGTACTGGAAATTCAACAATTTAAGAATGCAAAAAATCCTTTTTTCTGTCTACTTTTTTTTTTTTTTTAAGCGGTATAGTCCCATACTAACAAAAATCAATTCTTCTGAGTTCTAGGTGGAAAATACGCTCCCATACAACTGAGGAGACAAATGTACAGGAGCCAAAGAGAGGGTTCACATCATGTTACTGGTTTGTCCTGCAAGACACTGACAATTCCGGTGATTAGAGGGAGTGGTAGCAGTATCTGCTTCCCACCTCTCAAGATGTAACCCAGCGCAGGCAGCGAAGTCATTTACAAGGCTGGCTGTCAAGCAGGAAGTGGGATCTATTCAATTGCATCAGTTATTCACACCTAAAGAATCCTCATGACATTTCTTGTAAACCACTGCTTTACAAGTGAAATAAGGAAAGTGCTAAGGGAGGGGAAACACGGTGGTCTCTATTGCTGTCCCTTCATTTCCCACAAATTTAAGAACAGTGTACCTACTACATTTTACAGCCCATTCAGAAAACCTTATTATGCTCACGTATCAATTAAAACAGATGTAAATTTTGTAATTTATCTGGTTCTAGAAAAAGATAAATACTCTAGCTATTATTAAGATGACATTTTTTGTTCAAAAGACTAAAACAATTTTCCAAAAATTGTAATCAACTGTTGTCTAAGGGGCAGTCATCTAAGCTCTCGAAGTGCCCCGCTTTATCATCACATTCTCTAGACTACAGCAAGCCAGTCTTTGTGCAGAAAATGCAGTTTTGACAGAGGTGAACAGCTAGCTCTTTGTCTAGACCAGTTCTCGAGCTTGGTTTTTGGAAAAAATATTAATCTCATTTGGCTTCCTGACAGCAAATGAATCAGGTTCCTCAAAGAACTTAGATGCTGGTGTTTTCTTCTGAAAACACAGGGAATAATACCCCAACCACTGGGGTTTTAATGGGTTTTAACTACTCCTTGGGTTTTCTCTGGTTCATTTTGTCTTTTAATGTCTGTTGAACAGTGGCACTGCTTCACCAGTGGCAGAGGAAGACGACTCAGCTTCAAACCTGTCATGCAGGGCACTCTAAAGGGGAGAGACGACTGCCAAAACCAGAAATGTATAACGAAGGATCTAATCTCTGTTTCCACTCCTCAGACAAGTATGCTGAAACACAGATGTTGGTTAGAATAAGGTACAGTACCTAAATTCAAGAAGAAAATTTCTGACTGTCATCTCAGAAAGGAAAGAATTGCTTAGACCTGAACACCAGGCAGGATCTCAGATAGCTTCTCTAAATATTACACATGGGCTAGCCCTAAGTATTTCATCAAGCACTCTCAGGCCAGGTGGCTCAGCTTGGCATGCTGATTCCCTCGGCTCCCACCACACACAGCTAAGCACGCCAAGCGCTGCACACCAAGCCAAAGTTAGCACAGGATTTTGCTGTGGATAGGAGGCTCATATGAGTTAGGGCTTTCCTCACCACCATCAGCTCCACACTTTCAAATTAAGTTCTGTATATGTAACTGTACACGAGAAACCCAGGGTTTGGGGCAGTTGCCAAAATACTGTCTAGATGCTTGAGGAATAGGCCTGAAGTGGAATGATTTCCCTCTACTGTTCTTATCCAAGTTTAGGGATGCTTTTTTACTTTGCACTCCAAGTTGAGAAGATTTATACTGGCACTTCAACCCACAGATTCCAAATAATCCTCAAGGAATACAATTTGCAATAACTGAGTATTAACTGGCCAAAGAATGAGTTACAAACAAGTGAAATTTGATAGGGCATTTTCTCTCTTTTTTTTTACCCGTGCACATCAAACAGAGCCAAACCCAGGAAAGAATGTTTCTTTATTTGCACAAAATGAGTTATCTCAGTTTTGAAAACCCTCACCATATCCAGGCAGCTACACTGCTCAAACCATTGGCCAAATCCCTCTCAGTTTGCTTTAAGGGAAATATCTTGAAAGCCTGGTTCCCTGCCTTCAGAAGTTTTCCATGATACTAAAGATGCAGTACACTTTTGAGAACACTGTGCCACAGTACTGCATTAGTGTTTTATTTGAACAATTAGACTAGTCAATCATCCTACTAGATATTTAGGGGACTATACTCCTATTTCTTAAATTAAATGGAAGAAATTGTATTACCACAATACTACGTTAAGGACATGCATTAACATAGTCATTCAAGGAAAATAACGACTCCCACGTAAACCGCAGCATAGCTTACCATATGTATATATGTAAACGTATATATATTCAATGAATAAAATGCAAAATTAAAAAACACCATCACATTTTAAGAGGCCAAAGACACAGAACTGGTAACTAGTGCTGTCACCGCAGAACTCTAAGTTTGCTAATTCCTGAACATACATAAAGTTTTTTGAAAAGCTGTATTTTCAGCAGCCTCTTCACAGACTACGAATGCATATACACATACATCTCTCTTTTGAAATACACAATTAACAGACGCTCAGCTTGCAACGCACCGGTAAAACTTGAAACTCAGTCCTCTCGCCGGATTTAACATAGTAGCTGACTTCGGGCTCGGCACTGCCAAACACATAAGCCAGGCCCGGCCAAGAGACCAGGCAGATGCAACCGGCGTTACAAGAAGCGGGGTTACCCAGCGCTGCTCCCGGCGCTACCGCCGCTATCCCTTACCCCCTTCTCCGCGGCAAAGGGCTGGAGAGGACCCGTGTCCCCACAGCGGCCGGCGGAGCACCCACGGGAGAGGCTGGCGAAAGCCAGCGCAAAAGTCACTGCAAGGAAAGCAAGCGCCGCCGGCTCAAAGGCGAAACCTCTCGGCGCCGGGCCCCGAGCCGCCGGGAGCCGCCCCCGCAGCGACCCGGCGTCTCCCCCCCCCCCCCGCACCCCTCCACTCACTTTTGGTGGCGGCGATCAGGTTTTTCCCATCCTTGAGCAACTCCTTGATAAACTTATTGGTCTTCTCCAGCTCGGCCTCGTGAGCTCTCACCCGCTCCCTGAACCAGGGGCTGTCCAGGTAGCAGTCGCTGAACTCCAGGGGCTGCAGTCCCATGGCTGCCGCTGCGCCGGGGCTCGCCTCCCCGCGAAACTCTCCCGGCTACGCCACAGCAGCAGCAACCTCCTCGGCAGCTGCGGCGGAGCGGGCGTCCCCACGGCGGTGAGGCGGGAGCCGCGGCCACAAAGCCGGGGCGGCGGCGGCGGCGGCTCCCCCCGCGCAGGAGCTGGGCGCGGGCAAAGGCGAGGCGAGGCGAGGCGACCGCAGCGGAGCCGCCCTCCCCGCTGCGCGGGGCGGTGCGGCACCGCTC
>JAVKLA010000007.1:22395826-22428489 GCA_034782735.1 Sagittarius serpentarius | reverse complement strand
CGGGCCGGGCCGGGCCGGGCCGGGCCACGCCCTGCCGAGCGGGGCGGCCTGCCGCGCCGGCGTTTACGCAAGGCTGGGCGGCGGGGGCGCCCCTCTGCTGGCCGTCCCCGGTACAGCCGCCCGCTCGGCCGATACGGGCGTTGCCGGCGGGGCGGACAAGTACACCCCTAGCAGCCGCCGGGTCCCCCAGGCGAAGCCCGCCTTGTTCGGGGGGGAGGCTGCGAGGGGGCCCGGCAGAGCAGAGGCCCAGCAGGGCCCGGGCGGGAGAGCCCGCACCGCAAACGCGGCGGCTTGTCGCAGCAAGCCGCGGGTTGCCTGCCCCCCCCCCCCGCCCCGCTCCTTCTGGCAGGGCGGGGAGGCCGCCGGGTTTGAGCTGCCGCGGGTGGGTGATTCACCTCGCGGAAACGTCCGTGGGCTTTAGGAAGGGGCAGAGCAGGCTGTCGGTGGAAGGAAGCACGGAGCAGCACACGGGGTGCTCGATCCAAAATCGGTCGCGGTGTCGGTCGATGTCTGCTTGGTGGTGGTGGTGGTGGTGATCTGCCGGCGGCGAAGGCTGGCATTGCTCACCTGTCCCTGCCCTGCTCGTGTGTCTGGCCGCGAAAAACTCAGTAAAGTAGGTACAGCCTCACCTTCATGTCTTCGTTTAATAAACTAATGCGAACAGTTGTACTGTGGCAAGAGCAAGACCTTGAGAAGACCACTCGGTGCCGAATTGTTTTGGTTAAGAATGTTAGAAGACTCATGAAGAAAATGGAAAAGGCTTGTAATCATACTTGTATTTATAATTTAGCTATAATTCCATGGCTTTAATGGTTTAACAGTAGTGCAATTCACAGCGATGTGGTGGGACTTTTTTAGATGATGGGGGTACACATTTTAGTCATGAATATATGCCTAGATGTCTTCTCTGGGAGTAACTTCAGTCTATTTCATTTTCTGTATTTTGGCAAATTTGGTATAAGTTCCTGCTTCTTTTGAAGCAATGAACTTTGGTATTAATTTAAATGTGTCATTGTTGGGCCCACAGTTAAGCCTAGTCTGTGCTGGCAAGAGAAACAAAATAGAGCTGCCTTTTTTGGGTATAACTTACATTCTGAAGACTCACACTAAAAAAAAAAAGCTACTTTTATGTTTGTTTTAAAAAGCAGTACCTAAGATTTCGAGAAATGACCGAGATGAAGATAGCTGGCAGTGTTAACTATCAGCTTTCCTCTGTATGACCCCAGGCACTGACCTGCAGCAGTCACATATAGAAATAGGTGGGCGCTTCAGGAATATCATTTAAAATTACTCCTATTTGTAGAATCAGTGTATGAGGTAGGATTCAATTTTGCAAACATTTAGTTTTTATTTAATAACTATCCACTTGAGAGTCTGCTTCAGAAACCAGACTGAGGGTGTGTGGTACCCACCCGACAGTGGTCACTGAGCTCAAGTGAGCAAGCACAGAATTTCCTGATCAAAGGCAAAGGTAATGTCCTCATTGTTCATGTAGATGAGGAAAATAAGAAAACACAGTTGTGTCAAGAAAGGGCCAGGGAGAGGGGGCTTGACATGGAGCCTCATGAGTAATCATAGTTTCTGAAAGTAGTCTTAAGCAGGACTGTGGCCCCTCCGGATCAGCTGCTACTTAAAAGTGCAGATGATATGTCTGATATCACAGCAGGCCAGGAGGTGCTATTGAGAGCAGACACTGAACATACAGCCTTTCAGCCAAGTGTCCTACCTGCTAGATCACATTATCTGCTGTGATACTCATTTTCCAATATTATTTAACTGAGAAGTTGCTATGCTGCTCAAAACTCCATTTAAAAAGAATTTAAAAAAAAACCACCTTAAAGAAACAACAAACAATCCTTATCTCTGTTTAGATTACTGGAGCAGAATTTCAAGACTAAGTATGCCTTTCATGAATAGTTTGTTTATTTGTCCTGTAGTTGTCTTCAGGATTAAAGTTAGAATAATATTTTTCATGCTTGTTTATAGTCACTGTAATTTCCCTATTACAATTCCACTGAAGTGTTGTAAAGTAACTGGGTTGCATGCTTTGTGTGGAGTTGCTTGCATTCAAATTTTAAAAAAAGAATAAAAAAAATTTGAATGTTTAGTTTAGCCCTGAGTTTTTTAGCTGGCAAAAAACCAGCAGGTCTAAACTTTAGATTTGTCGTACCATGACAGGCCTGTTAGGGGAAATCGGTCTACCTACTTCAATCATGTGAAGTAAAAATTATTCCATTCTAGTTGCAGCTAAAAGGAGCAGCGGTAGACCAACAGAAATACATCCATACACATAACACATGTTTCCCAGAATAGAAAGAGTTGACATGTATTTACATAATAAAGCAAGGAAGCAAATTCATTATTATGTTGATATTCTACACTGTTTATCCAGTATTGGTATCCAGACAACATACTGAATTCCCACCACCAAAATTATTAAATCTATCTTTTCCTAAACCTGACCCATCAGTTCAAACCGTTGTTGGACCCTGAAATGGCAGAATTGTGATTTAAAAAAAAAAACAAACAAAACTTGAGATGGAAGACTGGAGAGAAATAATAACCCACTAATTTAAATGGACAAAAATTACCTATCTAATGAGCAATAAAAGGAGTTGCACTTTCTTTACTAATTAAGGCTAGAAGTGTTTTTATATAAGCAGTTTAGAAAATTCTCCTCTTTTCTGCCATTCTGTACTTAAGGTCATAAAATTTTACAGCTTTCTTGTAGCTTCTTTTAGGAGACTGTGACATAGATTTACTATGTGAAGCTCTGGCAACGTCCTGTCCATATATCGTGTATTTATCTTTGCTTTGGTTATTTTCCCTCGACATTCATTGCAAGCATGGTTTCAGGATATACTCTCTTCAAGCCATTTTATACAATAGGCATACACCAGCATAGTGTATGTCTGTTGTTCTTTCTTACCTTCCTTATGTTCTTGTCTGATCACTTCAGCATCCTGATTTCCACAAAAGACAGTGTTCTGATCTGTGGCTGATTGTGTCTCCAGTCTGTATGTTACGGAGAGATTGGTTAGAAATTAGTGAATTTAACTTCCGAGTTTTATTGGCCTTTTATTACAGAACATTGACACTGGCTCCCACCACTGGCAACACACTGCTGCATTGAGTTGTTGAAAACATCATTAGCAACAGCATCCTCCCAAGGTATTGTAGTTTCTTCTCTTATCCAAGCACTTTTTACCTCCATTAGGAGAAAAGTCCTGTCATGGGCTTAGAATGTTTATAGAGTTTCCTTCTAACTCCCATCTTGCTCATGACCATGTCATCACTGTTGGCTTGCAAGATGTTAGGGGCCTTACACATATGTGAGGTACCACTAGGCTGCACGCTCCCTCTCCCCTCATCCATCAAGAGTGCAAATAGAAACAGACTAATCTCTGCCCACCCATGATGCAGACCAACATTATTTATTCTACTGTCAACCAATTTGATGATTATTATGGCAATCGTGTCCATATGTGATAAGACGGGCATTCCTTTCTGCACTCCTTTACTGCACAAGCTTTACCCAAGAAATTATTTTAGTATGCAGCTAAATGCTTTTTCAGTGTTGCAAAAATTATATTCTGTGGCTATTTTTTTTCTGAAGTGTTCCACTAAAAAGTTGTGAGTGTGAGATTAACAAATATCCTCCCTGGCCTTTGAACTGAACTGACTCTTGCGAATTGCAAGGATTTTACACTGATACTTTTTAGTAATCTTCTCCCCCAAAATGGGTCAAATTAGCACACAGTACTACTTAATTTATGCTTAAAAATAGGCTCTATAAACCATTTATGCTATTCATCTGGCATTTGCTCTGACAAAAAAAAAATACAGCTGAACAAGTTTGGAGAATCATGGACCTACAGAGATACTGGCTCATTACAGTATTTGGTACAGTCCAGCTCCTGTTACACCTCGCTGTCCACAGATGATAATTGCCTGTACTTCTTCCCTTTTTCCCCTCTCTCTCCCCCCGCACCCCGTTGCTAGTATTTTCTTTTTCCCTATACTATCATCCTCTAGCTGAGAAGCATAATTAAGCTAAATTCAGAGAAGCTTGTTCCCCATCTGTAACTAATTTAAAGTTCATAGCTTTTCTTTCAAAACTGAAGGAAGGCTTGGGTGCTTGTTGATACCAGTTGATTTAATAAGATATTACAACCTCCTTTAGAGCTCAGTTCACATATAAAATACTTGATATTTTCTGATACTAATATTTGCACATCCTCAGGGACTTCATCTAGCCCAAGTGCTTTACCAGTTCATATTTTATGTTTTTCTAGCCTGTCTTTCCTCTATCAGAAGTTGATTCTAGTGTCATTCACGTTGCCTATTCTCAGTTTTTTCCTCTGAGTCACTTCTCTCAAAATGTTTGTAGACTTCCCCCCACTTATAATATTATAGATTAGTAATTAATTTTGCCATGGATTACAGTTTGACTGCCACTGTGTTTCATTTAGACTCATGTTCCCCTTCCATATGTGCTATTTTCATCTTGTTCAAAATGTTGGCCTAACATTTTTAAGTGGTACTCATTTGTTTCTCAAAAGTGATGGCATGTACAATATCCTCAGCTGTAAAAGCCTGGAAGAGCTGCATTCATGCTTTAGAGAAAGAAAGTAAAGATGAACAGCTTCCAAACATTTCATAATTAGTAAACAATGCCGTGGCCTGTTCTTGTCCCAGAAGTAGGACAAGACCGAATGAACTCTGCCTTTTTTAGAAAAGATCTGTACTCCAGCGCCCTGCATGTGGTTGCTCCCCAGAGCAGGCAGCCTGCCAGGCTCCACAGAGAAAGAAGGTAAGTGGTGGTGTAGGCATGGGAGGGAGAGAGACAAGGGACTGCAGATGTGGAGCGAGGCTCTGAATTTTCTTCCTTGCAATCTCTGTTGCTGCAGAGCAGAGTTGTTAGTTAAACGCCCAAGACAACTAGGACTCGTTTATGACTTAAAAGTAGGTGGTGTGAATATTGTCCTCAACTGTCATTCTTGGGACTTACCAACAGTGGAATTAAAATTAAATTTTAGGAATGCTGTAACTACAGGGCAGTCATGGGCAGTGCCTGCGGCAGCATGCAGTTCTTACACTACATCTGGTAAACATTTAAGGTGGTAGTTCTTATTTGTAGAGCAGGTCTGAACAGCGTCAAATGATTTAGCATTGCTGTGGGTCACTTCCAGTCCTGTGTTCGTATGAGCTGAATTACCAGCTTTAAAAGATTGGGTGTGGATTGTGAAAGAACATGGACAATGAAAATATCTTTATTCCACGTGTGTATATAGCTATGAAGACATGGTAGGACACTTTCTAGTCAATTCACCATGTTTCACCTGAAAAGTAACAACCTAAACTAGCATTTTAAAAGTTTACAGAGTTTTGTCTGTGCTTTTCTCAAGCCCTTTACTTACCAATAAAGTTACGAATTTTCTTTCCGTCACATAGTGCCTGGTCACCTTTTAAAGCATTAGCTTTTCTGTAATACTACTTTCTGGCCTTCTATTTTTTTCTTGGTTCTTAAACACGTAAATCTCAGCTGTTCCTTTAAGCAAATAAAAGATAAAATAAGTGAATGTCTACAACTTAAAATTGTAGAAAAAACTTGGGGGGGGGGGCCGGAGAACCTCTTGTCACAACCTGTACAGAAACGAAGATGAAGCAAAATGATTTTTTTAATCTTCCTGTGTGCAATCCCGCGTTAGGTCTTTCGGTCCTTGAACGCGTCCGTTAAGGAGACGAGCACCTCCCGCCCCCGGGGCGCAGGCAAGCCGGGCCCGGTCCTCCCGGCAGCAGCTTGAGGGAGGGATCCCTCGGCGAGCTGCAGAGGCCTTCGTGCCCGCCGGCGGGCGCCCCGAGGCCGGGGGATAGGTGGCCGGGCTGCGGGCCGCCCCCTCAGGGGCCGCCCGCCAACCGCGCGGGGAGGCATCGGCGGCGGCGCCCTCCCCTCACACCCGGGACCGCGCCTGCCGCTCTGCGCATGCGTGTTGACTGCTGCCCGGCCCTAAGATGGCGGCGGCCTGCGGAGTGTGTGTCGGCTGTCCGGGAACCCAGTTCCGCGCCGAGCAGGTGATGGCGACGGGAGCGCTCGGTGTCTTGGCCCGGGTGCAGGGGAAGCACCCCTACCCCACCCCAACCCACCCCGCCCTGCTGCTTTCCCTCGCCGGGGCAGCGGCCCTGGGGCTCGCCCCGCCAATGGGGCAGCGTCTGGAGGTAGTGCGGCCTGCGAAGCTTCCTGGCGGCGCCGCGCTCCCCGCCGGTCGGAGCCGGCCTCCTCGTCCTCTCTGTCCCCGGGCCCCCAAATCCCTATGGCAGGCGAATTTGCACGGCCTTCCCTGGTTTTGCATGTCCCTGTGTAATTTACTGGTGCTCACCTGAGACGTGGCCGATGGTTGTTTGGTGGTGTTTTGTTTTGTTTTTTTTTTTTTTTTAAGAAAAAAGAAAAAAAAATCCTAGTTGTGACGGTGCTGTGTTTCTTGCAGTCCCTCTCCGTGTAACGTTTACTTTCTTCAGCTTTAGAGTACATCTGAAAATCCTGAAGGCAGTATTAGGCCCTCTTTGGTAAGTAAACACTAAATGTTAAACTGGTAACCAAGGTGGTTATAAAAATGTGCGTATTCTTTCTGTTAACTCTTTAACGTTTTCTTAAGGGGAAAATAGTCGTGTTGCCTTGTGTAAAATAAACTGTGAGCTCACTAGCTCTTTTTTCTGGGATTATTTGTTTTATGAAGATACCGTTGTTGCAGTGGAAAATTTTAACCTGCAGATTTTGTGGTTGATTATGAAATTTATCTGGGTGTGAACTTCCAGTGTGCAAAACTATTTGGTCAGCAT
Organism: Sagittarius serpentarius; assembly: GCA_034782735.1. Taxonomy (NCBI): domain Eukaryota; kingdom Metazoa; phylum Chordata; class Aves; order Accipitriformes; family Sagittariidae; genus Sagittarius; species Sagittarius serpentarius. The sequence continues at coordinate 22,421,649 of JAVKLA010000007.1, read as the reverse complement.
GTGCTAAAATATGTATTATGAAAATTAATTTTAAAAATCAGAGAAGTGTAACCTGTTTCCAGGGCCTGGTCTAACATAAACATGATACAAGCTTGACTTTTCAATGATGAACACTCATTTCAAAGTTGATGGAATTATCAGTGGCATAAAGATGAGCATGTTTTTGAATGCTTAGGATTTGTGGGGGAAGGAGGATCTCTTTACTAATGCCAGTGAAAATTAAAATGTTTGATCTGTCAGCTTTGTGTGCAGTCTTAATGGCCTACAGTATACACAACTTTTTTTCCCCTTTTTTAATAGGAAGAGTGAATATTTACATCCTTCAGAATGCCCAACTCCAACGCTAGATTACATTGTAACCACAGGGGTGGTCAGGAAGCTGGCAGGCGGGAGTTGGTTTCCAGGTCTTTGCAGAGTGCTCAGCATTGCCTGGAGGACCAGGATTTTGGAACTGCGTATGCTCACTATCTCCTGGTACTAAATCTAGCTCCTGAGTTAAAAACTAGTGTCAAAGTAAGTGCTCTTTGAATTGCTTGAAACAGTTGGGTTTTCTTACTCTCTTTCTCTTGAGGCTTTGTGACATGTTTTGTGCTTGTGATTTGTTGTAAGTAACTGACTTTCCTATTCAGTCTTCAAAATAGAAGCAGAAAACAGTAATAATGGAGACAACCAGTAACTTGTTTAATAAGCTGTGTATGCCTGTGGGAAGGGAATTGATGCACTTTTAGTCTGTGTGTGTCAGTTAAGCCTAATAAAAATAGGACCTTGTTAGTATTGGCTTGTAATACAGCATGCATTAACATACACGCAGGCTTTTAGTATACACTGCTGGGTGATGATTCTCTGTGGATATCTGAGAGCTTATTTCTGCTTCTTCAAGTGAGCCAACTGACTTGGGTTGATAGCCAGCAGTTGTATGCTGCTGCTTAGGGAAATGAGGGTGTTCGGGTGCATGTCAGGATACCTCTAGATGTTTTCAGGGCTCAGCTCCCTACTTTGGGTAACTACCAGCAACTCGGTGGTATATGTGGTTTTTTTTTCTAGGAAACATTTCAGTTTACTCTCTTTAAATGGGCAGAAGAGCTAGATTCTCTGGCACGGATTCAAGACCTGTTTAACTGTTACGAACAAGCACTTGAACTGTATCCGAATGATGAAGTGATATGTAATAGTATGGGAGAACATCTTTTCAGGTTTGTAGTAATGTATATTCAGTTTTTGTAAGGTTCACATTTAGTATTGTATGTTAATAAACAAGGTCCCACTCAGAAGAGCACGTGAAATGTGCTTAAAAGAAGTAAACACAAGCATATGCTTTAATGCAGTATAGTGTGTGCTGTTGAACTTCACGTGTTTGTCAGCTTAAAATAGAGCAGCCAATGCTAAAACAAATGTTGATACTCACAGCAAAAATTAAAAAAAAAAAAAGTAAAAGCCCTTTTACTAAAGTAAAAACTTAAATACTGCCTTCAAATATTTTCTAACAATTTATTAAGGGATTACTAAATAAAGAAAGAGACCAAAATTGTTCAGAGACACTGTGTTAACTATTGTTGAGGTTAACTACAATTTTTGAAGTTCTTCCTTTCTTTCCTGTTTCCTGAGAACTACTGCCTCTGAATACTGTCTTTTAATTCTGGTCCTTCTTGAGGTCACGTATAGCAGACCTTTGAAGTGAAGAAGCTGGTAGTGTATACTGTACTGTGTAGGGCTGTTCCTAAATGGTTTGAGCTTAGGCTTTTACTTATTAGTGTAAAACATTCTTTTCCTTCTTTCTCCAAACAGTGCAAAACATGGTGCTTTGCTGTTGCTGAGGGTTCTAAGATCTTCCAAGACTGGAATTTTAAGATTGAAATCGTAGGTCATGGATCCAGATAGTTTTTATTAGGTTTACTTTTTGTGATTACTTTGTTTTAAGGAACAGCTCTCCCAGCATTGTATTAAAGTGTACATGTTTCTTGCATTTCATAACTTTGATTTTTTTTTTTTCAGTGCTGTCTGATTTGAGGATATGATAATAGGTATAATAAAAAATTGCTTCAAGTTCACGATTTAGTTTCAAAATTGCAACTTAATGAAAGCACTGGCAACTCAAAATTTGGTTATTTTACAATATGTTCCAGTTAAATATGATAAAGCGGTTTTGGGGTTTGTCGCATTCTCTTCACTTGAAAATCTGTGAGGCTGGATTGCAGTGTTGCTCTTGTCATGTTGCATCAAGTTCTTGTAAAACCTGTTCTAGTTTGTCAAAGTGTGTAGTAGTGGATGAAGACTGGTGCGCAGAATGGTATTTTTGGACTACCTTTGCATTTTAAAGTGATTTGATGTAGAGCTGTAAATCCATTTTTTTTTCTGTAATGTAATATCAGTGTTTCTAAAGATAACCTTTCGAACTAATGCAAAATATTTCCATTGTCTTTTAATTGATGTCAGACCTCTTTACAGACCCACTAGATATTTACAGGTACTTGGCTGCTGAATGCACGCTTTCTATTTATTTGTCATTTTTACTATTAGAATGGGCTTTAGAGATGAAGCAGCTGGATATTTTCATAAAGCAGTGAAGCTTAACCCAGACTTTGCTGATGCAAAGGAGAATTTTTACCGCGTTGCAAACTGGCTTGTGGAACGCTGGCACTTCATCATGCTCAATGATACCAAGAGGAACCTTACTTACCTGAAAGCAATTGAGAACGCTGTCCGCTCAGGGTGCAAATCCGTCCTTGATATTGGAACAGGAACGGGAATTTTGAGGTGTGTCATAAGTGCATATTTAACATGAACTTAATAGAAAAATATTTGTTGTCCAACAAAACTTGGTTGCTAGTGAAAAAAATAATCTACTGTCATGCCTTTATTGAGACAAAACTTAAGAAAGGAAACAAAGCCTTCAGAAGTCAGTGAGTCTGGAGGTTAGTGTCTAGTAATATTTTTTGAACCCTTTTTTTTTATTTGTTGCAGATGCTTTTTGTGCCAATAACTGCTGTATAAATTGAATTACTGTTGTTGGTTTTGGAGTTGTAATGTTATGTGTCCTGTCTGAGTATTGAGCCTAGCTAGTATAAAGAGCAGATTTAGCATAGCTGGAGGAGTATCCTTATGCTACCTGGTTTTTTTTTTTTTTTTGTGATAGCATATCCAGAGGATATCAGTTTGAGTGATATCCGTGTTCACACAAGAGATACTAGTTCACTTAATGATGATTTTTAGACTTGAACTGTTTTCTTAGAAATATGAAGCAGATGCAGAAATGGAACTTAAGAAAACTCAGTATCTTGTCATGCTTTATCTAAAACGATTTAAACTGGAGGGGGAAAAGCCCTGATTCTTGTTTTTCAGTATGTTTGCAAAAAAGGCAGGAGCATCTTTTGTATATGCCTGTGAACTGTCAAAAACCATGTATGAACTTGCCCGTGATGTGGTGGCAGCAAATAATATGGAAAGAGAGATCAAACTTCTGCATTTGAAGTCACTTGATATAGAAATTCCAAAGCACATACCTGAAAGGTACGTTGTTGCACTCTGTTGTGATACTATTTTTAATTTGCTCTTAATTTCAAGAAAACAGAAAATATCCTGTGACCTAAACGGGAAGTAACTTTGCCTATGATATTACTCATAAGATATGTATATTCCATGTTTTTATAGAGCAGTGCAGAAATTATAACATGTTCTTTAGGTCATACTAATGTCTATGGTAGATCAACAATGTCATAAATTGAGGAGTTAATTCTTTTATGGTGAGACCTTTGGGGCATATGCAATTACATTGCAGCAATAGGAAAAGTGAAATTAGATTACTACATCATAAAAGTCATTTTAATACACTTTTATACTCAACAGCTGGTGGCTTACTTCTGCAGCCTATGAATAAGGTGGAGGTATGTAATAGGGCCTGCAAAGGAAGACTGTTTCTGGGGTGTATCATATCCCTGCAACTCCATGTCAACTTCTGTATTTGTCGGAGAGATCAGAAATTGCAGTTTGTCTCTTCTGATCAGGGAGTGAGAGAAAACCTCCCCTCCCCTCTTTCCCCTAAGGAGCATGCTACTGTATTTGGAGGCAAGAAGGTGGCACATGATGTGCGTGAGTTCCTGGTTGTTTGCATCTGGAAGGCTTGTGGTGGCTGGGCTGACTCTAGCTGTGAATGTCAGCACCCTGCCATGGGAGGGATCCGTAGGGCTGTGAGTGTGGCTTTAGATACTGGGAGTAAAATTCAGTGGAAGAGTGTTGCAATTTGTCCTGTGAGAATAGGTTTTTGTGTTTGTATTGAGATTCTTGTTTGTATATACACATCTGCCCACCTGTCTGTATAGCAGGGATCCATGTGCTTTGGAAAATTAAGTAGTGCTTTTTTTTCCCCAATATTAAGTAATATCTTCCAAAGCATAGCAAGAGCTACTGGGACAAACCAGCCTGGAATTCCTCTTGGCAAATTAGCATTTGATCAGTGTTACAGCTTTCAGTATATGTGATCTAGGTTTTTTTATGCTACCCAGCTCCTCCTTGCTCACTATCCCATTCAGCAGGGCTTCTTCAGGAGGATCTGTAAATTTTTAGCAGGTAGAAATCTGAGAGGATTTTTTTTTTTACTTTTGGTATATGCAAAGGACTGATTGATCACTTCATCTCACTGCTACTAGGGATGCAGATTAAATGTGGGGAGGAAATAATCCATTTTACTTTTAATTACTAACATTTAATGAAGTGTCTGGTGATAATACAGGCTTATAATCTAAAGTGATGAAGCTCCCATGTATTTGTCAGAGATTCAAAACCTTGTCTGTTTGTGTCAGCTGAGCTACCGTAACTGATCATATGTGTCCTCTTAGTGTATATGATGAGTTACTGGATGTTACCTGTCAGGAATAAATTGTTACTGTTCTCGAAGTGTCTTGTCTTACCATGTCGTATGTTTTTTGGTTTAAATCCAAAAGATTTAGTATTTTAGGGTGTGTTAGTCTGTGCAGGAGTTTTATTTTGACTTGATTATAGTTTGGGCGTGTTTTTGATTCCTTTTTAACACACACGCATGGATGCATACTCTTGCACAAGATTCGGACGAAATGCATGTTCTGCAGTATCGCTGGCTGTGCGCCCAGGCTGAAACATCTTCCTATTTTGGCAAGATTCTTCCTCCACAATTTATAAATGCTGAACAAGAAGCTTTATGGTAAACTTTTGCTCAATATTCTTTTATCTCCATCTTGAATAACTTCTAACAACAATTCAAAACACGCCATTTTTCAGAAGAATTAAGTTGCCCATCTGTATTGAAACTTCAGAACACTGGTAAAAGTTTTCCTCTGAGCTCACATTGGTATAGTGGGGTTTTTTCTTTAAAAGAATGATTGTGCACAGGAATGTGTGTTATACACTATATTTCATGGTGCTCTTTTTCTTATCTAGAGTTTCCTTGGTTGTCACAGAAACAGTTGATGCTGGTTTATTTGGAGAAGGAATTGTGGAGAGCTTGATACATGCTTGGGAACATCTGCTTTTACAACCAAAGGTAGGTGATGTGGGTACATATGTATAAATGGGATTCCTGTTTTGTTTGATACATATTCGTGCATATATGTATATATGTGTGTGTGCGCGCATGTACATGTGCACACATTCACAGACATACGTGAATGAGGAACAACTGTCTCATAAATATTTTATATCTATTGATACTTTAAAAATGAGTGATCTGGGTTTGTTCTATGAATTTGATTTTGGTGAAAGGCAGTGAGGCAGCTGCATACGTTGTACTTCTGTGAGCCTGTGTTCTGAGTAGACAGGTACTTGCAATGCATGTTTCCCTGATGTTACCTTCCATCATACAGAGATGATTCACTCTTGATCACTGTTCATTCCTTTTTTTTCTTTCTTCTCTTTTTTCACCCCTTTTTATAACTAACACCAAAGGGGTTTGTGTGTATTTTAAAGGCACTATTTTCTTGCAAGTTTGATTACAACCTAGTTGTTTTGAGATACCAACTAGTAGCAGAAAGTCATGTCAGTCTAAGCAGAAAATGTTGAACTATGGCAGATTTACTTCTCGTCGTAACACTAGGGAACAGTCAGTTACAGTTTGGTAAATATGTCGTGTGCTCATGCTCTTAATTTATTTTTGCTAACTTTGAACTTTTTTGGAAGACTGAAAAATTCCACTGTGTCTTGAGTTTTACTTTATATATTTTGCATTTTACCGAGAGTACATTAGGCAAAGTAATATGACAAGGAGTCTTGTATGAGTTAACCTCTGTTAGGTCTTACGAAGTAGAAGGACTTCTCTTTTATTTTGATGTTGCCTTGATTCCAACTAATTTAAAAAAAGTCTTACCTGGCTGAAAGCTTTTGTATTGTATTGAACCGAAACTGATGACCTCTAGTGTTAAGTATGGGAATGATGCATAAAGGAAAAGTCCTCAAATGTTTCAGTATATTCTAACAGAATACAAATTAAACACTTCTAGAATTACACAGAGGAAGTAGTAGACTGAAAAGTAAAGCTGATGTGTGGATATATTGAAACACAGTATTTAAACTCCTTTAATGGTCAACTGGAATGACACACACCAGGAACTTTACTAGTCACTAAGAGCTTACTGGTGTTTTGACTGTAATCTTGAATGGCTCATTAATATGTAACCTAGGATTTGCAGTAATGGTAGAAATAGGTTACTGTCTCATTGCATGTTGTTATTCATGTTTTCACAGCCTAAAAATCAAGATGTCAGTACTGAAGACTATGGCAGAGTTATTCCTGCAAGTGCTACGATATTTGGGATGGCAGTGGAATGCAAAGAGATACGTAGACATCATAGGTATGTTTAAACTCTAGTACAGTTTGAACCCATATTTGTTATTTGGGAAGAGAGACTGGTGTGTTTTTATTGAGGATTTTTCATTTACAGTTCTCTTTATTTTTTGAATGACTGATTATCTGTTTCACTAAACAGAATTTTGTTCTCACCCTCCCCACCCCTTTTCCAGGCTCTTCCCCCACCCCACACCTTTGTGGTTCAGACTTCCTGGATCACTTCATCAGAAATTCTTGATTTTCAGTTATGCTGAAATACATGCCTTTAACACATACTAAAGAAATTTAACTCCTTAAGAGTAAAATTACTTCTCAATTTCTATATTGGAGATTCTTGGATTAACACATGGCCCTTGTCCTTATTTTACCCTCTTTATAATCTGCTTCATACCTCGCTGCTGCATCTAACCATTTCAGAAGATGAGAACAGGATTTTGTAAAGCCTAAGTTTTAATAACCCCACCTAGCATTATCTTTCTGAGTATGTGGTGCCTTGCCTAATTCTGAACTAGTGTACAGTAGGATTTCTTCACTGAGACCAGTTCTGACTGTGTATCAGTTACTTTCATAATCATTTTTATTCTCATCTTCTAGAACAGTATCACTGTATGGAGGCAGTCTCTGAGAAGTTTGGACTTGATGTATTTTGTTGAGGATTAATCGTGTTGCAGATTAAAGAAAAAAGTAACTTTTACAGAAGCTTCTGTGTACTGGATGAAAAATAGCCAGGCAGCATCACTGATTTTTCTAATGCAGTAGACCTGGACAATAGCCAGAAAGAGAGAAGTTACTATAGCAGATGGTCATAGAAGAACTTTCTTTTAGGCAAAGTTAATTATTCATCCATTAGGAAGATGGGTTTTTGCCTTGAAACATGGCGTTCGCTGTTCCTTAAAAAATTTAAACAGAATGAAAGTTAATGTACTCTAGCTTTGGACTGTTGAATTAACAATCCATTCTAATAGTATAGCTTAAGGTCAAGTGGCTAGCAGGACTGAAATGATTGGCACAAATTATCTGCTGTAGGAAGAAGAAAAATGTCACTTTTAAATTTCCTTCCTTTTATAGTTCGAGATCCTTTTTGCTTCAGTAAGAATACCTGTCTTAAGTGTATTTTAACAAGTGCTATTAAGCTTTGTGTAAAACACTTGCCTGTTCTCAGATTTAAAGAATCTAGATCTCTTTGAATTATTCTGATGTGCATGTCTCCACTCTTCCTTAAGTGTTTTCATGATCTACATCAAAACTTTGGATTTTGGATCTTTTTTTTCTGAGCTGGATGCCTAATGAAGTAGCAGTGTGAAAGTACCTCTTTTCTCATGCTTTTTATATCATCTAGTACAGTTTGTCTCATACGATTAATACAGCTTTTCTTTGAGCTTTTCCTAATGATTTAATTGTTTTTTTTGAGTGGTTATAAGTAGATGTAGAGCCCAGAAATCTATGTGAATACCTGAGGTTTTTGTCTGAAGCACATTTAAAAGTGTGTTTAATCTATCATCAAACACTGATTCATCTTGCTGAGGGAGGAACTCCCCTTTCACTCCAAGTGTTGATAATCTTGCATATCCCAGTCATCTCTCTGTGTCTGATCTTCTCCTTTGTATTCTGTCCCTTTGTTTTAGCAGTTGTAAGTTATGCTGCATTTCTTGTGCTCTGTTTTTAGGGTTGTTTTCCTAGGATATAGTGACATTCCAGATAAATCATACCACTTTTCTTGTGATTCTACTTTTGGTGCACTTAAGCCAACTTTTTGTAAAGTTTTGTTCTGGTTTACCCCTTATTGTAGCTTTATTACTTAACGTTTTAGTGATAATTTTAATGTTTCTTTACTATAGCTGGTGCTGCTTGTACTCATTGCTTGTGTTCCCTAGAATGACTATAGGGCCTAACTCTGCTGTGGTGTTAACATAATTACTTTTTTTATGGCTAGCTTTAATTTTCTCCTGAAGTCATTGCTCTCTCTTTGAAGCGGTCGTTTCACACCCATGTGAAATGTGTTTACTTCCAGAAGAACAAATGAACTGACAAACTTGTGAGAAGACTTGAGTTCTACTAAGGATACATTTAGATTTCCACAAAACTTTTAAGATACCAGAATATACTACATACTGTATATTCTGTGTCTGTGTATATATGTGTATCTATATATACTGTATGTTCAAGTTTGAACTAGGTATCTTTCAAGTCATGTGTAACAGTAAAACAATATTCTGGGAAAACATAGGTCTGCTACATTAGTGCATCTACATTTAGTCGTTTTGAACAAAATATGCCAGAATATGGGTTAATTTACTAGTTTAAGTCACTGTAAGAATTACTAGGTTCAGGGTTTTTTTTAATGTTTAAGTTTTAGTTGATTAGGCCCCAGAAAGAGAGGCAATAAAGTGACTCTACTTGTGTACTTACGTATTGAAGCCAGAAAGGTTCATAACAATATAATAATCTGCTGACCTCTTCCACAATACAGGCCTCATACAGCAGCTGTTGTGTTTTAGTTGTAGTATTTCTTTTAAAATAATACATGGATTTAATTTCAAATGAAGGAGAACACATTCTCATCCTTGTTAAAGTATCTTAAGTTACTTCACTGAGAGGGTGAGGAGATTGTAAATACTGATAATGTTGCTGTATTTTTTGTAAAGTACTTACTACTTTGTGCTTTCTATCTGTCACATACACTTTTATTGCTAGGGAATCTGCTCTAAAGATGGAGTCTGATTCATTTTTGTGTTTTAGCTATGCATAATGGTCAAAGTGTATTTGCCTAAGAATCCAGGTTATGACAAAAGGCAACTTAGTTCCGTGGTTGGGAGCTTCAAGGAGATAACTGTATCTGATGAGAGTATTATCGGACAGCCTGTCTAGTCATACTTAGTTGTAGGGAGATCTTTTGCAGGGAGGGGAGGTTCCTGAGAAAGTGATTCAGAATTTAAAATAGTTCTAGAAATAGAAATTTAACTGGTTGTCATTTGAACTTCTGAGTGCTAGATCTCACTATAAGAATGTAGATTTGCTTGATAGCTGTCACTTAAATGGGAAGCACTAAGTCCTTCACAGACAAGTGTACTTTTTCAGAATAATTTAAAAGTGTAGCTTGTGCAATACCTATCTTACGTAACTTCCTGACTCCTACTTTGAAAATGAGAATATATCTTAAGTCCTCAAACCTAAGAGATGGACAGTGTATATAAGTAATTGTTTTAAAGCAGTTATAGCATTCTTTCTTCTTTGAATCTTTTGATACAAGGTTGTTTCTAAGAAACCAAATTCATCCTCTGTCTTACAAGAGAGGATATGTCAAAACCCTTTTCCACCAAGAAATCAGCACTGGGACTTTCTTTGCAGCTACTTATGTAATTATGAAAAATGCCTTATTCGGCGTAGATTGTGCTTGATAAATGTATAAAGGTACTGCAAAATGAAAGTTTTGTGTTGGACTCCAAAAATGCATTTTCCTATTGCATATTTGTGTCTTTTTCTGACTGTTTTGTTCACCTGAAAGAAACACCTTCATTATCTGTCTAATGCAGCAGCACAAGAAAAGCTTTATTTATTCTTGTTATCACAGGGTATATTCTTCTTTCTAGTTCTCTGTCAAGAGTCAGTGAGTTGTACTTAAGGGGGCAGAAGTCTGTGGCCTTTGACAAAGGACGTACTGGGCTTTTTCTCAGTTTCTAGTGACAGCATTCAGTTCTGATTCTTGAAAGTGATGTGCATTTTCTGTGCTTTAGAGCTGCTCTGAACATAACAAAAACCCCACAGAATTGTTTTATTATTTTTTAGTTTTCCTGTTCTTAAACTCTGTGCATTTAAAAATACTTAGCCAGCCTGGGAAGAATTTCCTTTGGGGTTTTTGGTCAAACTGTTTGAACCATTTCTTCCCTTTTTTTTCCTTTACTCACAGAGTGGGAACGCAAGAAGTTGCTGGTGTGCACTTGTCAAATTCAGTGCAGTTCTTTAGTCCAACATACGCTTCTGCTGGTTCAGAGGAAACTGTCGAACCTTATACCACAGAGAAGCTCAGTCGTATTCCTGGAGGTTACGTACCTCTGACAGAACCCTGTCAAGTAATGACAGTAGACTTCAACAATCTGCAGGTAATGATTTTTTTAATGTCCTAAATAAGTAATCTATTTATGAATAACAAGAGCCCCATATCTTGTTTGCTATCCGGGTTCAATTTCAGAACAGTTCCCAAGTGGAGTGTTGGGAGGGCTGCACTGCAATCGTCTGTTGTTTTTTTTTTTTTTTTTATACTTGTGTTGGTGTGTGGTGATATGTGACTCATCAGATGACAGTCTAGGAGTTTTTGAAGGTGGAGTTTTTTGTTTGTTTGGCATAGTTTAGGGAACTAAACTAGCTCAGCATAGGATCAGACAACTGCCGGCCTCAGTACAGGGAGAAGGAGGAAGAATGCAATAGACCCATCTTAAATGATTCATGCAGTTGTGGAACTGACTTAGTTTATTCCTCTAAAGTTAGTCTTCAAGAAACGGATGTATTTTGCATCTGGCATAAAAATGTCTGTAAGTGTTGATGGGTAAGTGTAAAAGAGAGGTGAGATGAAGGAATTATCCTATCCTGTTCAACCTGTTTGATTCCACTCTTATGGTATTTCTGTAACATGGCATTCTAAAATACGGTAGCATTATTTTGTGTATTTTGCACAAAATACGTTTGTATGCATATACTAAATAGGCCTGAACTGTAAGTCGAGGACCTCAGTCACCTGCAGCTGAGCATGCTAAAAAGATCTGGTCTCTGTTGTGTTTCTTGCTCATTGACCTGTGGTGAGGAGTTAGCACTGAGTCAGAGCTTAAAATAGATTGTTATATAAATGGAATTATTCTTGGCTACTGCTTGGCCAGGAATTGCAGTGTTTCTGAATCAATAGCTTTTCTTAGTTGGGTTGTCTGACATCCTGAGATTAAAAATGAAGACAAGACTCTTCAGTATGCTACGGGGAGTGATCTCTCTGTGACCTGATGTTGCTTCTGCTTCTAGCATCAATAAGAAAAAATACTATTCTCACCTGAGACATGCCTACTTTTAAGCATCTGTCTGCTGGCAGACATGTAAAGATACTTTTAAAGAGTGAAGAACCCTGTTACTCTTTAAACCATGTTTCAGAACTGCTCCTTTGAAGTTTCAGTTAGACTAATAGAGTGTTCCTGTCATGAGATGGTAAGATATCATAAGTAAAGGTAAAGGGAAGAAATGAAATGAATTTGTTTTGAATCATTGGTTACTGTTTGTTGTTACTTCGTCACTGGGCTAATATGGCAGTTCCAAACACTGGTAGGTTACTTTCAACCTGAGTTTTTTTTTTGTTTGGGTTTTTTTTTGGTTTTGTCATGGCCACACCTGGATGGTCAATCAGTGCAGCTAAAAAATAAAAAAGAAAAATTGTCTGTGCTCCTATTGGAATAAAAAAACCTGCAATACTTACGAACAGTAGCAGAATTACCTACTAAAGATTGAAATTCAGATAGGAAGTCACTTAGCACTAGTAAGGTAATTTCAAAGACCTGTTTTCTAAACTTATATTTCAAAGAATGAGAGGTATGTTGCATTTATTCTGCTTGTGCTAACTATCCAGACCTAGATTGACAGAACTGAGAAAAAGACTTTAAATATGGTATACCAGTGTTTCTCAAACTGAGTTGCAGGAGGCTTCAAAGGCATTGGTACAGATCAGAGAAATAATGATAAGAAGTAAAAATTAAAAAAAAAAAAAAAAAAAAAAAGCAGCTGAGTTATGCTGATTACTTTATTACTGCTGTTATTAGCAGCAGCAACAGCTCGGTTCCTCCCAGGCAGGGGAACAAGGTGTGGCTATAATTACAGGCTGCAGACACTTGCACCTAGCCAGGTACTACCTGTGTGCATGTTTGCTGGCAGCAGATTGTTGCCACTGGGAGTGGAAGTGAATGTTTACCTCAGCAGCCAGTAATTAAAGCTCAGTCTCACTTTCAGGCCCTAAAGGACCTGTGCTTTTGCCAACAATTACAGATACTGGCTCTTTATAATTTGCATGAGAAATTACTGTGTGGAATATTTGAGAAATTCTGAATCAAGACATAGGAAACTTGATAACTGCATTTTTTCTGTAGCTTTTGCTTCTATTTGTTGTCTCATTTACTTTTTTTTTAATGCATGTTATCTTTCTCTCATTCAAAGGATACATGTGGCATAGCATCGTTTTGGTTTTTTACTGCCTATTCCTGTGTCACTGCTCATTTTCTTTGCCGTCTCTTTCACCACATTAGTTGGTAAATTGCCATCCTGATGTGCTAGAGCTGTTCAAGTCTGCAATTGTCATACATAATAGAAAAAGGTTTATGCAGCGGACAAATGTGAGGAATAAATATGGGATAACCAGTATGGTAGAGAGCAGGGAAAACTGAAATAACTGCCTTCAAGTAGGTTTTTAAGTGTTGTGTGCCGCATGATAGGAATGTAACACTACAGTTACTAGAACCAGCAGATGAGAACCTTGGGCCTGCTGCTTTTGAGGAATAATCATGAAGAATATTTTTGATATCAAATATACTTCTAAACAGCTATAACTTCCTATAAACCAAGAAACAGATGCATGCTTGTGCTCTTGCTGTCTTGCTTCAAGGGGCTTACTGCCAGCAAAGCTTCAACTTACTATTCTTTTCCTCTCCAGTTGAGGATGTACAGAAAAAATGACTAGCAGCAAAGTACTTTTATTGAAGAGCAGTGAGATCTTATTATGAACTTTATTAGCAACCAGTAATTTTAGCACGTGCATTGTTCAGCTGTCTCAGGTGTGAGAAGAGAGGTGGACCAACTCTTGGAGAACACAGAATGAGAATAAAGAGGGAAAAATAAAAAATGCAGCATGTGAGAACTACACATGTTCTTAGAGTGGAGCTTTTCTTTTGCCCTGTGTATTGTAAAGTTGAAACTTAGGGTAAATGTTAACATAAGCAGGTTAGGAAGCTGATAACTGTTTAGGAAAGGCTGTTACTAAGCAGAATGGTTGTGACTAAGAGAATCTTTGGTCCCTTGTGCTTGACTTCCTGTTAGACAGTTCTGGCAAAAACCGATTAAGACATTAGAACTTTTATGTTTGTGAATGTTGGTAGCAGAAGGTAATTACTGACGAAAATAAATTGTACATGGAAGAAAATGTAATTCCTGTCACGTACTCAAAACTTTGTAGGAGTATTGGAGAATTTATAACCTGATCCCTTTGGGGGAGATCTTGGTTCTTCCCAGTAGTGAAATTGTACATGCCTGAACTATTACGCAAAGCCTACAGCCCAGGTAGCAGAGAAAATATCCTCAAAGATGCTTGACTTAGTGTTTTTGTAATGATTTTTGCCAAACCTCTGTTAGAGCAAATACAGTGCTTGCATACAGGATTTCTAGAACTGATTGAACACAGGTTTTAAGTGAAGCATGTGCTTGAGCGTTGGCTTGAATCCAGCTCAAAAGACTGGCTCTGTTTTTATTACTTCTCATAAGGCAAGCCTTGCCAGTCCAAAGCCTTTCTTGCAGTTTTCAGTGGTTTTTTAAGTATGTATGTTCTTGGATGTGGGCATGTTTGCTTTAAGAGCTGATGGGTACAGGTTGGTCATGTGGATAATTGTACTTGCATGTGGGAAGACAGTTCTTACGCTAGTGAGTACTAATGATGATAATTGGTATTGTAGCAGCTTGCTACCTTCAGGTTTCTGTTGGGTGCCCTCATGGCTTCGTGCGGAAATATGGGTGACTTAGTGTAATAAAAAACATTTTTTATTTATGGAAAGAAACTCTCATACTTTTTTTTCTCTTTCCACTTTGGTCAGGAGCTGAAAAGCCTTGCAGCTAGAAAGCCCTGGAAGCTCAGCCTGCCAGTTACTGAAGGAGGAATACTAGATGCTATTGTGGTGTGGTTTGTACTACAGCTTGATGATGAGCACACTCTATCTACAAGTCCCAGTGAGGAAACTTGCTGGGAACAGGCAGTCTATCCTGTGCAAGGCCTCCTTGGTACATCCTGCGGATTTTCTTGTTGCAATATATTAACGTGCTTTCACTTTGGTTTTGTGCTAGTTAGGTTATCTCGAAGATTAGAAAGTGGTAGCAAATAGGTTTAGGAGAAGTCAACAGCAAATAGCTGTGAGGTGGTTCCTGATCATGTTTTTGGTCTGTAGTGCACAATACCTGAATTGGGGCTTGTTCATGGGACTCTGCTATGAAGCAGATAAGGGACCTGCTTAAGATCTGGGAGAATGCTTTTCATTAAGTTCTAGGGGTTTTTTTTCTATACTGAATTAAATGCATTGTGGAACAACTGAAAAAAGTGGGGCTACTGACTGGCTCTACTTAGTCAAGATGTGACTTGTGAAAGGGAGGTGGGGGAGGCAAGAGAGGAATTGGTAGCTGCTACTGCCACAAAAACAAAGTTAAACATTCCCATCTACCCTTAACCCACTGTGAACTCAACTTAAATACTGTTACACACACACAGTGGCAGTGTCATTTCCAGCCACCTCTACTCTCCATACACCCGTTTTCCGTTCTCCTGTTTCACGGAATCTTAGAATATCTCAAGTTGGAAAGGACCCATAAGGATCATCGCGTTCAACTCCTTGCTCCTTGCAGG
Source organism: Sagittarius serpentarius (assembly GCA_034782735.1). Taxonomy (NCBI): domain Eukaryota; kingdom Metazoa; phylum Chordata; class Aves; order Accipitriformes; family Sagittariidae; genus Sagittarius; species Sagittarius serpentarius. The sequence goes on along the minus strand of JAVKLA010000007.1, from coordinate 22,406,212 downwards.
ACTACCTAAAACTAAATCACATGACTAAGAGCGTTGTCCAGATGCCCCTTGAACTCTGAAAGTCTTGGTGCTGTGACCACTTCCCTGGGGAGCCTGTTCTGGTGACCAACCACCCTCTCAGTGAAGAGCCTTTTCCTAATGTCCAATCCGAACTTCTCCTAATGCAGCTTCATACCATGTCCTCATGTCCTGTTGCTGGTCACCACAGAGAGATCAGCACCTACCCCTCTGCTGCCTGCCTTGAGGAAGTTGTAGATTGCTGTGAGGGTATTCCTCAGCCTTCTCTGCTCCAAGCTGAACAAACCAAGTGACCCCAGCTGCTCCTCAGTCTTGCCCTTGAGGCCTTTTACCATCTTGGTCACCCTCCTCTGGGCCCACTCTTACTAGTTTGATGTCCTTCTTATATTGAGGCACCCAAAACTGCACACAGTACTCAAGGTGGGATTGCACCAGTGCAGTGTAGAGTGGGACAGTTGCCTCCCTCGACTGCCTAGCTATGCTGTGCTTGATGCACCCCAAGACACGGTTGGCACTTTTTGCTTTTGGGGCACACTGACTCATATTCAACTTGCCATCAGCCTAAACCCCCAGCAGTCTTTCCATGGGGCTGCTCTCTGGCCTTTTGTCCCCCAGTTGTATGTATAACCAGGATTACCCCATTTCATGTGGAGAATCTGGCACTTGCTCTTGTTAAATTTCATACAGTTGGTAATTGTCCAGCTCTCTAGTCTGTCCAGATCTCTCTGTAAGGCCTCTCTACTGTCAGGGTACTCCTAATTTAGTATCGGTAGACAGTAAGGGCAGCTGTGCCATAGACTGATTCAACTGAAAGTGTAGGGAAGGGAAGAGACTCTTAGCCTATGTTGTTGAAAGAGATGTTTGTCAAACTATAGTGGGTTTGTTTTGAAATTCTGGTCCTTATCGGTGGGTTTACTTTCTTAGAACATACGCAGAGAGTATCCAAAGACCGTCTTGAGCTGTACACCATAAATGTTCCAGTAAAATCTATTTTGAATAAATTACCCTTTCTAAACTGTAGATACTGTTTTCCATATAACTACAAGTTTACCTTTGTCTGCAGGAGGTATTAAAATGTGAATATTTGGCATTTTAAAGCAAAAGCAATTTCTCTACCAGTATGTTTTTGTTCCGCCCTGATGTTGACAGAACACTTGAAGTAGTATCTGTTTATCATAGAAAGGCTTATTTTGAGAATAAATGGATTTTGCCTAGTGTGGGACAGCTTAAGCTGAAATTTGCAGCTGTGCATTAAGATTTGCCTTATGGGCTACAGACTAGGACAATTCTTTCGTACAATCTAGCAGCAACTAATGAAGAAATGAGATAATGCTTTTTTCTTTTTTTTTTTTTTTTTTTTTTTTAAGCACTGTATGGCTGCTTCACTCATGTTTGCTGTAAAGTAACTGACATGACTATTTTGTGCTGTTTTGTCAAGATTATTCTGTGAAGACTGGAGATACTGTGATGATGGAAGTTTGCTGCGAAGACTGCTACTTGAAGATCCAGAAGATTTCTTCTTTGACTTCAGAGTGTGGGATGGACTTCAGTGACAGAGACGACACACTGAGTTTGGGCAATGAGGCTGAATTATGTAATGCTCTGGCTGGTCTTCAGACGACCAGCAAACAGCATGGCAACAGTCAAGTGTGTGTGTTGGAATCCACAGAAATAGCTCTGCTGAACAATGTACCGTACCACGAATGCTTTAAAGCTGCCATGGGCAAAGTACTGTTGTCATTAAATCCAAGTAAGGACTTGCAGTCCATGGATGTTGATGGACATGGCAGTGGGATGAACCTCCAAGAGAGTCAAAACAAGAGCTATTTACATGTGGCTCCTGATCCTGTGTACATTTTAGATGTATCTGAAGGCTTCTCCATCCTGCCAGTTATAGCTGGCAAACTTGGACCAGTTAGAGCCTACAGTTCTATTGAGAAAGAACAGCATCAGGCCACGCTTAATGTAATTTCAGAAGCTAACCATTTTCCTAAGGAAACATTAGAGTTTTGGCTCAGCCACTTAGAAGATGAAAGTGTGGTGCTACAGAGACCCAAATCAGACAAACTGTGGAGTATTATTATCTTGGATGTTATAGAGACATCAGGTTTAATCCAGCAGGAGGTGATGGAAAAGGCTGCAATATCCAGGTACAGTATAAATGGACAAAAGTGTTCCTAGGAATCTGTAATTGTCTCAAAACCTCTGAAAATACTCCTCCTAACTACAAAATTACCGTCATGTTGGTTCTCTAGAGCAGGAAAAGCTTGTTTTCTGAGCAGTTGAACCTCCCAGAGTGTTTCTGGTGTGACAATTGTATACATGTATCTTCTTAAAAAAGTGTCAAGATTTCACTTTCATAGACTTCCTTCTGTGTTGTATGCAAGAATATGAATGGAAGATCTGAATTGCTTGGTCTGTCAGCAGTTCCCAGGATAGCCAGCATCTTAGTAATAACTGAGGTAGCTTTTAGTGCAAGGTTAGAAAAGCCCAGATTCATTTACATGTCAAACTGTTGGAACAAACCGGTACTGCTAAAAGACAAACATATGGTGTTAAAACAGCCAGGGAGGCAGCAACAAAGGTAGCTGTTACCCACAGCAGGGTGGGTGGGAAGGAATGCAGAGCAAGAGAAATAAAATCATGGAAACGAGTAGCAAAAAAAGTAAATGTGAAACAAGTGTATGCCCTTTTGTGGTGCTAGGGAATCTACTCTGTTCATCTTCATGCTTTGTGATGGCAGAATATTCCAGGTGACTCACGTTCATTACCTTTTCTAAGTTTTGAATCTTTGGATGACTTGAAAGATTTATTTTTTTTTTTTCTGTAAGACAAATGGGAAATTACTCTGACTCTTGTCATATGCAGTCTCAAATCTGTTGGCATGAAAATACATCCAAGAGCGCACTACTTAGCTACCCAGTTCCTATGAAAAGAGGCCTCCTGTAGGAAAAGGAAACCTAAAATGGTCTGTATTGAATTGGAGGTGTTTGATATTATGCTGAATGAAAGCTGCTATCATGTTGCTGCTCTCAGCAGTGTGATACTCTGTAGCAACAGACCAAGCAAGGCTTACCGGATTTTTTCAGGCAAAAATGCTGTCTCTGGTATTGCTATCCACGTTAGTTAAACACTTAAAGAAGGGTGACTTAAATTCCCACCAGTTTTCCTTTCCCTGCGGGTATGCTGCCTCCTTAACCAGTGCCCCCCAACAGTATGTACTTCCTGACTTCCAGTTTTATTAAGTATTTCTGCGAGTCCTTCAGTGTTAGATGCTGGTGCTAGGAATGAATCCCACTATCTTCATCTTGAAATACCACCGTTTCCAATACTGACACTGAGAAAATACTACTTAGTTCCATAGTTTTAGTATTATGTGACCAGTTTTCTTTTTGTGTATGATACGGCTGCCTGGTCAAGTGGGATCAAACTCAAATGCTTAGGAGCACTTGACTTCAGAGGAAGAACTAGTGTGCCTTTCTTAAATGTAGTTAATGTTCTTTCACTACTGTTGAGTGAAATCTCTCTCATTTTACAGATGTTTACTTCATAGCGGAGGGAAGATTTTCCCACAGTATGTGTTGGTATACGGCATGCTTGTAGAATCAGAGTCTCTGTTACTGGAGAGTGCTGTTCAAGGAACAGAACCAACTCTTGGGTTTAATATAGCCCCTTTTATCAACCAGTTCAAGGTATGAAGTTGGTGGGTGTTTTCTGCACACAGTTCCAAAGATTGCAGCTGTCTAGTTTTGGTATAAACTGCCAGAAAACTGAAGAGCTGAAACTTTTTCATATTGTTGAAGTTAATCAAGAGAGGTTTATGTGACCAGACGGGGTCCTTGAGATAAACTAAAATGGGTAACGTTTGCTTTGGAACTGGTGTGGGAGAAGTCTTGTCGGAGTAACGAAAGATGCAGTGTTACTGTACAGAAGAGTGACTGTGCTGTTATCTCCTTCATCAACTTGTACTCCAACAGTCACATTTCAAAAGGGATTAGAAGGGTGTATTTTGCTTTTGGCTGCTGTCTCTTAGAGGCATTACAGTAATTCCTAGGAACTTTTGCATTATTATTAAGTCTTTTTAACTTTCAGTTTTTAATGGATAGTGATGCCTGAAGTTATGGTATATGCTCTTAGGTACCTGTTCGTGTGTATTTGGATCTCTCTACATTGCCATGTCTACACTTGAGCAAGCCAGCAGAGCTTTTAAGGCTAGATCTCATGAACCCTCTGTTGAACAGCTCCAGCAGAGAAGTGAAGGTGAGTTGTGTGTACATAAAGTTAGAAGTGCGCTTAGCTGCTCTTCTGCAGAGCTGCTCATCAATTGCTCACCTTGGCTGAAAATTTCACTACAGACTTTACTTGTCTGCAGGTATCTCCTGAAATGGCTTGAAAGGGTTTGAACTACTTTATTTTCTTACTTCTTTGAAAAGGGTGTAACTGATTAAACTAGTATTTTAAATATTTTTAGGTACAAATTTGTAAGTCTGGCCAAGTCACTGCAATTCCCTTCTGGTATCACATACATCTAGATGAAGACCATAGCTTGAATACATCTGATGAGTCCTCGCACTGGAAACAAGCCGCAGTTGTCCTTGATGAGCCCATCCAAGTTCAGGTTGGAGATGAACTTGTACTTGATGTTCAACACCATAAAAGCAATATTAGCATTACAGTTAAACGGTGAAGAATGTCATGTGTAAACTGATCTGTGGCTAATTACCTATGCATAAATTGACTGTTCATGACATCACTGATGTTAATTTATATTAAAGCCTAAGTTTTATCTACTGATCAAAAAGGCTATTTTGTTGCTTTAATAGTAGATACTTAGGTTCCACTGACAGACTAAAACTTGAACTTAAGGGTGTCTTACCAAGCAGTTAGGGGAGGTATTGTCTTCACTGCAGCAAAAAACCAATTGCTTGCTATTGCAGTGACTACAGCAGTGGGACAGACTTCTCTTGCTACCATATCATGTGCAGTAAGAAAAAAAAAAAAGCATCCAGATGCCTGTACCAGAAATAAACAGCTGAGGCTGTTCAGGATAGAGTCCTGGTTTCTCAAACTGTAGTTCCACTTCTCAGTTGCCAAAGCATCCTACCTAAGTCTATTGAGATGTTAGCCTTGTAGGGACTGTAATGCCATTCCAGTTGCAGTATCACAAGTTAGCATTGCACATAGACATTATAAAAGGTTGTAAAGGAGTGCTGTTGAATAACTCAAGTTGTATAGTGAAAGGTAAGGCTAGTAAACTTTTTAGAATCCCTCAGAGAATCATTTCTGTTAATATAATGGGCCTGAATGCTCTTTTGTGTCTGAAAGTTGGACAAAATACTACATCAGTCACCACAGTACTACTGCATCTCTTCTACAGCATTACATTTTGGTATAACGCAGATAAGTTCCTTCTATTAAATTTGAATCCAACTGGAAGACTAACAGAAGCTTCTACCTCTACATTGATTCTACCTCTGTAGAGATGTGAGGAAGACTGTTAGCAAGATATTTCTGTTGCTAAGTTACTTTATATTGTGCTGTCTATTCCATGTAGAAGAGGCATTTCTGTGATCTTTCCTTAACAAAAGCCTGTATAAACAGCCATCCATAAATAATTTTTCTAGAGTCTCACTGCATGCAAGATCCATATGTACTCTTCATTAGGTCAAATGTTTCAGACAGGTGCTCTCAATTCAACTTCAGGGACTGTTGGAGCTGTGGTTGTCCCAGCCTGCAGCTGAACCTGCACCTGATACATTGTTAGAGTAAAGCTCCTTCTAGAAAGATGGAGGAAAGGTCTCCAATTTATGGCAATGACTAAGTCAAGTTTTCTGAAGCTGAAGTAACTGGATGCCATCCTTTATCCAAGGGGTACAAAGCATAACAAAATGTAAGTGAGTAAGAGTAGCACAGAGGCTTTTCATACTACATAAACAGTGTTTCTTAAAAAAAAAAAAGCAAACCCATGATCCATGAAATCTAAGTTACTGTCTGACACAACTCCATCTAGTACGTATAGGACATTTTCACTAAGTGCAGTTTATTATGGAGGAGTATTTAGGCTTCTTGTGCTGGAAGACCTCTGATAATATGCCTAACCATTATTATTTAATGTTTTTGCTTTTTATTAAGCTTTTTGGCAATTAATAAAAGAGCAAAATGAGCTAAAGAAAAATTAAGGATGTATTCTACCCTTACACAATGAGACTGAATAAAGAGCTGAAACTGACCGTTACTGAGTTTCCAAGCAGTGTGTTAAGTAAGGGAAGAGAAATCTTTAAGACTTCAAATTAAAAGTTGGGAGAAGATTAGGCAGAAAACAATGGAGGAACAAATATGGTTAATACAAAGACAAAGGACTATTTGCAAATGAACTTTATATATAAACTTGATAGGTCATGCTGTGGAATAGTGGTGCAGTAGTTTTCAAAAGACAGGGTAGGTATCATTGAAAGATTTCTATTTATTTTGGAAGTTCAGTAGTAATCTTTAATAGCAAGATATGATCCTGTAAGCTACTGCAATGAAAAAATAACTTTTCTCCCAGGGAAAAAAAAAAGCAGGAATACTGCACACAGTAATAATATACAGAGTCATAATAACTGAGTAGCTTTCCAGAAATGCTGTGAAAGAAGCAACCAGGACACCACTAGCTCTTTTCCTGTCAAAGTCCCCTCCCTGTATCTTGCCTAAGTTTTATACCAGACAGACATAACTTTTAAGTATTAAAAGAATTCTTCAGTGAGAGGTTTTTGAAAAGTTAGAGCACAGTAGCTGCTTAGTTTCCACCAGCTCTGATCCTTCAGATATTATTTCTACTTATGCCCCTTTTTACCTCTATACATGCAAGAAATCAGATTATTTCTAATAGTGGCTACAGTGGGCATTGAAGTCCCCAGGTGTTGTGAGCTTATACAAGTAGTTTCCTTTTACAAGATGGCTATTACACAGATAAAAAGATATCTGGAATCAAGCATAAGTAAATAGATTCTGATTCTTCATAAGCTGAAACAAGAATTCCCTCTTCAGCACAAGCCTTAAAATACTGAAAGCACAAACTCTTGTACTAGTTATACTTAAGATCCTCTTCTTCCATGAAGACAGTTGTACTCATGTATCATTCACACTCTTTAAATTACTGTAGAAGTAAATTGAATCAAAAGAAGGTGAACAGTTTAAATAAAATCTTTAATTGCTTATTTACAACAAAGGCAATGACTTGGCAAATTGAAAGTTATGATTTGCACTTTCCCACTAACTTCAGATACAGCAAGTACATAGTCAACTATAAAATATGCAGCCTAGTGAGTAAGGCGCAATATTTACATCACACTAGTACTGCAAAGAAAGCACTTAAGATGAATTTACTGTGACATCCAGAAGTTAAACGTTTATCCAGTAAATACTAACAATGCTGAAAAAGAAACCTCAAATGTCACTTAAAAGGTCAGTGCTCTAGGTTTTGGGTTTTTTTTGTCAGATTGCAAACATGCAACAGGAATAAAAATCTGGTAACAGGATAAAAACAGTGCCCCTCTGATTTTGTCAGTTTTTGCAAAAAAACCATTTTGATACAAGTGTACTTCTTGGTCTGCAATCTAATGCTAGTAACTCCAGTATTAGACTAGCTACTTAGTTTTACCTTAGCAAAGGTCTTTTCTGGGGATTACATTTGAATCCCGGCTATACTAGAAGCATAATACAATAATCACACACAAGACAAATTTATGAATACAAATTACTACAGACACATTGTCAAGATATCCTGCTTTAACAGCTTTAAAAAACCTTAAGTGTTAAAGAATTTATTGCAGCCCAAAATAAAGACATGTTTTGTTTTCTACTTCCTTTTTGACATCCTTTATTCCTCCCCCCCATGTATTTTAGGGTAGTAACCATTACTCTTATTTTAGAAGGACAGGAAAAAAAAAGTAGTCAAGTGTAAGGTATTAATCCCAAACCTATTATCCTGGCTGTCTCTTCTGAATGTAAAAGACTTAGAAATTATGAGCTACAAGGACAACAAATACACCAACCATATGTTCTGGGCATGGAATTTTACAGCGAGGCCTGTAGGGAATGCTTTCTTTGTATAGATCCTTCACTGATGCTCTCTAATAAACCATCTTCATGAAAGGGTTTTATTTAGCTATGCACGAAAGGGAAGACGATGGCATCTGTACAGAAGTTACCATTTCGTCCACACTCCATTCAGTGTCGGGGTATGGAAGTTACGGTCATTAGGAGGACAACCAAAGCTAATACAAACCCTTTTTGCTACTGCCCTCCCTAAATTACACTCTTGGAATTAAGTTTTCCCATTGCTAATAGTACTTACACTTCATCTTTAGAAGAGCAGACTATTTTTTCAAATGTTTCTTTTGTATTAATAAAAGTCAGCATAATTCTGACATGATGTGCAAGTGTTTAGCAGTTAAGGAGTTGATTTTTAAATTTATGCAGAAACCTTTACAGTGTGCGTATTTTATATTCATGGGGTACTCCCAGATACTCACATCCATTATAAATTCAGAAGTCACTTAGAGCCATATCCTCTTCCTGTCTGCGCGGTAGTTTTTCCAAGCTTTTCAACTTTCATCACTAATAGTAGATGTTAACAGAACACATGTGGCAAGTATGTAACAGACTCCTTGACACATCCAAAGAAAAGGTGAATCTAACTTTTATCCAAAGCTTTCTCTGATGAATTGTGCTCTAGTTCAGGTGACTCCTCAGCATCTCGAATAGCAGAAGTGCTATAAATACCATCAACTGCAGGGGCTGTCGTTGGTGTTGTGAGAGGTGTCACAGTGTGTCCAAACCCCTGATAATGACCCATGGGTGAAGATGGCATTGAAGAAGCATCAGAAATTGGGTCTTGAGTAGATGAAGACAGTAAACTTGTATGCTCATTTTGTTCATGATCCTCAGCAAAAAACATTTTCCTTGGCTGGCCCAAAACTGTCCTTCCTAGAGTTAGGCCAAATGAAAATACTTTTTAATACTTCCAGCACTATAACAAGGTCTTTGAACACATTAACTCTAGAACAGGCACGTTAAATCAAAAGATGAGTCTTTGTTTTATAACAGTTTCACTCGGGCATTGTTAGCTTTAATAAAGAAAAGGATGTCTTTCCATTTAGGGGGAAAAAAAAAAAAAAAAGAGACATCCCTTCTCTACTTAACACACCTGAAACTTACCCTAAGATCCATCCATTTAAAAGAAAAATTAAAAACTAGGCTCTAAATCAGTCAGGAGTATTGCAAAGAGCAAAGTGCCAGATAAATCATGAAATCCTCTAGGGATGCAGCTGCTACTCATTTGGTATGGAAAGTTCTCAAGGTACTACCGAGATGGATAACAGTGTAAAATGAAGCTGGAAATACATATGCTGTTAACAGATCATACAAATCTGTTTCTTACTTACCAACATTTCGAACCTGTTCTGATATATCTGCCCTTATATCAGAAATATCCCACATCGCAAGAAAAGAGTCAAAGCATGACCCTTCTTCAGCTTCTTGAACATAAGGTTTGTAAGAAAAACTGTAGTGATGCGCAATAGCAGCCAGGAACATCTCAACACAAATGATAAAATCCTGCAGTGAGAGAGATACTGACTTAATCATTCATAACTGGAGAAAAATAGTTCTGGGTTTCTTCTACAACTGAAAGACTGCAATTGCCTTGGGATACTGGCATCAGCCACTTTTCCACTAGAGGTAGGATATTCTTGGCAGGCTTCAGAGAGCAGTGCATACTACACACATACTAGAATCGGTCCTTGCCTGATGAACTGACTTGCTGGAAGTGCATATTCAGCAAGCAGCACCTCTACAATGAATTCTTGCAAGAAGAAGTACAAGGATACCCAACAGAAGTATTTGCCTGGGGCACATTCCTTCCATCCAACACAGGGATATAGAAGTGTTGAGCATATGTCGTGGTTTAACCCCCACCAACGACGCAGCACCACGCAGCTGCTCACTCACTTCCCCCCCATCCAGTGGGATGGGGGAGAGAATCAGAAAATAAAGCTCGTGGGTTGAGATAAGAACAGTTTAACAAAACAGAAAGGAAGAAACTAGCAATGACACTAATAACAACAAGAAAGTGACAATAATAATAGAAGGACTGGAATACACAAGACAAGCAATGCACAATGCAATTGCTCACCACTCCCCGACCGATGCCCGAGCCGCGCTTCTCCTCCCCACACCCCGCCACCAAGCTGGGCATGACGTCCCATGGTATGGGATACTCCTTTGGCCAGTTTGGGTCAGCTGTCCTAGCTGTCTCCCCTCCCACCTTTCCTGGGCCCCTCCAGCCTTCTTGCTGGCTGGGCAGGAGAAGCTGAAAAGTCCTTG
>JAVKLA010000007.1:22384726-22395726 GCA_034782735.1 Sagittarius serpentarius | reverse complement strand
AACTGAAAACATCAGGGTGTTCTCAACCTTCTTCTCATACTAAACCCAAACCACACCGCTGTACCAGCTACTAGGAAGACAATTAACTCTATCCCAGCCAAAACCAAGACAGCATAAAACTCACTTGGCGTGACTGGCTGAAACTTAGCCCAACTTACAATAAATTCAGTACTAATCTAGCCTGTGTTAATTAAAGTGAGTATGACAGTATTTGCTTGAGATGAGCTATGTCATTTTACGTGTAGCCGTTCCTCCTAAGAAGTACTTGTCTGTTCCTACCTGTAGGCCTGTAGCCACAGCTTCCACACTTTGCCATTCCCAGGTATGTTTCTCAGAAATAACACCAACTTTCACCAACAACGCAATAAGCACAGCTTGCCTATAAAGATTACATTTTATTATTATTATTGTTGTAACAGTAGTGCCAAAAAACCTGCAAGCAAATCCTGTAAACAAGGCCGGTTCATGTGTGTACATAGGAAGAATCTTACAAAAAACTCTGCGTTTATATATTTAGATTTTAAGAGGAGGAAAACAGACTTAAAAAGAGATGCCATTCATCCACAGTCCTAAACACCAACAGAGAACACAACTGAAAAAGAGTTTGTTGTTCCAGTTAGTTATTAGAACAAGTTGCTTCTCTTTCAGGGTATTACTGCAGCCCACAGACTAACGTTCAGATAGTCGAATGCACTCCCTCATTAGCAGCTAAGTGTCAGCAATGCTTAAATAGTAATTTATAGTTAACTTATAGTAACTTATTTTGAAAAAGTTAATTATTTTAAAAAGTAAAAAAAAAAAATAATTTTTTGTTTTGAAATAACTGCAAGTGAAGATTCTAAAATAAATTATGTTCTTGAGAATCACCTTACAAAATAGCAAGTCTAAAAAATAATCTCAAGTGAACAAGACTGCTCTGTCCAGCTTTCTAGTACCCTTTTCCCCTCACAGCACTTCACTAAGATTATGGGTGGATTTTTTGAGGCCTCTAACCTCAGTAACAAATCCAGCCTTTTTAGCTCTTTTATGATCCACCCTGAGAGCAAGAAGTAATGAGTAAATAATTCACTTACCAGAAAGAAACAAAAACTACCATCTTCACACAAAGGAACTTGCCAACAGGTTGGATAGGGTTCAGTTCTTCACGTAGTACTTTATAAAACAGCACCAGACAATACATGGCAAACTAACAAGGAAAAGAAAATGAACAAAAGCTTTCAAATCCTTGTTTATTTTGTGGGCGACTTTTTTAACAGAAGAGATGCTGTAAAACAATACATCACAGTATGCTACAACCTTGAAAAGCTATCCATTTTAGAAAAGAGGTTCTGGATTTATGGAATCTTTGTCTTACTGTTTTAAAACAGACTTTTTTTTTTTTGGCCTGAAATTGTATTTCTGAAATGCGTGGTATTGGCAGACAGAGACTGAGGTCATCTATCTACACACTAAAGCAAAGCATAGGAAGGTCCCGTAAAATCTTTTCAATGCCAAGCACATCTCTAGGGAAAACGGCATAAAAAGCACATGTTCTTTCAGGCTTCTGTTAAGAACACCTCAAACGTTGCCTCTTTCTGAGAGATGAGGCAATGAATGCAATCTTCACTGCAAATCTGAACAAGTTTCCTGTTAATGACAACTGCAAGCAACCAAACTAATGTATAGCCAAACCTAGGGAATTGATCTCCCCTTTTCATGGACATTTCTCCTGGCCTCTTACTACTCGGTTTCTTTAAGCAATCATGTCAACCAGGACATGCAGAAGTACGTGCTACTGTTGTCACAGCAGAAAGCAGTTACAGTCCATAAGAGTCACCCATCAAACACAGGTGGCAGTAGGAGGAGGACGCCCTTTCCAGATGGGATGTCATGCTGTTCTGACTCCTGCTGCTGTTGCCAATGAGAAGACACTTTGAGGCTAGAAAGCTAAGGAGCAAGGAGCCAGAGCTGCTGATCTCTCCTCTTGCAATCGCTCCTGTGTAATGTGCCCTGGGTGAAGCAGAAAATGATTCCTCTGCATTCCCAGCAAGCCACTAAATGCAATCCCTGACCTCCAAAATGAAACTTTCAAGTCTAGGTGCTTGACCTCTTACCCTTACCCTGACATCATCTGGCAGCTGAGCCAACAAGACAAGGTGTTAGGCAGGCCAGAATCTCAGCACCGCAGGCACCGTTTCCATTTCTCCTGTCAGTGATGTTACCACCAGCTTTGTAACATAGTATTTTTAAAATAGCCACTGCTGATTCTTTGTATATATGCTGGGAGGAAGCTCAGGGAGTGAATCAAGTCACCTCTTCCGCAGAGAGGGAAGTCTGCAGCTCTAACATGCCTGGGCCATAACACTTCACCCATCAAATAGTTCAGGGTAGAGAGGCGGGACACTTTATTGCTTTAGTAATAATAATAAAAGTTTGAGATTATCTGTTTTCCTAATATTTTGCATGTATAATATTTAATAGATAGTAACTCTGACTTGCAAGGGGAAATATTCTACCCATAAGAATTACCAGACATTAACACAATTACTGTCAGTAGTTCACATAGAAGATTCACGTAATACTAATATGACTTAAAAGAGCAGAAAGATGTACTCGATACTCACTAGCTGTGACATGTTGTTAAGTATAACCAAGTAAGTCCAAGCATTGTTGAAGCTGAAATTTCCTTCATCATACACTCCCACTAGTTCACAAATCCTGAAAGAATTTTTAGAGTTAATCACTATGCAGTAAAAGATCACTTTCTTGAAGTGCTACGTCTTCATTACATCCATCAACTGTCAGAATCCAAAATCTTCTTTGGTACTCAACTATGGGCATTGGGGGGGTCTGCACAAGAATCAGTTTCCAACAGCATACAGCATAGGAAGTTCGTATTGTACTTTCCGTAGAACAAACAGTGTTTGAATGCAGCGTTAACATATCCCATTGCTGAATGAATTCAACAATTAAACATCTTTTTTTTTTTTCAAGCTGTTTTGCTTTTAACTGTTAGAACACATACAGCTAATATAAATATTTATATGGATATTCTTTGTGAGTAGCAACTCTTTGCACAGTCCCACAGAATTAACAGTAATAACCATCAATACAAAGTTCATGAAATTAAACTTTCAGCATCACCATGCATAACTGCCTGCCTTTACGACAGGTTATATGACATGTATGAAGGCACACAGTCAGGCTTGTCACATGCAAAGTTTAATATAATGTAAAAAGTTACATGAAACCTGACTTTCAAAATACCAAACTATTGAAGCCAATGCAAAAAGGGAGAAGGAGGGAAAAAAGTCTCTAAAAATTAAGAGATCATAAAGATGTCTTTCTGACATAAACAGTACTTCGCATTCTCTTCCACTGCTTTCAGCAGCAGGCATTAAGTATTTATTATTTCAATTTTGCAAATACTCATTTTCTGTAGAGAAGTCATAAAGAAATCATAGGTTGATTCAAATTGCTGGGATCCATTTAGCATGTAACACAATGAGACTGCTTTCAAACTGCCTTCATTCAATACAACGGGCATGAAAATTCTTCCCGGTGTAACTCAAAATTATATCCTGAAGATCAGTATTAATTATTTATAAGCGTACTTACAAAGCAATAATGGTAGTAAATGGTCTGACAACAGTGTACTGCAAAACACCCAGTTTACATCTAAATAATAAAACTCTGCAAAAGAAACACAGAATTCATTGTACAAGAATTTAAAGACAATTCACTTATGGAAGTTTCCTGTTCTCAGTAGTTATACTACACTAAATTTTTATTTCATGGTAATTTCAACTTCTGCTTCCAGGACTTCAGATGCTACAGTATATAGCGTGTATATACGCAGGACACAAAAGACCTAGACTTTTACAGACGCATTAACAGGAAATAATGATTCACTTCTTTTAGCCATGGAAAGCTTCTGGCTGGGCTGAACAAAGAGAATGCAATTTTCACTGGGTTATAAGACTTTAAGAATGACTTACATTCACAATTTGTCTTTAACATTTTAAACAGCTTTATCAAAATCTCTTGAGAGAGATGCTTATCAGATTAAGCATGTAGAACAAACAGTTCAGGGGCACGTGGCCTTTCGTCCTTCACCTATGGAAGTAAAAGCAATAGGCTATATGGTCTACCAGCGATTCTACATGAGGTTTTTGGCAAACGTTCTATGATATAAAGGAAGCAAATTCAAGAAGACCTTTTTGCAATGTTTTTGAAAAATAAGGAAGTTTCCTTCAGCACCACCTGAGTCAATGCATGTTGGTAACTAAATGCGATTTACAGGATGTTTTACAGCTGTATCAAAACATGTTCATAGCTGCTTTCAGTAGGGGTTCATAGTTGATAAAATGCGTGCAAACCATAAACTGACTCTGCCAAGCAACAACAGTTCTGTTACTAAATATGAAAACAAAATGTTTGTATCTGATTACACAGCTTAAAATGTTAAGATGTCATCATATACTCACTCTCCCATAGCCCACGACGGACAACAACATAGAGGTGGCAGATGTCTCTGCTGATCTTTCGCTTCTATTATTAATACGAGGTTTGGATACCGGTTGGTTAGGTAATTTGAAAGAAAAACCATAAAATTATAGATGACATAAGCTTCATAGCATTCTCGACATGTATCCACATATATTGCAATCTTGGGGTATTTCAAAGCTATCCACTGCAAGAAGAGAGGTACACAAAAGGTTACATGGGAGAAAGACAAAAGTGATTCCAATGACAACACTGGCTGGCTAGTTCAGCAAGCAATCCTTCAATAGACAGCAGGCACTAATTATACAGAGCTTGAAGCATATGGCTATTAAGAGTGTGATGCTACAGCTAGAAAATAACGCTCTGTAAAAATACAAGTGGAACTTTAGATCGCATCTCTGCTGCTTCAAATGGAAGCATGCTTAAAGCACTGCGCAAGAGATGCTCTGTATCTTCGACCACACAATTCAGTCTTTCATGTAAAAGGAACTAAGGGGATGGTTCCCTACACATCACCTACTCCTGTCAGGAGGAGACAAGACAGAACTGTTTCCTGAAATTCACATACTCACTGTCGATACGGGTTTGAGAACTAAGTTTTTAATCCGTCAGTAGAAAGTTGATTTCTTTCAGTATCTAATATGTAAATGTTTGCTCTCACATGTTTGCAAAATAGAGAAGCAGCAGATTAGCCTTAAAGTGTAAGTCATCCCTCTATACTAGAATTTCAGATAGAAAAGTGATTTTTTTGCAAAACTGTGATTATGAATCAGCTGCCAGAGGTTTCAATTTTTACTTTTTAGTATCACACTGCTGTTGCACTGTTCAGTGCAATCTGTCCTACTGGGTTTTTCTGGTTTTGGTTCTTAGGGGTGGGGGGGCAGAGCTAAACAGAAGCAGGTCTTTTTGAGTTTACTTTGCTTCCCTAGGCTGTAGTAGAGCGAATGTTGTGCCTTCTCTGACCTTCTTATTAGAACTACAGGAAGATGCTTCGCATCCTCACTGCAGTTAAGAAATACTAGAGATGACAGATGCTGCAACACCTTTGTGGAATATGTAATACCACATCTAGTAAACTAAGAATATATTATTTGAATCTGAGAAGATAACTGTATGTTCAGCTCAGCTTAAGCACTTCAGGAGGATACCATATATGCAGCAAAGGCCATAAGATCCAGGAGTCTGGGGAAAGATTTCAGTATGTCAGAAATGTCCCTGAATGCCTGGCTAGAGCTCATTTAATTAGCAAGTAATTTTCTTCCAAAGGAAAATTCTGTACTTGAAATTGAAGTATCAACCTGAGGTAGTTGATATTCCCCACAGGAAACAGATAATGTTTTCTTCCTCACTCTCCATCACTCTCAGATACTCTAAATCCCAGACTTTAAAAAACAAACAAACAACAAACAAAAAACCCCCAAGAACACATAAAAGGGTGACACTTCATAAACACTCAAGAGATGGGAGAAAAATGAAAGTTCCTGTAAAGCTGTCTCTTATGGGGGAAAACAGATGCATTTGCAATGTCAAGAGGTGATGACAACATGTAAACACACATCCTGTACAGTCCACAGATTTAGTATGTTGCTTAGCTCTGGCTGAAATCATCTCCATAGATGACATGGAGGTGACATATTTACATGAACCATATCTGGTATGGCCAATAGAATCTATTGCATAAAAGTATTCAGAAGTGGATTTTTTGTGGGATCTTACCCTTTTCCTCCTGAAGCAAAAGGGAAGAATTTTAGCACTACGCCTAACTCTGGAAAGAATTTTAGTACTAAGCCTAACTCTGGAAAGAAAGGTAAGGCACTGAATTTTGAGACAGTACTTGAACCAGTCTGGTTTCCAGTTCAGCCGTTACTGAAGATGGAAGGACCAAAACCAGGCTCTTGTCGTACCCCTTTCCATATCTGTCATAAAGGACACTCAAGGACAGGGTTAAGAAGGGTTAGCAAAAGCAATCTCACAAGCTCCACAAGAAAAATATGGTATTGCTAGAACTATGCTTCTGATGTACTCCATAAATAGGAACACCCAGAAGTTTCTAGGACTGCGACTCTCCATGCAGCATAGTTTCTGCTAACTGCGACACTGTTTTCCCTCACTCCCACAGCAGACAGAATTTTATTGAGCTGTTAACAGTAAGAGAACACTTACACTGTCTAAACTGTAAATCGGCACCATCCATAGAATCCTGTTACAATAACAAAAGAACATTTAATATTACTAGAAGTATTTTTTTTCTGAATTAAATTCAACATTTGTACCACAAGTAAAATGTGAAATGTTACCTGATTATTGGTTTCTGTAATTCAGGTTGAGTATAATGGACTAAGTGTTGTAGTATTCCCCAAAGAGATATTGGTATAGTCATTAGTAGAAATATCCCAGCGATAAACCATGCCTTGGTATGAATTCCAACCTTGCAAAGAAAAAGAATGCAAGATCAAAGTTTCAGTATTAATACTTTAAAGTTTTACTAGTATAGCAAGAAAAAATAATTTATCTTTTTTTAACTGTGAATAACGTTTTAAGACAGACGTTAAGTACATACCCCAATATTAAGTTTAGTTTTTCTAACTCTCCTTTTCAAATACACAAAATCCCAAAGTCTCCCTTGCAATCTGTTGACGTGGCTTAGAGTAAAACTTAAAAACTCAAAGGAAAAAGATGAGAAATCTTGCAGAAGCAAATAAAAACATCACCAATAAACACAAAACGTTCTTCAAAAAACATAGTAATTCTTGCTATTTAGTTTACTGAAAGCCACAAGGGATTCCTTGCTCTAGGTCTGGAACTTGTCTCAGTTCAGTGCTTCATTATGAAGTTTCTGAAAGCTTGTGTATTTAAAGTATTTTTAGCTTTAAAATCAAGTTCCAACTAGTAGTCAATTTCAACTAGTTTCATTTAAGAATCTGAAATAGATATGCATGTATATATACAAATATATGTCTGCTAAAACATGGGGCTACGATTTTAAACCAAAGCTCTCAGGATTACTAATACAGTTATTTTTCAAAGTACCAAAAACTGAGAAACACAGCAGACTCTTCTCAAACACTTTTTTGTTGAGAATTTCTTCTCTGATCCCCTACGGTACATCAACATCTCACATCTTCTGTTGCTTTCCTGTTCAAATATCGCTTTTGAGTAGCTTCCCTACCACTAACAGGTTTAATGATTTTGAAACTTCAGATACCACTTTGCTATAAACACGTGTTATGCTGGACATAGGAAGGCATCAGACATCAGAACAGGGTTTCAAAATTGGAAACTTAAAATACACTCAAGACAGATTTTACTGTCATTAAGTGCTTAAAATTATGCCATGAAAAAGTTACCTCCGGTGGAACAAGCCTGTATTAAAATTGGACAATACATATTTTCAGGTTAAAATTTCACTTTTTGTTAGAAGAGTAACGCTACCACATGTGCGCGTAACTCATACACTACTGTTAACGACATACTACGGTACCACCAGCATGGAAGAGCAGCTTCTCTGCCTACGATCTCCGTTCTCCCCGATCAGGCAGAATTACCTGAAATACGGGGTTCTCAATGCCAGCATTCCCACTAAGTGCCGGAAGGTAAGTTCTGGGCAAGGCAGCGGCAGCGCTCCAGCCGTGCCCCTGCTGAGGCTGACTCCCATTCCTTCAGCATCGCGTCAACGGTTTAAACACCGACTACTACTGAACCGGAGGGAGGAAGAAATCCTGCCCTGGCCCGCCTGGCTTCGTTTGTGCTGTTAACGGCGCGACAAACGCACACGGCAGCACCGCGGAACTTCGCCGGCGTCTCTCTTCTCCCTTGGGTCTCTACCCGGGGCTGAAGGGCGCTGCCAACCACACGGACACGGACACCGACCCCGTCCTCCTCCCCCCGGCCCAGCCGCGGGGCTCCCCGCCGCGCCCCCTCCCTCACCTCCAGCTTCTGCAGCTCCCAGACGCAGAGCGGCACCACCACCAGCAGCCCCACGATGTACAGCAGCACCACCAGCGGCCGGATCCACCGCCGCCAGTTCCCGCAGGTGCACGGCATGGCCGCGCCGATACCGGCACCCCCCACACCCAGCCAGGGCCCACGGCGCCTCAGTGGGCCGGCGCCGGGCCCGGCAGGCCCCAGGTGACGCGCATCACCGGCGGGGCCGCCCGCACGCTCCTCGCCGGCTCACATCAGCCGCCGGCTCCGCTCCGCGCCCCACTGCCCTCCCCGGCCCGCCCCTACGCGCCGTGGGGCACCCGGCGCTGCCCTGGCCCGGCTCAGCGCGGCACCGCCCCGCACACACGCCCCCCGCGGCACTTCCGCCTGGCAGCGCTTCCGGTTGCCCCGCCCCAACCTCAGCGGCCGCGCCGATTGGCTTTTCGCCCTGCCTATCGCGGCTGCCCCGCCCACCGCGGGCAGCTGAGAGCGCAGCCAGCGCCTGGGACGATGACCGGTAACGGCGTGGACGTGCCTTCCCTGGAAGGGTGGTCTCTTCCACCTGCCTTCCCCACCCCTCCGGCAATGGTTTCTCCCGCGCGGAGGCGGGGTTGGCGGCTGCGGCGCGGCGGCGGGGCTCGGGCTCGGGCCGGTGCCGCGCGCGCCTGACTGGCGAGCGGCGGGCACCGTTACTTCGGCGGCGGGAACGGCTGCGCGCGCACCTAGCCGTTAGCCGCGCGGCCGGTACGCTTCAGCTGGGTTGCTGTTGCCGAGCTGTGCCTTGCTGACGGCGGAGGGAGAGTCCAGTCCCCCCTCCCCCTTTCTCTTTCCCGGCAAAAGTAATTCAGTGGGGAGCCCTTCCGGGAGGAAGCGGGTGGCCTTCCCTGAGGTACCTCGGCATGCCTGCCGCCTGCGCCGGTAGTGGGTGCGTGCTGCAGCGGAGGAGCGTGGAACACTGGGTCACGCCAGGCCGGTGGGCGCTGAGGAGAGCCGGAGCTTGTGAGGTTTATGTCGGGAAGTGTGCGGACGGGCAGAAATTGCAGGAATTGAAGTTAACAGAGACAACTGCTGTGACTCCGCAGCTGGATAAAGCCTCTGTAAAGAGGGTCCTGTCTAAAACGCCTCCATGGATGCTCGCCCCAGAGCGGGACGGAGTGAGCATTCTGGCATAGGGAGGTACTTAACAGTGCCAAGAATGGGTGACAGGTGCTGACGTGAAGACTCCAGCAGACATATAAATAATGCAAAATATGTATTAAATTTCAGGTATTTGTTGGACAGTTATTTTTTTGCTTTAGAAGTGCCTTGTAAAAACTACCATAGTAGTCACTGACAATACACTGGGCCTCAGGTGCTGAACTAAATTAGGACCACTGGTGATACTCTGCCATATACCCAAGGAACTGCAGCTGTAAATTCTTGGAAGGAGACAAATGCAGACTTCAGTTTGAGGTGTGACAGAGAAGCGTATGCTGGAAGAAACCACATGGAGTAAAAAGTACTAAGGAACAGTGAATGGGATATCTCTCCTTTTTTCCTCTCTCTAGCTAAATTCCTGACTTTTTCCCATTTTCTTTGTCTGAATTGCAATTGTTTGCCCAGGCTTTCCGCTATTAAGTTACCAGTGGTGCAGACCTTTATTCAAATAATGAAGCTACATGGTTTTTTGAATAGTTGCTGTCTCTGTATTGTGGAAATGGCTGGAAACGTATTTTCATTGGATGTATGCACAGTGAAAGGAAATTTCCTACTCAGTAAATTGCAAAACCCCCAAACGTGTCAGACTGCTTATTCCAGAGTTGACATAATCAGCAGTGTGAGGCCAGATTCCTTCGCATGCTGCATTGATATGGCATCTAATAGTTCACACAGCTACGTGCGTGGATGAGGCAGCAGCTCATCTCACAAGAAAGTGTTCAGTTGTTTGGCAGTTACGAACTGCCGAAGAAACTCTTCCCTGTCTCCTCCAAGGAAATGTCAATGAGGCTGAACTCAGACCACAAGCCAACAGCTGAACTGTGCTGGCTTAGCCAGAAATTCAGATTGTGATAATGGGCTGTTAATTTTCCTCCTCCATCTGATGTCTTAGGAGGCAAAGCAATCCAAGCTGTCGTTGATGTGCTCAGTAACTGGTAGGTTCATCTACAAGTGAGGGCGAGCAAGTTATGAGGTCCTTTCTTTTCCACCTGGATATCATCTATTTCATTTAATCTAGTACTTCCCTTTCCCACTATTATCTAAAGCTTAGAAGAGTGGCCTGAATTAATCATCTCAGTGCCAGCTCTGATGTCGTGGTTTAACCCCAGCCAGCAACTGGGCACCACACCACACGGCTGCTTGCTCACTCCCACCAGGTGCAATGGGGGAGAGAATCAGAAGACTAAAATTGAGGAAACTCGTGGGTTGGCATAAAGACAGTTCAACAAATAAAGCAAAAGCCGCACGCGCAAGCAAAGCAAAACAAGGAATTCATTTGCCACTTCCCATGGGCAGGCAGGTGTCCATCCATCTCCAGGAAAGCAGGGCTCCATCACACGTAATGGTTACTTGGGAAGACAAACGCCATCACCCCAAATGTCCCCACTTCCTTC
>JAVKLA010000007.1:22365898-22382291 GCA_034782735.1 Sagittarius serpentarius | reverse complement strand
CAACCCACGAGCTTTACTTTATTTTCCGATTCTCTCCCCCATCCCACTGGATGGGGGGGAAGTGAGTGAGCGGCTGCCTGGTGCTGAGTTGCTGGCTGGGATTAAACCACGACAACCATAAATCCAAGGCTTTAGGGTACTTTAAGAGTCTAGAAGGAAAGCACGTTTTCCAGCAATTCAAGTCAAAATATGTGAGCAAGTAATGCTCGAACAACTTTGGAAAACGGCAGCAGTGTACTAGAATATGTAAATAAAAGTATGTTTCACAGGAGAGGTGAAACAATCATTCTGTTCTACTTAGCATTGCTAAGGACTTAATTGGAAAATTGTGCATTATGTTAAAAAAAAAAAAAAAAGGAAACGCGTGTCTGCTGAGAAGCAACCAGCATGATCAGAAGTTATAAATGCAGACACTTTCAGGAAACACTAAAATAATTGTCTTTAGAGAAGACTTAAAGGAAATGTGATAGATGTGTAAATATTTGCTACAAAGGTAAGAATTATATTCCGTTCTTCTTGATGTAGTAGCGCAAGTGTGCTGAAACTGCAGCAAGAGGAATTGTGTATAGTTAAGCACTGAAATAGATTAGTTTCAGTGATCTCCACCATTGAAAGTTCTTATTGGAAATCTTCCACTTCATGTCCCAGAAATTATTCTGGGTTTTGATCTGAAGAGGAACTGTTCTATCTGTGAAGTTCTAGGTTTTTGTTAGGAAACCTTTTGTTAAGAAATCCACTTTTTCACTGCTCTTGTCTTTTAAGAGAACTGAGGGCATGTTCTGTCTTTGTTGTGCCAAGCTTCCATTGTCAGGAACCAATTTTGCTTCTAAAATAACTTCATAGACCAAAATGATTTTATAACAATATGAGTTAATATGAGTTATATGACAATATAACAATGAGTTAATAACAATATGGCCCTTAAAATGTAGCATTCTTGTGAGCTGATAGTTCTAAATATTCTTGTTTCTCAGTCATGTTTCAGTAACACAGGAAACAACTGTATGAAATCTCATCCTCACACATAGATTCATGAATTTATAATTTTTCAAAGTATTGTGCAGTTAAAAAGTCGTAATTGACACGTAAGACAAGGTATCACTTTTCCCAAGTGTTGTTTGCGTTGTCAGTGAACTAGCACCGCTGTGTGGGACTAATTTCATCTCCAGAACAGACACAAGCTTCCTTGTTTTCAGCAAGAAGCTACGTGTGAAATATTGCTAAAAGACAAACCGACAGAGTTCATCTTCACTAACTATTAAGGCTTCTAATATTAGAGAAGAGAGTAACAAAGGTACTCCCTAGAACTTGGGAGGTAACAGCTGTACTAGCATCATTCTCCACTACTGGAAAGACTGATGTGAATTATTGTTGATGTCAATCATTATGTACATTCTGCTCTCATGAATTTCAAATTTATTTAAAAGAGAGTTATGTCAAAACATAATAAACTGGGATTATTCCTTAGTATATGGAACCCTATAAATAATTTACTAAATTAAAATGGCAAAGAAAATAGACTATTGTATAATTGCAGTTGGAAAACTATGTGGTATATATTATTCATGATTTATATTTTTATTTATATGCTATTAGTTTCATAGGTTTCCTCCTTTTTCCTTCTTATTTTGTATTGTGCAAGTGCAGACCCTTAGTGATAACTGGGCTGTCCATCTTGCCACATCAGATTTTGACTGTGGGGTGGACAACAAGGATTAAACTCAAATTCTCATACAGTGAAAATCACAGACTTCCCCTCTTGTATGATGGTGGTATTATTGTCAGCTCTTTGAGGTGTGCATCCAGTAGCATACAGCTGATGACTTCACACTCCACTCTGGTGCTTACTCACACCGGCAACCTTTTTAGTGCATTTTAATTTAATTTTATTAAAACTTAATGAGAGTTAAAAACTCAATTTAATTTCTTTTTGTCTTTCCATGATCAGTTTTCTGTCAGAGGGCTGTCATCAGTTCTAAGAAATTGGTCTTTGTTATGGAAATACTGCCATCACATTCTGATTACTTCCTTGTTTCTTTTGTGGATGATCATTCAAGGAAATGGCTGTTGTTTGGATCCAGAAGCATCTGTAAACAGCAGTTTGGGCCATAACTTAAGAGGCGGCTTCTTTGTTTTCATGATTACTCAGATTCTTGCACGTTAGCTAGTTGGGGACTTGTTAGCTACCTACTGTCACTAGGCTGTTTGGCATTTTAAAACACGAGCTCCTGTTGCAGTGAATGGAGTTAATGGACATCTGTCTTTGCTTGGCAAAGCACTGATAGAGTTTTATGCATTTATTTTATGTATGATGCCTCAAAATATATTAAGCAATGTAACAGTAGGGGCTGTATAAAAGGAAGCAGTGAACGTGAAATAATCAAATGCAGGTGACCCTCATACACAACTCCTCAGAAGGGCACATCTACCATTCCTGTGAAAGAATGGAAAGAATGCGTGCCAAATGTTTGGAAATTCAGCAAGATTATTATGAAGTCTTCTTGCCATTTGGTTCTCAAAGGAAGGATCTCCCCGTAGAATTCTGTAATACAAAAACCTTTCCAAAATTTTATCAGATATGTCTTGCAGTAAAGAACAAACAACATTTAGATTCAGTTTTAACTTAGCCAGTATACCTCTTTACTAGAAGTCCATGCTCCAGATGAAGGACAAACTAAAATTCACAGATTTTTTGGATGTTTTTTGTAACAGAGGACTGTTTGGTATAATTTGCTAAGCAAGGACTTATTTAAGCTGAGAGTGGCTGAGCACTGGAACAGGTTGCCCAAAGAGACTGTGGAGTCTCCCTCCCTGGAGATACTCAAGACCTAACTGGACATGGTCCCAGGCAACCAGCTCTAGGTAGCCCTGCTTGAGCAGGAGGGTTGGACAAGATGACCTCCATATGTCCCTTCCAACATCAACTATTCTGATTATGGCATTCATAAGCATATAATCTATGCCAAAATAATATGGTGGCATAATATGGTGGAAAAGATGCTGCTCAGCACCTTCTTTACAACAATGTTTCAACTCTGACAAAGATCATATAAACAAATGGCTCCCATACCCCATCACCCATGAAGAAAGAACTGTCATGTGGACCATGACCAGAGGTCCGTTCCAACCACAACTTTTCATTAAGCATAAAAATAAATTAATTTATAGAAAATAGCATTACTTGCAAATCATCTTTTCTCCTTTACCTGCATGTGCCCTGCTGTTGAGATGTTAGCAGGTTTTTATTGGGAACTCCCTTTGTTACTGTTGAAGTTTTTGTTTACAACAAGGATTCCCGAACTGTGGTATGTAAGTTATTCCAGGAAATGATCTGGCCTGGTAGAGAAGCAGGCAGTACTGTTGCTTAGGCTGTACCTGCTGTTACAGCCATGGTCAATGCTCATTCAGAAAATGTTTGTGAACTGTCATCAAAAAAACCTCTCTGTCAACTCTTAACTTGCAGCTACAGCTTTAAAACACAGTATACATACCCATCTGGGATTGTTAACAGAGCTTCGACTGCTGGAACCTCTCTCTTCTTTCGCTGCCCTTCTTAGGAAAGAACATATGGGACCTGCATATGTTCTTCAGCATTATAGGGAAAGATGGACTCGCCTCTAGGTGGGGCACAGGAACTATTTCTGCGTAAGTTTTCATCTCAGCCAAATTAAGACATTAACATTGCCAGTAACATATTGAACAGGAGTCAGGCGGCAGAAGACCATGAAGCTAAACTGAAAACTGGCGATCCTTTTAACTGAGTTCTGATTTTTGAGCCTTTGGAAAACTTGTATATTAGTAGCAGAAAATGTGTTTCTCCCATATAATATGATTTTAAATATTTTAACCATGAACAAAATACCAAAAATATATCAGGCAATAAAATCACCCTAAAATAACTGAAACTGATTCAAGAAGGGGAAAGAAATATGTGAACCCAAATATGAGGGAAGAACAACACAGAAAGGTCAAGTCTATGATCACTACCTTCCCTCCTTCACATTATCAGCTTCTGCTGCAAAAGTGTGCTTCCTTCTGATTAATACTGCCACAGCAAGAAGCAGATGTTCAGCAGGCAAATGATAGAATAGAATATTTCAGTTGGAAGTGACCTCTGATGATCATCTAGTCCAACTGCCTGACAACTTCAGGGCTGACCAAAAGTTAAAGCATGTTATTAAGGGCATTGTCCAAATGCCTCTGAAACACTGACAAGCTTGGGGCATCGACCACCTCTCTAGGAAGCCTGTTGCAATGTTTGACCACCCTCTCAATAAGAAATGCTTCCTAATGTCCAGTCTAAACCTCCCCTGGGACAGCTTTGAACCATTCCCACATGTCCGGTGACTGGATCCCAGGGAGAAGAGCTCAGCACCTCCCTCTCCACTTCCCCTCCTCAGGAAGCTGTGGACAGCAATGAGGTCACCCCTCAGCCTCCTTTTCTCTGAGCTAGACAAACCCAAAGTCCTTAGCTGCTCCTCACAGGACATGCCTTCCAGCCCTTTCACCAGCAATTCAGCCTATACAGCCTGCCAGGGATATAGTACTCCATTTACAGGTCTGTTCCTTTAACAGACAAACATGTTACCTGATACTTACTACTGAGAAGATACACATTACGAATACAATAATATCAGAAAGTGAGAGATACGCTGAAAGGTTTTGCAGCTATGCAAAATTGTGAATTTACCCAGGGAAAAATATCTTCCAAATTTTCCATATAGGCAGCCCGTATTTCACAGCCCTCCACATAAGAAGTCATTTTAAAAATCTCTAAATGGAGCTGTTAACAAAATGTTGTTTTAACACAGTTCAGCATTTTATTTCCATTTTCTCTTCATTGCTGCCTGCTTCAACAGACAGCTATCTGATTGTGCCGCATACTTGACTGGCAAAAAAAGCCCACATTAAAATGCTGTAATAAATGCATTTTTGATGACTAAACTTACACTTTTATTGACTAGCTAAGTTAGTAATGTGTAGAGCCCTTTTCTCATATTTCCCAGGTAAAGCTGCCCAGATGAAACTGAAGTAAAAACAGAGATGTTTTTTCCTATTGGAAAATGAAAACAAAAGGACAAATTGCACTACTGTTCATTGTATGTTCTGCCTAAAAATAGCTAAAATGATAAATATTCAGAAGCATGTTTTTGATTAAAAGAGGTATAAAACCAATTTTAAAATCTTCCATGTTCCTGAATTATCTCAGTTTTATTAACTGACACTTCCTTCCGAAATCCCAACTTCATTCTTAGTTGTTCCATAAAGGTAAAGAAGAAAAGTATATGCACTGAAGGATACCAGGAGAGTATTTATGCAGCTATGACTGAGGTATTGTGTAAACTAAATACCATAGAATAGTGTGAGTAACCACTAGGATGTGCTGTTGGCCTAAAATGGAAGCCCTGGTATTTAAGAGACTGAAGTTTCAAAAATCTCAAGTGTGATGTAAACATAAAGCCCTAGTATTCTCATTTGGAGATTTCAGAAAAGAATTACAAAATATAGGTGTTTGTTTTTTTTTTTTTTTGTAAGGAAGTGAATGGGGTATTTCAATGACAGGAAAATTTTCCTATCATGCAAATATCTTTAGCAGGCATACTTGAAGCAGGAGTTTACTAAAGGAGCGTCACAGCCATGACTATATTCAATTTATTGGCTATCTAACATTAGAACTTTTATTGCTGGAAATTATGTGTATTGTTGCAAGGTTTGGTGTCTGGTAAGACCTCACGTGCATATCATATGTGCAAAACATGCAACATCTTTACACAAAAAAATGAAGTATGTTCCATAGCAAAATACTTGTGCTCTTGGTATTCTGTTGCTTGCTGTAAATGTAAACATATATCAAACAGTTCTCCACTAAGATTTGTGGATTTAAACTGATATACTGAATTACTAGTTGTAAAACTAGGTACATTTATCAAGATGTAGAGTTCTGAAAATTGCTATGATGGAAACATTTGAAGCATGGTTGTTAAAGTTTGCAATTTGTCATTTCAGTAATACTGCCGTGTTTTGTCAGTTTTGATATGTTAGCCTAGGAATTGTTTCCTATGTTAGGATTTTCCAGCACTTGCTACTTTATAGTGGCTAACATACTCTTGTGTACGTAGAAAGTCGATTGATAAGCCATGCAAGAGAACTTACGAAAGGATCTGTTTTAACTGTTCAAGCCAAGAATATGATGTGAAGGGATTGGTAGCTGGCAATCCTTTCAAGCCAGCAACAATTCTTGCAGGCATCCAGAATTCCAGAATTCCTTCAGCAAGGAAAGGAGAAAGCATCCTACTTTTGGCATTTTTGGGGAGTTTTTCATTTTTTTCTTCTGGAGTTTTCATCTTAAGTTTATGTAGTGCAGACAGTGCTGTTACTGGTAGTGATTAAGTGATCTAATAAGCCTTTAATTTAAGTGATTGTCTAACTGATGCATCAAGCTTGCATAATATTAACTATAGTATTTCCAGTCATTCCTTCTAACGCCACTCAAGAACTGAGGTTTACTAAAGATAAGTTTTGCTCATGCTTTCTCAGTTATTTCCCTATCAATGTTGTTCATAGTCTACCAGAACTGAAAGGTAGCACTGAAAAGTTTTGTGTATTCTTTGAAAAAAACCCAAACCCCACAACATAAACCACTTAAAAAGAAAAAGTCCTTGGTAAATTAAAACATGTCAGCATAACAACACTCTTCTGAAGAGTAAGATTTTCTCTCTTTTATTTCTTCTGAGAGGCATGAACTGAGTTCTAGTATGAGAGCCAGGAATTCCTCCATTCTAATTCTGATACCGACTCAGTTGTAGCCCATCGCAATTTATCACAATTTTTTACATATGTAAAATGGAAATATTTGTCCAGGGGCAATATGAAGATTAATTACTTAATATTTATAAATCGTTCTGAAACATCAGCGTTATGCAGATATTATGATTATTTCTGAGCAGTTGATTCTAATCTGGGATGAGGCACAGAAAAGGACATGAACATCTGATGCTCAAGTCAGGTGGAATTTAGATGCCCTGGGTCAAAATTGCAGTCCTAAAAATGTTTACACATCTGCTACGTAACCCTGGAGGTACCTAAGTTTGACGGGAAGCTCAGGCGTTTTTTTTATTACGAAGTGCATAAAGTACTCCCGAAGTGCTCATTCATGCTCTCAAAGGTACTTAAACCTTAACAGAACTGAGCAGCTTAGTAATTAACTCAGGCTAATGCCCGGTAGGTGTCCAGAAATGAAGCATTCCTCTGCCTGTCTCCCTGGAGGGTGCCATCCAGTAGGTGAGCTCTGAAAATGTGTAGTAGGCCAGGACCCTGCACAACAGCTGGCCCCACAGTGGAAAAATCTGTTTCCCTTCAGACTGTAGCTCAGTGTTTAGAACAGACAGAAATGTGGATGAGATCCAGGTTCAATTCCCTTGTCTGTCTGAAAGGACTCGACCTCTCCTTTGGACCATGCTTTAGTCAGCAGGCAGCAGACTTTTTAGAATGCAGGAAGGATTCTCCCATCTTCAATTCCCCTTTCCAAAGAAGATACTCACTATTCACAGTCAGCATTTAAGTCTTGCAGTTATGGCATATTGGTGAGAAAGAGGAACTGTTGTCAAATTTTACAGAAAATAGAGAAATATTCAGTCCTGGATAAGTACAAAAATAGTTGTAAGAGTTGGGACTAGAACCTGGGATAGAGTGCTCTTCAGTGAGTGCCTGCTTTTGTTAGTTTGCTCCCTATACAACACGATTACTTTTGTGGGTGTACCAAATGCAAAAAATTTCCTTCATGCACTCTATAAAGACTCTAAACTCTGGGTTAAATTATGCAGGCTGGGAAGATGAAACTCAGACGATGTGATACTTCACAGTGCAGTGCTTTCTCTTTTTCTAGATCCATCCTAGGTTCAGCAATGGGGATCTGTCAGATAGAACCATAGAATCACAGAATCATAGAATCGTTTAGGTTGGAAAAGACCTTTAAATCATCAAGTCCAACCGTAAACCTAACACTGCCAAATCCACCACTAAACCATGGTCCTAAGCGCCGTGTCTTTTAAATACCCTCAGGGATGGTGACTCTACACCTTCCCTGGGCAGCCTGTTCCAATGCTTGACAACCCTTTTGGTGAAGAGATTTTTTCCAAATATCCAATCTAAGCCGCCCTTGGTGCAACATGAGGCCGTTTCCTCTCATCCTATCACTTGTTACTTGGGAGAAGAGACCAACACCCACCTCACTTCAGCCTCCTTTTCTCCAGGCTAAACAACCCCAGTTCCCTCAGCCGCTCCTCAGAAGACTTGTGCTGTAGACCCTTCACCACTCCGTTGCCCTTTGGACACCCTCCAGCACTAAAATGTCTTGCTTGCGGTGAGGGGCCCAAACCTGAACACAGTACTCAAGGCGCGGCCTCACCAGTGCGGAGCACAGGAGGACGATCGCTTCCCTAGTCCTGCTGGCCATGCTATTGCTGATACAAGCCAGGATGCTGTTGGCCTTCTTGGCCACCTGGGCACACCGCTGGCTTGTACAATAGGACAGAACGAACAGAATCTCTCTCCCCTTCTCTCTTGCTTTCTTTCTCTGTTTCTCTCCATGCTTGTGGTCAGTTCTTAAAATGACCAGATAAGAAACATAGTCTGGGCCTGATCTTTTTCTTCAGAAGTCAAAGAGAAAAATCCTTGTGATGTTAATGAAATCAGAATTGGGTTCCAAGTATTAATGGAAGAAGAATATTTTTGAGAAGTTTCCTGTATAGTGCCTATTATACCTAAAACTCATGCATTTCTTCTGTGATTGGTCAAAGCTGCTATTTCTCCCAAGTCAATACCTGTCTCAATACTTTAAAAGAAATTAATTAAAAGGAATTTTATAATGACTTAAATTCAAATGCTCTGAGATGTGGTCTGTTAAGTAAATAGGCTTTTCTTTCCAGAATCCATGCATGATTTTGCTTTTATCCTTGCATGGATATGTTTAGCTAAAATATTTGTAACAGCTTGTGCGTATGACTAGGCAGTCATCATGGAACAAAACTGTAAAGACGAAGTTTTAACTTTTTGAGGAATGTTGGTATAAAGATGCACAAAGAGTTGTGAAGATGAAAATAGACTTTGATCCCTGCCAACATGTAAACAGTAATGTGACTGGAAGATAACCTTCACACTAAATAAATTTCTACATACCTACAAATAAATAGCTATTAGTGGGAAAAAAAAGAAGAGTTTTTCAATAACCGTGAAAAACCATGAAAAACCATGAAACCAAAACCTTTCCTTCTAAAACAGTGCTGTTGTTTAAACATGATAATATTAGAGGCTTTTTGGGTGCCTGTAACAAATTGCTTGCCTTTGTGCTGCAGCTTAGAAAAATCCATGAAACAAACTGAACCCCCTGTACTGGGCCTCTGGAAAAAAAAAAAGCTTTTCCATATTTTAAAGTGGCGTTTTAGGCCTCCCGAGTCTTTCTGGCACATCATTCTCAGACCCTTATGGACTGGGATGCTGCCAAACAGCTTTTTTCCCACAAAACTTTAATAAACTTTGAGTGCTGGACAGAAGAGTAGTGCAATTCCCAAAGAGATTTCACTACATGATTCCAAAATACCTACAATATAGAAACTAGCCTCTGAATGAACCCAGCAATATTTTTCCTTGGTTTTCTTACAAATACAAGAAATTCAGTTCTGTGTCTTACACTGGTTTAGCACTTTTACCAGCAATATGATTCCTAATACTGGTTTATAAACTAGATGTGCCTATTCTAATGCAAGTATACTTTGATTTTGCCAGACACGAAACCATACTTGCATTTACTTACAACCACATCAAATTATTTGTATCTGCAAAGTATTTAGACGCACATTGCCCAGAAGAAGAAACATACTGGAGGAGTCACGGGCCAAATTCAGCTCTTACTTACCATGGTTAGAGGAAGTGAATCCAAGCGAGTCTGTAGCATTTATTTGGACTGTTATCCACTGCTAGACATTGTCAAACTTTAGCATTCTTTAACTTCCATTGGAAACAAGAATATCAGTTGCCATCGAAAACTGAGCTTTTCTATATAATTGCTTTTTTTCTCCTACACTTGCCTCTAATGCCTGTGCTACTTGGAGTTTGGCATAAGCTCATTTCATGTTCCAGGTAGGAATATTGTTTGTTCTGTGTGTGCTTGAAGTAGTTCAAAGCTAAAGTAACAGGAAATTTCTTCTGATGTATTTTGAAGGAAGTCCATAGGAGGTGACAAAGAGAGAACTTACAGCAAAAAGGTTCATATTAGTCATCTCAGACTCCTAGTCAGTGTGCTACAGCTGGTATTCCAGTCGTGGGGCAGGAATACTGACCTTGACTGTTTCAGTTAATTTGTGGAGTGGTTTTACATCAACAAAGGTAGAGCATTTATACATCGGGGGATCATTATCACAACAGGTTTGGTCCTATGCTCTGAGCCAGCACTCCAAGGTGCACGTGAGCACTCCCATGGATTTGGCTGGGAGCTGCTTTCACATAACTCAGAAAAACGTTTTGAGTCAGATGGTTAATTCCATTCTGAGAGACACTCAGACAATACCTGAAAGAAGAAATCAACTCACGTCTTAAGTATCTGGCCCTTACCCTGCTTACTCAGGCAAAGCTTCCACTGACTTCCAAGAATCCAGTTTCGCATGTTAAACAGCAGTTAAGTCCATTTCAGTGTGAGTTTTGCTAAAGAGTACATAATTATCTTCAATCTTACACACTTCCCTTGCAAAACCCTATTTTTATTTACTTCTATGATTCTGCAATAATACATTTTGTAGACAAAACTTTCCATGCTTTGTCATCCCCAAGCTGATTCCTTTTGGAAAGCTTAAAGGAAAATTTATTCAGCTACAGTTACACGTATAGTTAAGGAAAAATATATGATCAGCTTCAAAAATGTACACTTTTATGGTTTTGCAGTATTTAGAAACCAGACATCCTTAACACATCTAAGTACACTTCATAAATTGAATGAAGCAAGGAGAAACACCCTTTTTATTTGTGAGAAAGATGCAAAGTCCCAAATAAGTACAGTTTATGTGGATCCATGTGCAATTCTGGAAGATATAGAGGCAGTTGTGAACACTGTACATATATGTTCAAGTACATACAGACTGTAATACACTTGAAACAGGATGGCATGACAAATAGGACTGGACTATTGATACTGCTTTTTGAAGAATGCAGTCATTCACTTAGCAAAATACAAAGCAGACAGTTTTTAGCCTTGCTGGTTGTGAACAAATCCTTCCAAACATAACTGTCCCCGGAAAACATAGAAGAACAAACCTTTACACTGTGAGATGCCTATTACTGAGTGTCATCTGTGATTAACAACTCCAAATACAGCAATTTAAAAAGGAGTTACAGTGAAAAAAAACCCAAGAATAAACTGTGAAAAAGTAAATCTGCAAAGTTTAATTTTAAAAGAAAATTTTAAAAAGAAATCTGTGAGAGATTCAGTGGAAATGGTGTCTTGGGGATTCTGGCCCCTGAAACCAAAGACATTACTTATTACTTATATTGATGATTTGACCTGCTTTGGAGTTCCACAAGGCAATGAAAGTTGCATCCCAGAGACACCATGCTACTTTTTATTACCTGCTTCTAAGTATCTGAGAAATAACATTTCAGGTGAAAGCCTGATAGGACTCATAGACTTGGTTTTGGAAGGGAATGAGTGATTGTTGATATTTTCTTATAAGAAAACATATATTTGGCATAAGGAAGATGACTAGCATGAAAAATTTTGACCCAAATGATTAGTATGCAAGTTTCAAGTAATGAAAAACTAAGTTTTATAATAACTGAATCATAGAATCATTTAGGTTGGAAAAGACCTTTAAGATCATCGAGCCCAACCATAAACCTAGCACTGCCAAGTCTGCCACTAAACCGTGTCCCTAAGTGCCTCATCTACAAATAAGGAAACATAAGAAAACATCTGAACCTAAGGAAAAATTTTTACTGTAAGGGTGACAGTATTGCAACAGATTGTCCAGAGAGGTTATGGAGTCTCCATCATTGGAGCTATTCAAGACCTAACTGGACATGGTCCCAGGAAACTGGCTCTAGGTAGCCCTGCTTGAGCAGGGGGCTTGGACAAGATGACCTCCAGAGGTCCCTTTCAACCTCAACCGTTCTGTGAGCCTGTGATTCTGTAATGTAGTAGACAGCATAAAAAACAAGCAGGAAGAACAGCCCCATCTATGACACTGTTAACAGTTTCTGAGCTGATTGTTTTAAGAGATGTGCTTCTCTATTTGGAAACTGCAGGCAGATTCTGACTAGTTTTGTAATTTCCTTCTACATGTGGCCTTGGCTGGCCTGAGTAGAAAACTATGCAAAGGCAACACTATCATGGTGGAAGGAACCTTGATGTGGAAGGAAAGCTAGCCTATATATTTCATGATTAAATATGATGCCCCTGAAGTTCCAGTAGAACTAGCTGCAGAAATGCACTGGCTTTCAAAGAGACATCTCATGCAGATCTTACTCTTTATTTTCTCCTTCTTAACAATTTCCCATAAAGTTTGTTAGTATACATGCTGTAATGTGAAGTTCTATCTTAATAAAGAACTTTCACAGACTTCCCACTAAGAACACTGAATAAAAATACCAACAGTTTAAAAGAAAAGGAGTTATGTATGTCTTTAGGTGATAGCTACTATATAATAATATCATTAGATAGGCAATGCACAAATTTAACACAAATAGTCTAAGCAGAGTACTAAAGCATGGAAAAGCAGGAAATCAAACCAGACACATACTGCTTATCCAGGAATGCTAGAAGACAGTGAGACTGGGGAACTGGAATACCTGGTTTTCTGCAATGATATTGCCATAACAGATGTATTCAGAATTTGGTGGAAGGAAGATAATCAATGGAAACAGTGGGATGTCTATGTAAGAAGAATATAATGGGTTATGTCAAGGGAGAATTGATGTCATATGTGAAATCAAAGCTAACTGTATTAGCCAAGTAACAGTCCCTCTATACTAAACCTGCAAATCTAATGCACAAGCAGTGCATAAATAGCATAAAGATAGTAGAAAGGTCTTTTCTTACTGGCTGAACAGTATGGCCACAATGACTTGACACACCGTGGGAGCTGGGAATGCTGTGAGGGTAAGGACACACTAAAAATGTAGCACTTCAGTTACATGAGGTAAAGTGCATAAATGTAATGCTGGGACACAATGCTCAAACTTCCTGTGGTATTGTATATGGCTGGTCTGGAACAGAAATCAGGGAACCCACAAGAGGAGAAGTCTGAACTTGGTTGTGGCAGTTCCTGGGATTGTGGCAGGACTTGGGTAAAATACTGTTATAAAAAAAAAAATTGAGGAACAACCTGATGAAAAATAATAAATACTTTTTCAAGCACAGCAGGACCAAACAGATAGCAAAGACTGACAGATGTCAAAGGTATAAAAGGAAGCTTAGAGAAGATAAAGTCACAGCAGATTAGCTAAATCCATTGCATCCACTTGTATTGGAGCACATAAGTACCTTCCCATAACAAAACTGTCTTGATAGTGGTTCTAAAGATCTGATTTAAACCAAGGAAGAGCTTATAGGTCAAATCAACAAAACAGTAACAAATCACTGGTCAAAATGGTATTTACCTAAATATTCCAAAGAAACTTGTATGAGCTTTTAGCTGTAGGTGAAACAATGCATAGCAAACATATGCTGGGGCGGGGGAGGGAGAGAGAGAGATTTCTGCATGAAATTACAGATTAGTAACCTAAAGTCTGTATTCAGGAAACCAGTGGAACCTACAACGAAGAACAGAGTTCATGGCTGCATTGCTAAACATTACATATTTAGAAGGATCAACAGGACTATTGTAAAGGGAACTTACAGCTCAAAAAACTATGCTGAAAGCGTCACTGGACATGTTTGCAAGGGTTGTCATGCTGATATAATCTATATGGATTTCCAGAAGACTTTTTACAAGATCCATCTTCAAAGACTTAAATAAACTAAGTTTTGATGGTACAAACACAGTGTTAGGAATTATAACAGAGGGATAAAGAACAAAATAGATCATTATTATGCTGCTGCCCCTAAGTCACGTTGGTTTCTCTTTCATCCCTTCCATCTCAAAAATAGCATAGTAGAACTCAGGAAAATACAGAAAAGGGCAAAAGATGAACAGTGGTAGAAAACAGCTTTCATACAACATAGGACTAAACAGACTAGTCAGCCTGGAAAAGGCATCTGAGTCTATAAACTCATGAGTTGCAAGGTAAACAAAGAGCAATTGTTTACTGTCTCTTAAGATAAGAACTAGGGTATATTGAAGGAAATTACCAAATGGCAAGTTCATAGCATAGCCTCACACAATGTAAGTTAAACCACTGGATTCATTGTCTCAAAATTCTGTGAATACAGAAGGATTACATAGGGTCAGAAAGATAAATTCATGGAGAAATACCCATCATTTACCCCAAATGTACCGATTCTCACCTCAGTTTGGTGAAGGCTTGGACAGTCTACCAGTGAAGTGTTACGTTATGCTTATACTTACACCCTTCCCTAGGTGTCTGCTATTGACTGTCATGGGTGACAGAAAGGTCTGACTCAGTATAACTGCTTTAGGTTTTTAGATTCTTATGATCATTAGTACAGAGAGAGACTGCTCATACATATGTGAAACAGAGCTGACTCTTGTGCTGGACAGGAATGTCTTAATTTTACATAGAGAGTTCTAAACTAATCTATTTTTATAGCATTATTTTTTTTTCTTGTACCATTTAAAAAAAAAAAAATTTTTACTTTTGAAGGACCTCTCAAGAAATTGGCTTGTCCACTCCCTAAACTATATGCTACCAAAACTGAATGTTTTAAATCACGACTGTATATTCTGAATGCAATTATTCCACATATAATCACACTACAGTCACATATTAAATCCCTACCTTGTGACACTCAATGCCTCTATGTATTCATCCCAGACTGCACTTCTCTTTTTTGCTGCCATATTTCAATTGCAAAAACATCGATTACTTGGTGATCACAGCCACCTGGAGGTCTGTTTCCATGATTCCATCTTCCCATTACAGAGCAGCTTCTGATTTTCTTCTTTAGATGTATTCCTTTCCTTTTCCACAAACTGATACCATTTGTCTTCTACGTTTATCTCCTTTTAAGGTTTAATCCATTCTATGATGTTATTATAAAATTAATTTGATTGTCTTTCTTGTTTATAGTAAATCCTTCATCTTCTAAATCCTTTTTCTTTTTAAAGTAATACTGGTGAAAGGTATCAGGCCGATTGTCCTAAAACGTAAATTCGCTAGCCATGCTGGGATCATGAACAATACAGCAAGACCTGTAAACTCCCACACTGTTAAATTCCACACATTGCTCTGTTAATACATGTCAAGTCTGACCTGGAAGAGCTTTTTCTAGGCAGTGTTTATATTGGTGAAATTTCTAATGCAGCACTCCTGCAACTCCATGGGTAGAAACAAATGTTTTGCAGTTTGTTTTTTTTTTCTTTTTCTTTTAAACCTGCAATTCTGGGATAAAAAGCTAGTGTATGTTAGATTCCTCTTTAAGGATAAATTCTGTAATTAGAGTCTGGAATAGATTTTGGGTTCTGGACCTTTGTTTCTTTCCTAAAATTCATAACAAAAATCATGGCTGCCAAAGTTATGCTTGGTGTAGTTCTAAATTAATTCATTTGGGTACCTGTAACCATTAATTGCAGTAGCATGTTATATTGTTTGCTGTGCTGCTGAGTTAAGTTTAGGCTGTCTAGGCCGAGCTTTTTGTCTGTGTAGTGAGATTGCAAATACCAAATCTAGATTAAAGTTAATTTGGCTGTATCTGTTTATATCTGTACTTTGACAGCTCTCAAACTGTTTGTAATAAAAATACTAATCCATTGCACATTAAGACTTCAGAAGCTTCTGTCCTATGTATATCTATGTCATGGTTTAAGCCCAGCCAGAAACAAAGCACCACGCCGCCGCTCGCTCACTCCTCCCCAGCCCCTGGCCCTGGGTGGGATAAAGAGGAGAAAATATAAAGAAAACGCTCGTGGGTCAAGACAAGGACAGGGAGGGATCACTCACCAGTTATGGCCACGGGGAAAAGACAGGCGCAACTTGGGGAAAAACTGAAATCAATTTAATTTACTACTAACCAAAACAAAACAAAGATAATAAGAAGTAAACCCCAAATCTTAAAACACCTTCCCCCCACCCCTCCCTCCTCTCCCGGTTTTCTCTACTTCCTCTCCGCCAGCGGCACAGGGGGACAGGGAATGGGGCGTTGGGGTCAGTCTCTCACACCTTGTCTCTGCCGCTCCTTCCTCCTCAGGGGCAGGACTCCTCACTCTGCCCCTGCTCCAGCCTGGGGTCC
>JAVKLA010000007.1:22343190-22365798 GCA_034782735.1 Sagittarius serpentarius | reverse complement strand
CTGTCCTTATCTCGACCCATAAGCCTTTCGTTATATTCTCCCTCTCCTGTCCAGTCGAGGAGGGGGAGTGACAGAGCAGCTTTGGTGGGTACCTGGTGTCCAGCCAGGGTCAACCCACCACAACTGCCGATTTTACTTTCCCAAAATAACAGCACCTTCCCATTTGGAATTACAGTGCTACATGGATATATCACGGCATCCACTGATGAAATAGTCTTTAGCTGAGAAGAAAAAAAGTGAAGAAACGTTGTTCATCTGCTTTAAAAAATGTCAGAATAAGAAGTCACTGAAGCAGATTATGAATTGTAAGGAGCTGTGTCATTTTACTCTCCTGACTGTGGCAAGTATTCTTTTCTCCCTCAGATGTGCCCTCATTTTCTGCCCCCTTGACTCCTGACAGATACATTTGGCTATGTGCAGGTGCCACCTCTATTCTTAACACCTTTCCAAGGCTTGAGCCAAGGTTAAGCTTTTCAGAGAAAAGCAAATGGGGTGGTGATTTTAGCTGATGACAGCAGCTAAGTGGAGTACAAAAGGGCATACCAGTAGGCACAAGGAAGGTGAAAGGTGTGGGGACAAGAGATGCCCTCAACTGACCAGGAGGATACAATTTTTAAGGATGTAGGCTTGGAGCTGCAGGGCTGGGTGCGCTTTGGCGAGGGAAGGAAAGAACAGGGGAATTTAGATCAGAAGGCTTTAGGATGGAGGATTAGGTTGGGGAAGGATTAGGGTGGGATGGCAGAGAGGTGACTGGAAGGAATACAGAATTTTGGCATGGGCTTGAAGGCTCAGGGATAACAAGGGTTTAAGGAAAAGAGTAGTTGAGAACTCTGCGTTAGGATGCTTTGAGTACACTGGGAAGCACTGGATTTTGAATTTCTGAGATGGAAAGAATGAAGAGCTTCCGATGGGAAAAAACATTAGTTAAGGGATATAGGACCTAGGCTGCAGAGGTCAGTAAAATTTAGTTATTAAAAGGCACTCTCACCCCTCCTCTAACCAAGACACTCATTTGGGATTCACACAAATAACATTTCTTCTGATTTCCTGTATCACGTCCCCTTTTTCATTTGGAAGTGTGC
Organism: Sagittarius serpentarius; assembly: GCA_034782735.1. Taxonomy (NCBI): domain Eukaryota; kingdom Metazoa; phylum Chordata; class Aves; order Accipitriformes; family Sagittariidae; genus Sagittarius; species Sagittarius serpentarius. The sequence goes on along the minus strand of JAVKLA010000007.1, from coordinate 22,364,716 downwards.
TTATGAACAGGATGGAAGACTTGTGAATGAAATCCCCTGTAGCCTTGATGTTAGAGGAAGGAAGACGCATTAATGCAAGATCAGGCCTTAAGCCCCTCACAAGAACTTCAGAAAGGATTATTACAGAACATCACTGGAAGGTGTCAGAGCCTTGTATGCCATTGTTCTTGCAGTAAACAGATTACAAGCTTTTGCTTTGACATTTACAGCAATGTCATACACAGCATAGTCACAGGTGTACTACGGACAGGTTCTCAGTACATCATTTTAACAGAAATGTATGTATAAAGACTTTGAACATACTAAAGCAAGCCACATTTTGGACTTGCAGATTGAAAATAAAAACATCTTCTAAAGGCATCCTTATGTTCAAAGAATATTAGAAAGGAGTCAGGCAATGGTTAACTCAGAGGGAGGAGGTCTATGAGATTGGAATTCTGAGAGCATCGGAACAAATAAACTATACTGAGATAACTGAGAAAGTAACATTCAGCATCATATCTTCTCACACATATTTATTCATATTAAAATTCAAATGTAATTTTAAATAATTTATGATCCTCTCATATTTCATTTTACCAAATATCAAATTTTGGCTTTAATGATTAAATGGAATATTCATAGAATCATAACCTTTCACACAAATACTCAAATATTTGTGAACTTTGGAAATTTAACAATCAATTCAAAGTTTACTTCATACTGACTGGCAATTTTACAATCGGTCCCATCAGCTGCAGAAGGTACATGATACTATCTCATCCTTGACTGAATGATGTTCTTAGCAAACAGGGGCCTGTAAACTGTAAACATTTTTCAAGTAAGAAATGCAAAGTTTGTGTTGTGTCACCTGTGTAACTATGTAAGTGACAACAAATGGGTTGTAAATTGTGAATCCAGTTCTTCCCTTTCTTGTATTTTTGTAGCTGTTCTGTTTGAGCTATGTCTGTTTTGCACATGAGAAGATCAGTATGCACAGCAGTAAGGATTTGGGTCCTGTATGCATTTTATTAGCAAGTTTTTTTCCATTCACAATTAAAATAACTATCAGATAAGGAATCATTGGCTGAAGAATTTTACGAATGGTTTCAGCTAAAGCATAAGAAGCTCAGTAATTAGATCAGAATTTGATGAATGCATATTAACCTGCAATTACTTGGTCTTTTTACTTACTGCTGTAAGAGTGATTTGAAAAATAGTGGTAGTATAATTTTGCAAGTGGGTGTTCTGTGAGTTATGTAATATATAGGATCTTTGTCTAGCCACAAACCTCCCATAATTAGGAGTGGGAAAATACTGCAGGGTTTATTTCCCTCATACTTAGAAAATATAGGATGTCTGCCAGGGAACTGACATCAAATACATGCATCGTGCATTACATTTAATTCCCCAATCCAAAATCTGTGTGTGTGTGTTCTGTTTTACTTTTCTTTTTTCTGTTTGTTTCCCTTTTGTCTCCAGCCTTGTCTAAAATACTCTGTTCTTTTCCAGGTCATCTCCTTCTCTCTGTTTAATGTTGTAGCTCCTCTTCTCTCTCCCCTTTTCATTTTCTACTGCTCATGTATGTGCTGTCAGCTTTAGTATATTGTGCCCTTCAGTTGCTCTCTCTGCTCTGTTTTCTTCTCCTCCCTCCTATCCCCTTCTTAGCTATTAATTCCAACTTGCTTTTCATGGACTTCGCAGTCCTTCCTACTACTTAAGAGATGGACAGTGTTTAAGGACAAGGGATCATTACATCATGAAGAGTACATACATACAATTAAATATTTTGCACTCCTATCTAGTTGTAACTTGCTTAAAGCATTTCTTTCAGAAGGACAACTTCTCTTGATGTGAGAATATTAAGAATCACAGAATCATAGAATGGTTAGGGTTGGAAGGGACCTTAAAGATCATCTAGTTCCAACCCCCCCTGCCGTGAGCAGGGACACCTTCCACTAGACCAGGTTGCTCCAAGCCCCATCCAGCCTGGCCTTGAACACTTCCAGGGAGGGCGCATCCACAACTTCCCTGGGCAACCCGTTCCAGTGTCTCGCCACCCCCACAGTGAAGAATTTCTTCCTAATATTTAGTCTAAATCTACCCTCCACCAGTTTAAAGCCATTACCCCTCGTCCTGTTACTACCTGCCCTTCTAAAAAGTCCCTCCCCAGCTTTTTGTAGGCCCCCTCCAGGTACTGGAAGGCCTCTGTAAGGTCTCCCCGGCGCCTTCTCTTCTCCAGGCTGAACAGCCCCAACTCCCTCAGACTGTCTTCACAGGAGAGGTGCTCCCGCACTCAGAGCAGGACACCTTCGCCTTTCCCTGGTGGTTTCTTCTTGTGGTTAATCACCCTCGTTGTTAAAATGTGTACCTTGTTTTCATTTGGAATCTCTCTGTCTGAAACCTTGTTCTATAGGTTCTTATATCTTTCTTTGCTAAGCTAAAGACCCCATGGATATCTGAAACATCATCTGTATTTTAGTACTTGGGTGTTATATTTAAGTAGATACTTAAGTATCATTTTTGATAAGCAACAAATTGAGATCTGTAAGGCCACTGAATCATTTCTGATGCTCTTCTATGCCCTCTTCATGATTTCGTCATTCTTTGGTAAAGAGTAATTCTAGAAGTCTAGTTAGCCTTCCAGTATTGGTCTCGTTAATGCAGCATGGTTGTGGGTTTTGCTGTGGCCCAGACTAGTTCTTGGACTAATTTGGATGAATTTTACCATAGTGGTATCTAATCAGAATTAAAAAAGAAAATGTATTGTGGGCCTTATGAAATGAAATCAAGGAGTATACGAAAATTAAATCATGGGCTATAGCTTGTTTGTGGACTCTCTCAGTTCGCCATGCCTGCTGTCTTACAGAGTAGGTGCTTTTATTTCCCTGTTCCTTTTGACTGCATTAGAAAATGAGTTGTTCAAATGGCTCACTAGTATAAGGTATTTCTGTTCTGCAAGTATCATCAGCCCTTTATAAGAGGGAAAAGCAGTACAGAAAAGATAACAGACTTTACCAAGGACATAAGAAGCAGTCACTGTCAAGATTAGTGTCAGAACAGTTCCTAAATGACACTACTGTTGCCGATATCAATCTATTCCTCTTCATTGTGAGAGATCACAGCTGTTCTTCATTTTAGAGATAGACAGCAGTGTGTTGATTGCAAAGCTCTAAATACAATAAAGCTCTTGGAGCTTTGTTTTAGTGCTAAAATCTTGGCTTACCTAATACACATACTGGATGCTGGGCCAAATGAAAGTACCTACCCTGAGATTACTGTTCTATACAATTTAGTATGCAGAGGAGGCAAGAAGAGGGTGTATACATATTAAATGAGATCCATATCGTCACTCTTCTTCTTAAAACTATTTCTTCATCAAAATCATTATGCCTGAGACATAAGCAAGAGTAAAAGCTCAGGAAGGGAAATATCCTTCCTCTTAGTCACAGTCAGGCACTGTTTAGAAAAAGAGTCAGACTATCGTCACCATCATGACCTAGAGTTTAAAAATGCTTGAGAAGCATCTGAAACAAATGTGAGCTTCCTCTGAAGGGTGAATGGCTGGTTTGGTGTTTTCTGTCAGCCTCTTAAAACCCCCTCCACCTGTGAGTGGACATTGTTCCCCTTGGGCATGCACAGTTAAACCTTAATACACTGTCAGTATTGTAAGTGGAAGTCACTTTGTGCAAGGGGCAGCAGGAATGAGTGGAGTTTCACAACAGGATGTAGTTAGCACAGAAAACAGTCCTTGTAGGAAAAAAAAAAAAAGTCTTGTTCTAAATCAGGCTGTAGTCTGCAAGAGGGATAGGAGTCAACAATTATCAAAGCTATGGAGCTTTGGATTCATTATACCAATTGACTCTATCTTCTACCTTGTAGAAAACAATTCCATATATAGACACCTAAAATAACTATAAATGAGATAGTTTTCAGGAGCTTTTTTTTAAAAAAAATAACTCGCCTGTTGACCAGAAACAGTCCAGCTGTGACAGCACGCAATTCCATATTTACTCATTTTTCATACTAAAATGCAAACAGTTGCTGATGCAGAATTTTGTGTTAATGTGACTGTGGCCCTTCCAGTGCCCAACCTAACTTGTTGAAGGTGCTCTCTGATCCTGATTTCATGTTGATTTAACCTAGATTCACTTCATGTTAGCCAATATCAGAATCTGGCTGTATACATCTGTTTTCTAACACACATTCTCTGCAACCATTTACTAGATGGTAAAGAATATGTCCTTGGCAAAGTGTGTAAACTGAGGGAGGAAATTAAATAGTCTGAGTCTGATCCCATACAAGACTTTATACTCAAATGGAAACAGCATTTGGTTGTTGTGAGGATTATCAAATAGATATTAAAAAAAATATATATGCATATATAAAGAGGTAACTTCAGATGAGTTTCTTCCAATTTATGAAAATCTATGTAACAGTAGGACTAAATCTAGTGCAACTGCACTGGTCAGAACTTATTTAACAAACTCTGTTTCTTATGTGCTTGATCTATGATTTATTCCTTAGAGCAGTCCATGGGATTGTATTTTATGCTGGCCAGATACTGTTTGAGACATGGAATTTTTTTTATAGTTCTCAGACTAAAAAATGGAAATAGAACACTTGCCTGTACTATGTTTTTTGGTTTCTGGCTTCAACTAATGAGTTGTTTATGCAGTAAGGAACTGTATTTCAGGTATGGATACTACTACCTTACTCATCCGTTGCAAATCTTGTACATCAACTTTTTATGTAAAACCAAACCCAGATTAATTTTAAAGTTTCTTTTACCTTTGCATCACTGTACTAATATACATAATGTATTTTATTTATCAATATTTTCTGTATCAGAATTACTGATACTTTGGACTAAAACATGGTGAGTAAACTTAAGAGCAATAAAAACAGCTTTTACAGAAGTGAAGTCTTCATCTGCTATTGTCTTACATGTATGAAGAGAAAAAGCATAAAAGAATAATGTTCAAAAGCATCTTAGCTGTTGTTCTATCAAAAAGTTTATGTATCTTCCTGAGCACTTTTAGCAGAGGCATTAATTTCCAAACTATCAACGTCAAGCTATCAAAGCAAGTTTCCAATGTATTTTTCAATTAAACTCAATTAGTTATAAAAGTTATCAAAATAAATGCTGTAATTATGGTCCATAGGCAGTGAGTTGAAAAAATTAGTTTTCAGACTAACGTTTATGATCCTGTTCAAATACAAAACAAACATGAGGTTATATGAAAGAAAGAAGTCTGAATACTGAGTCAAATCCCAATAAATTTTTGTCTGGTAAAGGAAATTGAAATAATGCTTTACTAGAGCTTTTAAATACCTTTAAAAAACTGTAAAGTTAATTAGTCCAACGGCTTCATATTATACTTTGAGCCACGGATGTGCTTTGTTATAGCCAGGATATTGAAAACCAGAATGTAAGTTACATCTATGCTGTAGTCTGCCTGCTAAGAAGACCATACTGAGTCTTCCCAGTTTTAGGAAGACTGCAAGGGCAAGAACAGTGTCTGTCAAAAGAGTAAAACATACTGTACCTGTCCACACTAAGGGCACAGAGATTAAGGACTGTGATTCCCACTGATGCCTTCTGTATAAAGGGAAGAAATTTGCAAAGAAACTGTCCAAATTCAGAATCTCCAAAAGGCCACTTCTGAGCAAGGAGCTAAAGAGAAGATATAAAATAATCAGAATATTTAAACAGTAACTTAGCAAGTATGTAACAATTGTAATTATTTCCTGTCTTACACACAGCCATTGTAACCTTGAATCCTCCATACCTCAAGCTTATCCTTAGTACTGAGTGAATCTGGGAAGTAACTGCTGCTATAGAAGCACCGAGGGTGAAAGTTTAAACTTAGGTGTTGACCTTGTACTTTTTTAATAGTAACTTGCATTGTTAAAAGATTCTTTATTGTTGTGCTTTGGCCACCAGTACTGAGTAACGAAAATCTAACTCAGCCCTGTCATAAATGGTTACCATTACCATGTCCCAGAACCAAGCAGGCACAGCGTAACTCACAGTTCATAATGAAACACCTCAGAGACAAGTTCTCATGCTGCACACAAGTAGATTCTTGTCATTGTAAATGCACCACTATGTAACTCATGACAGTATTCGCTGCCAGATTCTTAAGTGTGTGGAAAAAATATTGTGCATACATAATTTGTTCCGTGTTATGTTTTAAAGGATGAGCATCATACATATATGTGGGCTGTACTACAAGGCAACAGAAAAGCATCCATTTGGAAAGATGTGAATGAATGGCTGGGGTTTAGATTAGTATTTCCAAGGAGGCATTTACATAACAAATATGAATACATTGATTCATGTGAATAGTTGTGAATAATTAGCATGTAAACAGTGACCTTTTTAGCTGTAACTGTTGAAGCTTTGAACAAGTATACATACAAAATATAGGATACAAAATTATTCAGGATAGTCAAATCTACAACTGACTACAGAGCCACAGAAGATCTCCCTTTACTGGGTACCTGGCAGTAAAATGGCAGATTACATTCAATGTAAGTAAATGTAATAATTGAAAAATTATTAAGTCCGTACAAAGTACTGAGCTCTAACTTAGCTGATTCCACTCCAGAAAGGGATCTTACAGTCGCCATGAATAGTTCTTTTGAAAAATGAAGTCACTAAACCGTCTCACCAGAAGGGGAAGAGTCACTCTTGCACTACGGTTTTTTTAATCTTCTTCCCTACGTCTCCGCTACTACGCCTTTGACAGGGGTAGGATACTGAATAAGAGGTAAGATGAGTTCTTTGTGTGATAATAGCCCAGTAGTTCTTATGCTCTTACCAAGTTCTGTTAAAGTGGTTGTGTAATAGAAAGCGTTAGATTTGAAATGAAAATATCAAGCGCTTGAGCCAGGTATGTACCTTTGTCAACATCCTAGTGGATGTGGTATCCACTATATAAACAGGGGGCACATTTTAAAAGGCAGTAATAATAATTGTCTTACTGCATAATTAAATAATTACTACTACTGTGCAGTCATTGGATTTATATTAAGCCTTACTGAACAAAGGCTGGAACTCAGAATATTTTGATGGTACCATCTAAATTTGGAGATGTTTTTATTGGCTTCAGAGGAAGACAGCAAATGACACACTACGAATTAACAATTATAAGCCAAACCCAAGCTTCTGAAAGCTTCTAAAACCTAATTTGGCTGAATTTTTGAAGACAGTCAGATCTAGTCCTGGGACTGTTTTATGGAACTAAAATAGATTTAAACTTCACAACAGTTTTATTTTCAAGTGCGTGAGATGGAGATAAACTGGTGGCACAACAAGCATTTCCAATAAATACAGCATATGTGATGTGCCACAGTGTTGCTGCCGCTGGGCAAGAGCGCAGAATGGAAAAGAGAGAACAAGGAACCATACTTCCATCTGCACAAACGTGCAAGGACTGACGCCATTGCATTCTGCACGCAAAAATTAGTTGTGTTCCTTCCATGACAAACACAACCTATGAATCATATAATTTAAGCATTTTTACGGTTAAAACTGAACAGAGATTATACTGTTTGGAATATGATTAAATCAGTAGAAAGTTGAGTTGTTGTTTTCAGAGTTTACTTTCTTGCAGACCTGTTCTGCCAGGCCATCTTCATACTTGGGCAGACTTCTTTGCTTACAGTCAGTTCACGTTTTGAGAGTTATCTTTGCAACCACAAGGACTAGAGAATTTTTTCAGTAGAAGCTTAGGCTCTGGAACACACTCATCTAGTAAGAGTGGGTGGATTCTGTCTGCAGAATTAGAAAAACAAATTTTGGCTGTAGCTCAGGACTGTAGTATTCAAAGGAAACATTTCTATTTAAATTACTGTTAAATTGAAACATACTAATAATCACTACCTTTAACAAAATAAATGTTAGCTATGGGGAGTTAAAATTCACATCTCTATCTCAGTTAAGGTAGGAGTTACCTTTCTGTTTTCCGCAGCATGAGTTTTTCAGAGCACTTTGCTATAGAGTACAGGATGTTTATCACTGAATGCCGGATTTGTAGGAATTCATCTTCTCTTTATAGTCAGTCCTGATCTGGCTTTTTCACATCCCCTCTTTTCTACAGCCATTCATCACAATGCTAAATTACTTGTGCTTTTTTCTCCCCAAATAATACCTAAAAATCCTGGAGGCAGCCATGTACTACATGCTGCCTACGTCACTCTAGGGACATACTCATATTGTCATTTGATTACTTCTATTTCAAGACAGATTTTAGCAATTCATAGCTTTCAGCCAACTGGCTGTTAATACTACGAAGCAAACTTACGTGCATGACTGCTCATTAAATAGGGAAGGCGTTACCTGTTAGGCATTGTATTTTTTACCAGATTATTTCTTCTCTTCAGCTGAATATTAAAATGAGATTTCTCAACATAAGCTATAGGACCAGTCCAAGTTTGTCCACTCCCTGTCTCTTGAGGGTGTTAGAATATCATATAAATGTGGTTCCATTTGCTCTTGTTCTGTTACTGTATGTTGCTGTGTGTTTTCTGGCATATTGAGAACTCTTGCCTTCTTCAAGGAGAGCCGAGTGTTTATTTACTGTCAAGACCACAGCAGAGAAAATGCGAGCACCTTTGCAATGGTATTCCAGTTTAGGACAATCATATTTGATGAAAGCAAATCCCGGGCAATGGATCACTAGGATTGGTGATGTAACTATTGTCAGTGCCTTCAGTAACAAAGGTAAAGAGATTATACCTGCAAGCTGCTGAATAGTTCCTCTGATTTTATCTGTATTCATGGACTGAATTAAATACATTGAAAGCTCCAGCAGAATTAGCTTCTAGATAGATTTGCAATATTATAACAAACGTTTGCATGGCCTGTTTTTGCCTTTTGCCTAGAACTCTTGCACGAGGCTTTAGTTTCTGTCAGGGCTGCAGAAAAAATGTTGGAAAAAGAAGGGGCGATCTGAATCCATGGTAATTCTCCAACCAGTTGTAGTCACATGGAATTTCAGCTCCAGACTCTTGTCTGGGTTTGGGTAAAATCAAAATAGTTTTCAGACACCACTGGGCGAAGGCTAAATTATAAATGGCACTGCTAGGGCGAAGAGGCCCTAGCAGACTTTTGTCAATCCCCTGTGCCAACCAGAGCCCCAAAACTGATTTATCATTATTGATCATGCTTTGGAAGGCAATTGAAAGATAGCCACCCATTCATTTATGTGCACTGACTGTGGCTGTAGCGCATACCCAGCAACAGAAATGAACAAGTGCTTTGTAGTGACTGTGAGACTCTGTTACTGCAAGGCAAATATTAGCTTCAAAAAGAAAAGTGTTGTACTTGAAAAAGGTTCACTAACTCATTACGCCTCACAGGGAAGCTTTGTCATGGTTCCAGCATGTTCACATCTTCCCCACACCCCAGGAAGCTCTCTTTTTATAAGATTAAAAGTATTTTATTCCTTTTGTTTCTTACACTTTTCCACTAATTGAAGTAACATTAGTACCAAATCATTAGACATTCTTTTCAAGTTGATTTTAATCAAAATCACTAGGATCAGAATTAAGTTATTTGATTTTTAAGATTAACTTTGCAATCATTTCCATGGGTATACTCCATTATCATTCCACATCAGCTATGCATTCATTACTTCCCCTTGGATCAGGTGCCAGTTTTTTCTTCTGTAGATATTTTTAGTTGGCAAATCTGATCCTGTCTTTGGTTTTACTAATTTTACATCAAAACAAGTCCATTGCCCTCTGTTCTGCCCTCACAGGGTACAGAAACTTCGAAGGGAAAGAACGCATGTATTTTGTGTAAAAAAATGGGCCCAGGAAATTAATCGAATTGGTCCTGATTTACTTAGGTACGATATAAGAACTGGGACTACTGGTTCTGCTCTTCCAGTGCTTTTGCATGTTTTAATACCCAAACAAAATGAATACAAAATTTTAGCAGATTGCATTTTCTCTCGAGGCACAAGGATAGGAGGAATCAGGCTGATTATCCCAACTTGCATCCCAGTTCTCCATGAGCTGGTCAAATGGATTCTGCTTTTGCAAACCCACTTACAAAATCTCTGAGGTTTCAAAATAAGACGTGCGGCAAAGGAAATGTGCTTTTCCCCTTGTGCAGTTTGCAACTTAGAAGTGTTTCATACGGTTCAACTTTGGTGCAATTCCTGAGCGAGAAAAGAGTGTAGTCAACAGCATATTTTCACAGTGAAATCAGAAAACAAGATTTCAAGGTTCTGCTGTCGGTCTCAAAAAACCTCAGCACAGTGACCAGACAGCCACAGCTTCCTTGCTCATCCCCCCTCCTCTGCTGCTTTATATGGCCTCTCTGCCCTGACGCTGCAGCTTGAAACAAACAAGAGAGCAGCGCTGAGAACATTCTTTTGCAATGATTTTTAAATGTCGCTCAGTTGATTTTATTCTACTGCTGTTGCTATTTTCTAAGCCCCATTAGTACGCTAGCTGATGTACAAAACATGAAGTCCTACTGTGCATCCCAAGCAATTTATATATAGTCTAAAAGAGAGAACGTTATAATCCAACCACATGAGTATTCACCAGTACAGGCGCATGTGCATCCACAGTGTTTATCTAATACTAGGCTGATACTGTGTGTTTACAGGCAGACGATGACCCTGGAGCTCAGCCCAAAATAGACGGACTGGGTTAGGTGCTGGATAGGAACCGTCTGTGAGCTGCTCTATAAAAAACGGCTTTGGTTCAACAACTGCGTGTCAGGAGGTCCTCCCTCTCTGCCGCATGGCATTGAGGATGAAAGCAAAGGTTTCATACCTGCGCTTTCCTGCTCTGACCTCATCCTAGTGTGGCAGAGCCTTCCTCTTCCTGCGTCCACTTGGGACCACTGTTGTGCTGACACACAAGACCTGTTTCACAGAAACTGAACTGTGTTTCATATAGGTAGCGCTTGCCCCTCATGCCACCCTCATGCAGGATACTCTCCAGAGTTTCATGGCGTTTAAGTGTTCAATGATGCTGATGGAACAACTCTGGCACAACCCTGGCAGTCAGAGTTTCCGCTCTGTCTTCAGCAGGACGAACAGAAATACCTTCTCTCTTCCATGACTTCTGTTACACTTGTGCAGTAATGGAGAAAGAGACCAAAGAAGCAGCTATCTGTTTGTGTAGACAGTGTCTACTTGTATAAGTGACACGCATCTCCTAACCGTGGAGTAGGAGTTACAGACGCAGTGTATTCTGGGCTGATTTCCTTTCCTTGCAACATAGTCCAGAAAGAAAGACAGGAGAAATTCCTGGTTTTGTCAGAACAGCACATTTGGGGTATTTTTTTCTTTGTTTTTTAAGGCTAGTTTCCTCTAGGAGACATTGAACTTTCTTGGCAAAGCTCTGTCTCAAATTGTTTTCTGCAATTACGTATGCCCTTGTCTGCTTCAAGGCACGGGCCAAATGTGGCACCTGGTGTTTTGGTCGGTGAACTCTGACTGAACGCGGAAGTGTCCAAGGTCTACACCACTGAGCTGACTGCATTAAGTGACAAAAGATGATGATTCTGACTGAAGTGTTCCTCCTGTCTCTGATGTGTAAGGCTGGTTAGTTAGGAAGAAGGGTGGATTGCGTCTCCTGCTTGTGGTATTTTGATTGTGGTATTTTGATTCAGTGACTCAACTGGGACCCTTCTGTCCCCATGAAACTTCACAGGACAAGAATTCACTGCATGTTCTCAAGCCTTTCTCTTCTTCCTGCAACCCACGTATCCAAGAGAGAAGTGCATTGCAGGACAATCCTCACCCGTGTCTTGCTTGGGACCCACAGACTGTTGCTCATCCCACATACGTAACTCAGCTGTGGTCCACCCCTTCGCTGGAAGGAGGGAGAGCTGTAAGGGTGAGGGAGAGTGAACCCAGTCTGTCTCTACGTATTCCTTCCCTTCCCACTGCTGGAGTGAAAAGCCCTAACTTTGGGAAGGGCAGTGAGTAGAGGAAAAGTAGAGGAAAACAAAGAGCAAGACTAACCTTTATAATGCAGGGCACAAGACCAGTACTGAGTATGTCATGGTGACATGATAGTTTGGGCTTCTGCTAGCTTTGGTATCACTTGGGTTTTTCCTTAGATTCACGCTACTGCCATGGTAGAGAACGCACGCTGCATCTCTTCAACTGTTCTTTGCAGGAAATACATTCCTAATTTTGCTACAACCAAAACCCGTTGTTTTTCCACTTTGGGTGGATAAAAGACTGACTGTTTTTTTCTGGAAGGAAGAAAGGTTATGTGGGGATGCATGAGAAACATCAAAGACATTTTTTCCTCTGAACTGCCCTACCACAGCTTTTTCTGCTACTTTGCTCGTATTTGCCCGAGTAAAGGTGGAGGTAGCAGAGGGTCTCGTGCTATTTCATGAATACCTAGTCTTTTTCTCCTGCTTAGGCCACTATGGAAGGGAATGTATAGTCTTTACACAAGATAAAATAGATTATACTTCAAGAGATGCTGAAAGGTAAGAAAACAAATGCCCTGTTTTGAAGCAGAACATTCTGTCTCAATAACCGGTAAAAAAACCCCCAACCCTAAGTTTTACATTCTTGTTAAAATGTTTATTACAAAAACCTATTTAGTGGTAAAGCATTCCTAACAACTTCAGACATCTCCGCTGTGGTATTTTTGCTGTTTACAAAGTAGGATTAGTTTCTTTTTTGTTGTTCCGTGGTGTTGGCTAACTTCGCATCCTTTCAGGTAGACTGTTTCTCAAGCTGTGCTGCTCTTCCTCAGGGAAATGAGCTGCAAGGTGTGCTTATGCGCATGGTGATCTGTTGGAAAGAATTTTTTCAATCCCTGGGCAAAATACTGCTTTTGTTATTCTTCCAGCTGTGTTGCCCTTTGTGTGTTACTAAAGAGAGTGACAGGATTGCTAAGAAATTACTGCAGAACTTGTAAACCCTGGATGTGCACAATCCAAACAATTCCTTGTTGTCTGTAGAGTTCAGCTGACTGAAGAATAAAGAGAGCGAACATATTAAATGTTCTATTAAACCTAGAGTCTCTAGATACTGTACAGTATCACAAATCCAGAGGACAGCAAGACAGGCATGAGATGTGAAACTGAAGATGAGGGAGGGGCTGCCCATGCCTCGAAGGGAACATATATCCCACCCCTCCAAAGTACAGCCATTAGTTAAAGGCGGAGTGGATCTTGAACTAAGACCTAGGATATAAAATCTCTTCCTTAACTCCTACCCTGGTATGCACATGAAACACCTTCTGCTAGGAAGCCGTGGTCTGCAAACGGAGAGAACAGATTCCTGATGGATGTTCCTTCCCTGTTCCATTTTGGGTAACTTCTGCCTTCAGGACTCAGCGATCAGCTCCTGTGCTACCTCTAGATTTCTTTTATGTATGATCACTACATGGAGACATACACCCAGATAATAGGTCATGTTCTGAGCAAGTTGTATGGATTTCTGCATCACACTGGGCTACCAACGCATTGTTTCTTGGAGCCACTGGTAAGAATTCAGTGAAAGCCAGAATGCAGTTGTTAAGCTGGTGGCCTCAGAATTTCCTACTGGTGTTGGTACGCCATTGAGAAATAACGCTGCGCATGTGACAAATTTTGCTTTTAAAGGAGGGGTTTCTTTTCTAAGTACACTTAACTTTATGTGTGCTGTGGGCTTGGCCTTTTACTCGTTTGGCACAAAGGAGTAACTACTGTGGATGTCACTTGCTCTATTAGCCTACAAGGTTAGTCCCAACGTGTTTAATTATCATCCCTGCTTATGTATAATATTAATTCCGTCAGTAAAGGTCTATCAGATATGCCAAATAATTTGTGATTAAGAAGGGACTGGTCTAACACTTACGTATTTGCTCCAATGCTGAAAAACGTCCGGGACTAGAAATGCCTCAGCTAAGTCTTCCTTTACTGAAGACAAAATCGCTGAAGATGTTTGCTTACTGCCAGCTACCTTTTACGTTTAGACTCATAATTTCTAGGTGAACTACTCAGATTTAGATGCTGTTGCAACTAAAGTAAGCACGAATACCAATTTACTAACAAAAAAGCTTAGTTTATTAAAAAAAACATCATCTTCTTGGGCTGTTTGAGCAGTAAACACTCTTGCTTGTTTTCTGGGTAGATGTCTTTCACTTTATACCAGTAAAATAATCAGGAAAATGTTTGTTACTCACATTTAAAGAAACAGGTTAAAAGCTGGCTAATGTTCTTCATCTACTTCTTTATAAACTAATGGTTTAAGGAGTTGAGCATATTAAGATGTAAGGCAATGTAATTTATGTCAATCCTACATAAGTCAGTTTTCAATAAACAGAATTAATTTAAACAGTTTTCTCTAAATTGCGTAAAAATGGAAGCAGAGACAGCTCAGGACCTCACAGTAACACAGTTAAAACTGAATTTTGCCATTGCAAAGGTGAGAGCCTTGGCCTAGAGTGTTTCTAGCTCCCTGAGCTCAGAAAAGATCTATGGGCAGCTTTTTTTGAGGAGAGCACCTTGTTGTGGAGAGCTGTTGCTCTGCTAAACCTTAGCCAGTGGCAGCAGCAGCAGCCGCCATAAAGGGCTTTCCACAGCTTGAGCGCAGCCAAGGCCATAGTGGTGCTATGGATATTCTGCTGCTGCCTGTGTATAGCCTTAGTTTCTTTATGGAAAGCAGTCCTCTAAAGAAGTTTCGTATACTGCATCCAACCTTAGCTTATTTGCTACAAATACACATAGCAGCGATGGGTAATGCAGGTGATGCAGCAGCTTTCAGCTATGTGCTACGCTACCCGATACTAGAAAAGGAGGTATGAAACCTGTCTCTTCTTCAGTGCCTTAACCCTACCTCTACAGCAGCATAAAACATAAAAGTTTTATTTCCCAGTCTTCTTTTCGCTGCAAAGAAGTCACTTGTAGGCTTTAGGCTTTGACACCTTGAATGTCTGAGATGGGTATGTTTTGGGTAAAGAGGAAACTATCTGGGCCCCGGTGCTACAAACATGTGATTGAAAAGGAAATTGTCTTAGTTCGGTCTACTAAGGCTGGATTTATAACTGGCACCCTTCCTGTAAAACTCAGTTTGTTACAATCTTTAATACTGATTTGATACTGTAAGTGGATATACTAGCGGCAATTGTGTAATGGGGCTTTAATACAGACAGAATATTTTCAAAGGAGGCTAGTGAATATTACTCACATCTCAATCCATTTAAGGAATTGCTAAGGGGAATCCACTATATAATTACAGTAATTGGAGAAAGGAAGGGGGAATTTTTGAGCCTCCTGTACTGTGAAGAAAGGATAAAAATGTCAAACACTTGTGACCGTATCTTTAGCTGACATAAATTACATAATTTCTTTTTTTTTCTCCAGCATCACATCTTTGTTAATTGCGTAAATGCATAACAGAATGATGGACTCAGTTCTCCTGAAACCTTGTATTTCAATTACTATAATCTTACAGCTGCATCTTTTAAAGGGTTTGTAAAATGGATTTGAATATCAGTCACATTACCCACTTACTTCTCTTTTGAAAGTAGTTTCAAAATAGTTAAGGCTACCTTATGTTTCAGGAAAGCGATTATACCTATTTCTGATATTACATTATAATTACATAGTATTACACATTTTGCTCTATACCATGTGGCCATCTTAATACTGTACTATTGGCTACTTCACTATGCACATGAGTGCTTGTTTACTCTAATTCTGATTTCAGAGCTGTTTTGTCCTCCTAAAAATGAAGATCTGACCTACAAAGTATTAAGTGTTTGACATCATTTGTTTATACAGGATACTAATACATGGTGCAACACGAGGCTGACTCTGAAGCTAAAAGAATCTTTAAAATAAAGTTCAGAACTAAGTGTATACAATACTTCAGAACTGAAACTCTAAAACAAAAACAAAACCACTTTAATTTTTTTCCTTAAAAGACTATCACTTCCACTTCCAAACTGCAGTTATTTCCACTGGCCACCCTTCATACCATCACTCAACAAGAGGACCTAAATGGTGCCACAGATTTTAGGATCCCTAGTGAAACTAAAAAAATGCCACTTAACAAACTTTAAAATCAACTCCTAATGTAAGCAGACATATTACCGAATGGTTTATATGGAAAATCGACTAGAAATAATAATAGAATTTCTTATCAGAAGTACTAGACGTCCCTTATAAATGCTTCCCTGTATCAGAATACATGCAGCTAACCTTATACAACAAGATGGTTGTATATGGTAATTTTAAAGTAATTTATTTTGGAGGTTCAAGCACTCAAACAATTACTAAATGCTAGAATTGTGCCTGTAAATGCGATTTTAATTCTGCTTTCTTACATGTGGGAATTGACTTTCATTGATGTCAAGGGGCTGCATTTTCATTCACAGCCTTTATTTATCAAATACTTCTCTGCAGTACAGAAATCTTCATATAGGCTCAGGTAATTTCATTTGTACAGAGGTATTCAGGACCACAGTTCAGCTCATTGTATAAGATATAGCAAGGCGAGTGAACCTACAGAATGGCAAAGAAGTGTCAGAAAATTAACAGAAAAAAATGTACTGCAAAGTAATAAAGGGAATGTAGAAAATATTGTTACTTTTAACTAAACTTCTGAAGAATTTTCAGAAGACCATCTAAAGGCAATTCTGAAAGGCAAAATTAACTCCAGATTTCCATTCTTCGTTGTGAGGGAGCAGCAGAGGTCTTAAAAGGTTAGAAAAAATTGTGTAATAAAAATACCTGCTCTTTCCCAAACTCCGCTCTGAAAAAAACACATGCCGTTTTGCCTTAACATTTCTATCAGAAATACCACGGGAAGTACGAACACTGCCTCAGCAATTATCCATAAAGACATCAGGCTAATTTAGCAGGGAGGAAACTGTAATGCATCATGGGAGATGCAGTCCAGGCGACCAGTCCTGTTCTCTAAGAATAATGCAAACATGCAGAACCCCCGTCCCACGTCCCAACAGGCATCCACACACAGCTACGGAAGACAGGTGAATCTCACATCAGACAGAGGCTAATCTTTCACGGCAATTTGTTAATCCAAAATACTCTACAGATATCTGCTATCTTACCAACAAATTGATTATTTAATTTTCCAGGTGGAATATTGAGAAGCGGAAACTAGAATTTCCATTAAACCATGTGCATTATTATCAACAGTCTTTATCCTAGTTTCAAATTCATATTATATTAAACCCAGATAAAGTTAGAAGACTTATCTGTAATGTATACTGCTGGAAGATCAGAACCAGGTACTGCATTTTACCGTAGATCATATAGCTCCGTACAAATGTAATGTATGCACATACACATATTTTTAATCCATTAACGAATTCACATTTTTTTATGGTCTTGTCCTATCAATACCTGCGTTATAATGCAGGTCAATAGTTATGATGTCAGCAGTTATATAGATATGAAATATATCTTTTCAATTCACTGTCTCTTTAATTTTAAAATCCAATCTGAAACCACAGGACACTAGTTATTATGAAGTTATGCATTAAAATGTTTTGTTTAAAACACATGTAAATAAAAGTTAAGTCTCTGGAATCTTTAAGGGCCAGAGGAATGGGTTATTTTCATTGTATTACTTTGTGTTTTGTTTACTAGCAGAAACACGTTAAATTTTTACTGAGAAAAGAAAGAAAAATTATAATACCCTATCAGCTGTGCATACCCTATCAGCTATGCATACCCTATTATATACAATCCACAAAGATACAGATAGAAGCTTACAAAATTCTTTGATGATTTTCTCAGGTAAGTTATTATCAGCAAGATACATGAAAAAAAGAACTCAGTTCTATTCATTCAAGCCTGTCCTGGAATCATGCAAGTTACATTAGTAAACATATATTGCATCAGGAAAAGCACTGCTTTATGGCTTTGTTTAATTAAAATGGAAAATAAAAAAAAAAAAAGGGACAGGATAACTTTATACCAGATTAAAGAATTGCTGAGGATCCTTTTTACACTTTGACAAATCCATTTCAAAAATGTTCTGTGATAGAACTGATTTTACTAACTCTGGAATAATTTTGAGAATCTGCTATTGATGCATATTAAATTAAAACCTTAACTCTCAACTCAACTGACATAATGTCTCTCCGCAAAGTCAAAACACAAAGCCTGCAGATCACAGAGAGTATTTTCTGTAAAAACATAAAGTAAGGACAGGATATTCCAAAAATAGCAACTAGTCCAACGCTGTATGTCCATCAAGGAGGAGAACAGTTTTTAAAAAGTCTTCCCTCATAAATTCTTTTGCTAGCTATAGTAGCTATAATAAATGAAGGGCTCCTGCAAAATGCCCAAGGCCACGCTTTGCTTAAGAGCTAAGACCTACATCATCTTTAGAAGGAGGTACACTTTTTCTTTATGGAGATGAGACTTGAGAGCAAGGTTTTTGTTGCAGAACAAAAAGGAGCTGTACTTTTTCTTAAGTGGACTATTCATTGACGAAAGAGCACTACTTAGACAAAGAAGTAACCATAGAGAACAGACAGCGTACTTGTACGGAAACTGCAGTGAGAACGTACTGTTGTTGCATCCTACCTTGTACACCATGATAGGAATATCAATGACAATATAGATAAGGTCTCCTAGTGCCAGACTGGCTATCAGTGCATTCGGGCCATTCCTCATACACTTGTTCTGGTAAATGATCCTCAGCAGAGTTGCATTCCCAACCATTCCAACGATGAAAATAGCACAAGATACCACCGTGTTAATGTATTTAAAAGTTTCAGCAATCTTAGTCTGCTGGGAGCATTTGACAGTCTGGTTGGACACCAGGGGCTGTCTGGTGGTGAGGAGTATGCTGGATTCGATCCCTGAGAAAGTGGAAAAGTAGTTTCCCAAGTCACTCCGATTGGCAGCATATCTGTCAGAGCTGTCACCGAGGACAAATCCTGCAACCAGCAGCAGCAGGGAAACTCTTAAACACAAGGCTTCCATCCTGAAGTCCCAAAAGAGCAAATTCAGTGAGACAGGGTTTTTTCAGTATTTCAGCGAGATACGTCTCAGTTCTTCACCTGCAGAGAGGAACAATAAGCAAAAACAAAAAAGAAGAAAGAAACACAGAATCAATACAACAGGTAGACTAACACGCCCTGTTTCTCACTTAGGAAGGGTATTTGAATGTACAGTCTCTACAGCACGTTATGTATCAATGCCTGCTTATAATCACTGTGCTACTCTGAAATCCCGATTACCCACATTAACTGTCTGACAAAAGGCAAACACAAAAAATCCCGGAAGTAATCAGTAGCTTATACAAATGAGATCCCCCAAAACCCTGTTAGTTTGAGACAGAAGATGTATATGAATGGAAAAAACTGTGGTAGATGAAGTTCTGTTTTACAATACCGTCTTGCAAGAAAAGTAAACCAGCAAAGAGAGGCCTTGGAGACTGCTGAATGATATTTTAGCTAGAATAAAAAGTTACTATTTTTTCTTTGGAAAAGTAAGGTAACAGCACTGCATTAATAATTAAAGGTAGTAAATCTGTTAACTTTCTGAGTATTTTTGATGTATTGCAACAATGAGGCTTTACATTATTTTTCTCTGACTTTATAATTACCTGGATTTCAAATGAAGACTGAAAATACACGTATTTCAAACCAAATTTTGGACCAGACGCCAAGTCCCTCAATATTAGGAGGAAGCCTTTTATAGTCTCAGGGCAGACCTCTGGCCCGGAAAAGCCCTTCAAACTTTACGTGTCATTTGGTTCCCGAATGTCATTGCAACTCATTGTTCAGTACTTAGCTACGGCGAAGCTAATGATCAAAATTTAAGCTCTTTTAAAGATAAAAACTACCTAGGTTAGTATTCTAAGCAACAACTCGTGACATTTTGAGATAGGAAAGGAAGCATCATAGCATTCTGTCCCAGTAAGTACGACTCCCTGTGCGTAACCACCAGAGCTGGCTCCCTGCCACAGGGGGTATAGGTACTACACCTCCAGTGAAACCAAGGAGGCCACCCAAGCCCATTTCCTTGAAGCCTCAGTTAATTTAAGATAAAGGTACTTTTTACATGGCTCACACCTGCAAAACAAGCCAAAGGGCTCTGCAGTGTTGCCAAAAGAAGAGTGGAAAGTAAAAGTTTCTCATTTCTAGAGACTCACATGAAGGATTTCAGAGGATCCTTTTAAATAAATGAATCCTGATTTCATTCCCTATGGGGCTATTAAGTCAGAGTTTATAGCAAGAAATTTACCAGAGAGAGAATGTGGGAGACAATTTACTGACGGGACTTCTGGAGGCAGCCACGATATAAATATTTACTACTATTACCCTCTTCTGTTGTGTGTGGTCTGTAGAAGTGTGCGTGCGTACCGATACACAGCAGCAAATGCAATGTTAACCTGCGTATTCCTGCCTGGCACGTAGAGTGCCATCCCTCACAGACCAGGGATCCACGTTCACCCTCTTTTTTGTTGGTGTATTTGAGATGAGGATCTGACCAACTGTGAGTTCCTATGCACTCGATTTTAAAGTTTAATATACTAAATAGTAAATCCTTCTTTATTAAATGCTGGTTGCGATGGTATCTCAGGGCAGCTAGCAAGTTTGCATGATGTAAGTGCTTTCACTTTAGGTTTCTAAACCGGATCAGAAACAACAGACGTATTTGACTGTAACTCTTTTCAGGCAAGTATTAATACTTTTATTATTTACTATGACTACGGTTCCCCAATTTACAAATGGAAAAACTGAACCACTCATGATTTAAATGACTTTCCCGAGTTCATACTTGCCCAAGTAAATGTGGTAACAGCTATGACCAGAACCGACAGCCCTACGCTTTAGGGGTTACATTAGTATCCTCCTTATTTAGTGACGTTGTCTTGTGAAAATTTGATGTATCTATCACATGCACATGGTGGTAGCACGGCAATCATGCAGCCAGCACGCAAAGCTGGGAACAAAACTGCCAATTACCATCTCTTCCCTCTCCCAGAAGAAACATTTCCGCACGAAGCAAAACGAGAAATTTTTTAATATACTCATTTCTAAGGGTATTTTCTTACGGATTCCGGACAATCCTTCATTCCTCTGTGCCTGTTTTCAAAGTTGTTTCTACTGTTACGGAATCTGACCTGTCTACTGCCGCACGTAAGCGACACACTAGCGTCCCTAAAAACTTGCAGTAATAACGTGATCTAGGACGCGGTGTCACGGACTGCGAACGCGCGGAGCGCGCGAGGTGGCTGTGCCAACCCGGGGGGCGCGCGGGTGGGCTGCGCCTGGGCTCCGACAGCGCTGCAGCGGCAGCCGCAGAAGCGGGGAGGAGAACTCCGACCTTGCCTGGGGTACCCAGCCGGCAAAAATCGCCGCGCCGGGACTCAGGGGAAGAGACCAGGCTACTGGAAACGAAGCTGCCCGAAGCGTTACAGACGAGCGAAAAGGTTAACAGTGACCGATCTGCCCCAGAGCCGGCCGCGACGTCAACGGGAGCGAGGGAACTCGAGCAGGGCAGGCAAGCGCGGGACGCGGTGCCGCCGAGCCGGGCCGGGCCGGGCCGGGCCGGTGCCCCTCGGTTGCCCGC
>JAVKLA010000007.1:22271816-22342602 GCA_034782735.1 Sagittarius serpentarius | reverse complement strand
GTCCTACCAGACCCTCCTGCCTGCCTCTGACTGGGTGGGATTGAAAATCTCCACCTCCCCTAAACCAGCAAAAGAGCGAGGCAGACCGAAGAAGTCGGAGCGTCCCCTCTTTTCTGCCCCCTCCCCCAATTAAAACAAACCTCCAGCCCGGGCCGAGCCCCTGCCGACGCCGAACACAAAGGCTGCCTCGCGGGCACGGGGGGTCGCTGAGCCCTTTAACTGTTTCCTCGCTGAGACTGAGCTGAACTACTTTGCTGGACCCATCTCAGCAACAGCGCGGGCAACCCGCTACCGTAGCTGCCCGCGAATAGCGCACAGCGTTCTCGGAAAGGCTGCGTGTGTCTGACGGCACCAGACGACACAGGAGCCGTGAGCAGAGGAGGGGCGGGGGGGGTGGAAATCTCGTGATGAAATACACAGCTTTTGCTTTGCTTTTTCCCCGGGTTTGGCCAGGATGATAATATGTTTCCAAGACAATCGGTAAAACTCGATGTGTGAGAGTTTAAAAAATGCTGGATCTGTAAACAGTGACTGGTCCCTGGGTGAAAAGTTCTGTGGTCCATCCAGGACACACCTTGCCTAATACCTCTTAGTGTTCAAGACCAAAAATCCATTTACAAAGTGTAGCATTTTCTGGCATTCCTATGTTTCCTAACGGTGTCCTTCCGTCAAGGTGGTGGCACAAAAAAACCTTGCACAGAAAAAGTGGGAAATTCTCTTATAGCTAATAATCTTTTGTCATGATGAAAAGCTACCAGTGTTATCAAAGGGAGCAGCTTGTAGTGGAAACGGTTTCGAAATCCCTTCATGCTAGCAAGTTCAAGAAATTTTGAGTCCCTTGTTGAATCATTCCAGGCTCCTCATTTCATGGCAAGTTTCCATCTGGCCGTACCACGGAAATTATTTTCTAAACATATATGGGCTTCTTTTGAATACAAAAAGGCAGTCTTCCTAAATATGATATAAAAATACGTGGTCCTAGAAGAATAAAAACAGATTGAAAAGAACAATAGAAAATGTCATGCTAGTGGCCTGCAGAATTAAAATCTCTGGCACTAAATCATGTAAGAAATTGCTTTGAACTTTATGAGTTTTCCATAGTTAAAAGAATGTTTCTGTAGACATTACTTTAAATCATCTGATAAATCTTGAACAGGAAAAACCAGCATCTGGATCGACTGGAACAGCGATACTTTATTTCTTCTAGAAAGTCATCTCAGTTAAACGATGTGTCAAAACACAAGATCTTTGAAGGAACATTAAGTGTTCAGGCTGAGAATCACAAGAAGCCTCCTGTTTGCAAATCAGGTGGAAAAGTTTAATTCAAAACCTCAAGCTGCCCTGAAGCTGAATAAATGCTGATAAGCCACTAAATTGCCCATATATTAGAAAAAAGTTATTTTAAATTCTTTACAGTTTGGTCATAGGTTATTTGCTTTGTCAAGAATCATCTGTATGATAACTTGTTGGAAAAACTATTGAAGAGCTAGAAAGGGTGTACTTAAAGATCATGCACACTTCATGGAGTGCTTTATCGAATGCAATTCTTAGATCTCTTACATCTTCTCTAAACGTTCTTAACACCGTATTCCTTTCCTAGGACCATTTGACCTTTATGTCTAAACAACCAGAGTTGTTAAGAGAAATGAAATCTATATTTCTGATCTCATTCAAACACACATTTGACCTTCCAATTCCCAGTTCCATTAATTTGGAAGGTTTACATCACATATTCAGACACTGCCATGCGTAACTGTATTTACTATCAAATGAAATAATCAATTTTACTAATGCTGTTAAAGCTCTATTTCAAAATAAGAAAAAAGAGAGCTCTTTATTACCATTGTGAATGCTTCTATTATTGCCAACCCACATAAGTAGTATTAATTATTTGAAATGACTGAATTGCTCAGTTCTGTGTTCTTTGTTATTATGATTGTTGCTTATTTATTAACCGGACCTTTGTTCTGTCTTTTTTCTGTTAGGTGTCTAAAACTGAGTTGAATTCTTGTCTTCAACTAAGTTAAATTCGAAAGTTATATTTAATTGTTCCCTCTTGGTTTTTTTTTACTCTGTTCAGGCAAGTAACGTGGAAAAGGAAGTTACCGTGTACGAATTATCCAAAACCTGCAGTTGCAAACACAGTTGACCTCAGCTACTAAGAAAAATGATAAAATACTGTTCTTTACACCAAGATATTTTCAGCTATTAGAGACACTTTCACTGTCACGGTAGGACTGCTCTCCTGTGCGTGCTTTCTTTTATGGAAGAGTTCCTGACTGAGGACTCTCTCTTCCAGATTCACCGCAGTGAAAGTGTTTCCTCTGACCTCTTCCGTTTTGCGTCTTCAACAAATCGCTTCGCTTGCTTGTCTTGCACAACTTCAAAGATTCAGAGGGAGGGTAACATACTAGTCTCATTACAAAAGAACCCATTATACACTTCAGTTTTAAGGATACCTGGGTTTTGCAGTTGGAGTCATGCTTCAAGGCTCTCAGCATTCTGTTAAGCTATTAATTTTCCTGAAGCCGTCAGGTATGAGAAAGGAATACTTTACTGCAAGTGTTACTAGCCTAATGAAACTAAAGCTGCAGTGCCTTTTATACGACTACCTCAGAAGCAATAAAAGAGGATCTTTAGTTATGTTTGGAAGAGTTAATTTTATTTGACTGAAATGAATGTTTAGCAAATGTATTACCTGTTAAGTCACTTATCTCCTCAGATTTGGTATGAAATAGGACCATATGTTCATCGGCTCATGGAGTCCTAAATCACATTCCTGAGATTCAAAAAACCAAAATCAAAACCAGATAGTGTCTATAAATTGCATTGTCATAAGCAGTCATTTGACGTGTTTATAGTCTCTAGCATTTTCAGAAAATCACAAGTGTTATTCATGGCAAAGTACGTAAATATCTAATTATTTTGCTTTCTTCCACTTGGTTTCTGATACAATTTTTGTTCCCTCAAGAAACAATACAAAATATTATGTTAGAAGCCACTTGGATAATTTGGAAAAATGAACCTAGATACTGTCGTTAAAATACTGGATAACTGCTTCAGTTTGAATTCAGTAAGTAGATCTAGAGAATAATTTTGCTTTGTATTTTTTAAATAAAAAGGAACTCCGCAAATCCAAAACTTTTCATAGAAACATGCTAGTTTGACAAATATGTGGTGGGCAGGTTTCTCAACTTCTGCTAACCCTGGCTCAGTCAGAAGTTTCACCTCATTGAAAAAAAAAAGAAGAATCGAAACCACAGACAGTATTTCTATCTTGTGTAGGTTTTCTGTTCTTCGACAAGAGACGCACTTACGCAACGGCTTTAGAATAATTCAGTTAAAAAGAGTACCTACCAGAAAATGTAAATTCATTGAAACTCAGGGCCCGTTATTTCCAGTGATGACTGAACTATTTAGTTGCTTCTATTACATAAGATTTCTGTTTCCCAGTAGCTGCTTTATTTAAATTGTGTCTCTAGTAGTGGCATATCTGTAACTCTCTTCATGTGCTCAGCATCCTCTTTGTGGCAAGAGCATCTTGCTCCTCCATCCCTCCTTCCTCTCTCCTTTCCTCCCTCCATCTCTCTTCCCCCCCTTCTCTGTCCCTCTCTTTTGTTTCCTTCATGTTGCTAGAAATTTTTGGCAATTTACAATATGAATTCATAGTTCCAAGAGAATTATAGGAAGAATACTTTTATATTAGTTTATTCTAATAATTGGAAAGGTATTTGTATTGAAAGCACTGAAACATTGCTGCCCTTGGACTATGGGAAGTTGAAACCTGAAGCTGTGGTGGAATCAAAAGGGAAAAAGGATTGAAGTTTGAAGGGCAAAATAGACCGTGGTGCCAGACAATTAATACAGGAACAACTGCAGGAGCTATTGCACCCCAAATGCGAATATTAGTCAGGAACTGTGGATTGAGTGTATATAAATTTTGCGGAATCATGGTAGAAAAGTTTTAGTAAGAAGGGAGTTTCCTGGACCTTTAGTGTGCAGGTTGGAGTGGTAGTAATATGTATTGTTAATTCCCTTCAATTACTGAGCATTTTAGCTTCTTCCGGGGAGCGTTTTTCTACTGTGTTAAATGCAATAGACTAAGAACATTTCAGGGAAGATTTACTGGCAGAGGTAATGTTGTTGATCTCCATTTCCATAGATGGAAACCCTAATTTTCAAGCGCTTGTTCCATAGAACCTGATGGGAACGCACCCATGAGTGGCGAGGGAGTTCGCCAGTGCCATTGCAAGGCTACTCATGAAAAAGCTGCTCATGGAAAGGAGTTGGCAGAGAAGGACCTGGGTTTCCTGACGGACAAGTTGCCCATGAGCCAGCAATGTGCCCTCACAGCAAAGGAGGCCCATGGGAGCTGCATTAAGCAGAGTATTGGCAGCAGGTCGAGGGAGGTGAACCTACACCTCAGCACTGATGAGACACATCTGTGTCAAGACAGACATGGACCTACTAGAGCGAGTCGAGCAAGGGGCTACAAAGACGACTGAGGGACTGGAGCGTCTGCCATATGAAGAAAGGCTGAGAGAGCTGGGACTGTTCAGCCTCGAGAAGAAAAGGCGCAGGCAGGATCCTTATCAATATGTGTATAAATACCTGGTGGAAGGCAGTAAAAAAGACAGAACCAGACTCTTCTCAGTGGTGCTCAGTGACAGAACAGGAGGCAATGGGCACAAACTGCAATACCAGAAATTCAATTTAAACATAGGAAAAACCATTTTCACTATAAGGATGATCAAACCGTGGAACAGGTTGCCCAGAGAGGTTGGAGAGTCTCCATCCTTGGAGATATTCAAAACCCGACTGGACACCATCCTGAGCAACCTGCTCTAGGTGACCCTGCTCTGAGCAGGGAGGTGGACTAGATGATTTCCAAGGGTCCCTTCCAGTCTCAGCGGCTCAGCAGTTCTGTGATTCTGTGATTCAGATGAAACTCCCATTATGTCAAGAGTATTTTGACTTGAGCTTTAGAGTTATAGTGTCCAAAATTCTTTGAGTTATACTGTTTCTATTGGAAAATGATAGGGTATTGAATTGAGCATGGACTACACTAAAAAGAGTACTTGTAAATTAATATTCTGTGGCAAGTTGGTTATTGTCCAAAAGAAATATGTGTGAAGTTTATTGAAATATTTAGCAAAGAGTGTGTTTTTTAAACGTTAGCTCTATAAAGAAATAATTTTTTTTCTTCTTCTCTTCCGAGGCCAAGACAGCAAAGCGATTGACTGTAGGGAGCATTTGGGGATCTTGAGCTGTTCTCAGTCTTCGTCCCCATTGTTTCAGGCAACCCTGAAACTAGCTAAGGGAGTTCAAGGAACCTGCCCCAAAAAGACTAGTCTTTAATGGTAATAGATAAAAAGATTTTTACATAAACTCCTAAATATGCAGGAAAAATGTATGCATAAAGAACAATGAAATAGAGATATGTCACAGAAGATCCCTGTTACATAATCGTGAAGTGAGTGAAATTATGTGGTGAGTGGTTATACGCATACTAGAGAAAAAAATGGAAGAACAGACACAAAAGCAAATTAAAATTTGATTCAAAGAACACTAAGAGGAAGAGAATATACTAGATTGGAAAATCTTTCATAATTTACATTAGTTCACAAAAGTAAGTTTCAATCTGCATTTGCAGATGGGAGCCTGTGCAGAACACACGTTCTGTGATAGAGGAATGCTGTTCTGCTGCCAGATGCTTCTTTTATTATCTTAAGCACTAATAAAATTATCTAGATAAGATAGTGAGATATGAGAATGCCATTTTATCTTAATCTAAATAAGGTTAAAATTATTTCTATTGGCTACTCTGCAGTGAAGCTGTTTTTCATGGAAAACCCTGACTCATCTCACCTACTTCTAATGTTTCTAAGTTATCTAATTTTTTGTTAGCCTAACTAAAGCTAAGTTGAAATAAGCTCCTTGTACATTTACTTTGATACAGTAAACTCCTGTTCTTATGTTATTCAATGTCTAATGACTAACATATACTATTCCACATACTATCTTACCGTAAGTGATACGTGTAGGCCTATTTACAGACTTATCATTAAGTGATCTACAAACTTCTGTGTGTTTTTATAGATGTAAAAAAATGAATGCTCTGCAACTCAATTTTAGGATAAAGACTTTTCAAACGATCAAGGTTGCTGGAAAAAGTTGCACCATTCCTTTCCTCTATTCCTTGTTGGAAACCAAAGCACACATTTAGGTAGCTAGGGTAGCATTAAGACAGTGTAAATAGAAAAATCTAGGTTTGTAATACATGAGAAAGAAGGAGCAGACAGCTCTTTAGATTTTGGTGATAAAACTCTTCCAACCAGCCAAGAACAATCCTTCTATTTTTATGTTTATGCATGTGGAGGATTTTGTTTGTTTGTTTTAACAGTACAGCTGGCTCTGTCCTATGTTTAGAGGGGCTGGGTTAAGATATGATTGGATTCATGGGTATAGGATTGGTATGATGTGCTGTCATGTGTTGTCATGGCCTTTGTATAAGGCAAATGAGCATCTAAATTGTGATACTTATAACTGATTAAGGGAGACAGCAATAGTTCTTGTTAAGCAAGTTGCCTTTATTACTTTGCTGTGACATGGACTTCCATTGCACTGACTTTCTCCCTCTTTTATGCAGATGAGAAAAAACAAGCATGAACGTTACTATGTCAAGAGACAAATGAAAGTCCTTACGCTAAAGCCTTAAGTTAGTTCATTGCAGCTGGTACCTAAATATGTGTTTTGTGGTTTTTTTTTCACTTCATTCAGTAAAAGAATGTCAGTAATCTGATGAAAAAAATACAGGATAATGTCATACTAAACTTTTTTTACTAGACAAAATCCAGCATTTTCTGCATGACTGACATAAAACTACTGTAATCCGGGAACTTCTTCACACATATACAGATCCACAATGAATAATAAAATATTGATGTTAAGGACCTATTTTGAAATCCTGCATTTTGATCAGAGACGTAATACAGAGTTATATTTTGGGTGTTTTCCGTAAAAATACCATAGATTGATTCAACAGAATCCAATCTCACAAAAATCTCTCTTACGACGGAAGTGCCATGAGACCCATTTTGTCATTGGGAATTGTTCTGTGTTTCTTGGAGTTAGACACTATGCGGAAGAAGTGCTTTTATCGGTACTTGGCTGTGTTAATCCAATTCAGTGAAATTAAGTTTCAGGATTGTCAAGAAATCTGAACTTGTCTTGAGGATTCAGAGGGTTGGGAGCCAGCTAACCTTGGCTCCTTTCATTCCTCTTCCATCCCAGCTTGTTCAGAGAGAGCTTTATCTCTTTTGCTGTATTTTTTCTAATGAGAACTACTCACATCTTCTGCCTATGCCTGGTAGGCATCGAATGCTGACAACAGTGTTCATCAGCCATCTTCCTTCTACTGACCCTTGCCCTACCCTCTGTTGATGATCTACTGTAGTTTCTCACACAGTTGGTAGTGTGCCCATTTCTTCTTACGCTAAACACTAAATGGATGAATTTTGCTGGTTTACCTTTAATCCCACTCACAGGGCTGGGGTTTGGTGTGGTGAGGAAAGACAGACAAGCAAACTGGGAGAATGTCAAGCCTCTGAGCTGATTTCTGTGTGTCAGGCCACTGTGAATTAACCTATGTCCTCTCAAATAAAGAGAAATTATGGAAAGATAAATTAATAATGCTGTTAAAAGTATATAGGCATATTAATACTATATGTGTGTTATTTCCTTTTATTTTTATTCTTGTCACAGTTAGTACTTTCAGATTTTTCAGAATCTGAAATGAAAATGAACAAAAGGTATTTTTGCCAGTCTCCCTTTCCTGTCTGATATTCCACTACAGTTATAAGGACTTTCATTTTATGATACTGGATTTTTGTCATGTTAAAATCCACTGTAATAAGAACATAAATAACATACAGAAGAAAGTCCTACAAGTCCTTTGTATCAAGCTGTAACACAAGACTACTCTGTTTGTACAGATAAAAAAATTAAAATTTGAGACCTATGCAATTCCTGGGCACAGTGGGGTAAATAATGATACTACCTCTCTGTGCTAATTCTTATGAATATAGCCAAAAGCAAACTGTTAGTAGTAATTAAATAAAAAGTCATGTATTTTAGGTAAAAAGAACCAGTATAGCTCAGTTTTTAAATTTTTAACTACTACTTATCCTAGTCACAAACTTTTCTCAACTCTTAATTGATTTAATATGCTATTCAATTTAACTATTCAGAAATTAGGTTAAAAAATACAACCAATAAAGGCATGGAAATATAAGTTTATGTACTCTTTGAACTACTGAGTTTATAATTTGCATCATACTTTCCTAGGGAAGAACATCTGGAAAAACACTTTCCACTTCCTTATGGATGCAAAACTTGTATTTTCTAATCCATAAGTAAATGGTATAATGCTAAATCATAACTAGGTCAGATTTAAGGTGTTGGGAATATAGTGTTCTCTTTTGCACGATGAAAGCTCTGTAGTTATTTAGGATAGCGTATTATGATATACTAAAAAACATGCATATTGTTGTGAAACAGATGCTGAAAACATAGATATCAATATTGTGATCAAATGTTATTTACTTCAGACCCACTGAAATCAAAGATATGTTGTGGGACTCTTACAACACTGTTGGATCAGATGCTCAGTTGGCATAAGTGAGCGTAAACCTCTTGATGGAAATGGAAACACATTTATTGGTATTGTCAGGGAGTGATCACAAATGCTGTAATTCTTTCCGACTCATATTAATGTACTTTGTAGGGAACCGTGCCATCATGTACATGTATCTAAAAATATATCTGAAACTGGGCAGTTGCTGCAATTTTCTGCAAAAGCTGCTTCTGCTTGTTAAGAATTTTGATTAATTTTTGTAATTTTTTTAGTATTTCCTGACTTTTTTATGATTATTAATTCACTAGTGGCTATAATAATCTAGATGAGTAAGTTTTCAATAAGTGTTGAAAAATAGTTGAAAATCAAATTTTGATTCTGAAATAATCTGTAATCCAAAACATTCTTACTGGAAATGAAGTTCCTGGGAGTGAAAATATTTAAAGAAATCTGCAACCAAACAAGCTTTAAAATGAAATAAAACCCCTATGTATTGACTCTGTGAATGGGCCTTACTCAAAGGTTGAGTGAGGCTAATTTTTTTTTAATAATTACAAATAATGTATACGTATGAAATTATATTGTTCACATGAAGTTTATCATCAAAGATAAAGTTATTTTAAAAATTTAAACAAATTATTTATACAGCCATATGAAGATCAAATGAGTGGGCAAAGCTAGATTCTTTTAAATTAAATAGTTCAGCTGTTTGGCATATACTTGTAGCAGAATACCTAGATCAAAGCATCAGCAGCTGCTTGTGATTGATTTATAACATACAAATAGCTATCTCCTATTTTTTTCGGTTAGTGCTATTTAAATCTCATCTGTACTTTTTTGAAATAATGGCCAAGAGCAATAGAAGCTTTACAAGAATTGTGAACAATATGGGAAAGAAGTGCCTTTCAGATTTAGATTTAGAACACTGTAATCTCGAAAAACACAAGATGGGCTAAAAAACTGCTTCCAGCTTAGCTTAGAACCTCTACTTGGTACCTCAGGCTGAATTTGATTTGAGTCAGGATCTGTCTGCTGACTTTTTCTCTTCAATTTATGTTAAAAAGTGGAAAAATCGGGAAAGGCATACTAAAAGCCTCAATATTATTTTCTGAAATTTTGTAATGCTTTCTTGGAATTTTGCAATATACTGAAATACTTGAGGGAGTTGTTTGTGAAGAACTTCTGCTGAGATATTTTGGTCTCTGCGACCTTTTTTAATTCAAGTTAAAAAGCAAATCTGTTAAAACTGTCCTACCTCTGAGGAATGTTTGTTAGCTCCACTAACTGCACCTTTATTCCTAGATAAATGTCCTCAGATTAAAGAAATTTACCCACCTTTGCAGTTCTTTGAACACACATGCCTGTACATATATATCAGATACAGAACACTAGAAGATCTTGTTTATTGTCAAAATTCATATATGCAAAAAGGTCTTTCAAGTTATGCAGAAGTAGGAAAAAAGTCTGTATGATTTTCGCTGCTAGCATTTGGCGAGGCTAAAGGGAAATGAAACAAACAGATGTCCTATAAGCTGTCAAGACCTAATAAGTCTGGTATTAATAGACATGTCTGGGCCAAGTACTCTCTAGAGATAGTAACAATAATTGTTGCCTCCAGATAGTCACATGCCTAGTCTCTGCAATTTTCTGAAGGGTTCAAATTCTCAATTGTTGTGCTTTTTAAAAATTTTAATTAATCATTACTTATTATAATGCCGTCTGTGGATTTAAGTACCCACCCCTAATGAGGTGTCTCAACATGAAACAAAGTTTAAGGGTTTTTTTAGTGGTGAATAGGAACTGATAGTTTAATTCCTTCTGCCCTGGAGAGCTGGTATGACTTGGTATATTAAGAAATGCTAGTTTGAACAGATACGTTTGGCAACTTACATCAAAATGATGAGACAGATTCGGGCTATTTCCTTGTATAAGGTTGTTCTATTATAGTACACCTTGCCCTCCATTGTCACCTGGTGGTTCTGTCGACTAGCACTATACTTGACTGAGCATCTCGAGTGCTCAGGAAAGTGGATGAGTAATACTTTCAGAGACAGTCCCCTTTTCACTTAGGACTTTGGTTATGAAATGATATTAACTAATCAGGTTTTTATTTCTTCTGGTAGAGCACGGCAATTTTTGGTCTCTTACTTAACCACCGTCAAACCATTTATGTGAAAACCCATGGGCCTAGTGGGGGACTTAAGTTTCTTATAGAAATCACAACATTCCTTTATGGAAAGCATGCTTGGACCAATTGTAAACACAGGTAAATAGAGGGAGGGACATAGAGCATTATTCTGTTCTAGTATTTACCTTAGCTGAGGTTAACGCCATTTGGCTTGCTAAACAAGCTGTCACATCAGTCAGTCACCATCTTAGGAAGGATCTTCTTCAAAGAAAGAAACTTTCTCTTATGCTTTCTAATTTGCTTGTGCATATTTATAATATTTTCCTTACTTCACTTGGTTATATACCCTGTCATAACGTACAGTGTTCTACAGGCTAGACACTGTATTTTGAGATTTGTACTTAAGTATGTATCCCTTTACCCTGTTTGCTGAGGTATTGCTGCAAAAGGTACCATTGTAGTGTATTATTGTTTGTTTTGATTAAGCCTATGCTTCTTAGAGGTCGTGCACTTCCGAAAAACACAGTATGTTACTGTATTCATTACAGACAGCCCTTGTGACTTATTTACAGTATTTTCTCTAGGTCATCTGTTTCTAGAGCACTATACTTATTGCTAAGTTTTTAAGCTTTGTTGCTCCTGCTAGAGTTTCAGAAAACTAAATTCTTAAGATTAACTTTGAATAATGAAGAGCTGAGATAGATCCAAAATTCTAATGAAAGCCACTATTCTGTTTGGAAGACAACACATATCATGATATGCATGCGTTTATCTGAAGGGTTGGGGGTCCTTTGCCATTTTCTTTATTTATGTGTATATGATAAACCATACTCAGAGAAATACTTACGGGCTGTGCTTATCCTGGGAAGCATTCAAAAGACTGAATTGTCAGTTTAACCAGATCTTTCATTAAACATTTACATTTTCAGAGATATCTGTTCCCTGTTTCTCTCCTCTGTGTACTCACAAATATCCAGAAGAATTAAAACTATCCATATTTTTAAAAAATACACTCTTTGTATGTAAGAGCACTGTAGATGCATATGAAATTCTCAGTGGCAGTGCTGTGGCTTTTTTAAAGAAAGAAAAGATTTTAGGGTTTTTTTGCTTTTAAAATGGTTGAGACAAATGTTTTCAACCACTTAATAAAAACAAGCTGGTAGTGAGCTTTTAAAATAAGACTCAAAATGGCTGGCACTAGAAAAAAATATCTTTGCACAGAAACTGGAACATTTCTGGAAGTTTGTGGTATTCTTTTGGGTTTCCAGTAGGAGGAACTGGTATACAGGATGTGCTTTCTGATTGCTTTTAAGTAAAATAGCTCTTCTCTCCTACTTCAAAGTAGGCCACAAACAGGCATCTTCTGAATTTAGTTGCCCGAATTTAGTTGCCTAGTTGTAAGACCCATCCGTTTCTTGTCACCAGTCAGGAGCTGAACATATCCCTCCCCTAAAGCTCTGTTAGGAGAGGAAATATTGTATGTAGTTCTAATTCACCTCGTGCCAAGTCCACCTGATAACAATACCCGCTTGCACTTAACGCATTAAACTAGGGCAGCTGAGTTGGTCTGGAACCAATAAAGGGATCCTTGGGCAGGCTTCCTTTTTGGAGGGAAGTTGGCAGTGGCAAATAGGTAAGGGTAAAGCAGGCCTCAAAGGCACAATTTCCTGTGAAATGGACATCTGTTGGTGGCTGTGACTCTAAGAGTGCTATAAAGCTCAGAAAAGTTTTCAGTTATTTTCATGTTAAAACTACAGAATGCTTCTGATACTATTAACTACTGTGTGCTGGCAGTTGCTATAGCTTAAGCTTTATAGAAAGGAGAAAAAATTGAAAAAAAAACCCTGATGTTTTAGTTAAATGTTTCCAGCTTCCTGTTTTGCATGGTTTGACTTTTCCTTATATTTTTCTCTTTTATTCTCTTGTCTGAGTATTGTTCTGATTAGCCTGAAGCCCAAACTGTTTGTGCTTTGCTGAAGAGTACGTGAGTGTCTTGACAGTTCTCTGCTTGGCCATTTACATTGTGTTTGATTGAAAAAGTTCTTCAGCTGTGGAAGACCATCTTCAAAACAGAGGGAGAAGGTTTAGCTTTTCCTTGTGCTATTTTTTATTTCTTGTTATAGATATGTATTTGTTATTATGTTATACTATTATGCTTTTTATGCTTTTCTTATTTTTTCTTAATTCCTTCAATATGCTTTCTGACTAGACACTGAAGTAGAATCACTGATTCATGCCTGATCAACATGCCTGATTTTCAGCTTTTTAACTCTGACTGTAAAGTACCACATTTATTTTATTTATGACTGCAGAGTATGTGACTCTTTGGTGAGAGGCAAGTTTTGTTCGAAGTGTATTTCTTGAAAGGAACACGCTATTTGCTCAGCCAAAATCCATTAGTAGAAAGCTATCCAACAAATATGAAAAAAATTACCCTAACCCCAAATCACACAGTTTATAAAAACAGCTTCAGAAATTGCAGGTTTAAAGTGTGCCTAGACTAAAATGTCTAAATGGTTTGAATAACTACTGGGGAGCAAAGAGATAATCTTTCACTCTTTGCATGTGTATTTTACAAAGTAAAACCTATTTTGAATCAGATTGGAAAGATTTTTCTCTTTCCACCGATCTGTGCCAGAATCCAATTATAGAACACATCCCAGTAATGGCAATAAATAATAGTTATAAGGGGAGAATGAGGAATGGGAAGGCATGCTACAATTTGTTGTTGCCAAGTAAGACCCTTTAATAAGAAGCCTGCTTATTCTCTTTAAAGTGACATTTCAAAGGTTTTCTTCCCCATTTACAACTTAAGAATTGGTATACTTCCAGCATCTTGGTGCATTTGAAAATTAACTAAATGAAGCATATTTTTTAAACTTCAACAGCTTATTCTTCTTCTTAATAAAATATTTGAAGCATATAAGGAATGAGATCCTGACCATTTTGAAGTTGCTTGGAAAATTCTTCTTTTCTCTCAGTAAAGCTAGAATTTCATCTCAAGTGACTCAAATCTTACACCATTCTAAATTGCATTTTAGAGACCAATCTTTTTGTGGAGGAAGTCAGATTGCTATTTTACGTCATTATCTTGTTTTAAAGTTTAAAACAAATTCCAACTAGCATCTTGCTCAAACTCGTTAAAGAACAGATTATTCTCTTCAGCTTCTCTACCTAGTCATGGAGACCTGAGAGCCCATAGAGTTTCAAAATTTTCACACTGAAAAACAGAAGGTCGCATAAGGGTCCACGCTTCTGTGACTGCTGATTACAACCCTATTGCAGAATAGGGGTGGGGCACATTAAGAGCATTTCTTTGTGCATTTCCAGTCCTGATTAGTTTCCCTCCATGTATTTGCCACCAATTCATTTTCAGTCAAGGCAATATCTGTGCTTGCTTTCTGATGGTAATCGCCCACAGCATTCAAGATTTGTGGGGATTGATGCTAACTCTACAGACATAATGAGCTTCATGTTGGAAGAGACGTTTAGTGAAGTCACAGCAATCAAAGTGATGACTTTAGAGGCCTGCTGTCAGTAGGACTTAAAAATCTCAGCAATTTTCATAGAGCTTTTGGTGTGGTTTAGATTACTTGGTTCTAAACCTCATTCCCCTTCCTGTGTCTGACATACAGTATACTGTGGATACAAAACTGGTAGCTTGTCTTGGAGAGATGTAAAGGTATCCAGCCATGTCAAAGTACCAAACGAGTGGGTTTTTTTTTCTTACCATGGAAGTAAATTGTAGCGCTTCTGAAAGTGCACGGGATAAAATATTGGAGAGAAT
The DNA here is from genome assembly GCA_034782735.1 of Sagittarius serpentarius. Classification (NCBI taxonomy): domain Eukaryota; kingdom Metazoa; phylum Chordata; class Aves; order Accipitriformes; family Sagittariidae; genus Sagittarius; species Sagittarius serpentarius. The sequence continues at coordinate 22,328,052 of JAVKLA010000007.1, read as the reverse complement.
ACAGATATTAAGGCAAAAAGATAGTAGAGACCCCCAGAAAGAGGGTGAAAAACACAGGGTATGTCTTGCCAAGAAAAATTATTTGTATTTCCAGAACTACAAGAAGGATAATATGTTCTTTATTATAAATCCAGTCCAAATTCCTTTCAACAGAGAGACATACTGTAGAGTATATCCAATAATATAGTCCATACATAAGTATGACTCGAGTAAGTAAAACTGGTAGATAATAAAAGCCTGCAGTCTATAAAACAAGTTTATATTTGAATGTTTATATGGCATGGGAAATATGTAATCCCTGTGGAAGTGAACAGATTTTTTTTTTATCCATGTACCTGGGTTATTGTACAAGATACGCTGCTTCAGTAGAAGATGCCAGGCTCACAGCCAATATATGTTTTCTTTTGCTTCCTGTCACTTTGTTTATAGGAAGGAAGCAGGTGATGTAATTAAATTACAAATGTATATTTTACAATACATAGTAAAACACTGTGAAAGGTGAGTTGAGAAAGACATGTGTACATCATAGGAGGCAACCGACATTTTTCTGGTTGATGATTTCACATTTTGTCCCAACATGAAGACTGAATCTTTCAGTGTCTGCCATTATGGATGTGTATCAGTACTAGGCTGTAACTTAAAGTAGACTGAAATTCTCCATAGCCTACTATTAAAAACCTGCATCATCACTGGGCAAACTGCTGTGCCATCATACAATATAAGTTCAAACTGCTCCAGTAAAGTATTCTGGTTTATATATATGCCCTTACATTAGCAGCTTGCCTCTTGTAAATTTTATGCTTTTATTCTTGTCTGTCCTGGAAAGATAACTAGCACAGCACACAACCTAAAAGAAAGACACTTCCTAGTGCAAAAAAGCAAAAATTGTGTGTTGCTGTATTGGTACTAACATTTCTTGGAGCCAGAAGTGTAACCGTGGAATGATTAAATTTGGCCTACAAATGTAAAGCACAAATTTCTGGTGGTTCTAAAGCTCTTCTGTCTTAAGTAGTGCTGTTTTGTAGGCTAGTTCTGTCATTACTGGTAGGAGTTACAATGTCATTTTCTTTTACTACCATCAGCTAGTCTCTGACTTGCAAACAGATAGGAAAGGTAGCTGAATGTGTATGGAGAGATGACAGGAGAATGGAAAAAAAACTTGTAGGAGTGCTTGCATCTGAGTAGCATCACATGTGTTAGCATTGTCATTGAGAGATTATGTTCAGACCTTTGCTAAAAGTAGCATGCAAGTCCAGCATCTCAGAAGTAGCCTTAGGAAGAAACTGTTGCCCAGAATTTCATGTCGTAATTCTTTTGTTGCTCCACCTCTTCCTTAGGTCCTGTGATATCCTTTGGCTTTTCTGGCTAACCTCCAGTAGGGAATTGAACCATGTATCTGCCTCTTTCTTGCTGCTTCTTACTGTTTCATGTTCCTATTACACCTCAAATAAAAGTCTTAATGAGATGGCAGCTGTTACGTGCCTCCCATCTGCGATCAAAGTGCACAGACTGTACCTGAACCTTGCTGCTTTAATTTTTCTGAATAGCCAGTTCTGATTAGAATTATTTCAGACTATAGTGGAAACTTTGATTTTTGGTCTGTTAGTTCACAGTTTGCCTAAACTGTGGTAAGTATACAACTGGTGATCCTCAAACTAATTCTAAGTGATCCAGCTGCCGCCTGTTTTTGTAGCAATGAGTTAGTAGTGCAAGGTGAATTGATCTGTTCTGGATTGTGATGTTAGGCTTGGAAATGCAACAAATTAAAGCAAAGGGACATGAAGAAGCCCATAAGCAGCAATATATATATTCCCATTCCCACCTGATCTGCTTCTATATTGGCTCGTGCTGCTATTGTGGAACTCTTAATGAGCTGCATTAGAATGGCTTCATGTAAATAATTAGATGGAATGTAATGGGGAAGCCATCAGGCAAATCCTGAATAAAGCGGCTCCATAGCTCATGGATAGCAAAGCTTTTCTTTCTCTCCTGGGAAGAGTGGAATTTACCTGATGTTATTTCCATCTTAGTAACATTATTGACAACAGGCAATGTGTGCTGTCAGCAAAGCCTCCACTTTGTACTAAACATAATGAACTGTTCTGCCCAGTGTACCTAGAGTTGAGTTTGACCTGTAGGATGTTTTCATCCCAATTTTGAGTTTTATTCTGTTTGGCTTGGGGAAGTATGTTGTGTGCAACATATTGAAAACAACGCACTGTATATTTTGGGCAAATATTTCCTTTATTATTGTTGATATTGATGAGACTGATCCAAACTACTTGGTCTAACTGCTCCATGTCCTGATAGGCAACGCTATATTGCATCTGAGAAGAGGACTGCTTTTTCTACAGTATTTTGAAATATTGCTTTACTGTGTTAGTGATAACATGTATAATGATTATATCACTGCACGTACCCCATGTGTGCCAAGTTTCCTGAACTGGATTTAAAAAAAAAAAAAAAAAGGAATATACCATAAAAACAGTATCATGTATCATGTCAGTTTGAATCCATGATTAGAAAGCTTTCAGTAGTCTAGATCCGTGTCTCAGGTTAGTCCGGTGTGTAGTGGCATTGCCTTAGATGCAGAGATAAGATGGTATGGTGTGACTTGTAAGAAAAATTGGTAGTGATGACCTCAGGCCACAAAATTTTGCCTTGCAGATCACATTCATACCAGGAGACACCCTTTTTTATCCTGGTGAGTTCTGTTGATTTACATTAGATTGACTGCCTGATTTTGCAGATATGTTCACAATTCTGTCAACATTGACAGTAATGGACTTATTGTAGATTTTCACAGGGATACCAGAGGGAAAATTCTGTTTTGGTCCCTTTCTTACAAAAATGCTTGAGTTTGCCTTTGAAAACCCTGTACTACATAACTTTCTGGTACCAGCCAGATTCCAGTTCAACAAAAGGTTTAGTGGCAGTTGTGCACATTCTGGGTTTGTCAGCACTGAAATATACTGAGCAGATCAAGCTGAAATGTAGCATTTTCAGTCTGAAAACATGGGAAGCCATTTTAGACTGACCTTTACTTTTATTTAAGTTTTAGACTTGAAACTAAACATAAGGTGATCTTACTGAAAATCTACAAAGAAAATAGTAAAAAGGAAATCTTTACCAGAACCAATGTTGACTGAAGAGTTTCTTGATGCTTCTCTGCTTTGAAATTATAAAGGTGATCAAAAGAAAAATGATGTTTATAGAGAACACAAGGATTGTGTGCTCAGATTTTACATTAATTGTTGCACAGTAAACTTTAAGATTTCGTTGGGTAGTGAGTGGAAGTTTGATGCTTCTTCAAAATGTATACGTACTTCTGAGACGAACAAAACTGGTCTGGAAGCCTCAGGAGACCAGGCTTTCCTGAGTTTTCTGGCACTTCTATGTTCTGTCTTTCGTGGAAGTGCCATTCAGACAGCCTTTCCCACAGCATTTTGGTGCTACCAGATTTGGCTTCATCTGAAGAAGCTTTTCGAACATACAAAAATGTGAATTACCAAGTCTCAGACATGAGCTGATGTTGAGAATGAGTGAAATTGGCTTAATTTATATGGGATTGTTTCATTCACAGTAATACTTTCAAAATGTATTTTCTTGAGGAGAACACTCATGAATCCAAAGCATAGACCTTGTTCTACCTATAAATTAATGGGTTTTAGTAGTTCCCTGGTTTATCTAGTGTGTGTAATTTGTGTTGTTGCATTTCCACAATCCTTGATTTTCTTGGCAGGTGCCAGATTCTCCACATAACTCACTAATCTTGCCTTCCTCTGAAGAAAAGCTGCTGCTTCTTGGATATCTGCAGCTGAATGTATCTTTTCCCCTTCCTGTCCTTTAGGTTTTCTTTTGCTTGAAACAATGGTTTGCTGTGATCTTTGCTTATAATTTCATTGCCAAAAGAGAACTAAAAAAATAAATATTTGTCCTGTGCTTCTCGAATGAGTAATATAATAGCTTGTAAGAGATTACATTAGCTTCAATTTCCCTAGTCCAGGTTGTAGGCAGAAATTGATTTGATTTCTGCTTATAAATTTTGTGGTGAATTTATTATTCTTTTTAATGTAAGTTATATGTGTTCTCATTAATGAACTTTTACCAATCTTAGGAGAGCAGTCAGACAAACCAATTGGAAATCTAGGATCCACAGTCTCCAGAGAACTGGGATCAGGCTCTGCTGTCACAGACAACCATAACATTTGGTGCATTACAAGAATTTACCAGTGGTCCTCCTTGAAACCAGTTAAGTTTCTTGCCCCTCCTAGTTCCTAATTAAAGGGGGTTCCAAAATATGCTCTTCCAGGTTTTGGCCTAAATTTATTTAGGGTTTCATTGAAGAAAATTTCTCTTCTGCTAACATTTTATTTAACCTAGGTAATTTTTCTTCCTCAGTGTTGTTTGGAAAGAGAGAAATAAATTCTCTCGCAGACTTTATTTTGCTTGGCTAGCAAACTAGGTTGCCTTATATGCCTTTCTTGCAATAGGTTAAGTGGGAACCCATCATTCTCCTTTACCTGTTTCTGCCTGACTGATTCTTTCTTGACTATGAGTAATGGAAACTGGATAGGAGTTTCTGTTGCAAACCAGGACAGCCAGAAATGACCAAAAAAAAAAAAGCTAGCAGTATATAGTCAACATTTGACTACAAACCATCAATTTGAAACAAATCATAGACTCATAGAATAGTTTGGGTTGGAAGGGACCTTTAAAGATGAGTGCAGAAAATGCAGTGTTAAGATGCAGCGGCAGGTAGGAATGTATCCCAAGGATACAGGGAAGTTCTAATGCCATTGCACAAAGCACTAGTGAAATCCTCTGTCTTCAGTTTCAGAATGCATGTTCTTGCTGTCCATATTATGTTAAAATCTTATTTGTTTTTCTCTGTATTTAAAGGTTATCTGTTCTCCTTCTGAGATGATCTCTATGGTGGCATAGCTTATGTCCTGATTTGTGTGATCGGGGAAAGTCTTTTCACAACATTTAAACGTAAGCAATGAATGAATAGACGTGTCAGTATTCACCTCACCTAACTGGTGCACCTAAGCTAGAAGGGCCATCTGTCTAGAATCTTTCCTAGTCACTGGGGAGAGAGATCTCCCTTCATCTACTGTAAAGGCAAATCATCCCCCTAACATAGGCACCTGAATGTGATGATTTGAATACCCTTCTTTCTGCCTTCAGCCATCTTTATTAACATGTTCCTACTTTGTATAAGAATTTATTTGTTCAGTGTCCAACTTGGTGTGAAAAGGCATTTTCCTAGGCGTGTCTACTAACTCATAAAAAGTCCTGATCCTAGCTCCGAAAGACTTAGAGCCTTTAAGGAGTGGGGAAGAGGGATATAAAATGATACATGCGTGATGTTATCTACTCGTAGGTACTGTCAGTTTTAAAAGTACCTCAGTCTTGCTATGGTTAGGGAGCTGACTTAAAGTCCTTGTGATTCTGTAGCTGAAATTAGCTATGTGCAGCTATTAATAAAATTATGTGCATAGATGAATGTTTGCCTGCTCTTAGCTTATGAGAATATTTTCTGTATAGGTACCATGGTAGGACTGCATCCTGATCAGAGACTGAGAGAGTTCGAGAGAGAAGTCTGAATATAGAGAAACTGGAAATTATAACTGATCCAATTGATGGTACCATCTTTTTTTGTTGTAATTTTTTTTTTTTGAGAAACAAACTTTGCTATATACACATTTGAGGTTTTATTAGCAATAATTTGCACCTCTCTGCGCAAACCCTTTTGTCTTTGCCACTCCTTATGCAGTAATTTAAGTGTATGATTTTCACATTCTGCCTGTCCTCTTAATGTTCTTAACTTATTGAGAAGTCCCTTTATGTCTTTACTGTTTGGACCCTTGAAGAGGGACTTCTTCAAAATGTTAAATTCCCAAACAAAATTGGCACTTGTGTATCCACTTCTGTGCACATAGATTCACAGAATCACAGAATGGTTGAGGTTGTAAGGCAACTCTGGAGGTCATCTGCTCCAACCCTCTGCTCAAGCAGGGCCACCTGGAGCTGGTTGCTCAGGACTGTGCCCAGACAGTCACAGTTTGTCTATCAGATGTATTTCCTGATAATTAATAGCATTCATATTTCAAACTATTTGTTGCAAATAGTACTTGGAACTTTAAACAGCAGCTAATTATTGCAAAGCCTTTATATTTTGGATCTTAAGTGTCTGAAAGAACCACATAACCACACTTGGGAGTATTAACAATATCTCATTCTCACTTATTTACTAGAACTTAGTTTATTGGATCTAGAACAAATGTGTTTGAAGTATTCAGCTGTCAAACGCAAGCTGAAAGCACTAGAAAGAGCAGCTGGAATACTTATTAAATAATCAGTTACATCTCTCTACCGGCATTAGTAATAGTTTCTGTAAGATGCCCTCAGCTCAAGTTTAAGCAACTGCAATAACTTAGATCCTGTCACTGTCTTCAGGAATCAGCCTGCGGTTGGCTGTCCCGTGGAAACATTCCAGTTCCATGACATCCTTTTACCCTCACAGCACTGTTAACAAATGCTTCACTTAATCTCTGAAAAAGGGACACACTAAAGAAATCAAAGTGTAGGTATGCTGTGCATAGCAGTAATAATAAAGTTAAAATGGATATTGTGAACTTTTGTATTGATTCCCTCTATGGCTTCTTTTTCCAGAGAAATATTTGAGTAAAAGTTGTAAGGGGGGGTGGGGGGTTAGTGGAAATCAACCAAAAAACCACCACAAACCTGTGAACTCATTCTCGTATGTCCCCAAGGTTGTGTTCTTTCTCACTTTGTCAGTTTTAAATTTCGCAACCAAAATGTACTTAAGTGATGTTGTGTGTAAGCCAAAGGGAAACCCAGGGCATGCTTTTCCTTAAAGTTTTGTGGTAACATGAACAAAGCTTACCAGTAAAAAGAACTGGCTTTCTCTGTGCTCATGTTCCATGCTTTGTTCGCAGTTTATGTAGAGTTAAGGGTGCTTGGAAGAGGGTTGCACTTTAGGTATATTTCTCCAAGATAGTCTCAGTTATTCTAGTTCACCCACAGTAGCTTTAACCAGTAGAAACTCTGTTGGAGTCTTCAATAGAAGCATACCAAAGTGACTATGTGTGCAAACTCCACACTTGCTGGCTATTTAATTGTTGCTTTCCCCATATATAAGAAGTTAGTTGGAAGCTAGCCGAACAGCCTAATCCAAATCTTTCTGAAATTAAATGAATTCTAGTCACCAACATAAACTTTGGATGATACTCATTATTTTCTACCTTCGGTAGTCTTTGGCCTTTCATTGTATTTATAAGGTGACTTACATGCTATGTGAAAATGTTGCTATAACCCATTGCTTTCTCAGTTTCCTTCCTTATTGAATAAATCCAGTGTTGGGAAAGCTCATAGCTGTATGAGACTCAGCAAATACAAATGTGTACATAATACATAGTAGTGTCTGTCTCTTTGTAATATTTGAAATAGAACAGTACATCTCTAAATGCAACCCATATGTTAGATTCTGGCTGCAATCTCATTTGCGCAGATTATGTGAAGTAGTACTATTTCTGGATTTACAGTGATATCAAATAGATTTTAATTGAAGCTGAAATGAATTAGGTCAAAATTTCAGAGATGGTCAGTGCCAGCATGTCTTTCTGCACAACATCCTTGCCTTTCTGCATGACATCCATGTCTCTAAATTCGAGAGACATGGATTTGATGGATGGACCACTTGGTGGATAAGGAATTGGCTGGATGGTTGCACTCAATTGTGGTCAACGGCTCAATGTCCAAGTCAAGACCAGTGACGAGTGGTGTTTCTCAGGGGTCGGTATTGGGACCGGTGCTGTTTAACATCTTTGTCAGCGGCATGGACAGTGGGATTGAGTGCACCGTCAGCAAGTTTGCTGATGATGCCAAGCTGTGTGGTGCAGTTGACACACTGGAGGGAAGGGATACCATCCAGGGGGACCTTGACAGGCTTGAGAGGTGGGCCTGTGTAAACCTCATGAAGTTCAACAAGGCCAAGTGCAAGGTCCCGCACATGGGTTGGGGCAATCCAAAGCACAGATGCAGGCTGGGTGATGAGTGGATTGAGAGCAGCCCTGTGGAGGAGGACTTGGGGGTACTGGTATATGAGAAACTGAATATAAGCCAGCAATGTGCACTTGCAGCCCAGAAAGCCAACTGTATCCTGGGCTGCATCAAAAGAAGTGTGGCCAACAGGTCAAGGGAGGTGATTCTGTCCCTCTGCTTTGCTCTCTAAGACCCCACCTGGAGTACTGTCTCCAGCTCTGGGGCTGCCAACATAAGGAAGACATGGACCTGCTCAAGCAGGTCCAGAGAAGGGCCATGAAGATGATCAGGTGACTGGAGCACCTCCCCTATGAGGACAGGCTAAGAGAGTTGGGTTTGTTCAGCCTGGAGAAGAGAAAGGTGTGGGGACACCTTATAGCAGCCTTCCAGTACTTAAAAGGGGCCTACAGGAAAGATGGGGAGGGACTCTTTAACAGGGAGTGTAGTGATAGGATGAGCCATAGTGGTTTTAAACTGAAAGAGGGTAGATTTAGATTAGATATTAGGAAAAAATTTTTTACGGTGAGACTGGTGAGGCACTGGAACAGGCTGCCCAGAGAGGCTGTGGATGCCCCATCCCTGGGAGTGTTCAAGGCCAGGCTGGATGGGGCTTTGAGCAACCTGGTCTAGTGGAAGGTGTCCCTGCCCATGGCAGGAGGGTTGGAACTAGATGATCTTTAAGGTCCCTTCTGACCCAACCCATTCTATGATTCCATGAAAACTGAAATTGAAAGTTAGTATTAGGTATCTTGATTAAATGACCTAGTATCAGATAGGATGAACTTTTCAGAATTATGTTGGAGGTGAAAATTATCCATGCTCAGCATCTGTAAAACTTTGGTCATACTATCATGATTCTTAGACTGACTTGGAGAACATGGCATGAGGAAAAACAACTGTGAAAACTTCAGCTCAGTGCCTTAAGGGTCAGAGCAAAACATGACTATGCTGACCAATAATAGTATGAAATTAAGAACTGTGAGTACACTTGATTTACTGACTTATGATACACCAAGGTTTCTATAACAGTTCTACCAAAGTAATGTTTTCTTTAGTTAGTGTCTTTATTCTGTATTAGTACAGCAGGTAGTAGAATGAGGCTTTTTCCGTAACAAAAGCTCATAGGTATTACAGTAATACAATTGCATGCATTAGGTGCTGTGAAGACATTGTTCAGCTCCATGTCCTCTAAATTGTAAACACAGGTATATATGGAACACATATTTATCATCTTGATTTTCTATAATATCAAGAGGCTTGGCATGTGTGAAGTATAATTAGCCCGTTGAGGTGTGTTACAAACAACCCATGTGTGCACTTCTGAAATTCCTACCTCCTACATCCTCTTCTCTAGATGATGTTGATTTTGCTTTGTAGCTTTCCTTGGTTTGAGATGTATCACATTCCTCACTTTCATTTGTATAGCAAAAATCCCACTTTATAAAATTGCTTATGTGTATTGACAACATTATCTGACAGTTCCAATACTGAGACTGCAAGGCAAACACTCTGTACAGCATGTGTGCAGAGTTATATAAATAATAAAGCATGCGTTTATTACAAATGGTAAGGTTTTAACTCTTCCTGTAGTGGGTTGGGTGGGGTTTTTGTTTGTTTTTTGTATCCAGGATTGTTCTAGCTTTTGTTTTTCATCCCATTCCACTCTGACCAGGCTACACCAAAACCCACTGGGAAATGTGTGCATTTCTGTGAATATTTCACAATACCTTTGGTTCCAAAGAAACAGGGCACTTGGGATCAAAAGATGTCAAGGCTGAGTCAGCTTTGGATAGATATCCAGATGTTTTTGTTCTGGAAACTGAGCAAGAACAGGCTTCTTACAAATTTTTATTACCTCTCTGTGTCAGCCAGATCAAAAGTGCTGTAAGTGTAACCTCTCTCATGATCTTTCTGTCTTGCATTCTTTTTTTCCTCATGTTTCTTTCACTTCATCTTTTGCATATTCCTTAAAGAAGATTCAGAGAGAACAGTATAATATTTTGAAATGTGTATAATGCGTGCTTTCGGCTTTGATTCTCAAGGAGAGCTTGTACGAAGTAATTTTCCTGTTTATGAAACTCTTTTCTGCTGTCACAACGTGAACTTGAGTCAAAACTATGGAACTGATCTTTTGTGGCATCCTTCAGAAGCTGTATCTTGAGAAACTTACTTTTGCAGAAGGTTCTGTGGACCATTAAAGATGACAACGGGTTCCTAATGACCTCTGTTGGAAGTATGTAGGTGTCTGAATTCCAATGGGATGTAGGCATCTCGCCTGCTGGTCTTTCTGAAAACTGAACTCTCTTTCCCTGCTACAGCTCCTATTTTTATTTTTTTTTAGTTGGTCTTATTGTGCAGTACTACATTGCTATGAACTGTAGTGACAAACTAGCGCCAGCTTGTGCTGTGCAGTATACAAATTGCAAAGAGTGGAAAGCTAATTTAAAGTTTGTAATGTCAGTACACAGAAGAGGCAAAGTAGGTAATAAGAGTAGGTAATAAGTAAGTAAAAGGAGCCTAAAAGAACAATAAAACAGTACTGGCCAACATGATACTTGGTGGTAGTAGAACATGAGAGCTTAAGAGTTAGCAGCACTAATAATTTTATGGGCAGAACAGCAAAAGAGAGCCTTGGAGATGTTTGTGAGAAGTTTGTGGATGTTTATGGGGAGGTCTACCCAAGCGTGAAGGGCAGCATGAGAAAAAGCCCAGTGATGATTTTTTTTTTTTTTAAATGTAAGAGGTATCAGAAGATATCCATGGCTGATCAGAAGTGGAAGCTGACATTTAGATAATGAACAAGGGATAATCAGTATGGAATAGCTCACGGATAGCAGAGTTGTAAAAACTGAAGGATCTGATTGTTGGTGAAGAATAAGGACAGTACTGGTTCTAATATTTTTCTAAGATTTGCACCAAGAGTCACAAGGAGTTTTAATGACTCTGGGTTCTGTGCTGATCCAGAGGCAGGAGCAAGCTATGGGACATATTGAAGAAGGACAGCTTGAAACAGTGGCTTTAGGTAGTGACACACTAGTGATAAAATGGAGAAGGGATATATAGACATTGTTGAAAGGCGAGTAAAGATGAGGTCTTTTGTGTTTGTTTTTAAAGCAGTTAGTACTAAGGAACATTTGTATTGTGAAAGACAGAGCTGGAGAACACTAGGAAAATAAGAGGAATAACTTTTGTAAAACTTCAACCTAGAAAGTTGTTCTGCGGAGGCTGAAACAACTTTTAAAATTGTTCTTGTAAAAATGAGCTCTTCCTGAAATTAGCGCACTTCTATTGAAATATTTGGGTTTTTTTAGTTGATATTTTTCCAGTGAATAAAAATTTTATCAAAATTTTCTGACCAGGTCTAGCTCAAGCATAATTTTTGAACAGAGAAGAATTTTCCCTTATTACACTGGTATCATCTAAGTTGCCACTTTATATTTATGCCTTCTGGATGAAGGATGATATAATTCATGATAGCCGCTTTCAGTTCAGAAAGCGTTCACTGAATTCTCAACATGAGTGATGCCAGACTTCTTGTTAACTACTAGTCTCAGCTCATCCTGGTGGTTAAAAGCTTATTAAAGTGCCCAGTCAAAGCTGTTTTAAACTTCCTGTTACTCATAACTTTAGCTCTGCACTTTTGATGAAGAAACATGAATTATGTTTCCCAACTTTCAGATGAGGTTTATCCTCTTGTATTACAGTAGTTTTGAACTGATGTTATACAAAGTCTACCATTAGGCAATAATAAAAGGAATTATTGAGAAATGTCTGAATCTATAAACCAAAAATCCTACGTCATTAACTGGAGTTCTGTAACTGAAGTTCTAGTTCTCCAGTCCTACGTCTTTTTCTCTCCTCTCCTCCTTATGCTTTAAAAGAAACTTCTTTTTGAGTATCCATTTAGAAACAGTAACTAATTTCTCTTCTGGGAAAAGTAGAACAGGGTGAATGAGTCATTAGTTCCTTGCAGGTATATGTTAAGTCTTAAAACAACAGTTTCAAAGAGATGTTTTTAAGACAGCTGCATTCATGATCAAGAAAAAATTAACTGCATTTTACTGGAATGATCACTGCCAGTTTCCAAACATTACTACTTTATTTTTATTATTACGTTGCCAGCACAAACATCTTCATACCAACTGAGATATTCCTAAGAATGGAATTGTCATCTCCTTTTCTGATGGATACCTGGCAAAGACGTTCGAGAATTAGTGGATCATGAGACTTAAGTGATTTACTCTTGATGCTCTCATGGAGAGCGGTGTCCAGAATCAGGCCCAGTTTTTGCAGTTCAGGAAGCTCTTACATTGTAAACAAGGCACTAGAGTGAAAAGACTTTTCTTCTTTTCTTACTAAATAACTAGTTTCAGATGCCTTTTCCTCTTCCATGCAACTACTTGTGAATTTAATGAAGAAAAATAACACCAGTTACTCAGCACCATTTCCCAACTATCATTTGTTCTCGTACTGTGTTACAATACCCACAACGTTCTCTTAAGAGTTGGGTTCAGACCTTCCTTGAAATAAGAATACTGGTAAGTCATTAGCAACTCTGGATGAAAAACCAAGCAGGGATATTGTGCCTGCTATTGCTCATTACAAGAATGTAGGATGTGATTTTCTTCCAAGTGCAACGCCATTTTGAAAGAGGTGCCATGTGGGCAGGGTGGTAAGTGTGTGTGGTTACACAGAAGGCCAGGTACCGGAAGGGTCAATTTGCCTTTGGAGATGCTCACGTAGTACTTATTGCTGCGATAGTGTGCTGTGATTAGCCATCAGTGAGTCATACTGCAATTGCTCATCATGCAGAAAAGTTATTTGGCTAATTTGTAAATGTATAGGCCATGGGAGTCATTTGACTAGCGTGTTCCCTTGTGTGTAGGTGGTACAGGACACCTAGAAAAGCACAGGGAAGAGGAGAACACATGTTCTCTCTTCATTCTCCTCAAACATATTTGAACAAATGAAGACATACCAAGGTTCCTGACTATGCTTGAGAAAGAGGGTGCTTATGGTGCCTCAGGGAAAAAGAGTAAAGATTGGTGGTGTTCTGGGCTGATAGGAAGACCTTTTCTATTGATTCTGTGCTGTCTTTATAACCGAAGACACTGAAAATGAAACCAGGCTTCAGTCTCTGTAGACACATTTGGGAGTTTCCAATAAAAGGGTAGGATGAGGGCTGTACTGTGGTTTCTTGATCAAAAACCCAGTGCATAATCTGAGCATGTGTGAAGCTGAACTATGGCAGTGATCCAGGATATGGGCTTTTAAGTGTGCTGCTTTGTCTTACAAACTTGTAAAAGCAGTGCTTGCTGCTATGGCTTGTTGTCAGATCACTTCCTCACGCTGTTCCCATGGTCCTCTTCCGGCAGAAAAACCACATATGCAGGCTATCAGTAGGAGAAACCCCCAAATTTCCCATATCGGGGAAGGAAGAGAAGCAGTAACCAAAGTAGGAGGACTGCTTTTGGTCTGTCAGATTTGTGCTTTTGCTTTGTTACATCAAAGCAGTGGTATGGGGGAGCCACAAGGCATGAAAAGCTTGATGAAGGACTGTGAGAGGGAGACACGTTTGGTGTATCTCATGCCCCTGTTGTATGCACTACGTAGACTCTTGTCTAGTTTAGCTTCTGGTCCATGCCTGTTACTAAGTTCAGTTCAATTCAGAGTGAATGTGATTATGAGCCTGTATTAGTATTAATGACTGGGAAACAGGGCCCCAGAATGAAACGGAGAACAAAACAAATGCAGATGCATCTTAAATACTTCGAAATTGCCCATCTTAGACACTTTCTTTCTTCCTTTCTTCAGCCTTCTCTAATTTCCTAGGAGCTGGTCAGTATGTGTGCAGACCATTTAAGCCTTTCCAGAGATTCTAAATTAAGGAGCACTTTGAATAGTCATCTACAGATCATCTTGTAATGCTGGCAGATCCTGGGAGAACGATGTGCTGCTGCTCACAATGTGGAGGAGGGTGGCTGTTCATTTTTAGATCAGGCAAACTGAAGGAGTTTATTTCTTCTTATTTCACTTACAGCAGAAGCCCAAGAAAATGAAAGACAAAATATGCACGGAACTGACTTTCTCATGTTTTCATCCGAATCGCTTCGATAACATTAGAAAATGTAGGACAAAGTGGGTGAAGTGTCTGACCACATAATAATCATCAAGAATAAGTATCACATATTTTACAGGAATTCAGAAATGCGGAAATTGTCCAGCAAAGTAGAAGAAAGTGACTTCAGCCTGCCTCTTCTCGCACTTTTGCCTTGTTATCTGGGTCTTCCCATTGGTACATCCTCCTGAAATCTGTGAGACCCTTCAGCCTCAATGATGGGACTGTCTTGTGTGGTCAGTGTTGGGCAGAGTTTCATGGTCTGTGTGTGAGCCTAGTAGTGCACACTGGACTTTTAATCATTATAGGTCCATGTCCTCATGGATTCTTTTAAGCTGTACTGTCCACTTCTGTTTTGTTCTTCAGATTTCTGACTGACTTTGCTTTAAATTCAGATTCCAATAGTTTGGGTTTGGGTTTTTTATAGATTCCTCATGTTTTTTTCTCAGAAAGTTTTAAAAATGTCTTTGAAGAATTACGTAAGCCATAGTTCATTCTTTGTACATTGCCACTTGTGGTTGTTTTATTTTAGAAGAATATGGCTTTTAAGTTGGCTTTTAGAATTACCTTTCTCTTATTCTTCCTGTGATAAAAACAGGGTGCCAAATTTCGCTCCCCTGCATCCACAACTCTCCAGAAATCAGTTAGGTGTTAGAAATATAACTGAGTGCAGAATTTGGCCTGGGTTGTGTAAAGCCCCAGGGAAATCCTATGGCTGTGTGGGAAACATCCAACTTTTCTTGTGTTTTCCCATTCATTGCTCCTCCTCTTTCCTGTTTGACTTCTGGGATTCTCCCCAAAGAAATCCAAGACCTGTCTCTTTTAATACAAGTATGCAGAAGTATAGACGCAATGTTGGATTTTGTGCCTCTTGAAAGAACGGATGGGTCTAAGTTCAAATTAGTTCCAGCTCACGTACTGGTATTTGCCGAGTTGCCTGTGTTTATGAACAATAAAGGAAAACTCATTCAAACGGATTATGATTTAGCCAGTATAACTTTCAGTTAGTTAAAAGATCTGGTTTGATATAAACCAGAAAATTAAATACCAGATTTTATTCGTTTAGCCATCCAGAAGGACATTTTAAGTTGTGAATTTTCCCAGAGAAAGTCAGTGTTATAGCTCAAATTAATGCTTTGCTCTCTGCTCTTACTTGGATTACTTGGACACTGCTGTACTTCATGTTATTAAACTGTTTCGACTTATGATCAAAGTTCATGCTACCACAAATCACCAGATGGCTGGCTGACAGGATATGTACGGTGGCTGTGGGATCTGCAGGCTGCAGCCCACATACATTTCCTACAGACTTTTGGCATTCCTCTCTATCAATGTTCTGGAAATACAGAGGATGTAGCAAAGAGTTACATTCCCTGTTTCTAATACACATATGGAAGATACAAGCATTTTGTAATCATCTGATGCTGGGCACATAAAAATGTGCTTCAAACTATGCTTCAAAGTGCATAGTTACCTTCAGATCTGTTGGTTTCTCCCTGTGTTTTACTGTTATGCTCCGTTTTTTTTTAGTTTGCGGTGTTAAGGCAGGAGTGCATTTAGTACACTGTCTAGAAGATAAATGAAAACACATGCATAGCAGCTTCAAATACTACAGTTTAAGTGTCTGATGCATGTATCCCAAATTATGGTATTTCTGACCCTGCTACAATAAAGTAGCTTTAATTTTGGTTTGGGGGCTTTGTGATCTGGCTTCTTTACAGAGATGCTGAATTCTTGTTCCCATGCTCATTTTTCTTTTTTCTACATTTTCAATCAACTATTTCTTTCCCTTCTCTGCTATATTCACTCTGATCAAATTACCATATGTACAAATTCAGCTGCAAGATTTCTGACTTGCCCTGGGTCCTGGGAACATACCACCCTCATTTTGATCTCTCTAAATTAGCTTCCTGTACAATTTCCTGTCAAACATGAGTTTCATGAGATTTGTCCTTGAATGTGTGTGATCATCTCTTCTCACTGCAATGAAATTTTGGCTGCCTAGCTAGCTGGAACATTTTCACCAAGCCTGCTTTTATAGGAGTAAATACTAATGAGATTTATTTTATTGTTTTAAACTACTAACTCTTAGAAATGGTTCTGCAGAGATAATTTGGGTTAACTTTTCATATGAGAATTTTAAGCAGGGGTTTCTGATAGTCGTGTGTTTGTGTGAAGGAATCTTCCCCCCGTCAACCTCTCCTGGCATCTTATAAACTACTTTTCTTATTATTTATTATGATCTCAACTTCATGAATCTTCTTACATCTAGATAATATACAGTGAACTTGCAGGAAGAAAGCAGTGTCTACTCGTTAACACCATTGCATGAATAGTTTTTATTGCAACTTGATGTGTGACTAAGGAGAGGACATTAATAAGCATTCTCAAATGCAAATGCTGTTTCCTGAGGGATGAATCCTGAGGATGTTTTGTGCCTCACTGAGAGGGCTTCTGCTGCAGGGTATGTGTATCGCATCTGAAAAATCAGATAAATATGGCTTCCAGTGAGTCTAAAATAAGAAGCTATTTTCAAAACTTTCTCAGATTTGTTCTTTACTACTTTCTTTTGGGTATTACGAGATTTAATTCTGTGTGAGCAGCAGGATTAAAAGTTGTAGATACGAAGTTCTAAAAAATATAGTTCCTCACTTCCCAATTTGTTTCTAAACAGAATTATCTAAGGACTATGTTCTCAAATTGAAGATTTGCAGGGCATGAGGATAATTATAGGTCTGCTTCTGGTATGGGTCACTTTCTGTTGACTGCCAGACATACGCTAAGAAGCAAAAAAGTTCAAAGAACCATCTCCAGGTAAACAAAGTAATAATAAGAATACCTGATTTTTAATAGTTTGCTGAAAACACTGATTAGGCAAAGTGGCAAATGAGTAAGTCTTGCTTTCATGCAATGTTTGTAGGATCACTTTCAAAAACTCAAAGAATTCTTAACACTGAAATTTTCATGAAATTATCTAATGTTAAGAAATGGTGACTGGTGCCCAGTGTATTAAGGATAAATTTTGCTCTGAATTCATCTGTTAAGTTGAAAGAATACTTTGCACCCACAGCTGGGAAACATCAGAACAAACATGAGCTAAAGGAATAGCTCCTAATAGCCGAGCACTCCTTTTTGTAATCTAATTATTGTTATTGCGTGATTACATATACTGCAAGCAAGTATACCCAATTTGTCACTCTTTTTCTTGGCATACTGGATCTAAGCTTTAGTGTAGTGATACCATGTGATTGACTGAAGGAGTCTGATCTTATCTTTCAATCAGCTCTAGCTACAGAGGTGAAAACATTCTTTGTTTTCGTAGCTTCTTGCTTGTGAGCATTCCTTTTGATTATTATTCTCCTCTTGACGTCTCTTTTTAACCTAACTTGTGACAAAACATTTTTGTGAGCTTCTTTGTAGATGTTAGGAATAAAAGCATAGAACGATGATGTCCCCCTGGCTTTTTTGGTAGGAACTTTCTGCTAGTTTTCAGGTCAGGAGCAGCTTGTTTCTCTGTAGAACAGCTAGTACACTGGGGTCTTGATCTTGCAAGCTTTAGAAACAGCAAGAGTCATGAGGCCAGGGTTAGGGGTGAGATAAGAATAGTCTTTCAAGTTTGTGTTCAGATACCTAGTTGGCTGATAATGTATGTGGACTTCTGAATTTGGATGTAGCTTGGCACAGGCAGGACATACAGAAGTGTGGATCTGCTGGGATGGGAGACAAGGCGCTGTTTCCTGGGATTGACCCCAATACCAGAGGTTAGATCCCTGACAATTTAACACAACCTTAATTGTAATATGGGGCTCCTTCCAGCCCCTTGCAGGGAAATAGCAGGGAAATGGCTGCAAAACCTGTGGAGGTACTGACTACATCTACCCTGACAGATCTTTTTGATCTTACCACCCGTTCCCTAATGACTTGACATCAATACTCAGT
Organism: Sagittarius serpentarius; assembly: GCA_034782735.1. NCBI lineage: Eukaryota > Metazoa > Chordata > Aves > Accipitriformes > Sagittariidae > Sagittarius > Sagittarius serpentarius. The sequence continues at coordinate 22,309,925 of JAVKLA010000007.1, read as the reverse complement.
CTAAGCCCAAACCAATGTGCAGCCTGATATTTCAGGCATGCAATCAATAACTGCTACTGACTAGGAAATGGTGAGAAGTCTTGTTCTTATGCCATTACTCCCCCATTCCCATCTCTGCCAAAATCTAATCAATCCTTGCAGACCATACTAGCCTGAACCCTAGGCCTAATACTTAAAACCCCCTAACTCTAAAGAAGAAATAGTCAGAGAAGCTGTTGCTAACTCTCTTAAATACAGCTTAGCAGGTCCCAGGAAGCCTTCTTGTACCAGAAAAGCAGCAGGGAAGTCGAGGGTGAACGAATGCTTCCTGGTTTTGTCAAATGTGGATGAGAGTCTGAAGTGTAGCTGAAAATCAGGGATTATGGGTTGGGTTTCGCCTAAAAATGATGGCAGATTGTTTCAACCTTCTTTCCTTTAACAGTACAGTCTGCCGGGTGTCTGCATAGGCTGGATGGGACATTTTTTAGTTCCAGGTCGTGAGCGGGTCACACAGTCGTGGTTTGTGGAGGGAAAGAGCATGGCATAAGGAGATTGTAAAGTCTGGTATGCAGGCTGGTTGTTGATAATGGTGTACAAAGTACGTGAGGGGTTGTAAACAGGTTTTTCATGTGGCTTCTTGACTGCATTAGGGGAGGATACTTCACTTCATGTAAGAAGTAACAGAAAGTAGGGCTAAATACAGAATTTCATGAAGATGCATCTTTGGAGAGGTCTTTGCATCTGTGTCTGGATAGGGCTGCTAGTCAAGGAAGGAATTTAGTTTCTGACTATTTTGTTGACCAGTTCTAGGAGGTTCTCCAGAGTGCTTGGGGAACGTGGCTGGGGTTTTGGTTCATGGGCTGGAAGGAGTAGGGGGTTACTCCTTGGATTTTCAAAATGGGTGGCAGACCAAGTCAATGCCTGCTGCCAGGATGGGTCAGCTGAGAAAGCTTTTACCTAAGACCTTTACGTGTGACCTCAAAGGAGAAGCTTGATCTATGGCTAGTTAGAAAAGGGATGTATCTAAGGTACAAGAATTCGAAGTTCTGCCTGGTTGTGAACCGTGATCCACAAGAACTGAAGAGTGGTTTCACTTCACTGGTGCCTCCTGTGTAAGTATCCACAGGCCTTGCTTAATGTCTTAGACCAGTGGCACGTGGTAGAGAGCTGCTAAACAGGTTTCCCTCTATGCTGGTTGACTGTGAGTAAGGGTGTCAATAAAGTCAGAGGGCTTAAAAGCAGTTTGTCTTCACTGCAGATGTTCTTAGGGTAGTTTAACAATTGACACCTTGATAGAGAGCAGAAGAAAGGAAGGGATGCCTACTAGGTTCAGTCAGTGATAGACTGTCCCAAGGAATAGACATACTAACTGGCTGCCTAAGGCAGCAGTTTATGGGGACTACCAAGCAATCTAGCTTACTTATGTGTAAGGAAACAGGATAATCAGACTGAAAAAGTAATCTCTACCCCTTGACCTTGCCATTGCTGCTGGCATAAAGGTTGAATGTATGGGTTATAGCTGTGCAGATAGCCTCTCCTAAAAGAAATAATCACAGCTCCTGTATTCTCTCCTATTCGTGGCTTTTTCAGGAACAGACAGCCTTGCAATGTGAGATTTTCTTTATACCATCTTCACTCCCTGTCCCCTTTTCCTTCTCTGTGCCTCAGCAACAAGCTGGAATTTACCTCTTTTGTTGTAAAGGCAGAAATGGGAGCAGCCTCACAGGGGGAGGGGTTCAAGAGATACCTCGAGAGGTATCAGGAACAGAAAAACAGATGGATGGAGGAAAGAATGAGGAGGAAAGTGAACACAAAATAATTTCCAACTGTAGGTAATATTCTGAAGGTGGGTGGAAGGAATTGTGCCCAGTTAAGTATGGAAAATACATATATCAATGTGCATTTTGAGAGAGAGCAGTTACAGCTTTACCCTCTTATCTTTTCTCTTTGAACTATCCTTTTGTCCCACTCTATATTTAGCAGGTGCAATGTGGCAAGTGCTAGAAGAGGAGCTGTTACTTATCATGTAAACCCAGAACATGTTTCAGCCCTGTTATGGGTATGTGGCCGAGTACCTAGAAGTGTATCACACAGATCCTTACCCACTTATTCCTACCTATTCTTAGAGGAGAGGAATTTCCCTCAGATTATAATTCATTAGTGATTTACAAATAATGATATCTTTTAAAAAAAAGAACTTAATTATAGCTGCAATATGACACTCCTGCATTCTGAGTAGTGTATCACTGTATTATCTGGTAATTTTGGGTAAATATTGAATGTTTAATGACTGCTATTCCTGAGTTTGTGGACAAAGGAAATACACTTTTATAGCCTAATTCTTTTCGAATTTGTCTGCATATAGCCCAGGATTTGGTTCTCATTTACTTCCACTTTACTGCTTGCATTCAGGTGTAATGAATGACATGCAGAGAACAGCGATTCAAAAGATCAGTTTTCAGTTTGGATCCTAGTTTGATTCAACATTACTGCTATAGTTCTTACATATGTATGTCACTTTTACACTCGCATGTGTCCATTATCATAAATTTTAATCTTAATTTATGCTAGTTTAAGCAGAGAGCTCACAAAGGTTGAATTAAACAATCTAGCTGTACTGTACAAGTTTACTTTTTGTGGTTCAACAATAAGGGAGCTTTCACAGTGATAAATATTTTTTTTGTACCTGCTGATCTCCACTTTCAGTCATAGTTCAGGAATATAGTTTTCATGCAAGTGTCCTCAGCCTACTTGTCTTTTTATTGTTGACTGCTGAACTCTGAATACATCTGCTAGACTATAGTTTCTGAGGTGGGGTAGAGACCGCAAATTTTAAACTTCTTGGAGCCTGAGAGTGCTACTTGAACATGGAAACTGTTCAAGATATTGGTGCCTCTGGACATGTACTTAAGTAAGATTACTAGCAAAACATAGGTGCTTACCAATGCTTAGAGCTCTTGTGTGACAAAGCTTTCTGTAGATGGACCTCAATGTAGCTGTCTAAATTCTGCTTAAACTGTCCTTCAGATGCCTGCATCTTCTCTTTGAATCCCTCCTTTAACTGATTTTTTACCTCATCTAATCAATGAAAGTAGTACTATTTTTCTCTTTACAGGATAATTAGTGTTTGTCTAATCTGCAGGTAGTCTCGTAAGACAGATCATATGAATAATTTGACAGCTAATGATAAGCACAGGAATGTCATTTTATGCAAGAAAGAGACAAGACTAGAGAGGTGAAGAGTCTGGCTGAAAATTGTACAGGGTATTGTTGCGATACTGAAAATAGTTCTTGCACACCTTTTTATTATTTCCAAATTGTAACAAGAAAAATCTTGTTTCTTTTACCATGGCTAGTGGAAGCCTTTTTTTTGTGGAGACTAATGCATCATTTAGCATAGGAAACACATAGGTTCAAACACATTGAAGTTGTTTATCAGCCCAAACATTCCAGGAAACAATTTTCACTTAGGGAACATTTTTCTCACTGACTTGCAGAACAGGGTCACTTCCCAGGTATATCCTACTCAGGAGGCAATACCAGGTAGCTCAAATGAATTTATGTTTCATTTGAAGGAAAAAGCAAATAATTCAAAGCAAACCTGATCGGTCTCATGTATTTACAGTCAATCATTGCGAATCCATTTTAGAAGAAAGGAAAGGACTGATAGCAACTGTAGTCAGGTTGTTGACCTGGAAAAGCAGATGCTGATGTTAAGCAAGTGATGGCTTTTATTTACTATATGAACATCAGTACATGATACTTTTCTTCAGTTCTTTGTTCTGTCTTCTTTTTCTCTTTCTTTCTCCTGTACTTCAGAAAGGAACTTAAATACAAATTTTAGTTGTGACACATTGTTTCTTTTAAATCCAAAATTGTGATTACTATCAAATAAAACAATGAGATTTTGTTCTGATGTAGTAAATGGGTAGACAATGAGCAAGGAAAGAAAAATACTTTTCTGAGAACTGGAACAAAATTCATATGAGCTCATGATGGATAGACCTCTATTCTCAGGAGATGCTCTGTGCTTTTGTGGGAACCCATGACCGCTTTCCTAAGGGCTGGCCAAGTGCCCAGTAGGAAAACCAACTTTTTAACTATTACATGCTGTATTCATTTGCAAGCCATCAAAATACTTAATTTTAAATTTAGGGTAAAAGAACATCTGCTGCAAATAATCCTGCAGGTGGAGACTTCATAGTTCTTCATTACCTTGCACATCTGAAATCATGTTCAATGATTATTTTTCCACACCATCATTGTAATGAAAGCTTCTTGGAAAAGAAAAAAGGGAAGAATGTTTTGTGAGAAAACTATAGTTGTCAGAAAATAGAGAAACCCTGGAAGTTCCTACTGAAAATTAGCCAGTTAAACGAAACGATCTTTATAAGACAGTTGGATTTCAAAAATTATAAAAAAGATATTGTCCATCTTTCTAAAGTCTACTTTGTAATTTTGTTCCTTTTAAATGGTCATCACCAGCTTGCTAAACACGAGCTTTAATTGTTGCTCAAGAAAAGTATGGCCAGTGGCTCTAACGAGTTGCTTCAGTGACCCTTCAGTAATGTGGTCTGATTTGATCTCAAAGATCAAAAAGTTTCATTGCTTCCAGAAGACTGAAAACCCGTTGCTCGTACAGAGGCAGCCCTCCATGCAACTTTCAGCAAGCTCATTTGACTTTAGCCTCAGGTCTGCCTCTTCGGAGTCCCCGTTCCGTGACATCGTGGCGGCGTGTCGCTCTGGTCAAACCCCAGCTCCCTTCTTTGGCTGGCTTTCACAACAGCAATTTCTTAGACCGTGCCATCTACCTGCCAGCCATTCTCCTAGGTTCTCTTTCTGCCCACGTTGTCTCCTTCCTTGTTTTTCTTTCAACCCTTTCCTTAACCTTAATTTAAATAAACCTAGTTCTATAACTGCAAAAGAACAGTTAAGATCAGTCCTGTTACCCTTTGCTGTGCGTGTTTGTAGGTAAGCCTGGAGATTTTCTAAAGTGGCACTGCAGCGAACACAAAAAAGTTGTGCTTAGTAGCCTATTATCACTTGTTTAATCTTTGATTGTTTCTTAAATAGTAAAGCCACCTGTGCCTCTGATTTATGAGCATGTTTTCATACAAGTAAGGTTCCCTGCCCACCCCCCTCTCTCACTCCAGAATGCACTTTCTCCTACAGTACCATGCAAGGCAAGGCGGATAAAAACCTTGATTTGAGCATTAGTGTACTTGTATTTATGCTATGTCATCATTCAGTTTGAATACATACCTCTCTTAAACTACATAAAGAATGAATGTATGGACATAAAACTTTGAAACTTCCCACTGAAATAATTTCTTTTAAAACAATAGCCAGTGTATCTTTGGACTTATGTAAGTACGGAGGAAAAGAGTGAAGAGATGGCAGAAGCATTTTGTGGTGGCCAGAGATGTCCTGCAGAGTGGAACAGACTGTCCTGTAACAGTTCTCCAAGTACCAGTCAGCTTTTTTGGTTCCACATTGTTCCCAACTCAGTTTGGGCTGTCATCTGGATCTAAATGAAATCCTGTCCTTTAAATTCCCCTAAGTTTTGAAATAAGGGGGAATTTTTGGCAAGAACCACTCTTGGCAATTTAACAACAGCGCAGCAGTAGCATACAGTCAGTTTTGTATCTGCTGGGCTATGCAGAAGGGCACAGTCAGACCTGCTCTGAGAATCTTCAGATGCATCCTTTAAAACATTTTTTTTCAAACTTCACTTAAGCACAATCAAATGCTGGCCATTGCAACTATATTATGGTTCACATAGCTATACTTTACGAAAATGTTCAGTGAAGCCATTACTTGACGTACATCTCAAATTAGTGGAGAAAAGGAAGAGATTTTCTGTTTACTGTTTTCCTCGTCTGATGCAGAAATGGAGTTTAGCTGCCAGTACTGAGGCCTGGGCACATCTGCTAAAAAGATAACGATCATTTTTCAGAACAGAAAATTTCCCCAATATCCATGAGGTTAAGGCTCCTTCTCTGCCTGTGTTCCCAAGGAGTCTGTGTTCTGGTACTTTTCACATTGCTGAGTGCTTCAGGTTCATGGAAACAAATTCCACGTTGAAATAGAGCATGTCTTTTAGAAAACCATCTATGTTTGATTAAAAAAAGTAAGTTATTCCAACAGGAGCCTATCCTGAGTGTTTAAGAACCAACCAACCAAAAAAACCATGCTTTATTTCTGGCTTGAAATTGTCCATTTTGAGTCTTATTCATAGTATCTCCTTACAACTTTATGAGGTTGAAATACTTTCTATCATATTTCTGTTTTCTGGCCAGTACTCATGGGATGGACTAAGTTGCCCCTTTAACTAGTTTGGGTTAGGCTAGACAGGTTGCACTCCTAGGATTTAACATTATTGCCCATAGTTCTTCTGATCATCAGTTACTCCTATTCCCCTTTTCAAAACTGTCTTCATGTTATTAAGACCCTCCTTAGAGTCTGGACATCAGATCTGGACATGGTATTCTGTTATCATGATCTCTCTGCCAAATACTGGGATATAATCCTTTCCTATTGATGCTCTAGATTCCCTTGCATCGTATCCATTGATTACACTTGTCCTTTTCGTCCCACCAGTACACCAGGCACTTCACGGCTAGCTAATTATCCTCAAATATCCTCGAACTTTCTAGGCCTATCCAGTGTCATGGTTTTCCAATACAACTTTTTTTTTGTATATTTATGTTTATTTTTTTCTTAGATGTATGATAACATATGACTTCAAAAAAGCCATATGCCGCTTGCAGATACCCAAATTACTGAGCAGTCCTGAGCAATCCAAATCAGCAAATTGTCCTCTTTACCAATCCTGCACTCTTCCTACAGTCAGCAAAATAAATAACAATTTTGTGTATCCCTGATCAGAAAAAGGATTGATAGATTAATAGTATAGCATCAAGCAACGGCTTTATGATTTTTTTTGTATGCTGTGGAACACAGAAAAGATGGATCCATGTGCAAGTTGTGGCCACATCCTTACCCCAGCGCAAGCGCCATTTCTTCCTGTGTGCCAGTTTATACAAAGCTGATGTGGAGGCTGGGGTCTTTGTTACATTTGGGGTCAGTTCCAAATGTGGTGAAAGAATAGGACTGCACAATGAATTTTGATGCACGCTGGCTGCATGGTTGCATACAGCCTAGTTGATTCCCTGGAAATGTGTCTGTTCAGTTAGGATTTCTGTTTCCAGTTCTATTTTGACAACCTCTAGTCATTTTGAGTCGTTCAAATGTGTGCCATATTGTCTTTACGTTGTTCTGTTTTCTGAATAAAAATGGCTACATTCACACCAAGCTGAGCTTGCTGTTTTTACTCCCCAAAGGGCCTGAAGCTACTTCCTTTCCAAATACAGTTATACAACTCTCTTAGGTCTGTGTTCAGTCTCTGATTCATTCTGATTATTAGGCAGCACTCAATAGCAAAGAGTCTGTAGGTAAAAGAATGAGTAGGACTTGGAGTTCAAGCAGGAGCATTTCCTGCTCACATGTAATTGCATTTAAAAATTAGGCATATGGCACTACAGCTATCTTCCTGACCACTTTTGAAGATCATAACGATGCTTTTTGCCCATGATTTCAGCAGAACAAAGAAGTGGGAAGTTAGCTGGAACATTAAGAAACGCTCTCCCATATTCACCTGCAGAAGATGTCTGGTTTCGAGTGGTCTGCAGAATACTTGTTCTGTGTGCTACCACTTAACCCAGGCCACAGCATCATTCTTACTGTTTTTACTTGTTTCTTGTAGTCTCTTTTAAAAAAATATTACTGCCTTTAAAGTAAATGAGTTAACTGAACTGGTGAGGATCTCGGTGGTTTTCCATGGCTCTTTCAAAGCAAAATTCTCCCTATTTTTTTTAATAAGTAGACTTCTGTCTCCCTGCCTTCTCCTCCTTCCTGTATTTTGGCACAACTGGATGTGTGAATTGTGATACTTGCCGTTACATGACCAAAATACCCTGAACTACACTCCACAGAAGCAGCAGCGAACTTGACAGAGAAAAACACAAGCCTATTTGTAAGGCAGAAACAACAAGGACTTCACACTTTGTGTTTCTGATGTTTGTTTGTTTGTTTGTTCTTTATCTGCTGTGCAAATTCATTTGGTTTTGGTTACAAGCCACTGGGGTATTTTTGTTTGCTTGCTTTTTTTTAATAGAAGAACAACTCAATCTTCCATTGCAGTTACGGAGCTTTTCAATGGGAGCAAGAGTAGAACAGGGTCCCTAAAACTGACTTTCTGTTACCTAAATTAATGGTGAGATAGGCCAACCTTGATTAAGCTAAGCTTAGGTGTTGCAAAATGTATGCTTTTGGAGCTTAAATATGTTATAAGAAAAATACAATGCAGAAAGGATAGTGGCAGCTACTCCAACTGTGGAGTCGACACAAGAGCGTCTTATACAAGTGTAGTTGTGTGTCGTGTAAGTTTTCGCTGCCTCATACGAAGTCAGCTGGGGTTTCTCATTCAAGTAGTTTGAAAGTGTTCTAATAAGCATCCAAACTTAGAGAATAAGTTAAGCAAGTAGATTTTCAGGATTTATCCATCACAGATTATTTCTGTACATACCAAATATTTACAAAATCTTAGTGAAAGGGAAGTGCTGATAACTATGGCTGTTGTGTAATACTTATTAGGTATTCCCGGTATTGTATTTTAACAGATTATTATTGTTATTGGTTATACAAGATGGAAATACTGGGACAATATTCTTCTGGGAGAACTTACAGTCTAAATCAATGTATTGACAAGTAGTAGGTGATGTGAACCTAAAGTGAAAGGGCTTTTTATTTTTACTATGATTATATGCCGTTTTTTATTTTACATATGTTTATTGTTCATTTCTCTTCTAACTTGATGCTTAACTCATCTACTCGTTAGAAAGACGTGAGTGGAAAAGTAGGTTTTGTGTTTCTGATGGTTTTGGAAGGAGAACAGAGGGAGCAAAGCCTTACCCCAAAATATAGTCTCCCTTCCAGAAGTTTTGCTTTTAATTGTCTTTCTTCACTCCCCAGCTGTTTTCCTTTCTGAATCTACATCCATCAAAATATTTCTAATACAACTTAAGACTTTGTATAAAACAATTCTTGAACGCTGAGTTTTCTAAATTGATTTTCCAAGATACTAATTAAAACCTTTGTCACTCACTCTACACATGACTTTCCTCTATTTCTGACAGAAGTGTCTCTTGCCACTTTTTCACCAACAGGCGGCTTATTATTTGCAAGCTTGTTTTACAGATGTTGTACAAGCAAAAAGAGACAGTTCAACAGGAAAAGTAACCAAGAATTATTTTGCTAATTTTTCTATCCATGTGACATATACATTCAAGTTACTCCTGCACATTTCTAAAAATCTATTCCCAGGATGCTGCAGGGAAAAAAAAAAACCCAACAAATTCTCTGACTTCACTTTTGTTTTATCAGTGAGTTTGTTTTGCTTTTGTTTGTTTGTAGTTTCTGGGAGTTGTAACTATTCATTTTTCTTTTTTTTTTTTTTCCTTTATTAGTGTTTTTTTCTGATCTACTTACAACTTTCTACTCTTGCAAAATGTACATGTATTACTTGTTTCTGAATAGTAAGATATAAATCACGGAAGGCAGAATTTTAAAGACCTAAAGGGGAACAAAGGTGTGTGTGTGTGCATGTGTAAAATGGATGCTGATTTTGTTAGCCGTATCTCAAGCAACTGCAATTATCTTGGTCATTTCCATGTGGTTTTCTGGTTATTTTTCTTTGATTAGCAATATATTTATGTGAAAACAGGTGTAACCTAAATAGTTATTAATTATTAAGGAAAAGAGTGCTTGTCTTTCAAAGATATTTTAAATATGAACTCTAGCTGTTATTTGGTTCTGTGATATATTTTAAATTCTTCCCTTCCAGTTATTTAACTATTTGTATTTAAGATAAAATGACTATTCAGGTTGTCAAGGAGACTGAGCAGGAGTGATGAGACTAAAATGTCGCAATATTTCAAAAGACTTCTTTGCCCTAACAGAATATTTCTGGAATGAACTAACAGTGGTGTAAGAGCTTCAGTGAAAGACAAATCTAAGGACTTAATGTTGAATTGAAGCTAAATTATTTGCCTTAGCTATGGCCACATCTCCATTCTTCATCTTACCTGAATTAGTAAAATTAATCTTTCCAATACCTTCCCAGGGAATGTGACATTTAATTCTTTATGCCAGGCCATTCTAGGTTCAAATGCCTTTTCCATAACTTCTGAGGAGAAGTAGTTGTCACAGATGTATATGCTGCATTGAGATAGAAATGTGCACAGTTGTTTGAGCAGAAACAAAACCTCAGTCAGAGTGAAGGAGCATTCTGGATTCTCTACTATGAATCAAACGCATCATGTGTATTGTGGTTATACACAGCCTCATATACCTACAGACTTAAATTCCCCCTGGTATGATTTGCAGCCCCAGCTGACTCACTGTATTAGTCCCAGCCAGGATGTTTTTGCTTCTGGTGGTGGTCTGTTCTTCTTGGATGCAACACATGTGAATCTCAGTCTCTGCTGCTTTGTTCAGTGACTGGCCCCATGGTTACAGTCCTGGTCAGAGCATTTTTGCTGAATTAGGCTATTCCTTTAGTACAGCTGTGTCCTGTTAGTTGCCTGGGCTGATTTCAGTTTCAGGCTCAGTTTTTTGCTTGCTTTTCAGTTCCACCTTTTTGCTAGGATTGGCCAAAACCAAAGGGCTGGGACTATACCTCAACTCAATTTGAGCGTGGCAACGCTTCTCCTGAGGGCCATTCCTCTACCATCGACTAGCAGCAAGAAATCTGGTGTAAGATTTCCTCCCGTCCATCTCACAAGGCACAACTCTAGACCAGTTGCCCATTGTTCACAGCAATCATGGAGAGAAATGTTGTCCTTTTAATACTGTTGCACATAGAGAGCTGGGGCTCCAGATGTTTCCTGCTTTCTGTTTCAGCTCTCTTTTCCCATGCTATTAAACATTTTTAGTAGGCATTTGGGAGAAAAGAAAGGGGTGTGATAACAGGAGAAAAAGCGCTAAAAGTACATGGCTAAATCCCATCTTCTGCACATACAACTTAAACAGCAGCATGTCCCCCATGTTCTTCTGGAGCTGCTAAAATGCAGCTGGTGAAAGCAGAGCCCAGGCAAATCTGAAATGATGGTGTAGAAGAAAGTGTTTTTTGCAACTTGCTTTTCTGTATTTTCTTCCTCTATTTACAACAGTTGCTTTCAGAGTATAACTCTGGACACTAGTTTTTAATTACTTGAAAACTTCTCAGTGGTTCTGGAAGCTCAGTAGCTTCAGTGACAGTACGTACTAGTTCCATCTGTGATGAGTGAGAAGAAGGTTCTCACTTTGCTGAAACACATCTAGCAACAGTGATCCACGCACAACCCTCAGGTTTAGCTAATGCAGCAGGATTTTGTGCTGAATGCTTTTATGTGTGTGAACAAATGCATCAGCAAGTGACCACGTGCATTTCAAATGCTGTGTAGCTTTATGACCACCGGTAGGTCTCCTGTCTATGTAGGAGGGAAAGGGAGAATGTTGTTTTAAAAGTCTGAAATGGAAATACCTATATTCATTTCAGTTGTTGAATTACTGATACTGTTGTTCAAGACTCTCTCATTAATAATAGCAAGGATATATTGTCATAAGTGAACAGAGATCATCTGATCTTCCTTTCCTCTGATTTTGAATGAGGTAGTTTAACTGCATTTCTTAGCTGGGATTTTATTTGGTTTATTTGTTCAGTGCCATGAAGAGCCTTGCAAAAGCTGCAAGTTTAGTGTGAAGGTATGTGGCATAGTTTCAGAAAAGTCAGGAACGTGATATAGTGATCCTTTTGTGGTGATCAAATGATATGAGTAGTTCTTTTGACACACAAAATAGGTATACATATTAGGTCCTAAGGAACTTTTTTAGCTGGATAACAACTGGCTTTCAAAGGTTTCACATTTGTTTTTCTGTGCCAAATGTGTATGGGAGAAGCCTACAAGGTCAAGAGAAAATAAGCAAAAGTCAAAGACAGACTTGTAAGACAAATAGTGACATCTGGTAAGTGACTTCCTTCTACATTTGTACAGCTCTTGTTTACTGCAGTGAATGTGAAATGTTTTTCTTGGCAGGATTATAGGATTAAAGTCCATCAGTCTGGGAATAAAGTTCATACAGGTTTATGATATTACCAATGCATAGTAACAAATTGCAAATGTAGTTGCATTTAAAACCTGTATGCAGTAAAAAATTAATCAGTGATGCTAAATGGTTAGAAAATAAGTAGGTTTTATTAATTTTCTTTTTTTTTTGTAGTTTTTGAGAGGCATTTTGAGTGTTTCCACTGGCTTATACTAGCATATAAAGTGCTGTGATTGTGCCCCACGTCAACTGACTGTCATGTGAATCTGTCTTTGTGCTGAGTCCCATGTTCTCAGTCAAAGAAACAATGGAGCAAGGTAGCTAAACACTGCTAGTGATCTACGCTGAGGACATTACACAAATGAAGTTTTGTGTATCCCTTATGTCATGGGACCCCAAAAAGGGGAAAAATCTGCAGAAGAAAGGTAAGTAAAAGAGGCAGAGCTGATCTGGTTCGGTGAATTCCTGTGATAGCTTCCAGCTGATCCCACACTGCCATCCCCCCGACAGAATATTCAGGGAGAAGTGCTCATGCAAACAGAGCTTGATTTCCATGGGAACTGTCTTCCCAGATGAATGTTTTTCTTCTATGGAAGAAAAAAAGTACAGATTGTCTAATTTTTGATAGCATGGGTATAGCAAACAAACAACTTGCACCTTCTCCCTCTCCCCATTTTCTTTCCTTCTAGGACTCAAATTCTGCAGAGGTTAAAAAAAAAAAGTCAGGGACAGCTGGGCTCCTCAAACAGAAGTTGTAAAGGTTTATTCAGTTGTAGGAGTACTTCAGTGAGTTCATGTAATCATTTAAAGTTTTATTCTCTGATAATTAATGATCCTGTGGTATTTTGCATTGCTTGGACTTTGTTCAATGCTAAATAGTTTAACCAGAACAACAGAAGTGATCCATCCCCTCTGAGATCAGGACACTTGGATCAAATGGAAACTGCAAAAAGTCCACAGGACTAGCTGATTCATAGACTAAAATCAGTGTTGTAGTTTAGTCTCAAATGCATTGTGGAAACTTCTTTGTAGCTTTTGAAATTTTTAGCTGTCATATTAATTGAAGTCTGTAAGGCTAGGCAAATGAAGATTTCTTCGTGCTTGCAAGAAACAGAAAAGAGGGGTGAAAGAGAAAGGAGAGGTGTTCATGTAAAGCTCTTTCTGTAGAATTGTGTATAGATACATTTCTAGGACAGTTCCAAAACCTGTGATTGTAATTCGGCAATATATGCGTAAGTGGTATCAACTCCTGCTTGCATTACTTTGAAAGATCAGGCCAGTTTCTAGAGAACATAATGTGGCTGTGTTGTCAAAATTCTTGTTCATTGCCTACAGATTATTTGCTAGTTAATTTTCATGCCAATATACCAGCTTGGCTGCACTGACTTGGACACAGTCTCTTCTGATTTAAGCTTGCGTTGTGGAACCTGGCCCTTTGCATTTATATTTATAATTAAGTCTGTTTATTGTCTTTGATAAAAGCAGGAGAACCCAGTCTGCTTGAAAATCAGGGTGAATTGTTCAGTTGTCCTTGTAATGAGGGACAGTTGTATTTTGCTGTTATCTTTGATTAATATGCTCTTCACTGCTGCATGACTTCCCTATGGATTTCACTAGCCACATGTCAGCAAGTGTAAGAGCCAATTTCTTGCCCTTTGTAAGTCAGGCCAAGGGGAGGTCTTGGGAGCAGAGAGCCATAATGGACCATGAAAGTCTGACAGCAATTATTTCTAGCTAATCAAACACAAGAAATAGCAGGAAGCAAGGCTTATTTATGGAAGAGATATCTACTAAGAAACCTACAGTTTTTATTTACTGCTTCCAAAGAAGATTACTAGAAAATGAACAAAATCAAAGCCCTGTAATATTTGAAAATAAGGACAGTTTAAAAATCAGTCAGAAGGGAGAAAAATTTCTCATGTATTTAAAAGATGCAAGCTCATTGTTTACTATCTGCTTTCTAAATAGCATGATATCTTTTCATGTTTAAGGTGATAATGTTATGAAAATGATTGGGACAACAGAAAGTAGATGTTTCAAGCTGAGTCAAGCTTAATTTATTTTGAAAGGTCATAGTTAATGAAGTTTTTAAGGTGTAGACTAAGGCAAATTATTTATAGTCTGGATTCAGGCCAGTGCAGTGCTATATCAGCCCCTGGGTAGCTTAGGGGGAAATTTCACCTTAAGCAGGAAAGAACTTTATTTCTCTGCATAGTAGAAAGCTGCCCAAAGCTACCCCACTTCAGGGAATATAGAGTATTAACTTCCTAGATACTCTTATTCTTTCCCACCGTGCTACCATCTTTTTCTCTTTGGGGTTGCTGGAGGGGACAATTCTTCCCTGACGGTGCAGTGGAAAAAGTGTCCCCTACATTTGTTGTAACTGCTTGGTCCCTGAGTAGACTGTGTGTGGATTGTTCTTGGTATCCACCTGTCCGTTACCACTGTCACAGTCTGGCTCTGCATCTGGCATCAGCTGTAATCAAGTGTAGGCTACTTAAGTTGTCAGCAAAACTGAAGCTCAGACTTTTATTACAAAGAGCAAAACACTGCCAATTTTGTTAGGGAAGTTGTCCTATATTTCTTCATAATGATGTATTTGGTGTGTATTGTGTACTTATTTGGTGGGCTACATTAGGAGGAGTGTGGTGATGCTTCCCCTCTACTCAGCGCCAGTGAGGCCACATCTGGAGTGCTATGTGCAGTCCTCTGGTATGAGAGAGAGACGGAACTGCTGGAGAGAGTCCAGCGAAGGGCCACTAAGAGGATTCAGGGACTCTCGTATGAGGAAAGGCTGGGACAGCTGGGACTGTTCAGCTTAGAGGAGAGAAGGCTCAGGGGGGACCTTACCAATCTATATAAATACCTGAAAGGAGGGTGCAAAGAAGACGGAGTCAGGCTCTTTCCAGTGGTGCTCAGTGCTGGGACGAGAGGCAGTGGGTACAAACAGAGACACAGGAGGTGCTGTGTGAACAGCCGAAAACACTTTTACTGTGCGGGTGACTGAGCACTGGTGCTTATTGCCCAGCAAGGTTGTGGAGTCTCCCACCTGGGAGATGCTCAAAAGCTGTCTGGGCATGGACCTGGGCAACCGGCTCTAGATGGCCCTGCTTGAGCAGGGGGGTTGGAGCAGATGCGCTCCAGAGGTACCTTCCAGCCTCAGCCGTTCTGTGGTGCTGCAAAAGGGTAAGAGTTTAAGCCACATACATTACGTAGCATGTTTCCAAGTTCCTTTGAGCTCAGTGCTTCTTAGAAATCTAGATGGAGCCACACTTCGCAGTCCCTAGAATAGGAAAGAGAGTCTCCCCTGCAAATCAAAAGAGCCGTTTTTCTCATCTCTCCTGTTACCATCTGTTCGCACTAGACAATTTAATCCGTGTTAATGAAGACCCAGCTCTGAAAATATTTGACAAAAATCTCCACCAAGCCATCAATCATAGCCTGAAATAAATATTGAAGAGCACTAGAATGTCTTGGCCCAACTATCAGACGTATCTGGATGCACTGGATCATTGTTCAAAGGTTCATTGTGCATAACTGTGATTCTGACATATGAACACTCTCTGCCCAGATCATTAAAGACAACAAAAATAAAGTCATCTGTTTATTATACTTGCAGGTCACTTCCTGCTTATGCAGCTCTTGGAGATAAATGCTGTGAAGTATGGAACAGTGCCTCTTGTAGTTTAAATTAATTCAAGAAGGCATACTGGTATTTATGACACTGTAATTACGTACAAAGGAAAAGAGGGGAATCATGCCTTTAGGTGAAAAAAGCTGACCAAGAAAAAAATTGTGAGCAATTGAAATGGCCTTATAAATAAAAAAATACGTTATTAACAACAAAGTAGGGCTTCAGAAAAACATGTATTATTTTCTAAATCAAAGCTTTTTTTTCCACAAGTACAGCACATGAATCGAAAGATCCTGAGCCTTTTCTGTGTATCTGTTTGGTAAGGTTTCTGTTATGCTTTGACTGTGTGGATTTCTCTGACAAATGCATCATGGATTCCACCCCCCCCCCCCGCCTCCCCCAGCCCCATCACTGGTGATCTGATATACTGGGAAAGTGAAAGTAATTTTTTAATTGCTCTTTGGTGGCACATTATGTTCTGCATCTATCTGTGCTAGACGGAAGTATGCTGCTCTGGTGACAGTAAATGCTGTGTGTTTATACTTGAGATGTTTCCTGTGAGCTTCTGGAAGCAACTGGACCAGATCCTCAGAAAACACGAACAATTACAGTTATATTGGACTTGGCCTATGAGAGGACCTTTTTACCTGCATCTACGGCTATGAAGGGTTAACAGTTGCATTTTAGTTTGATTTAAACAGAGCTTCAGCGAAACCTTTACTTGAAGGACTGTCTGTATAAGCTGCAAGGGAAATCAACCTATGTCAATCTGCTCTTTGGACACTGTCTTACATTCTTTGCTGCACTGTAAGGAAGTATCTGTAAAAAAGTAATTGCACAAATAATCTGAAAGAGAGATCCATGACATGTTGCTGCTTTTCCAGAGAAATAGCATGTAAGTGTCGTAGTGTTGTCTAAGATTAAGGGAGGCCAATGTCTTTTTTTGGAAACTGTTGAATAAGAAATTCCACTGGACCCTAAACAGCCTTGACACTCTCCAGCCATAATAACTGCAACTTTTGTAGCCCTTGGAAATAGAATTAGGAAGAGTTTCCTTGCTCTCTCCCTCACTTACACAGGCATGCAGAGGTGCGACAGAGTTTTGCCAATTGGTTCCTTTGTTGCTGGCAGACAAAAAGATAAATTAGTGTTGCAGCCTGCCTTTCCCTTTCCTTTTTTAAAAGTTTGCTTAAAAGATGAAGACTAAGATCAAGAGCTTTGTGGATGTATCAAGAATTAATGACCCTTGTGTAAGTCACACATCCCGTGCCAAACAATCTACATCCCAGCTGAGGTGACGAGTACAGAGGCAATCTCTGACAGGGAGTATGTCATGGGAGTAGCAACTGTACAGGAACAAGTATTGGGAATGACTTCTTACAGGGAAAACAAAAGAAGATTAGGGATTCAGAAAAAGACGTGACCAAGATGTCCATAAAAATGAAAGCTGACTAGTCCGACAAGACTCTGATTTCAAAGTTTTGTTGGATGTATATCTAGACCTTAATGGGTCTGATTTTTTTTTTTTTTTCTTTTTCCTTACTGTCTTTTTGGCTTTCCTTTGTGTTAGTATGACAGAGAGGTATCCTCTTACGCAGTGATTCCTTTGAGCTTTTCCTACTTATCTGTCTTCTAATAGTGAAGAATCCAGGCCTTTTGATATGATCCCCTACCGCAGATGAGGATTAGCTAGCATGAGGGGAATTACTCACTCCATGCTAGGCAAGGTTGAGTTATAGTTAAGGGAAAACATAGGCATGGAGCTCTTTGTTTTAGCTTTTGCTATATGTGCTATATACCCTTCAAGGAAAGAACAAATAATACTTTTTTCCAGGGAAGCCATTTTGAGTTATTGCTCAGTCAGCGTCAAATTCAGTTTGGCCTCATTAGGAATAAGGGGAGTTGCAGCCTGTAGACAGGCTCAAACAACGTCTGGGCCATGACAGATGGAGTCATCACAAGGGAGAGAGGTATTAAGCCCAGATTTAGTGTGCAAAACTGTTTTGAGCTGTGTTTAAACTCTTCATGGTCCGTGCCAGAAATGATTCAAAAGTCTTATATTTTTGTCTGTGCAGAAGAGTTGGGCCAGGTCAAAATCCTGCGCCTGGATCCTTACTACGGAAACTTCTGTGTTGGGCCTTAAATCAAAACTGTGTGGGTCACGCCTGTCTATGCCTTTGAATAAGAACAGCCAGCGCTGCGGTATAATAGGGTCTTTGCTAATGCAATTAAAATATCTAGGAAATAGAAGACAAGATGTGAGTCATATAGTTTTAAGGCAGCCCCTCCAAATAACAAAATGTTGGGCATCGTCAGGAATAGTACTAAGAAAAAGACAGAGGGCATTGCTGCTATGTGAAAATTTGGCTTTGCCCATATCTTTAATATTGTATGTGGTAATTGTTTCCCTGTCTCTAAAAGGACAGACTGGAGTTAAAAGGAGGGACAGAGAAAGGAAACTAAAATGGTTAAGAAGATGGGGCTGCAGCATAACAGGGAGAGACTGAAATATCTGGGACTCTTAAGTATGGGGAGAAAGCTGAGAGAGATGGAATTGATTTTTACAAAGCTATGAAGAAGGTAGATCAAATGCAGTCTGCTATTCGCCAAAGCCTGTATTAATAGAACTAGGGGCTACATAATTTCTTTGGTTTTAAATCAATCCTCTACTAGTTTCATTACTTTGCACACTGCATAGTTAACTTCTGGTATGTGCTGCCACAGGAGATGGTGGAAGCAGACAATGTCAACAGATCAAAAAATGAGATGAAACCATGGACTGGAAGTCCCTAAATAGGTACTGAAGGGATTAGGCAGGAGGCCTCTGTAACAACCCCAGTACAGCTCTTGAAGAGGAGACAGAATACTTGGCTAGATGACCCTCAGTAGGGTGTTTCTTATGTTTTTCTGTTTTTTAAGGCTGTCATATATGGTGTCTGGTGAAATCAAAGGCTAAAGATTCAGGTGAATTCTTTTTCCAGCAGAATTCAAAGGGGATTTTTTTCCTTATCTTTTGGGTTGGAATAGCCAACCCGATGTATTACCATTGATCTGTAGGACAGTGTTTTCTTCTTTCTTTTGTCTGTAAATCAGCAATTTCAGCCTCATGGAACAGAAAGTTATAGTTTGGGTTTTTTTGGTGTGGGGGTTGGGTTTTTTTGGGGTGTGGTTTTGTGTTGTGGTGTTTGGTTTTTTTTTTTAAATAAAACTTCAACCAATGCTTGGAGTTAAGTACAATTACACATAGAGTAGGAAGATGTGGTAGAATTATGTCGCGCAATTATTTTGGTTTTGGAAAATGGTTTGCAACTACTTGTGATTACACTAATATTGAAAATAATCTATAAAAGAATTCCGGGAAAATGTATTTTCACAACTTAATATAATTTTGTGGTATTCAGTAACAGCTTAGTTTTGTTAACTTTGCTGTTCTCAACTAGTACACTTCATTTTTTAACTTCTTGATGGGATGAGCTGCCAGGTCTGACTAAAATTGGCAGAGATGGTCCCTTTTGGGGATCAACTTAAGTCACGTCATTCTAGATTTGAGTCCTTTATACTCTGTTTTGAGGAAAGTTGTAATTATTTAATTTTTGGTGAAAGAGAAGATTACTTCTCCAGCTTCCTCTTTATCCTTCATTTTAGTAGTAGGTTACTGTCAGGCTTGAGAGCAAGGAGCTTATTTCTTTGCAAGCTGACTGACATGAGACTGTCAATGCAATTATGTTAAGCAGCCTTTTGGATCCATCTTTTGGCTTTGATAGACAGTCATGCCTTTACTATGCTTTCTGCTCTCTGTGAGATGACTTAAGAGAAAGGTAAATTATTGTGAACAATTTATACACTCCACCAAGAGTTTTCAGGAAAATAATTATTCTTCTGAAATTTGTGAGGTTGGGGGGGTCAATAAACACTTTCTTGGCTCTCTAAATACCAGCTTAAAACCAACATGGCAAACAAATAATAGCACAAAGAACTTGGGAATATTTCTGCACCGGAATGTCCATGATTGTATTTTTTTGTATTATTTTTTCAGCATGAATTACAAGACTGGGCACAGTCTAAATGACATACCCTGCGGTGGCCAGTTTCATCCTGCTGTTTCCTGCTTCTCTGTCTCTCTTATCCTGCCCTGGAAGCAGGACAGGCCTTTCCACACCATCCTGGCAGAGGAATAGGCAGGAGGAAGCCTGAAACATCAGCTCCCCACCTTTTGCCTAGTAAAGTGCCAGAATATTTTGCCTGAGGTAAGTAGGTCCTAAGCAAGGAGTGAGCAATGAGCTTGTGCTGAGGTGTAGGATCTGACAGTATGGGAGAAGATGAAACGGAGCGGGTCTCTGTGTCCCAGTGATGCTCCGCATAACCTCCACGGTCAAGTCCTTCTGGAGAGGTCACAGACCTTTTCAAAGACCTTCCTAGTGAGATCAAATTCTCTTAAGCAGGAGACTTGTGAAGAGAAGGAAAAGCCCCACACCTATTTGCAGATACCTAAATCCTTTTGCACTTACTGTTTTTGCAAATACCACGGTAGACGGCGTTATCACGGGACAAAGTCATATTTTGTGTCGGTAAAGCAGAAGATTCCAGTGGTGTCACCTATTGCAGTCACAGTCACTATCACTAAGGCAGTTAACTGGCTTCCCAGCCAAACTTAGCTCTCTCTCTGGGAGTTTGGGGGGAGGTGGGGAAAGCAGAGTTGGTGTTTTGACAGCCTGCACCTGGGAGTGTAGATGCACCCTTTTGTGCCTTATCACACAGCTGTACCAGCCAAATACTTCCCTTGTGTGTCAGGAAAAGTGCAGTGACAGGAGGTGGCTGCCAGTATTTGACGAGAGAGTGATTCAGGGAGAGAACTGGATGGTTAGTTGAAGCTAAGATGCTAAAAGAGGTATACCTATGACTCTGGTATTTGATGTGGCTACGGTGAAAGGATCGGTGACCTTTGCAGTGCTGCTAATGGATCACAGAGTCAGATCTCAGGCAAAGTTTTACAAAGCCTAGGTTGTAGTGTTTCTTAGCATTGAAAAGATTTTTGAAGATAAATGTTCGAAAGGGAGAAAATTATAGGAACCTATTTGCAAAATTCCTGGGGTTTTGTGGTTTTGTTTTCTTTTTAAGTTCTCTCTTTGAGAGAGCTTTTAGGGACTCAGAGTAGCAACCTGTTTTTCTTGACTTTCACCAATGTTGTCTGACTTGGCAAATGACCCTGCAGGCCTTTAGTCTCCTGATGGCCAGGACCTCTTGCTCCTACAAAGACTTGTGTGGCTTGACATGGCTTAAGGCTGCTTCAGTTATGAGCTTCACAAACAAAAGTTAGCTTTGCTATAGCTTCAGTGCCAGAAAATAAACACACATACACTTAAAATCCAATGAAAGTCAGGCAAAGTCTTTCTAGGGGTTTTAGTTCAATCGCTACAGCCCTACTCAAGTAGGGAGCCTAGAGAACAAGTAAAGAGTAGGAGGAAGAGTCCTGCCAGCCTTTCATGTAGAAAAAACCTGACTTCTTCATCCTTTTCAAGGCAACTGAATGTCAAGTCAGGTTGTGTTGCCTAAGGCTGCTATGCAGTGAGGGGATTTAAATGTAACCTCTGCATACAGAAAAAGGAAGTCCCTTAATTCATTCAATATTTTATTAGAAATCTCTTAATGCTGGTCTTATTCCTAAAGGTAAACATCTCAGAGGCTTTTCAAAGCCTATATTTCATTATTTAATAATCTGTTTTCAGTAACACAATTCCCTAGGTCTGAGCTTGTAACTAAGTCCACAGGCTGGAAATATCAGCAGTCCAGGAACTGCTAAATAATTAAGTTATTGGTGCCTGTAAGTGTTAGGGCTTGAATCACTCATATTTTATTTTCACAAACTGCTCGGGGGAAAAAAAAAAAGTGTTGTGAAAAAAGATTACTTACTAGCTCTTTTTAAGGACAATATGACTTTTGTCTACAATGGCATGGTTTGAAACTGTATGAATTTTTGTTTAGAAAATAGTATTTACAGGGGAATATTTAGCAGTGAGCCTGTACGTAGTAGACTTCTATCTTCTGGACTCGCTGGAAATCCTGACCTCCGTTCAGAGGCTAAATACATTTTTATAGGACTTCTGTATGGCAACCTTTTTTAAAGAATTCCTGGGAATAACCATTGACTGGAAAACACAGGATAGCGTTTGGCTGTGCAACAGCACAGCTTTATACTAGGTGTGTGTGCACAAGTGCTTGCTCTTGTGCTTGTGTGCGTGTGTGTATATGTGTGCACAAGCACACATTTGCCTGTATCCTGTCTCTCAAATGGGGGAAATGTCTCTGAAGGCCAAATATTTGGACTATTTGTTTTCATGTCTCAGACACTGAGGTGGAAGTGGGATCATTTTGAACACGTAGGATATGACATAGACTGCTCTCTAATTTCACCAGATGGAGGCAGGTCAGTCCACTGAGGGAGTTTCTCATCCATGAATGATATATGTCATGATTTTTCTTCATCAGAGAAAGATGAGATTGGTTTTATCGTAGTAGCATTTACCCTGGAGGTGGAAAAAGTAGTGCAATCATGAATATAGCGTAAGAAAACAGGAGTTCAAGGAGGGATAACAGAAGGCTTTCGTGAGCACTAATAACACGCACTCCCTAATTTAGTGCAGACAGAAAACAATTGAGCGCCATAATTTAGTATGGAACCAGATAACTTTCTTCTGTAGACAATTTGAATTCAGTTGCAACATGGAGTGAGATGGCTGGATAGAAATGGAGGGGTGGGGGGAATGGAAAGAAAATGAGATTATGATGAAATGTTGTAGGACATGAAAATATTTCCCTTGTACTGCTAAATGGAATTCTGCACTTAGCAGTGCAAAAAACAAATTAATACAAGGCAGGAAATACATACGGACTGTTTTGAACACTGTTTTTTGTTCTGTTGCATATGATAGTATGACAATGCTAACTTTGTCCGTCATCAAACATACTTATTAAGCTAAGATCTGGAAATAAGTGGGTTAGAATTAGTCTATTTTTTCATTGTGTCCACTTGTTTACTTTGGCTTTTTGAAATACTTTGGGACTCTTGTGATCTGTAATGGGAAATCTGTCTGCATTCCCTTCAGAGTTTATTTGCTGTGTTTACACGCTTAGACTATATTGACATTGTTACTAAGGAGAAACTAGCTTTTGGCTTTGCAGGAAGCTTTAGCAACTTTATATATACGTACAAAATTTAAACATACAAGCATTACAGTAAAAACCCCAGATTTTAAATTCTTCACTTTCAAACCACTCATAAATTATGAAATATTAGAATTATGCTCACCTCTGTTAGACCCCTCTGTCTTCTGTATATTTGTTATAAAATAGTTGGTAAATTTGGCTATCAGCATGAAAAGATTTTTCTGGTAACTTTGTGGAGAACAAATTGCCTCAAACATCTAAAAAATTACAAAAACATGACGCTTGCTTTTCAGATCACCAAATATTTTAAAATAATAACTTTTCTCCTCTCTGGAATTGACTGAACTTATTCATTGCCTTGATTTAAACATCATATTGACATCTTGTTGTGATTAACCGGGAAAAGAATGTGGAGATATTCATGATTAGTGAATATGCTGTGAATTTAGCAGGCTGTGACTATTTTCTGCAATTGAGTAATGGTGAGCAGCAGCCTTAAAAAAAATCATGGAGATGTTTGACTGTTACAAGTCAATCAAAAAGAGTTTCTGTTATTATGAAGACATCCCATTTCTTTAATAGCTATAGTTTAATTATAAAGGATTTTTTCCCAGTTGTTAGCAATAATTAAAAATATGAGTACTGAAACCGAAGAACTTCCTTTCAGGGTATCCTTTTGATTCTTTTCTGAAAAACAAAGCCCTACCTTATGGTTTATTTTATGAAAGTTTAGAATTATGATTTTAGCAAGTAAAAATTAATGATTTATACAAAATTGTTTTCACCAAACACCCCCTTGTATTTCAGGTTGTTTTTCAGGATATGGTGTATCTTATCTGATGGTCATACTTACCTTTTCTGTGCTGGAAAGGGAGAAAAGTGAAGCTTCTAAAATGTGGCTTAAATCTCAAACTAACATTTTTCTACATGAACTAATAGAGAAAATGTCTTCTGCCATCACTTCTGTCATGTGGCCCAAAACTATTTTCTTCTAGTTCCTGGTGTTTCTCATAGAACATATCTCTTTTTTATCTTTGCCACTAGGATTTGAGAAAATTGCTGTAATATAATTGTACTCTCTTCCAGTTCAGTGTCCCTATTGTTTTGAGTCACTACACTAGCTGAAGTGGGCAGGTTTCTTTTCAGCAGTTAGCAGTCTAAATGTGAAAGTTTTTTAGGTTCTGGGTTTTTTTTGTTGGGGGGGGGGGGGGGTGTGGAGGTTTGGGTTTTTTGGGGGGTTTGGGTTTTTTTTTGGGTTTGGGTTTTTTTTGGCAAAAGCTGCTTATTGGAGACTGTTCATTTGCCCAGTGATCCTTTCAGTGCTAAAACTTGCTGATTTATCTTAGTAAAGTAATTCAATACCATAGCAGCAATAGATGATAAAACCGACTGTACAACATAGCAAGTAATTTTTGGTTCTAAAGGACCTAATTGATTTATTAATATGAATGTACATGTATGGTGTTTACCTCAGACCAAGAGGATTCTGGATCTAATACAATGCTGTGTTGTATTAGATCAGGGGTTTAGGGTGCAGGAATGTTTCTTTTTTTTCTTAAGTCCTTTTATTCTGATGCAATGACAGTATATCCTTTAGTTCTTCCGATGACCTCTCTGAACGTAAAGTGCATATTTTAAAACACCAACCAGGCAAATTTCTTACTGATCTTATTTGAGACTGGTACTTCAACATTTCGCTCTTTAAATAACACAAACGTTTTCTTTTTTTTTTTTTTTGTAATTGCCAAAGAGTTGTGTCCCTAACCACCTCGCTAAAATAAAAGTTCATTGTATGCACTGTATTATAACCACAGCAGATGAGTTACTTTAATGACATATTATACTTTTTTGAGACAAGCAAAAGCATTAGTGTGAAGGAAGAAAGATTATTTAAAATAGTAATAAGATATTTAATCAGTTCCAGGTAAGCAACCTCAAATCACCTCAGATTTGCAGCAGGGAAAGCACATATACGCAGGTAGTTATCACAGAGCTGTTAAACTGAGGTAGCCTGTCAGATTTTCTGCCCGTTCTTGCTTACCCTGTGGCAAACATGATGCAACCTGCCTCCCTTTTTGTCTTCACTCTGGGGATAAAAGGACATTCATAGCAGCAACATAAGAGGTTTCTGCCAGTTTTCGATCAATAGGTAGATTCAGTATTATTTGGGGAATGCACGTCCCTGAGGAACAGAAGGAAGAAATAAATAGCTCATCTTGAATGAGTATGCTTAGAATACACACGTTTGTAAATATGAATGATGTAATGCACATTATTCTTCAGAATTAAGGTTTCCCTTTGGAGTTAGCAGGCAATTAAATGTCAAATTTGAGGCAGAAATTGAACCAAGATGCTAATAAATTATTTTTTCTCTGTTGCAACAAGTCTAATTTCCTTTTTAAAAATTCAGCTTATTAAGCTGGTTTAGATGTCACAAAAGGGCTTGGACAAATAGCTGTTAGGTGCCTGCATTAATCTTGATAACTTTGGTATTGTTGGCTTACTGTAAACCACAAAAAGTCACACTGTCATGTGTCTGTCCACAAAATTAATCTTCAGACAACACTACAGCTTGCTTTAGAGACCATTCTAACATAAAGAAGTTTAAATAATCCACCAGTTGCACCTAGAATTTCACTGTAAGTCTAAAGAAATGGGAAAGTCAAATGCAGTTTTTAATGTTTGTTAGAGTCAAAAGTTACTGAATTGCATTACTTAGGTCCTTGTTGTTTTAAACCACTTATTAATGAATTGATTAATTTATAATTATTTCTCATCTGTTATTTAATTATGTAATTATTTGATTTGATTATTTTAGAATATTTTATTTTATATACTTCAATTAATTGGCAATTAACATTAATTGTACCTTATTAATATATAAATTGTTCAGCTTTCGATCATTAACTTTCAACATACTATGAATTTCCAACAACAGCTGTGAGTTTTCAATACACTATACTTTATTGGTAACAGATCTGGTATTTCCTTCAATAATGCTATTTTATCCCACTCAGGGACTTTTATTGTTTATTCATAACAAAGTTTTCCCACTGTACAAATTTTAAACTTTTTCTCTACTACAGTTTCAATGCTTTAGCTCATACTACCATAAATGCTGCCATATTGCCTTTCCTGTGAAACCGAAGCAATGGTCCAATGATAATTTTAGGAAAGTTTTACCCCTGTAACAGTTGCTTAGAAAAAATGTCTTGGGAAAGGACGTTAAGAAATGAAAAACTTGTTTGTATAGGTATCTCTTAAACCTTTTGCTTTTCCAGTTTTATTAAGGAGCAGAGTTCATTTTAAGCTTACAATGCTAAAGGCAGATCATTGAAAGAAGATTCAAAGAGATCTAATTAAATTGTCCTTTACAAAAACATCTTTATGGAAAATGTGTCCTTTCCGGTTTTATGCTATGGAGGATCAAATTCCATTTTAAGGTTTCAAAGAAGGACAAAATGATTGATTGTATTGTCTGTTTTCTAGGTCGTTAATTCTCTTGCATCTTGGCCAGATCAATAGATTCTAGGTGTTAAACTTTTGCTCATTTTTTCCTTTGTTGTCCAGAATAACCAGTAAATGGCTAGAACACATTTGAACGCATAGCATTTGAAGAGCAGAGGGAAAAATAATGGATTTATGGAAAAAAAAAAGAAATAAGTGGATGACATAAACAGGAAAGAAAGAGGAAGCAGAAGGTTTAGCACACGGCTCTTTTCCTATGACATACAGAATGTATCTGCTGATGTTGCAGGCACTGAGACTGCAGTCAGACTATTGGGCAGGAAAGGGATGCCGGTAGTGTACATTTTGTACATGGTGCTGCTGAACCCCAGCTCTTCAAGGTGAGACTGCTGGCCCGATTCTCTTCTCACATGGGCTTATGCAGAGCACCTCCGCTGGAATGGCTCGGGTGGAAGGTACAGCGCTTCTGAAAACTTTTAACCATCTTAGCATACCTATTCTGGCCATTTAGAACTCAATTACCATGAACATTTGACGCAAGTATTTAAACTTAAACTAGCACACTTCTCTAAACATAAATAGAGCTGTGAAGAGAGCAACTGCTTTGGGCCAACACTGTGCTTCAGGTACTGCAAGAAATTTGCCGGTATAGGTGGTAAGGGAGCTGTGA
This sequence comes from Sagittarius serpentarius, assembly GCA_034782735.1. NCBI lineage: Eukaryota > Metazoa > Chordata > Aves > Accipitriformes > Sagittariidae > Sagittarius > Sagittarius serpentarius. Next base: position 22,282,863 of record JAVKLA010000007.1, on the reverse strand, counting down.
AGGTATATTATGTCTTAAACAGAGTATGTTGACCTAAACTGAGCACAAGTATATTCTGAAGCTTGTCCTCCATTTGCAATGTTTGGAACCTACCCTGATTAGGTCTAAGCAATCTAATTGGATTATTGTCCTAGAAAGATGGCATTGGAGATTTTTTTAATTGTTATGCATTTTAGCTTTGTTAACCTATACCACAATAAACAGCAAATTCTGTCAGCATTTCTATGACACATCTACTTCTGTTCGGTTGACAATTTTGCATATTCTGGAAAAGAAATTATAAATGACAGCCTACAGCATTCCCCTTTGCATTACTTTGAATGAATTAAGCAGGTTATAGAACTATGTTTTCTTATGGCTTTTTGGTTGAGAGAAAATTATTGGTTTTGCCAGATCCTTGACTTCTTTTGTGTGAAGCATGAGGTCTCTGCAAACCCACATTACCTCAGGGACAGTTTAAAGAATTCACCAGTTACTAGAGGGTCCGTTGCTGGATCAGGCCAATGGTAGACATAACAGGAATGCAAATTACTTCCATTATACAATTTTAATAAATATGATTCAAAGACAACTGTTCCTGCAGCTTGTCCAAAAAAAAAAAAAAAGCCCAAGCCAACTGCTGAACAAAAATGCCAGTAGCTGTGATGAATTATAATTCATTTTGGACACAAAACAATATATATATGACCTAAAGGAAAAGAAAACTTTAAGCCATAATTAGGGGAAAAAAAAATCCCATTAGTATTATGGGCTGACAGAAAACTCCCAAGTGTAAGGAATAAGGCTCCAAATCTACAGTTGTTCAAAAACAAGCTAGAAATGCATACAGGAATGATGCAGCAAGTCTTGCAAAAGGTATGGATCTCCAATAAAAGACAATTTTTTTTTTTTTTATTCTAAATGCTTATCCAGAGAAAATTCAGAAAAACATTTGATTTTACATACAGAAAAGTGCTAACAACAGCCTGAAGACAGTCACTTCTCTGTTACAGTAATGTTCTTGCCTATAAATTGCTAAATGGATTTCTGCTTTCCCATGCTTGAAGAACATCTTCAGTTTGAGAGCTATTCATTTGTGCTTCTGGGCCAAACCCCAAGCTCAAGGTGATTTGCATAGCCTTCTGCATTTTCCTGTGTCTCATCTGTTCTCTCCCCTTCCTCTACTTTTGTAATGTAATTCCCCTTCTTGTTTTCCTTCTTACAAGGTATTTCTTACCTTTTAAGTCCATGTGAAATGGTCGCTAGCATTCTCGTCATTGTCTTATTTCTGCTATAGGAGAGATCCTGTGTCTATGACATGAAACTTAAACTTCCTGTCATCAAGTACAAATCTTAAATCACCCATCAATTTCAACATATCCATTCGCTGAGCCATGCCTTTTTCAGTGCCACAGTATATTTTCTTCTTTTTTATTCCCAGTTCAGACCATGCCACTTTCCATGGGATTAAGGCTGGTTGTGGGTCACTGATTTAGTGCTTCAATTTGTAGCTGCAGTGCCGTGCAAGGAAACATAGCATGCTTGCTATTACTCTGCTAGCCTCAGATCGTAGGATGGAAAACAGTATTCAAAGGGGAATCCCTGAATGTCAGAGGTAACAATGTTTTAAAAGTTAATTTGGTCATTTACTGTTTTCCTATTCCTAATCTCGTAAAATTTTATTTTTTTTTTTTTTTTTAAAAGAAAGTAGCTGTCATGTTATCATCACTGGGTTCCGGTAAAATTAATGCTATGTTGGATTTAAACCAGTCTTAACAGTCCACTGGCAGTGAGACTTACATCTATTTTAGTGTACTCTTTAAACCAGTAACAGACTCTGCAGAACTTAGTGCTGTGGTATGTCATCATTTCAGATGTATTTAGATTGCAATTTGAAGTCGTTGTGCTGTTTTTTACTGTATGTTGCTCACATTACAGAATAGAGTTTGCTGAAATTCAGAGGAGGTATGCAGTAACAAACATTAAGTGTATTATTTACTATCCTAGGGTCTTGGGTTTGTCTCTGTAACTAGTGACTAAGGTTAAATGTCTGGAGAAAGTTACAGAAGCCGTTACCAATCAGTGGGGAGCAGGGTTGAATTGCTGTGACCAGATACCTAGCAACAAACAGCACACAAAATATTAGACTATAGTGAAAGCAAAGGAGTGGCCTTTGCTCTGTTGGCTGCCAAACCCAAGGTCTTGTGGACTCATGAAAGGAACGTGCTCCAGAGGTGAGGCCATACTTAATGAGATGGCTCGTCCAAGACGCTTAGAAAGTTACGACGAGAGAAGAGACAGGGACCATGTGTGGTCTCCGTTCGATGTTTGCTCCTGGAACTGTTAAATGGAAGTCTATGCCTAGGACCTGAGGTTGTGTCGGTGGTTTACATGGTCCTTCTTGACACCAGTGTACATGGGGAGTCATTTTCACCACTTGTCAATTGTATTTCAAAATAAAAGGCCTTTTTAAGTACAATTGATGTGTGGAGGAACAGTGTGAGCGTGTGCAGAAGTGAGTGTAACACTTGAGGGGAAAGACAGTGCTGTCAGTGCCAGGCTGACCGAAAGGATGACCCCAAGGATCCCATATGGGCAGCCCATGAGTGACTCCCAGCATATCCGTTCACTGTTGTCCATCTCCTGCTGGTCTTGTTCCTTCCTCAGCCAAGACCATCCTGGTAAGTGTGTTGCCCTATGCTGGACAGCTGTGTCCCTGCTTTTATGACGGTGACAGGACGATTGCATTACTTACTCTGTCATCTCTGGTGTCTAGCCCAGGAACCTAGCTTGAGGTGATTACTGATGTCTGCTGAGTCTGATACTCAGATTAGCAAAAAAAAAAAAACCCAAAAAGTGAATCTGAGTGACATCTGAATTTGCAACTATATAAGATTCCAGAGATAGAGACTATCTGTTCTGAAGAGAAGAGACTTTGTATTTAAATGTTGAATGTTAGATTAAATATTAAGGACCTGATTCTTCATTGCAATTCACTGGTGTTATTCCAGGATCAGTATTCTGACTGCATCTTTAAATATTAAATTTCTTCTGACAGGATGGAAGCCAGTATGCAACCTCTGACATTAGGCTCCCATGCTGGTTCTTATGTCACAAATGATGACAATTGCCAGAAATAGTGACTAACAGCAGCAAGAGACTCTGCAATATTCACTTTAATTGCATTCTATATTTTCAGATGTAATTTACAGTTTTTAAGTGTTGAAAAATGAGCGTCCTGACATAAGCGCTCAGTATCCTGTAGCAAGCCACTGGGAACAGGAAAGTTTTTCTTTCAAGATTCAACAAAAACAGTCCCTTACTGTGTGACAGAAACAAGCTGCCCCAAACCTGCCAATGATTCAGCATGTTTTTCTAAGTTCAAACTGGGCTGCAGCCTAAAGTTTGCAGTAGGGATTCAGACCCTGCGGGGAAACACCAGAGGCTCAAGCCTTTCTTGCAGCATCCATCATGGTGCCAGGTAGGGAACCAAATGAGTGGCAAAACACTCTCTGTACTAAAATAGCATATGGCTCCAGGGCACACAGAGAGAGGCCAATAGACAGCATTAATTAGCCTAAAAGTAATTAGCAAAATATTGCTAAAAAAATCGTAAGTGGCACGATTGAGAGCTGGATGAGTTTTTGAACTCAGCAATATGAAAACCCATGCGTAGTAACTGTGAATTTGATGCACATTGGGAGGTTTCAGTGACAAGCAGACCAGTTTTGACTGGAATAGAGAAACATAGTATAAAATGTGATTTGCTGCAGAAATTAAAGGCTCTGAATGAAACATAAATTTTCCCAGCAAATTCTGACCTATGCAAGACAGAAAAGAAACAGACCTTACTCTTTCTAGAATTAGTCATGTTAATTGCAGTGAACATTTTCTTGAATTAAGCTGTGTTTTTATAGGTGGAAACTGTCTTGAAGTGAATCATTCCTTTTTCAAATACGTTCGTTATTCAGAATTTTTGGACAAACATTTGAGACTAGATTTCAGCATATGGATCATGCATGAATAGCCTATTCTTAGTTTTACTTCCCACATTCAATATTTAATGACATCCTTGAGCTATGGGATCCATCATATAAGTCTTAAGTTCTAATATTTTTCTGTTTTTCTCTATACTTCTGCTCTTGACCAACAGGAAATGAAGAACTTGTTTATCATACTTTGCTAAACACAGGAGTCTAACATGACTGGAAAGCCAAGGCATTATTGACATTCTTATCTTTTTTCCTGTTTCATAGAAGTTGTGAAGTGTTAAGGTGATTAGGACTTCCTGTGGGGACTTAGGCTCCTAAATCACTTCAGACTCATGAGAAATATGTTATCTCTAAATAAAGATACTGTTTGTTGTATGCTGTCACCACAGGTCAAGTTAGAAAGCTATAGTATGCAGTATTCTCCAGCAGGGATGAGAGTTCTCCCTTTCTGTACTCATGACATTCTTGTCTGATGCTTTCAGCAATATCCTTTAACAATATTGGGTTTTGCCTTCCAGCGTATAGTTATATCATCTGGCACATTGCTCTTCTGTAGTTGTGGTTTTGTGACTATTTTCTTCCCCAATATAACTGCTTGGAATGAAGATGTTTAAATTTCTAGTTCAGTCATAGTTTTTCCTCTGCAAGTCTAGTTATATTAGCATTACGTGTCCCACTTTTGGTGGTCAGTTTCTTCTCCATCACCTTTCTGAGGCTGCTTCAAGAGTAGATACCTGAGTTTTTGCAGCAGGTAATTTCCTGGAAATATTGACCTACTTTAAAATCTTTATTATTGTGGCATCTATGGGCCCTAGCTAGGTGACATCCAGGTTGGACTCTGATCAGACATAGATTTTGTGTAAGGCTGGGAACAGTTTAGCATCTCAATAAATGTGTTGGTGTAAATGGAAAGTGCAATGCGTTCATCCTAACTGTTCTTGGGTGCTTACCCAGTCAGGGACAAATAAAAAAGTTGAGCATCAGCATTCAGTTAATTTAGATGAATTTTCAAATAATTTTAACTGACTCAAAGGAAAAATTAATCTGAACAGAGATGTGGTAAGACATGACACATTGCTTGTAGGTATTCTTAGAGCTGGAAAGCCAGTGTAACTCAATACATAACTCCTTCATAAATTATTCACACAGCTCTACCTGTGTCATAATTTAGTGCTGGCAAAGCTTTTCACATATCAAATGGTATGATGCAGATGTATAGCACTGCTTGTGCTAAACAGGAAATTCTGTATGCTTAAATCTTGATTAGATCTGACCCAGCTGATTCTTCATCTGACACTCGCTCCTTTTTCTTAACCATCCATCCACATTTCAAATAACTTTTCAAAAACTTCTCTATAATTCCAAAATTTGGCTCATTTTTTGTTTCTTGCCGAAACATTATCCAAATTCTAAACTCTGCATTTTAGAAATTCACCTTCAAGAAGAAAAGATGCAGGTACTCCTGCTGACCTTGTACATACTTATACCTAACTTGCATTTACTTAAGTAAGCAAAGTTATGGAAGATGTCACAAGTATGAAAAGAGCAAATGTAGTGCCCAGTTCTTTTGTATAAACTGGATTGGATCAAGAGATAAGGGTCATAACCAACATAGAAAAAAAATCTTCATGCAAGTACCAAAGAAACACTTTATTCAGTGAAATGGTAGTATATGTTGTTGTGAAGCTGTCGTGGTTTAACCCCCGCCAGCAACTCAGCACCACGCAGCCACTCACTCGCTTCCCCCATCCACCCAGTGGGATGGGGGAGAGAATCGGAAAATAAAGTAAAGCTCTTGGGTTGAGATAAGAACAGTTTAACAGAACAGAAAGGAAGAAGCTAACAATGACACTAATAACAACAATAAAGTGACAATAATAATAAAAGGATTGGAATACACAAGACAAGTGATGTACAATGCAGTTGCTCACCACTCGCTGACGAACGCCTGAGCTGTGCTCCTCCCCCCGCACCAAGCTGGGCATGACATCCCATGGTATGGAATACCCCTTTGGCCAGTTTGGGTCAGCTCTCCCGGCTGTCTCCCCTCCCACCTTTCCTGGGCCCCTCCAGACTTCTTGCTGGCTGGGCCTGAGAAGCTGAAAAGTCCTTGATTTAGTCTAAACACGACTTAACACCCTGATGTTTTCAGTTGTTGCTATCAACCTTCTTCTCCTACTAAACCCAAACCACAGCACTGTACCAGCTACTAGGAAGACAATTAACTCTATCGCAGCCAAAACCAGGACAGAAACCAAATGCCAAAGGCTGTATTATCGAAGAATCCAGGAGTGGACAGATGGGTATATGCATACAGTTACAACATAACTTTAGTCAGAAGTAAGGTTGATGCCTTTTTCTCTTTCTGTTGCTGTTCAAAAAGACACTGGCAATGTGTCTGAAGGGCACATCTTTGTTGCAGTTTCAACAGCTTGTTGTTGTCGTCCTTCAAGTTCTTAAAACACTGTTCCTGAAAGACAGCCAGCTGACTGCTTGCTTACTTGACAAAGGTATCCATGGATAAACCAAAATGCCTACTCCATTTTGCTCTTCTGTTTACAGTTAGAGCAGAAGAGGATGAGAGATTCTTGCTGTTGAAGAAGATTTTGGGTTTTTGTAGAAACCACATATTATTGTTGGTTACAAAATGTAAAATCTGTTTTTCTTTTCATGAGCACTGAAGTTCATTATTGAGTTACTTGTCTCTCTTTTCCATTGACTAATCCTGTATTTGTATACCGCATACTAAATGTATCATTTTTGATAGCACATTGTCGCAATGTGTTCTAGCAGGTATGTGAATGAGGTTTGCTGCTTCTGTTTTTGCGAAAAGGACATATGAGGATCTGCAAACAGCTGAGCATTAAATTAATTGAAAATCAGATTCTGAGTATTCTTAGGGAGCAAGTTGCTACAAAATGGTAAGATACCAAACAGAAGCTCAAGCTTAGGTGAACAGATTATACCTCATATGCTTTATGTGTTCTCAGAGATTACAAGAATGAGGAGAAAAAATATGTATTTCTGGACTTAATCCAATGTAATGTGAACATTAGATTTGTAACACAGGAGAATAAAGAGGGAGGCAAGCAGTTAATGGCTAGATAAGGGCCAGGAAATAGCATATCATAAGATAAATAATTAAAAAAAAAAAAAAGAGATCTGTACCATTTTCTGTTTCTCCTGTGAATGTTTTCCTTTGAGAGTCATCAGACTAAACAGCAATAGTCATTCCTCAGCCCTACATATAACTACAATAATTAAATGTTTCCTTACTGCCTGCTCCTTCTATACAGGACACCCTCTGCTGCAAAATACATTGATGGGATAACAAACGATTCCTGTGGTGCAATTTTAAGGGATTAGTACAAGATGACTAAATAGAAATTGCATGTGCCAAAAATTAAACCAGGTTGAAAATACCAGAACTTTGGGAGGGATAAGTTTTTACATGTTAAAAATGCCTAGACAGCATGTAAGAGAATTTCTTATCTGAATATAAATTATATAAATGGAAATTCAGTTATAGTGATTGTGTAGACATACGTAGTTAGCTTGTGTCAATATCAAACATGACAAAAGAGCTTTAAGAGGGAGACAGTACACAGAAGTTTCAAGATGGACATGGAGAGAAACGGTACCTAGTGGAGATGCCTAGTCTGGGTCCTGGCAGTGAGAGAGCTGGATGAATGCAGCCTTCTGCTCAGCCAGCCCTCCTGGCAGTCTCTGGCATCAGAAAGTGGGTCCGGGGAGTGTTAGAGTCAGAGGGGTTTCAGTTACTTACGCTGGCTGACTTGCTTGGGCTCTGCTATATCAAATAGATCTGGCATTTCTGAAACACCATTAAAGACTTTAAAAAAAATTATGTCAGTTAAGTTATGAATCAATATGTCTTTGCATAAGTACATTATTATTATATATTAAAATTAATAAACCCATCTTCTGACCCCTAATATCAGCCATTTTTCTCAAATGGTCTTATTGCCATAGGAGTAGCCATATACCTTCATCCAGGCAATAGAAGTGGTGATGGTTGTCCAATGTTTGATGGGTCTTACTGAAAGCAATTTTATTTACAGATTTTTTTTTTTTTTTTCTGGGAAGTGGCAGAATTCTTCAAGTAGCAGCTGTTTCCTTTCCATGCAATATCTGGAAAGCTACGATGTACTCAAGTGCTTTGACTTTGTTACGTGTTACAAATGCTCAAACGATGAGATTAAAACAATATTTAGACTGGAATATACTGAAAGACAAGATATTTAGTTTCAAGAACATTTTTTTTTCCGTTGAAAAGTAGAGAGGGACAGCTATTTATACTATTTGTATGTAGGGTTACATCTGGATTTGAATTACCTTCATTATTTGTACATTGTGAGTTTTCAGTTTAGACTTAATCCTAAAAACTAGTCCAACTAAATATTTTTCTATACAAATGTTATTTATTTATCAGCTCTTCTGTGATAATGATAAAGAGAATTTGTTTGCTGTTTGGTAATTTTGAAGTAATGATTTAAAATACATGGGTCAGTAATTGTATCCATTTTTAAGCTTTAGGAGACATTTTCGGATTAATAAAAGCCTACAATATGTTGTTCATGCAAACATGCACGGCATCTACCTAATTCTACCATTGCCTGTCACCTGCGACTTAACAACATTTGCTGAAAAAGATACAACGAAGAAATACAAAAATAAACAAAATACTTGGTATTTACAAAATTTTGTGGGTTTGGTCTTTTTTTTAATCCAAAGATTGTAAAGCTGTTTACAAGAAATGCTGAAAAAGCTAGACCTCAAAGCATCTCTCCTTCAGTTGCTGCGTAGAGGTGTTTTTCCATTTGGAAAGCATTAGATGTATTTGTCAAATTACTGGAAAACACGAATGGATTATGTGTTAATCTGTGTTAATTAATGCCTTTTACCTCCACAAACTTTCCATGTCCCTAAAAATAGGCTCCTGGGCTGCGTTTGCAGAGTGTCTACTATCCTTATGAAGAGGTTAGAGTTATACTCTGTGGCATGACATTGTCCCCCAAGTGCTGTTTATATCCTAAATACATTGGCAGCAGCTGTGTTCACAACCAGGGTGGTCCAGTGAATAAGGCTTAAAGGTGGGAGTGAGGAGACCTTGCTTCCACTCCAAAATCTGTCCCTGGCTGCTTCCTGGACTAAAGTTTCTCTCCATGTCTCTATGACTCGGCATTGTCTTTCTTTTGTAGCTGGTTTATACAGAACGTAGTAGGTTAAGACTGATTAAGACCTCAGTTTGAACTCTCACAGGGCAGTATCCATGACTAACTATCTCTAATCCCTCCAGCTGCTTTGAGCATTGCACCCCGCTGTAGCTGGTCTTGGCCTAGAATGAACTTTCTGTGTGTTCATTACCATTTAAGCAGACTATAACAAGAAGATGTGTCTGGGTATGGCATCCTTAATATGAGTTAATAAACTGAGTAATATAGAGTCCAGCATAGGTTACTGATACTACATAGGCACACGTACCTCCTTTTTGTTGTCTGCTCTGGTTTCACATACGGTCTTGGTGACCAAAGTTCAAAGTCTCAGTCGCCCCTTTCAAGGCATTCAGTAGTGTGATCCTGGTGGTATTCAAGACCAAAACCATCTGTCTTTAAAAGAGCTGAGATGAAGACAGGGGTTGATGATGCTGCTCCTTCTGTATAACTGTCTGTTTATTTTTGGAATAAGGTTCTTTCTGCTCACTCTAGACACCTCAAGTGTCAAAAATGCAACCTGTGGTCCTGAAACTATGGAAGAATCGGAGCACCGTGAGAGCAACCTTTTAGAGAAAACTTAACTTTTGAAGAAAAAAGAGAGGAAACAATTTCAAATCCAGGCACGAGTAAGACTGTCTGGGTTGTATCTTCCCCACCTTACTGGCAACAAAAGCAGATAAATCCCTCATTTCTGTCATGAGGTTATGCCTTTTTGCTTCCATGGGAGCCCGTGTGCTGGGCACAACATATCAGGCCTGATTGTATGAGGCACACGCCAGCACGGGTGGAGATAAGGTGCACCATGGATCACCAGCTAGGGAGCTAGTTGAGGGCTGGTGCTGTAACTGGCTCCGGGGAAGGGTATGAGGTCATGTGGTGTGACATAGTCTTGGCTGCACAGCCTACAGATTTCACACTGGGGCTGTGTCTAGTTGAGGCACCTGCTCAAGTGTGATCTCCAAACCATATGCCAAGTCTGCCTTCAACCTGTTGTTAACTGTCTGAATCCTGGATCTACTGAGCTAAGTGGAAGTATGCCCACTACAATGCATACAGATGTCTGACATTTTTAGATTAATATTGTTACAGAAAATAAGCACCTTTGTTTCTCCCTTTAAAGGTAATAAACTATCTCCAACGCCTGTCAAGGAGACTTTCAGTGAAATTTGGAAGAATGGATTGTGTGGTGGCTTAAATTCCTTCAGCCCAGAATAATCTTTACTCTCTTCCTTGAAGATGGCTTATTGTCCTGATCTCAACGTTATTGAATATAAATACGATGTGCTGCAACATACTGGAGAAAGGTCAAAACAATTTCTACTAAGAAACAGGCTTTCACTAGGCAAGTGTCATGGTTTAAGCCCAGCTCGTAACAAAGTACGACAAAGCCGCTTGCTCACTCCCCCTCGGCCCCAGTGGGATGAGGAAGAGAAAACATAAAGAAATGCTCGTGGGTTGACACAAGGACAGGGAGGGATCACTCACCAGTTATGGTCACGGGCAAAAGTAAAACCAAATCTTAAAACACCTTCCCTCCAGCCCTCCCTCCTTTCCGGCTCAACTCCATTCCCGGTTTTCTCTACCTCCTCCCCGCCAGCAGGAGGGGTGTGTGTGTGTGTGGAATGGGGGGTTGGGGTCAGTCCCTCACACCTTGCCTCTGCTGCTCCTTCCTCCTCAGGGGCAGGACTCCTCACTGTGCCCCTGCTCCGGCCTGGGGTCCCTCCCATGGGAGACAGTTCTCCACAAACTTCTCCAAGCTGAGTCCTTCCCACAGCCGCCAGTCCTCCAGGCACTGACTGCTCCAGTATGGGCTTCCCCACCGAGTCACGGCCATCTTGGGGC
>JAVKLA010000007.1:22205236-22253411 GCA_034782735.1 Sagittarius serpentarius | reverse complement strand
CCCCCCCCCCCCCCCCCCCCCCCCCGCGCCCCCCGGACTCGCTGACCTTTAAGGGTCCCTTCCAACCCAAACTATTCTATGATTCCATGCTTCTAAGGGCCCTCAGTAACTGAGTACAACCAATGAGACTCAGTTAAAAATGCACTTACAAAAGACCTGCTGATTTTATTTTAATTTAGAAACTGTTTAGCAATAGAAGATCAGAAAACTTTTGCATTGAAACCTGAGCTTTCTGTAAATCTGGAAGTGCCTGCATGAACCATTTGTAGAATGCTACATAACACAAAACAAGGTGGTCCTTTGCTGAGAAAACAAAAGATAAGTTTCTTGTTGTTAAAAGTTGTTATAGGTGAAACTGGCAGAGGTGGCTGTCATTAAAGTTACTTAACACATTACTTTATTGTACCTTTTTTATGGTAGCGTATAACTTGAGAAAACTGGACCTGAATCCTCCATGGCTAGCATCAACCTTAGGCTGATTTTTTGGGGAAAGTTTCTGTAGGCAAAGAACAAATTTAAGGCAAAACATATTGTTTAACCAATGGTTTAAAAAAAAAAATCTTACAACAATCTTTTTGAGAAGCTGGTGAGCCTGGGGTCAGGAATCTGCTTAAATTTGGCTGTACCACAAGCCTCTGAAAATTTCCTGTTATACAGTCCCTATGGGATTTTGGCAGCAACAGTCCCTGAAGACTCCATCTGCGCTGGCCACACGTGAGAGCTCAGGGTGTCTGGGCTGAACAGGAGTTTTCTTTGTCTTTGACCACCAAATCTGCCTGTGGCTCCTGTGGTTTATCTGTTCTCACTTCCTAGCATCTTTGTGGCTCTATTTTATTTCTACTGGACCAAGGAGCACTGATGTTAAGAAAGCCAGACAAGAGGAATTTGCATCAATGAAGCTGGATAATCATGGCACTTTGGATACCAACTTTTACTTACAGTGATACAGGGTAGAGGTCTGGAGCTTTTTGGAGGGAAAAAACATCAGGATTTGGAAATGGTCCAAACGTGGGATTTGGAGGAAAGAAGAAAGAAAAAGAAAAAAGCAACCTCAAACATTAAAAGCTAAAATTAATTTTTAAATGACTTCATGACAAGAGTGAAGAGGATGGGCTGGATTAATGTTTTGTCGAGTTTGAAGATAATGGTGTCACAACAAAACAAATGGATGGAAGAGCACAACTGGAAGGGGACAATAGAGCATGAAAGAAGGAACAGGTTTTTAAGTCATTTATGTACATAAGGTGAAGGTAAAGGCACTGTTGTCAGTCTGTTGGCCTTTCAGCCCTACAGATAAGGTACTATAGTGAGCCCCACATTAAAGAGATTGCTGTACTTTATACAAATGCTTGACTAGATAAAACAAGCAGCTAGTAGACCTGTGGGACTCCTTGTCAAAAGATGCGTACCTTTTACTTCCACAACACAGATTTTAAGGGAGACTGAACAGGTACTTGGAAGAGATACCTATTGGGGTAACTGAGAAGGCAAAGCACAGGAAGCTCACAAAATGCCCTAAACTGCGTCTGCTTGGAGGCTGAGAGATTATACTGGGCGAGGCAGACTCTTGATCTGAAATAGTATGGCCATTCATATATTCTAAGATGTCACAGATGGCATTTTTTTTTGGAGCACAGGATCCTTTTTATCTGGCACAGTGTTAAGGTTTGGGGGCTTTAAGAAGGAGGAGAGAAGACCATTTTAAAGTTTCCCAAGCTGCAGGCAGAGCTCAGCTGAGATAACCTTCCATATAGCATATAAATTGCTCTATGTCATGCTGTCTCAATTCATGTCCCCGAAAGATATATTAACTTTTTAATTTTATAAGGTGAGTTTTCCTTCTGAAAATTGAAGTGTTTTTCCAGGCTTTTCACTGTCTCAGAACAGAAAATCTATGTGTTGTTTAGAAGTTATTAGGTGCAAATAAATTACGGAAAAATGGCACAGCTTGCAGATTTGTTTTGTAAAAAGGCTGTCGTAATTTGATGTTACGTGGGAATGCTGCTACTTTAGGAAATAATTTGTATTTAGTCCATATTTTTTGCAATAGTATCTCACTTCTACATAATTTTTCTCTTTGTACTTTCTCATTATGTTTCAATTCTTGGAGTTGCGGAATGAGGGAGAAAGAGATCAACTGCAGGACAATAATAGAAGATTGTGCCTCCAGCTCCTTCTTCCCTTGTAAAGAAAAAGGCAGGCCAGGCAAAGAAATGACCCAGTGCTACGTATTGTGAATGATGGTACAGGGAAGAAGCTGTTGTAATAGTTAACCCAGCAAAATACAGATGAAGTTCATTCACAAGCAGATTGTTAATAGTCCCATTTTCAATGAAGCTTTTGCTTTCAAAGATGTAAAAACACAAGTGTTGTCCTGAGCAGGGAATCTGAGTATTTTTGGTCACCCTGAGTAAAATCGCTGACATAAAAAATGCTTTCCTAATTGTTGCCATCACTCTGCCCAAAAATCAATTAGACTTATCAGAGACTCTGGTGAAAAGTTTCTCTCATGACTACAACAGGTGTTCTGTACACTAGTTATCTCCAAAAATTAGGCCTCCAAAAATTTTGCCTAGGGTAAAGCATAATTTAACCAGACTAGTAGTAACTGTTAGTTAAGATGCATGTAGAAAATTTAAGAAAGGAATACCTGAAAGTAAATATGGTAAGAAATTCTAGTTAGGTCTTGGAAATTATTCAGTCTGAAGAGCAACAAAAAATATTTACAAATTTCCATGTCTCTTCCTTAATTATTAATTCCCTTCTGTCCTTTGTAAGATTAAAATTGCTTCCAGTCTTACATAACTTCTTGATTACATATCCATGCTTTAGAATGCTATTTGATTTGGAATTGTTATGAAGGGAGAAATTATAAGGGACGTGTTCAATTAAACTCATATTCATTTTTCTGAGCCAAAATTTAAAACAGGGGATAGCCCAAGAAAATATTTTACTCTGGATTCTTTTTATTATATCATGGCTATAAAGTACAGATGAACTAGAACTCACAGTGAATGGTGTGACAAAACATTCGCAAGTAGCTTAGTTATTTTCTCCACTTTAACTAGTTAAGATTAAGCCTGAGAAATTAATATCTCGGAGGTAACCATTCATGTAATTTTATGCAAAATATGCAAGCTAGGCCAGTTTCTAGCCAAACAGTGTAAGCATAATAAGTGTTTTACAGCTTTCATTTATTTAAAAGCTATACAAAAGTATACAAAAGTATTTCAAAGACAGTCCATTAGCCAACCTCTAAACTCCCCAAGCAAAGGTTTTCCTGGATGGTAATTCCTTGAGCTTCCCCCAGCCGCCTCTTTTCCTGCATGGAGAAACATTTCATTTACCACCAGATTCTTATTTAAGCTGCTGCATTCCCCCTGCCTCAGCTGAAGGCACTGCCTGGGAGGTGATTGCAGCCACCTGGGCTTAGGATGTAGCATGGGAGAAGCACTTTTCCTCCTGAAGGGACAGAAGTGGCAAGGTGCATGCTCTTTCTTCTGCCCTCTGGTTTTTTTCCATGGTATGTAATTTATGTTTAGAAATATCTTTGATAACTTAGTAAATATAATAAGGTTGTGCAAGAGCGTATTCCTTCCTCCTCAAATATTTTTCAGTTTTGTTATTGTTGTGGCTTTGTTATATTTCTGGAAATTTGGGTTTAATTCCTCAATCACTTGGTCTTTTCAGCCTGTGTTTCTTTTGGTGAGTAATGTATTAAAAGGGAAAGCATAGAAGATTTACTGAGTATAAAATGGTCTGTTCAGTCTCACCATCTTGTTGCCCTCCAGGAAAAAAAAGAATGTCTCTTTGCAATTTGTGCATTTTAGATGATTTTACTGCTGACTCCTTTAAAAGTGCCTTTGAAATTAGACACAGGGAAGCTATCTGGATGGCAGAAAGTAAAGGGATAATGTTCTATGCTCTAAACAATGGCAATCTTCTGCTTGAACCTGAGAGATTAGAAGAATACAGGATTAAAATGGATCTCATTTTCGGTGGCATTGCCTGTTGGGTATGACATCCTTTCAGACTGCCGATTTTCAATTGAAAAGGAGACAAAAGAGTCTATATGGCCTAAGAGAGAAAGGGAATAGTATTAGAACAGTAAATTTAAAGTTTTCTTTAAAGTATTAGAACAGTAAACTTAAAGTTTTCTTTAAAGCCTTGCAAAATAAAGCTAACTTTCCTGTGTGTTGCAAGTAGTGGAAAATATTTTTGTTGGATGATGATGATGGAAGGATTTATACAAGTAGTGCTTCTGCATCCGATTTTCCCCCGGAAGCATGCAGGTGTGTTTGTATTAACTGATAGTACAGGTGCATTGAAGACAAAATATGAATTAGACACTACAGTGCTAGTTTTCATGCATACTGTGTATGTTTTTTGTGTAGGCAAATGGACATACCCATGTGTTTTTCATATGTCAACTCTGGCCTTCATCATCTTACAAATATTTTTCAAAATGTTACTAAATTTCATGCAATTAGAAAGAACAAAGCATTAAGGAAAATAATTTCATGCTTTGTACAGTATAAACAAAAAACCCCAGAACTTTCCAGGCAAGGGAAGGGAGTGTGTCAAATTAATCTATAAAAGTCAGACAAAAGGACTTTGCTTGGAAAAGAAATGCAGCGTGGTTTTAATTAACATTTTGCTTCAGGTCACGCCATGTTGTTTCAATTAGGACTTTGGTGTAAGAAAGACTGTCTTTTCCTAAATGTCTTTACTCCTTTAAAGGGACTTTGTCACTTTCCAGAGATGGGGGAATGGGATATTTTCAGTTGGTTTTTAGTATGGAGGAGTATGAATTGTCATTCTTTCTCAATTCTGAATACAACTGAGAAGAGTTAGGGTCAAGCAAATTTAAGTGCCATTCTTAAACTCTTCACTTTTCTTTCAGTTCAGCTTTCTTTGTTTTCTTCAGAATATTTTTCCATTGCAAAATGCTGGAGTAAATCGTTTCCCTTGATGCTTTAATCACTGCTTTTCTTTAAGGTTCAGTATATCCATTTAACAGTTTGTCTGCAGCATTTTGCTGGAATGGGAATAGCTTTCTGTCTGTTGTCTTTCAGTGTATGTCTTTAAAGTACCGTAAAGTTTTTTAGAGCTTTAGAGTTTGCAAACACATTGCTCCTTTCTCATTATCACTTCTTTTTTAAACAATAATGTGTTTCCTCTGTATGTGTATGTGCTCGGCAGTGGGCCCCTTTTGTTTCCTTTTGTTTCTAACCTCCTCGTTCTGGGTGGAATGAAGTACTGAAGCAAATGGGAAGGTTTGCTGAGGAACTCCGAGTTCCATGACAATTCCCCCTTTGGTCCAAGCTATAGCCCACTTCCAGCTGATATATGCAGAATAAGTGCCATAGTTCCCCTTTTGCCTGCTAAAACAAAAGCTAAACAAGCAACAAGGATTAACTAGCATATCTCCATATCTAAAGACGACCTTCAAACAAACTGTAGAATTCTTATTCATGAATATTTCCAGTGTCTTCCACAAGCAATTTTGCAAACACTGTTAACAAAGATGACCCATGCTGCCAATCTGTGGGCATCGCAATCCCTTGTTCTAAATGGTGAGGCCCATGTTTGGGGGAAAATAACACCTAAACCAGGATAATGCTGCATGAGTTCAGTCATGCGGTCATATAAATATCAACCTAGGTCTTAATTAATGTACTATACATTTAATAGTTAGTCATGCCTTCCTTAGCACTGAATTTTGTACTAATGGGATAGCACTGATGTTACTAAAATGATATTATATACTGTAGATTAGCAGCAGTGTGGCATTTTTTTTAAAACATACTACTACTTAGTTTGCAAACTGAGCCCTCAAAAGTTCAGAAATTCCAAATCCAGAACTGCTTTTGCTATCTCAATTTGCCACTTTATGCATCAATCCTGCTCTCCTTACGAGACAAACATCTTGCCGAGAAAACTTGTGTGTAGTCCCCTAATTGAATAGTATCATAACATACTTGTATAAAGACATATAGGTAACTATAAATCTGCTATTTCCCAGCTTTTGGTTTAACCTCCTAGGCAGTGAAAATTATCTTTAGAAATTGTCTTTGAGCTGCTAGGTATTTTAGAAGAGGAAAAAAAATTCCTTGGCACTTGAGTGCTGGGGCAGCAGCTGCAGCATGCTGCAGTGGTGAGTCCAGCTCCTTCCCGTAGTTCGGGCCATCTTTTTATTTTGAGATGTTACCAGCATCTTTCTGTGGAATGCATATGGCAGGGGAGATCATTGTTTGAGGCACATCACTCATCTCCAAAAATGGTGCCTTCTACTCATCCTTTGCAATTTCAAATGCCTAATGACAATAATGTTGGACCTTCTCAGGCAAAGCTCAGAGGAAGCTTTTAAGACTGAAAAATTTAGCCTAAATATAGGGCTTGCTACGAGGTCCCAAAATAAGTGAAAAAATAAAATGGTCTTAGTAGTCTTAAACAACAGAATGTACCTTTGAATGTATTGGTTTGAGCTTTGGTGCTGGGCATAAAGTTTGCTAAATACTTTAACTTAATAATGATAGAAAGTGAAGAAGGTTTGGTTTTGGTGGAAAAGATATTACATACAAGAACATAAACAATATTAGCTCTTGCGGCCTATTAGATCCAGCTGTCGGAGCCTGATGTAATCTAATAGGCATGTCATAGTACTTTATATTTACAGACCAACACACTTATGGCAAAGTGTGATTTTTTTTGAAACACTGTCTAGAGGTGCCTGCGTTATTCACAGTATTGACCAGGAACTGTTAGTGCCTACTTAATAGTTGTGAGCTCCTGGAAAAAGCTTGCCATCTTGTGCGTTTCCTTCAGCTATGTTTATTGTATTTAAACAGCAATGGGCAGAATTACTACCTTGCTGCTCTCCGAGTACTTAGCCATTTACAGGCGTTTGCCGTCTAGGTTGGATGCTATTTAATTTTTGCCAGTCAGCTATAGAATACTGTACTTAATTGCAAATGAGACTTGGACATTAAATCAATTTGTTGAAAGCATTTTATACTTTCTAGCTGTTAGGAAATGCAATACATTGTTGGTGTCATGTCTTAGCTCCTAGGCTGAGGCAAGTATATTGAGTTAATTCCACAAATGAAGAAGACTGCTAACTGCACAGTGTTAGGGTTTCAAATCTCTACATACTTGCTTCCAGTCTGCATGCCCCTTCCAATCTGTTTCATGCCTGAGCCAGCTGGTGTGCCTGTGCTGTAGGAGAAACCATTATGTATACAAAGCTTTTGTGTATTATACGTGCTTTTCCAAACAGGCTGGATATATTTGAGTCAATGTGTCTATCTATATAAAAGAACTTGTTAGGATCCCTTTAACTTTTCTAAGAAGCACCTGGAGGGTGGCAATTGCATTTGGGTCCCTTGTGTTAATGTGGCTGGAAAACGGAGAAGGTGGAAGAGGGAAGGCTGTGGTTAACCACAGAAGCAAACGCATGTAGGGGAACTGCAGGGCCCCATCAGGAGAGGGGTGAAAAATGCTGCCAAGGGGGAGCATCTCTGGTGTAATACAATAGCCTCAAGGTCCAGTCTGAAGGGTGGTAGGCTGCAGAGTTTAGCTTGCTGAAAAGAGGTCAGATCAGGCCCGTCACAGAGAACTAGTACTCTCAAGAAAGCCAAGGGGAGAGACGGCAAGCACAGCTTGACCCAAACAAATCACAGCCCCAGCACTGGGAGAGCGTTGGCCTGCAGGGAAGCTAGTCCCTGGAGATGCTGGCATTGCATAAAACCCCTTTGAACCAAACTGAGCACAGAGAATCTGCACAGCTCTAATTGAAATGGCCTTTTATTGTAATGAAAAGAAAGCTGCAGAAGGGGTGGTAAATGATGAATCCTTTCCTTTCATTTGGAGCCCATGATTGGCTTGCTAGTGTTATATAAAGAACATTCTGCACTGAAAGTCCATTTGAAATTTAGTCAAACATGGCAGTAGATGATGTAACTCACTGCCAGGAGCTTCTCCAGACCTCTACTGTTCTACTTGTTTATTAGTAAGGCATGTTTCACAGTGCAAATTTTTTTTTTCTTCCGTACTTTCTTTCTTTCTTTCTTTTATTTATTTACAGATTCTACATTCGCTGTTCTCAATTATTTCCTACTTAGGCTTTTGCTTAAAGCAATTCTAATCAAATGATTGGTTTAATTAATATCCTTAAATCATGGATGTGGACCTCTTTGACATGCGGTAATTTTCCACATTCATTAAAACCACAGCCCTTCAGCTTTAATAATTGCTTCCAGGCTCTTTAGAAATAAATAAATGCTGGACTCTTCCATTTGACGCATTACTATAACCTTTATCATGAGCTGTAATCCTTACTATTCTTTCTAGTCTTCCGCTTTTATCATTCTAAATACTTTTTGATCTCAAGTTTTATGACACAGTAAATTAGCTCAAGTTCACAACTGAACCTTTTGAAGGCATTCGGTCAGATCTGTTTATAAAGATATTTAGGATCATTTTGTGGCTTTTGAAAACAATTAGGGAACTATAGATTTCTTTTCTTCTTCAAGTTACATATAAACATTTGTTTGCATACACTTGTTTCGCTGTGTGTAAGAAATACGCTTACCAGTTTTATAAGAGAAAAGGTTATATGCATGAAAACCACTTCAGAAAATCTGTTCCAAATTTCTCCTTCCTTGCTGCAGTTTTCTACAATAACACGTAGAGGTTTTTTGCTGAACCAAAACCACATGTTGAGTTAACTGGAATTTAGGGACAGGTTTAACTGGTTTTCTACCAGCTACTTCAGCATGTCCAGCTTAACCAGAAGGACTGGGACTCCAGAAGGGACACTCCATGGCCTATTTGTCTTTTCAGGAGATCTTTTGCTCTGGTGGGGGGGGAAATCAGTCTTCAAGTTCTAGGTTTTCTTGAATGCTGTGTGAATATAAAAAGTAGTCAGGACTTAAGTCTCTCCTGGTCATGTTTTGTCTGTGTACAAGCTGGTCCCAGCAGCTGAACCTGCATAAACAAACTGCTCCAAGAACCCTGTCTGTCTTACCCAGTCTCCCAGCTTCAGAGATTTTCCAGAGCTTCGCTGATCGTTTTCAGCCTCCCTGTATCTCCTGAAGACACCAAACAAAAGATAGTGGGGCTGCAGCAAGCAAATGTGGAGATAAGAAGCCAATGGTTATATTGTGAAGATGCAGTATGTTGCAATATATCGGAGATCTGCAAGGTGTTGGCATCCCTGTAGATCCTCTTGAGCACACCAGAATATAGTCTAAATATGATATGCTATCTTTTTCTCCAAGCTTCCTAAATTCCATGACTCCCATGACAGCTACAGAAATATTTGCTGTGGGGAGGATTTTCAGGAATATCCTTATCCTCAATTTCCATTTGCGTTTAGGTTTTAATGTCTAAGATGCTCTTACCAGAAAAGATGTACTTCGTTTGGGATTTTTTTTAATCATTTGGTGAGAATTTTACAAAATCCACCTGGAACTCAATTAGAGGTCTCAGATGTAGAAAGTTTAGTTGACCCACAAAAGATTTCTATTCATAAGTATAAAATCATGCAAAAGATGAGTTGTGCCTGAAAATGTTGGCTCCCACATGCAAGGAAGCCTTGTCTTCATTGTACTGCCACGTAGTTTTTTACAGTATTTGAGCTACTACTGGAATAGATTGGATCAGATCCCAGGGTGGGATCTTTGCCGCTGGCTAATAGATGTGGCTTGTGACCGCTGGGAAGACTTGGGTTGGAAAAGGGAATATGGAGTATTTTTACTACAGATGTCTCCTGGTTGTGTGAGAATGTAGCACCTATATGTTTGTATACAAATGTCTGTGTCTGAGTTCATATGCTGTTCCTTTTGTCTGAAAAGGACTGGTTTGTATTAATGCTATTTTGTCGCAACTGTTGTGGCGAAAAGGGACTTTTCATGCTGGGCCATAACAGCAAGAGTAGACCATGCAAGACAGGAGAGGTAGCCCTCTTCTGCTAAGCATGATGACATCTTGACTGAAATAGTGTGTCAAGTTTGGGGTTTTGCACCTCGAGTAGAAGCGTGTCCATTAAGGGGTTCCAGACGAGGGCAACAAAAATGACCACAAGTCTCGAAATCGTGAGCGACTAAAAAAGGGTCAAAGGAGTGGACGCTGCTTAGTCTAGAGAATACTGGGGTCACCAGTGTAGTCATTGACTATTAAAAGGCTAGTGCAATGACAGAGGGTGACTTTTCCCCGTATTTGTATGGGGTAGGAGGACAATAAGTCCTATGGGCTGAAACTGCAGCAAAGATGACTTGGATTAGACTTTAGGAAACCGAAGAGGATGGTGCATGACTGGAGTACGCAGCCCTGCAGACTGTCTGCCATGGGGGGCCTTCAGGAACAGCTTAAGCAACTGTTGGTCAGGAATGACATGGGTACAACTGATGTTACCTCATGGCAAAGAAACAGTCCAAATGACTTTTTAGAGACTCTTTTCAATCTTACGATTTCTCTGAGGACCTGATTTTATTAAATGGCAGGTAGCTTTCCAGCATGACACAGATTGAACACTGGCCTTTATTGTTTGCACATTTGGTGCGTTTTTAGAGCCTAGAGCTTGCCAGGAGAATGCAGCTGCTTACTGACCGGCAGCTGGCATTGCCTCCTCCCTGGCTTGCCAGTGAGATGCTGCTGACCAAAGGCAACAGGAGGTTCTCTAATTCCCTGCTTGTGTGCAGCCATAACACTCCAGGCTTCAAAGGGCAAGGAAGATTGAACACTCTGTGTTCAGATATTAAATACTGCTGTCTAATAGAAATTGACTGGAAACACATTTCAGAGGGTCCAAACTCTTCTGTTGGAAGTAGTGGTTATCAAACCATCAGTTTGATGCTTGCCCAGTTAATGTATGCCTAGTTTAGCTTATCTGAATTTAAGACTTTTCAGAGAACGCTGCTTCTCTTTCAACCTTTTTAGTATTACTGCTTTTTTCTTCCCAAAAAAGGAAACTTTAACCACAGTGTGTGCCTGCCAAACTTTAGCTTTTTGGAGCTGCAAATATGAAGCAGGATGCTATCTGTTTTTATGAGGTCTTTCTGTTTTTTCTATAATCCTCAGCCAGCCAAGAACCCCTCATTTATCCTCCTGTTCTAATCCCGCTGTGTAAACAAAAGGCAGACACAGTCTTGGTTCCAACTCAGCTAAAAATTGAAGCAACTCAATGTAATTTAAATATGGACCTATTTTCCAGAAACGTGTGTCTTAACTTTAAAGAAATTGTATTGCTGTCCTCTACCGTTTGAGGAACACCTGAAGATACCTTACTTTCTGAAATATATTTTAATTTGTTTTACTGGAGAGCCTGGAGGCCTCCCTTACAATTAGGGTTTCATTATGCCAGATACTGAGCAGTGCCTATGCTGAAGAATTTGTTTACTTTAAAAGCAGATGAAGAGTTGTCCAAGAAACATGGAGGATGATAGTAAAAATAATATGATTATGTACATAAACACTTATTTGAAATGAAGTCATATTTGTAAAACCTGTAAGATTAAAAAAAATTAAAAAGATCTTGACATTACTAAACCCCTGTTTTGTTTGTTGTGACCTACTCTGGTATGAGGCACCCCAACATTAATTCCTACTAAGTGAATGAGCACATAGGCAGTTGTAAATCTCTTTTGAAGTGAAAATCTTTGTGTGCTATTCTAAAGGCTGATGTTTTCCCTAATTTATCATCTTGCTTAAAAGTAGGGCTTTTAAAAATAAGTTTAATGACTCTATGGTGCAGATTATAAAGTCTTTACTTTCTTCAAGATTATCTTTCATAAATAAAAAATTCTTGGTTCTTCCTCAGACCCTGACATGTTGCAGATACTAGGATGAAAATCTGACCAAGTCAGAAGTAAAGTTTTCATTAACTTCATGGGGAATTTTGTTCCATCAGTACTCAAAAGTACAAAAGTAACACTGAGATTTCTGATCTTATTTAAGAAAATAAGGCCTTCCTTTTTGCAGTGAACGTATCTGTGAAGTACTAAGACAGTTTCTAACAAAGCCTGCAGTGAGGCAGGTTATTATTTGTCTGTTGTAAATTTTGATTACAAATTTTATTAAGAACATGAGAAAATTATTCTTATGACTTGGTTACGCATTGATAATGCGCTGTTGTGGTTTCCCCTGTTCCTTGAGTGAGTTTAAAGTAACACATCCTTTTGTAGACATTTAATATAGTAGAAGGGTAGAGTTGGTTTTGTTTTGCTTTAATCTACAAGGGACGTTCATACTGATTTAAAAACTTTGATATTGCAAAGCACCTTGTTAACACAAATTTGTACATGAACAGTAGGCATAGTCTCATAAAACTGAACAGCAAAGTTGTATGAAAAATGTAAGGGAATATAGTACTTGAAGTAGCATCCTGGAAAAAGATCATAAAAGTAAATGAAAATAAGGCTTATAAATGAGGTTGATGCTTATATTGAGAAAACAAACTTTAAGATAAACAGCATCTTAATTCTTTCAAATTAAGCCATGAATAGTGAAAATAAGCATATAATCTTTTAAAATTATCCAAAATCATTGGAAATAATCAACAGGTGAGAAACTTGGAAACATTTTGTGACATAATATTTGTCAGTGATCAGTAAACTCATTTCATATTTTGTCTTTTGATGGTGTTCCAGAAGCTGCACAATTTCAATAGTCCCTGAAATCTTAGGGACAAATATTTTCATTGGATGTGTTTTCTGCTCTTCAGTAAGAATTTTAAATGAGTAACAGTTCAGACTTAAATACATTTATTTCCTAGCCTTTCTTCTTAAAGGCAAAGAAATTAATCTTTGGCTGAAGTAAAGCACCATTACTTTGTAACAACATCAGTGCTATGTCAGTTAATGCCAGCAAAGGGTTTCAAAATTCATGGATGTTAAAATGTCTAACAAATATAAAAATAGTTTTAAAACATTGTCAAACAAGAATGGTAGACTGAGATTCACAAAAAGAACAAAAACTAGTTTGGAGGTAGTTTGCTACCAAGCTGCTTGCATTCAGAAATCAGTGGATAATACAGCGCTCCTACCTTACCACATGAACCAACCAACCAAACAAACAAACAAAAAAAACCCACCAAAGAAACACTAGAAAAAGAAAAGCAGCTGGGTAGATAAAGCCACTGGCTAAATTGTAGGTAAAAGAGCTTGGCTTTTAAGAGCTGTACTAATTGCATATGTTCCTCAAGCAAAATGGAACCTGACTGTGAAAATGGGAAGATTGACAAAAATCAGGACAAAATGAATCCGAAATATCAATAAACCTATTAAGAGCCATGCGAGAAACCAATCAACAGGGCAGGCAGCAGGGCACAGCTGCTGAACAGTCCACTTTAATACTGTCAATAGCCCATGGGGAAAACTCAGCCTGTTGGTTTGGGGGCATGAAAGAAAAAGATTAACTATAAGAGGAAAGAAAAAAGAAACAAAGTAAATTGTAAATTCATTGTTTTCAGTGGAAAGCATACTTCCTGCAAGAATTTAATTTATTTCTGATTTAAGAGAAATATCTGGTGCTGATTTAAGAGAGATATTTATAATCTGCACCAAAATTGAGAAGGGAATGATGGTAATCTTAAGGTAGACTGTTCAGAAGTCAAATGGCTGAGTTCTAGTCCTCTTCAGATTCAGTGGCAAAAATCCAAAAACTGCAGTCAAAGAAGCAGCGGATCAACACTCAGCTCTGCATAGCTTCTTACCCTTTTTTTTTTTTTTTTTTTTTTTTTTAAATTTAATTGTCATGCAGCAGCATTGTTAGTTTCTTTGCTAAAGCACTCTCGGCAAATTCCAAGGGGTCAGAAAGCAGAGCCGTGAATTTATTTTAAAACCTTTGCAGAAATATTTGTGGAGGCAAACACACTGATCGAGCTGGGGGACTTGTCAAATAGCATTAAAATTGGTAAGGAATGGACTTTATAAACATGGTGGGTTTCAAATGTGCCTTTCTCTATCCAGATGGTTTCTACCACTGCCAGAGGCTTTGCTCCAGAAGTGTCCTCCTTGTAGCTCCATAGGAGCGCAATCCAAACCTTCCCCCCACCTGTGAGCAGCTACGTCTGAAGAGAATGGTTATTGTGACTCTGTGCTTGTAATGATGCAGCTCACTACTGCCTCTCCTCCCTGCAACTGAGCTTTAAAAGCCACAGATGAGCTTGAATATATGTGGATTGCATCTCAAAAACATCATTGTACGTTATTGCACCCCTACAAACGTCACGGAACAGTCATGCAAAGTGAATGGCGAAGCTGCAAATCTCTATTTCGCACAAGACTGTTCTCCAGCATATAATTTTATTCAAGTAGTAGTGGTCTGAAGACAGCCTTTGCTTGATGACTGCCATAGACTTTGGCTTTTTGAGATATCCCTTTCTCGGTTGTGAGTTCTACTAATGCTGGAGCTCTGGTGTTACTGTTCCAAGATGCAAAGCTCTCCTTGTGCAAACGGTAGATTTAGGAGTAGCTGCCATAGATCCTTGCAGCTTTCTTTAGTACTATGTTGAAAGTCTTCCAGCATCTGTTTTCAGCCTCATTAATTAACTGCTCTGATATAGTAAAATGTGATCTGCTTGAATTCCCATACCTGGGCCACTGAGCAGAAGCCAAAGTCAGCTTTCTGAAAAAACAGTGTGCAAAACCAAGCGTGCTTCACTGCTGTGTTCATTCTAGTCACTGTAGTGAGGCCAAGTTCCTCAAAATCTGATTAGTCCTCTAAAATAAGGAGATAAACAGTTGATGGTTTGCAGTGAGAAGAGCAGCTCTTTCATCTGTTAGAAATGCTCTTTATTTTAATTCCATGCCTCTCCTGCTTACTCCCACACGCTTCAACTATAACTGCTGGTTGTGCCTCAGATCCCCTTGGCTGCACTGGCCAGCATGTGATGCCTAGGCCCGGGATATTGGATTTTGACCTCGCGCAGCTCTGCTCCTGGGCAAAATCCTGCGGTTGCTGATTTGGGTAGTGTAACTTTGCTATCCTAAAATTCTAAATTTGCTTTCATTGATGACCTTTTCCCCCTCTTGCTGAAGAAATGCTTGGGACAGGCCTATTTGCATTGCCTCTGCAATGTGCCAGTTACTGTAAGTGTGCTCTGCTCTTGTCTTGGCATTATTCGAACCTGAAACTCACCTGAGCTTCATGAATTATGTGTTTAATGCTGCACGAAAATGTAACAACAGCATTATCATCATTAAAGTGCTGTCTTCCAGGTCAGTGGTTGATTCCTAGACATGGGCTTTTTCTTTCCTTTTTTTTTTCTTGCCTTTTAACTCCAGCATAATAATTCTTGTTACTTGACTGTAGTGCATAACCCCATATACGGTTTCATTTTCAGCCTGAGTTCGTGTTTTGGTTTGGGTTTTTTTTTTTTTTTTTTTCCTTCTCCAGCATTTTGTCTGCCTCTTAAAATTGCTGAGGAGCAATCAAAGTATATTTCAGTTGAGGGAGGGTTATGTTTTACCCGTAATACTTACTGCTGCATCTCTGGTTGGCACCCGGATGCGAGCCGTTCTGCTAGCTTTGCACGTGCCGTTCTCTTAAAAGTTAATGGAGGATAGAGGGTATCGGAGACTATCTTAATCCTACATCTGCATCTTTTCTACCAGTCACGATTCTGTTTTAAGTCTTTGATTTGCTCTGAGCAGCACTAGATACACTGTTTAATTTATTCTGGATTTTGCTTTTAATATTAATTTTTTTAATTCATATACCAGAGGCAATCAGCGTAATCTGGCACTGTGTTCTATTGTGGTTTGTTGTTTGTTTTTTTTTTTTTAAACCACAGAAAGAATGATCATATTGGACAATTAGGTTTTTATTGTCCCTTTGCTTGTTGTCACTTGGATATTGTCTCCCTTAGGAGAAACCCCCAAGTTGTTTCACTTCTCTTTTATTTCCCAATATGTAGAAGTCACTTATTGAAAAACTGTATTTGCAGAATTTTTTTTAATTATTTTTTTAATCTACTGTATACGTTATGTTAAATCCTGAATTGTGACAGAGACAAAGGTCTCCAAAATTTTGGAAACAGAATCTGGAGGAAAAAGGTTTCAGGTCACTTCATACTTTTTCAATTTTTACCAATGTTTATTTTACTTTAATAAATGTGAAATAAGGTTTATTTCAAAATGAAAAAATCAAAGTTCTATGAGTATCCAGACAAGGCACTCTGAAAATTAATCTATGTCATCAAAAGTACAATTATATTTAAATTTATTAACTTTTTGGAAAACTTTAAGTCAAATAGAACTTACTGACCAAATATGATTTAAAATTTTCTGGTAGCTCTTGCTTCTAACCAACAAAAGAAAGAACTGCAGCTGTTTTTTAGCTTGTGCCTTAGTTCCTGTTGTTGATACATATATATTCTTTCTTTCATTCAAGGTACTGACCTTGGTAATAAGATGTCAACAGCTGACAAGTCTAGAGGTATGAACATGTCTGAGTGCAAATCACCCTGGATTTTCTGGTCATATCCCAGTTATACTTTTGTGTTTGTGCTTGCAGCTTTAAAGAAAATGTGTTTCATTTGATATCTTAGGGTGCTTTTTTTCAAATGACTGTATTTCTGTGTCTGTTAGTGCAGAATTTACTTTTCTAGGACAAGCTGTAGAGAAAACTAGTGTCTCTGTCTTGTTTTGTCTTCTAAGTTTGGTTTCCAGGGTTCTCTGTTCTGATACAGTTCGTTTCCCACAACTTGGAAGCTGTAAGTCCCGCAGGACTTAATAGCAACATCAGTAAAAGCAGGAACTCCATTTCTCTTT
Organism: Sagittarius serpentarius; assembly: GCA_034782735.1. Lineage (NCBI taxonomy): Eukaryota > Metazoa > Chordata > Aves > Accipitriformes > Sagittariidae > Sagittarius > Sagittarius serpentarius. Next base: position 22,236,636 of record JAVKLA010000007.1, on the reverse strand, counting down.
ACCAAAGTACTGCAGCAAGATCTACGTGTCTCAGCTCCCTCAAACCAATTCGTTATTTAATTCACAGTAATTTTTAACTTCCCTCCCACCTCATCATTTTCCTGAGATTACCTAGATTTGTGTGTGCCTCCAACGTCAACAGTATGCGCGAGACCAAGTAAAGGTTAAAGCGTTTTTGTGCTGACAGGACACCCGATGTGTCAAACAGCAGCTTTGGCTGTTCTGATATCCAGCCTGCTGGGGAAAGCTACTAAACATAGTTGGGCTTATCGCAGTCCTAGCGAAGGGGAGTGTGACATTCCTGTGACAGGAAGCCAGCACCGGGCACTTCAGACATGCCATTCGTCACTCTCTTTTACAGGGATTGAACTGGCGTTCCCATGTTTATCAACTAAAATCAATTTTGAAAAAGCACCTGCTGTGCAAAAGCCTTGCAATTGTTTGGCGCGATAGCTGCTGAATTTATCGTGTGCCAATCAGTTATATTGTGACACTCCACGGGGAAAGAGGCAAAACGGGACTAGAATAGTGCAGACAACTCATAGAATTAGTTTGCGTGAAGCTGGATGGCTCTAGCGCTGCATGTCACTGTGACCTGTTGTCACCTGGTGAAGCCAAAATTAACCTTGAAACAGAAGGTCCTGCCACATGTTAAAAACAACAACAAGCCTAGGGAGAGCCAGAAGCCTTGGAAGATGATAATTATCTCCATTTCCTATTTAAATCAAAAAGGGATTTGAAGGCAATTAAGATCATAACAGCATCAACACCGTGTGGGTGATACAGACTCTGATTGCCAAACCGAAAGCATAACTTATGTTTTCCTGGTTTGTTGTTTTTGGTTTGGTGTTTTTTTTTTTTTTTTTTTTTTTAGCATTAGAAGTCTTGGACACACAAGGGGTCAGTTTTTACATCTTCCTTTCGATTCATTCAGTGCTGAATTTGCACTTTCTAAAGCCACAGGCAGCGTAAATGGCGATGGCCGCTGTTGCCTGGGGTGTGTACCGAGGGCCTGCGAGGGCCGGTGAACACACAGCCTGAGTGGCGCAAGTGCAGGCGCCACTTACAGTGTGCTCTGCAACTTGGTGCAGGGCCAGTACTCCGTAGTAGAGCAGCGGAGTAAGTGCAGCCTTGTGAGAGTGGTTTCACAAATAGGTTTGAACAAAACCTATGCAAGTCAGACCTGACCTCCTTCCATTTTAACCTCGAATCTTAATGACAAGGGAAAAAATATCCCATGAGAGAGAAAGAGAGAGAGACTTTTTTTTAATAGATATATTTTTAGAGTGCTTCCTGCTTTTCCTGGGTTCACAAATAGCACAAGGGCAACCTAGCTGAAAAGCAGAAACATGCACATTTGAACACTTGTTCAATGAAAGCAACACATCTCACAGCAAATACTATTTGCAAGAAATTAAATGACCAGCTATACTATCGTAGTACCTCTGATACACCTCTGCTGGAACCCAGACACTTAAATTTAATAAGCTTTTAATTATTATTTTTATTATTGGGGTTTTTTTTTAATATGATAAACTGAAATTTTTATGAGTTTCTTCTAGATGTAGTTTGTACCTTAGGGATAGAAATATGGAAAAAGCTCTCTTTGCTATAGCCACCTCATTCTCCTGAGAGAATCTGTGCTTCACAGAAAGAGGCCTTAGATTCACGTAGAAGAAAAGAGAAAAACAGAGGCTTAATCAATATCTAAATTTGACTTGACTCTGTTCAGCTTCTCAGCAGAGAGGATCTGCTGCGTGTAGGTGAATATCCTCTCCTGGGAAAGGGACTTGGCTGCCTCTTGCGAAGGGGCTGGCTGCTCTCTGGCCACAGGAGAGGTCCTGGTGCCAGCTACAGAGGTCACTGCTCATTTGCCCTCTGGCTTGAAATGGAAAAAAGGAAACATAGCCAGAGAAGAAGAAAAAATGTGCAACGGAGAAGAGGCAGTGTAAGGTCAAAGGCAAAAACGTGGGCTGTTACGGGTATACTGGAGAGGAAATGGCTAGAAAAGAAAAGAAATCTGACAAATGGGGAAATGGACTGAATGTCCTGGGGCGGGATCGGTGGTCCTGGCAACCAGGATGTTGACAAGCCACCCTCATACAGGAAAAGATCAGAAGGGGCAGAGAGCGGGGAAAGGGAGGGAAGACAAGGGCAATGGAACTCTTGTTCTCTGATGATTATCCATCCATTGCATCGCAATGTGAACAGCATTGCCAGAGAGGGAATATAATATTGTTTCTGGGTCTCTCAGTACAATATGGCATCCTTGGGCTGTTCTAGCCCTGGCAAGAGAAGCTAAGTTGAAACTAAGTTGCAAAAAGTTTGTTCTTTTTTGCAAAAAAGAGGAGCCTAATTGTATGTTTAGTATTTAATGAATCTCAAGAAATTGTTGTTCAGGTAGTAAGACTAGTAAGACTGTGGAATGCTGGGTGCTTTTGGAAAGCCATTAATACAGCTCTTGGTGCCTAGCTTTGAGACTGGAGGAAAAACAAGTTACTCTGAGGGAGCAAAGAAGTGGATTAGAAAGAAATCAGAAAGGAAAGATAACAGTGAATGGAGCAAGACAGACAGATGAATATTTGGGTACTTGGGGAACTTGACCAAATACTGCTATCAAGTTCTGTCATATCAGATCAGTCTTTGCCACTTTCACTCTGAATACAAAAAATAAAAGTCTGCCTTCCTGTTATTCTCTGCCCATGTCCAGCCCCTGAAGTTCTCTGGGTGGGCAAGTTCTGTAAGCGTCAGCTCTGCGAACAAACTAAGCTTATCAGTATGGGCTGGATATCTACTTTGGGATGAGCTGAACTGCACGTTAGCACTGCCTGCTCCTTCTGTTGACTCCAAAAGGAATCAAGGTGACCGGCTCGGATGCAAACTTCTTACACTGCAGATATCTCAAGATATGCTTATATGTCCCAAGTCCCATCCATAGCATATTTGACTGTACTCAAACATTCTGGCATGCAGCCAAATCACTATATATGATCAGCAATATCCATAGGTACCTGATAAAAATGCATGTGTAAAACCAGGAGTGGCTAGGAAAAAAAGGATGGATGTGGGGAGTAACTTGCAGAATTTTTAGTCAGCCTTTGGTGACTGTTGATAAAATGTCTTCCCATGGCGTAAAAATTAACAACCTCTAGCTAACATTCAGGGACTACTTTTCACTGAAATTAAACCTCTAGAGAGACTTCAGGTTTGAGTGGGGTGCTTTTGAGGGGTTTATTCTGGTTTTCTGTTTGGTTCCCTCCCCACCCCGCTTTCCTGAGTGAGGAAAGACTGGTAGGCAGAGGTAACAACTCGGTTGTTTTGTGTTTGTTTTTTTTCTTTTTTAAGCTGTGTGGCAGGACTGAGCAATTGAGGAAGAAGACAGGGGTGTGGGTATGCTGTTCTGAAAGGAAGACAATGAAACTGAGGGACAACAGCTATTGTCAGACTTATTTCCTTAATAGAAATACTGACAAGTGATTACCGGTGATTGTTTTTCCTGTCTTTTTATAATCCTGTCAGTTCTGCCAGTGTGGCTGTGCTGTGAACCAGGTTAAGGAACAGAACTCATTTTAAAGTAAGATTTATGGGGGAGTGAGAGGGTGGAAATGTTATATACTGTTATCGAGCCAGGTCAGCTCTCCAAACTGGCTTATAAAGTGGCCACCCAAATAGCTGTGCAATGGTGACTGGTGGTTTCATGAGACAGCTGGGAGAAGGAGAAAGTGGGATGGACAGGGCAAGAGTGTCTTCAGCTGATATTGCTGGCCAGAGAACGTCTCACGAAACTCGACCTCAACTCAAATGCATTTCTTTAGAGGCAAGAGTGGCTTAAAAATTACTTGGCCCCATCTGGTTCCCAGGTACCCTTCCTGCCCCCAGGCTGTCCTCAGCATCGTACCAACAAAAGATGTTTGTATAGCCATGTTAAGCAGATGTGCGCTGATTGAAAAATGCTCTTTCTGTAAAAATGAAATAAACTGAGTTCCAGGCGATGGAGAGAAATAGGAATTTACCTGTGCCAGAGATCACACAGATGTATATGTACTAGAGACAGCTAAAAATATATAAGCTGAGCTCTCCCTACCGTGTCTGTTGTCCAGCCTGGAGGGTCATGCGCGCACTGTGAATGTACCCAGAGGGACAGAGAAGGAAGAACTACAGAACAAGTAGTAGAAATGGAGGTTTCCCATCTTATAGAAAGCTCTCAGAATAGGTTAGTTAATCCTTGCTATGCAAGTATCATAAAGATGATCTTTGAGAAAGCCCTGAAGGTAAGAGAGAAAATACAAGGCATTTGAGACGTGAGATGAGCCGGAACACAATTTTTCCTCTCTGGTGCAGACAAAAGCTAGTGGCAGTTTTGACTACAGAAGTGTTAGGTAGCGAGGATGGCTTAAGAACTTGCTTTCTGTAGCAATTTATCACTGCAGCAAATCTCAGAAAATGACTGCATGAAATTAACTTTCAGGGTGAAAAATCGGTGAGATTAGACTGTGCATTTTGAAATGCAACGCGAGTGTGCCTTTAAAAGTTGGATGTATTTCTTAAACCAGTAATCATAATTAAAATGGTGAGAGGGCATTTTCATCTCTGCTCCTGTGCGCTGGCTTATGTTCATGATTACAAAACATTTGAAATATAATCAAATCTAGGTATAAAAGGACTGCCCTTTAGAGAGGAAAAAAAAAGCTAAAAATCCTTGAAGGACTGAAACTTATACATTTCTCCAAGCCTACTGCTGCAGACTTATCTGAGTATCAACTGTGATGCGCTGTTTACTTGGTGCATTTTATTGCTAACCAACTGTTGTGTTGTGGGAAAAAAAAAAATTACCTCCATAAACTTAGACCACTATCAGCCCAGCAAATGGACAAATATGAGCCATGTGAATGGGTGGGAATGCATCTTGTATGGCAAGCTGCCTGGTAATCCTAAAGCCTTGGTGCTCTCTGTCTGCGGGGTGAAGGAAAGGGAACCACTCTCTCTAACTAGGAAGCAAGCACTTTGCATAGCTTACTAACTTGACTGTAAAAAGATGCCATTTGCTGTTCAGTGTCCCTAAGACTCACTATGTGATCTCAAGAAGCCAACAGACTTTCTGTCCTACTTCAGTTTGTTTCTGTCTCGTGAAGAAGTCTGTTGATTCCTCCTAATGACAAGAAAGATAGATATTTTTTTTTTCTTCTCACCTCTCAAGCTATAGTAGACCCTGAAAATGAGTAAGCATGGTAGATGTTTCTGCAGGGGCTCCAAAACCACAAGGCTCTGAGACATCTTTATGAATACGTAGCTGAAATGGAGAACTTGAAACATATTTTGCCTTCCAGCCTGCTTAGAGTTGTTTTTCTTGGACATTCCCAGCTTCCTATACCTGCACAGGTCCAGACTGAATTTTATCGTTATATTTTTGATCAAGATAACGTAAGAACATGAGTTCCAGTTGCTATTCCTTAAATAGATTTCCACTCAACTAAAACTCTTAAAGCACTGAGTACTGAGGTGGGAGGTAACAAAACTGCTTACTGGTGCAGAAGAAGCAGCTTTGTCTGTGCTTTGAGCTAACCAAAAATGATTTTGATAAGGTTAGCGTAGTACTGAGACCTAACAAACAGGTCCTAGGGGCAGCATGAGATTACGTGAACTTGTGGCAAGCTCACGTCTGCAAAATACTATGTTTCTAGAGATGGGAGCAGGAACAAAATACACAAGGTTTTTCTTCTGAAATGTGGTTGTGAACTTTAGAAGTAACACACTGGTAAATTTTTAATATAGCCCTATGGCATTCTTCCATGACTTCAATTAATTTTATTTGCTAGCAGCTAAATCTAGATTCTGCTGCCCGTTCAGACTTTCCTGATTAATGGAAATAACCATGCCAAACTAAGTGTTTTCATGCAATATACCTTAAATATCCAAAACTATAAATTGAGTACAAGTGTCCACAAAAAAATTCGGTGAGGTTTCTCTATTGGTATCTTTCCCTCAGGCACACTGTAGCATTCACTCAGCATTAGCTTGAGGATGGATTAGAAAAGGTTGGATTATATCTGGGGTTTTGTGGGGGGGTTGTTCTCCCCTCTCACCCTGTATTAGATTGATGGTTGACAAATGTTGGAGGTGGGATACTGAGCCTTTATCTGTGTTCCACATTTCCACTTTGCCCTATATCAGCTTAGGTGAAGTCAATAGTATTTCTCTAGGGCCTATCAACTGCTCATTTTTGGGGGGTGTGTTTGCCTATTACCATAAGTCAACAGATACCTGGCAAAATGTGTAATATTCTGGGGATTAAAATCCTGTAAGGATGTTTTTAAAAGCTTTCTGGATGTTTGTACTCTTGTGCAGTTTCTACCAGTCCATATTTTTCATCATATTGCTTAACTCATGTTTGAGGTGGTTGTTTAAAAAGTTGGTTTTGTTTGTTGTGGGTTTTTTTGCTTTTCTGTATTCTCATCATGGCTTTCTTTTGGGGCGGGAGGGGTGCGACTGAGTTACATGTCAGTACTTCCATTCTGGCAGTCTTGGAAAGCTTGACTGTACAGTAAACAATAAAATTGTTATGGATGTTTCAATACTTAAAATACTCCAAATAGCAAGTTAAGAAGAAAACACCCACACAAGTTCCCCAGTTGATAGTGAAAGACCAAAATTATGCCCTAGTGTATTACTTCAACCGGTAATCTAAGCACTACTTAAAAAGAACCGCTTTCCAAATGAAAAGACTGAATGTGTCTGTTCATACATATAGGAAAATTTGAGATACTCATACAGAGTTTATACTTGAATTAAAGTGAGGTAAAGTTGGAGTAAGAATTGTTTTAGCTGGAAAAGGAAGCAAAATGGTGTGTGAGTAAATTACCAGCTGCATTGGAGGTGAAGGGGATGCAATAAAAGCATATAGTTTGGGGTTTAGGTTTTTTCCTGTGTATTTCTATGGATTTGGGGTTTTGAAATGTCAGCATGCAACCTGAATGCAGATCTTATTTTATAAGTGTCGTGGGCTCCCTCACCCCTGGGGAATCGTGCATATTTGAATGTCATATCATGAATTACAGATGATCTTTTCAGTCAGAAATTTTGAATTCCAATAATCGTAAAACCTAGAAAAACTCTTGCTACTTACAGCCATAGTATCCTCTCATAGAGAATAAGGGCAAAGCCGGAATCTTGAACCTTCCAACTGTCAGTTTGAGTCTTTGCTGTTCAGATTTGACTGGTGATAGATGATCTTTAGTTCAGCTACAAGAGGATGTTACGCACACTGTCTGCAACAACTTACGCAAGTCATTGCTTGAAAGCAGTAGTTCATGGGAGATCGGACTCTTGGGTCTCAGCCATGACTCTGCAAGAAAAATGTGACTTAAAGGTAAGGAATGAGATGGTCAAAGAATACTCGGAAGCAGTTTGAATGGAAAGGTGGAACTTGGTCTAGAGACCTGGTACGAAATCAGATGAGAACTTTGACAGAATCACATAGTGAAGATCAGTATTTATGTGAAGGTTTGGTTTTTTTTTTCTTGTATAGTAGTAAGAATGGAGTGCTCCCTGCTATGCATAGCCCTGTTACATCTTATAAACATCTCCAGAAATGAAAGCAGTGAAGAAAAGAGAGTCTGTTCTGAAAGCGTAAAATCTTAAAGTCTGAAAGTGACTAGAACAGGGGAGCTGTTCCCATACAATGGCCTTGTTCATGTTAGAAATCTCATCATAACCTTTACAGTTTTAGGGCAAAATTCTCTATATGATTGACTTTGGCATCAATTTTCTGATTTTTGGCATTCCCGATATTAGTTTAAAATATCAAATTAAATTGAAAACAGAGTTTGCTCTTAGTTGTGGAGATTTCCAGTGTATAGATCTATACTAAGTATTCAAAGATGAGAAATAATTTCATGATTTCTGAAGGACATGTCTCATTGCTGCTTCCAGTCACGAAAGGTTGGGCCCCAGTGCACTTCCAGTATTTCTGTTTCAAAAAGGCTATGAGTAGATACAAACTGAGATTGCTGTGTTCTCTTCTACCTTGCTTAGAAAGATGCAGCTTTTTTTGGATGTTGGATGAGGATATTAAATATTGAAGACTGAGTGGATTTTATAACTCAAAATGGTAAATAATTTTCTGGCAAAGGTGTCAAAATTCTCAGAAAGAATACCTCTGCTAATGTTAGAGGATATTTCCTGTGTGTCCCTCCTACTGCTCACGTCATGCAATGATTGTTCCAGTGAAATCAGAATTCCACAACTCCTTCCGCTGTGTCTCAGCAAAGACATGCTCCACTCATAATCCTAAATTCTTTGCTTCTAGTTTCAGCCCTAGTTCTTTTAAGCTGTGCTTGTATGTGGTGGCACAGATGCAGTGTCTCCTTACTGTATACCTGCTCACCACATCCCAAATGTTTATTCCCTGTGCACATTTACTAATGTTGATGTGAGTTCAGGTGTGATGGATTACATTTCCAGCGCTCCTCATCCCAACACAGAAAGTACTGTCTTACATTTATCCACTCTACTCTGACAAAGAATCCTTTCCATGGAAGCAGCTCTCTAAAAAAACAAACAAACAATCAAAAAACAAACCACAAAAACAACAAACCAAAAACATTGCTGTGAATTCATTGAAGCTTACTTTGAACTTATAGGACAAGAGAATGCAAATCCTGAAGTCTTAATGAAACATTTGAAGTATATGCCTAACTCAAACGTGAGCTAGATCTTTTTGCCTCACAAGCATACTCCCTTCCTTAAAGTTAGGCACTGGGGTTTAAGTGTTCTTTCTGGGTTGTGTCTTAAGTAAACCATGTTCCAGCTGCTGTCTCTTATTTATGAGTGCGTGTAACTCAGTAACATTCTTTTTCCTTTAGCAGAATACTTATGAGAGCCAAATAAAATGGTTTTAAATCCTGTCTGTTAAAGAAGGCTTTAAAGTAGAATGTGAATTTTTTTCAGAGATAAGGTAGCATCATCTTTTATCTGGCCTGGGTAGACAGAAACATCAAAGCTCTATCAAGGTAAGGAATGTGATACTCAGATTATACTAAGAGAATGGTTGTAATAACGCAAATTATTCAGTGCAGTCACTCCATCAAATTGATACGATCTATCTTTGTTAACAAACCCACTGCACTGTGTAACATCCTACTAGTTCTCATATACTACGGCATATGCTGTTATTACTGTTGTATGATAACCATTCAAAAATCTCCATTTTTTTTCATTAACTGAAAAAAAGCAAGTTAAGTTAGTTCTATCAGTTTTGCATTGATGTTTCTATTTTGGAAAACATTTAGGTGTTTTTCTTTATACTTTCAGAAGAAACTCTTTTAAGTGTTCTAGAAGGCAAGGCCCAGGGATGCTCTTACTGCTGTCTCTGGCTACCTACTGGGAAGTTATAGAGAAGGCAGAGCCAGGCTCTTGCTGATGTTCACAGTAAAAGACCAAGAGGAATTAACATGTTACATCAAGAAAAATTCTGATTGTGCTCTGTTTCATTACAAATATAACAGTTCTTTACTGTCAAATGAGTCCCACCATAACTCTGCTTCCAGAAGGGTTTGTCTTCATGCCCTGCAATTATACAGAGTTTGTAGTCTAGAATTTATAAATCCATGTTTGAACATCCCAGTTTAACTGTTGTATATCAGGAAGAAAAATCTGAGTCTGCTTCTTAATCCAAGCTGTGTGAGTAACACTGGGGAGGGGGGGAAGCATGTCTGAAGACAACCATAGTTAAATCCTGAATGTCCTGTGCATGACTGATTAAAGTTGTTTTCATCACCCTAAAAACTGCTCTGTTCTGTTCTGGCATGAAGAGGGAAAACAGCTCAAATTCAAAAGATAAGCAAGTTGTTACACGGTTGGTGTGGGGACTGTGGATTTGACTCTGAATATAAACAAGCTTTTTCTGCGTTGCTTCATGCTCTAAGGCCAGTGTAGCTGTTCTAAATGGGAACCATGTGTACAAGGTTAAGGAGGCAGCTTCTAATCTGACAGACTGATTTGTAGGTATGTGATGTTGTCTCATGTCACCCAAAGTTGTGCGTATGTATTGCGGGGTGAGGGTTGGTTGAGTTTTGTTTCCCCCCCCCGCCTTTCTCTGGGCCTGAGAAAGCAGATTGTGTTGTTGCTTGCTGTATACGAAATTATGTGTTTGGGGAACAAGAGAGTTCTTTTTGCCGTTCCACCTATGTGCCAATACCTGGAAAAATCTTGGTGTACTTTTTGCCTTACACTAGCAATGGACTTCTCTGAGGTTCTTTGGCATCAAGAAAATTAGGGCCGTCTGTTTTGGCTCAGTGTTTAGAAGATAAATTCCTGAAGTTGCATACCTAGGTTTACCTTTGTGTTTGCCTTGATTAATAGGCTATACATAGCACAAAACAGAGCTACTAACCAGTGCAAGTAGATCTGAAACTTGCCTAAAACTTAATTCCTGTAAGCGTCTTATATTTATAACATTAAAAATTCTTCTAAACAAGAACCAAAATGGGCAAGTCGGTGACATGCAGATTTAAGCACTGCTGCCCCTAAGGGAGGATCAGCAGAGCACTCCTTCATGTAAGGGACAAAATATGAGGAGGAGTGTGGTTATTCCTCCTTGTATTTTAAGGACGTTAAACAGAATACTGACTCCTAGTTGAATTGACTCCTAGTTGAAGTATAATCTTGAAGTATTTATTTTCACTGGCTTTCAACTCATTTTGACTGCCAACCAGGGAAGGTCGATTGATTTCCCTGCGAAGTTTATAGCCAGCTGCTTGAAAGGAAAACAGTTTTTAAAGTCTTAACAATACTAGTGGGGATTCACTCCTCAGCTCTGAGAGAAGAAAATGTCAACAGTGGCAAAAAGTGTTATCATGCAACTGCAGGGTTCCCAGGCAGAATTTCTAGTAAGATTATGGCCTTAACTCATACCATAACCAATGACTCATAAGGTAACCAATGAGAATTACTAGTAGTGCTCTACTGCACAAATGCAGTGTTGCTGTTTTATCATTCTACTTGCTGCAATAAGGCAGGTTAAGGAACAGAGTTCCAAAAGTTTAGGTTTGCAGAACAGTGTATGTAATATTACCCCAAATTTGCACGTGTACCTAATGTACAGGTAGGTTATCAGGTTACTAATGGCCACTTAGATGTCTAATTGTACCACAGATAACCTGCAAAACCAAAAGTACAACTTGGACTCCCCAAATGGCAGGATTTAGTGTGGGTTTTTTAGCACGCATTTTGAACTTGGAGGCTTCTAATAGCCCTCTTTAAATGGCTATGTTTGTGTAGTAGTGTGGGGGGAACCATCCTCAGAAAAACATAGTTGATTGTTTACTGAAGTTACAGTTGCCTTTGAAATCATGAATGGGTCAGCAGTATTCGTGATATCCCTCAAGAAAATCCTAGCAGTTCTAGTAAGAATGTGATAGGCTATTTAACCCGAAAGTGAAACACAGAGGTTTAAAACACCAACTAGATCCCCACACTCTAAAGGCTAGTTTCCTTTTCTCAGTAAAAAGTATTGTCAGAGGCCCGATTAGATGGAAGCGATACATTAATACTCAGAGCTATGAGTTATATGAACACTTCTTACTTTCAGCAGTATTTGCTGCACTCATTGGTTGTTTATATTGTGATAAGGCCTAGAGACAACGCGTATTAGACACATGGAAGTATGTCCCTGCCCTTAGGATTAGGAAGGAATGAGAAATAGCAGATGTCCAAGACAAATATATGTGTCAGAATACAGAATAATGTGAGAATAAGAAAAACAGTGTGATATACAGCATCTTACTCTGCCAGGCTGAAACACCACAGCTTGTCCCTTGCAATGTAATGGTTCCAGTTAATTGTGTCCCTAATGGAAGCTATGAGATGGGGTTTGAAAGAAAACATAAGCAACTTTGTAACATGGGCTCCAGTAAAAGTGCTGTGAGAGAAGACATGAGCATGCTTCTTAGACAAATGCAGAGTTTTGTGAACACTGGTGATAAGCCTCTGTCAGGTGTCACAGCACAGCTTCCCACCTGGTCTTAAAGGAGATTTACCTTGTGTTTTCTTCATCTAGACTGCCTGTAGGAATGGATATTCACAAAGGATAAGCCAAACTGGCTTTTAAAAAAATGTTTTACTAATAACATTTCATACCTATTTTAAAAAGATGTCCCCTGCACACGGTTTATCTTCACAGCTTGGTTCAGTGCAGACACACAGAAAAAGAGAAAACAGGCCAATAGTGTCATAACCAATTCTTGTTCTTCTTGTGAAAGACAAAAATACAAAGGTGTCATGAATACCTACACAGCAAGACAAAGGAAAAATGATCTCTTGGCAGCTGGAGTTTTTGTGTGTTTGGGGCGGGGCTCTGTGTGCGTGTTCTTTGTTCTTGCTGGAGTTAAGAGAACTTTTGTAGTTATGCTAACCATCTAGAAATGTTATTTTCAAAGGCTCTTTTTTCTTTTGAATTCAGGGTTTGTTCTGTATAAATAAGCTACTGGCACAGTCCTCTTTTGTCCTTTTAATATATCCACTGATGCTATTGAACAAAGAAAAAATATTACATATCTGTATCCCTAAAAAGGACTGCCAAAAATGAAAAACAAGCTGAAAAGAGAAAAAAAACCCCTAGTCTCCAACATTTCCTCTTCAGTGAGACTGAGAGACATGAACTGAGTTATCAAAGTGCTGAGATAGGCATACGTTATGCATTATGTCCTGCAGGATATACTGCAAATTGAAATACAGAATAGATTTGCTTGGGATTTTTTTTCTTTGTTTGAACAGTTGATGTGTATTGCTTATTCCTTTTGCAAGTCTTCAGATAAACATCTCTCTACAAGTATGGTATTTGGTTGTTCTCTTTATCTAGGAAGACTTGATTTATGCTGCCTTTCTTTTTGCCATTATGTTGAAATTAGAATAGTACTATGGGGAAAATAGCAAACTGAAAATTGCAGGAATAGAACATTTATATATTTAATGCAGTGGTCTTTCCCTGTGGGCTTTCTGATTAAGGTAGGTGGCCTAATAGATCCAGTATGACTAGACAGCCTGCATGAAATGCATCCTTAACTGTGTGGCAAAAGCAATACTTAAGTTTAGTCTCATCCTCTTTTAAAAATAAAAAAAAAAAAGGTGGTGATATCTTACTACTTCTACTCGTTTCTCTAGTTAGGTTTCTTTTCAAGAACAGTCTTTCCCTTGTCAAAGTAAATAAGAATCTTTGATAGCAGACATGACGGGAGGGTAAGATCAGCTACAAACTGGACTGAATTTAGGATGGCCAAAGGGAGAATAGAACTGAGGATTCTCCTTGCTCATCAGGTTAAAGTCACCATTACAGATACTGCAGCATGATGCCTGCCTGACATCCATGCCAGAAAAAGCGCAAGACCATAGATGTCTCCTATACTCAGTGACTTGTCTTCAGATGCAGTTTCTAGAAAGTGGCTTGGAACCCTCTTGGACTAAGGGCAACACTGGCTTTGCATCTCCAGCTTTTGGGGGGAATTTTCTGACTGCTTGTCTGTTCTCTATATGATGATCTGGCCCTTCACGAGGTTAATGTGATAATGTTGGTGTATATTTTAGATGTGTTCTATGTACAATGAATGGTACAGGCCCTCTGGGGATTTAAGTGCCATTCTGCCTGATTTCTTCATCTGACCACTTCTGGACACATACGCAAAGCACCCGCTTGGCATCCTAGGAGCTCTCAGGTCAAAGAGGACAGTGCCTAGTCAGCGCAGAATGGTCCTGAGCCGGGGAATGGAGTTCGGTGTCCAGCATTTGCCTAAGTTCTGTGTCCTGGTGCTATCTATTGAACTGTGATTCTGGTTAGCAATGATACTCAGAAAGACTTTATCCACTGCATGTAAGTTATCTGCTGTGTGCGCTGAACTCTTTCGTTGGATATCACTGGGATCATACATACGTAGCTCGGAACAGAATTTGTCTGCTCCTGGCAAACTCTCATAGTGCAAATAACCTATGTTCTCCTTGGTCTTGCCTGTGCAATGATTGCCATCCCAGTGGGGGTGTCTGGAGTAAACAAAGGTTGATTTCGGTCCTAAGTATGCAGCGCAAACTATTCATAACATACACAAGCAATTTACCTGAATGTATTTGCTTACCCAATGGTATTAACTGACTATAATACAGTTAGATTTTCATGTCTAATAACTGTCAAGTGATTAAGTGGTTTTCATTAGCATGAATGCTCAGCTTTTTGCATTTGCATCAGAGAACCTCAAGCCACTTTGAGACAGCTTATACGGTAGCTCAGCCTCTCACACAAATGGCTTATTCCCTTTTCCCACCTCTCCAATATACTGTTAAATGAGAATATTTTAATGCAATTGCTCTATGGGCTTGCTTGCTCTGATTCTCTCCACTTTTGAAATGTCACAATTATAAGCATTTTCTCTGTGATAAAGCTGAAGAAGTGAGCCTCAAGGAACTGAGAAAATCAGGGGTGGGTTTCCTGTATGGTTGAAAGGTGCCCTACTGTTTTCTTAAAGTGAAATGTACCTGTTTATATAAATAGTCAGGGACTGAGTGAGGTAACAGTGCACAGTTTTTACTGTACATATTGTATTTCATTTTATATAACTACCATAAGGCTTTCTGTTGGTATAAACAATACATTTGCTTCGAATCATTGTTTTCAGAGTCTGAGCTGTAAATTATTTATTAATGTTATTCCTGGCAATACGCATATGCAATCATATGGAATGCTGCATCAGGAGCAATATACCAAAATGTGACCAGATTATGCAATAGGTAGGAAAGTGAGGATTACAGCATACGTGATGACTTTACAATGTACTTCACTTATCTGTCAATACTGAGTAAACTAAACTGAAAGAGCTTTGTAGTGAATAGTCAATGGAAAGTACTGCAGAAATACAAAACGCTCTTCAAAATACTGACAATGTTATTTAATCTGTCCAAAGTATAGCCTATCCCCAGAGTATCTGAGTATGTTTCATGGAGTTTTGCATCCTGTCCGCAGACTAGCCTGAGAGAGAAATAAGCTTTTTGTGACATGTGCTTGAATAATCAAGGCTGCACATGAGGATATTGCACTGATCCATGCCTTTGTATTGAAGATCAGTGTTGAAAATGGAAGGCAGAACAATTATTCCTCTATAGCACACCTAGTCAACGAAAGACGAGCACTTTCAGGAACATTGCAAACCGGGAAACAGTGTGAATGGATAGAAAGAAATGTGTTGTTAGAAATAATACTGCAGAAGGGGGTAATGTGAACTGGGGAATGTCACATAGCTCCATCAAAGCCACAGCCAATTAGATCCCTAAATAACTTACTCGGTAGAAATGTGTTTGCCTCTAATGTCCACCACTTGGAGCTAATAGTTCACAGTAAATTTTCCATGTGCAGTCCTATAACCTCCTGCTGACATAAATGAAAATGCTCCCTTTGAGCAAAAATGCCAAAGCATGCCCTCACTTACTGAGTATTTATAGAAAGATACTATTGAAAAATGAAATGAAGAAAGAAGTAAAAACACTCACTTCTGGAGGAATTTTTAGCAATGTGGCTTGAAATTTGGCAACAATTTGGAAAACATACCATACGGGACCTTAGAGGGGTTGCTTACAGAGGTGAAAGTATTAATGTAGTGGCTGGGCGCTCAGCCCAGAAAAGAAGCATGCGTTACTTTTTGCTGTGCATTGCTAGTAGGGAAAGTGAAAAGGCGCAAGACTGAAGAAGAGAGGGCATCACTAGCATGTAAAGCATGGCTGACAGCGATTTGGGGATGTCGGTTAAGGCCAGGTTGAGCTATGCACTCTCTGCAGCTGGGAGACTGCCTTCACAGGCAATCCCTAAAATTGCTGGTGGGCCTCTTCATGTGAGCACTCACCCACTGCTGTTCTACTGAAATCCTGGCATGAATGTGGGCCTCCATTTTAGACAGTGTTTTTCTAGCAGCAGTAGTTAGTAGGGTACATTCCCATCTTGGTTTACACTGGAAATGATGACGATTACAATCTGCATCATGTTGCTGCTCCTATTTATTCTTACGCTAAAACCAGAAAAGTGAATGCCTGCTAATGCAACTGTTTACAGCTCTGCTACAGGCTATAATTAGACCTGAAAGAGCAAACAGGACTGACCCCTTCTAAATGTGAAGAGGAGGTAGAAAATGGAGAAAGTGTTACTGACCTTACCTTTTGGTTTGTTTTTGGCTTTAAAGAGAGATGTGTCAGGTTCCCTTTCTGTATATAGATTTCTAAGCAAGAATAGATATATTTGTTTTTTCACTAATAAGGATATAATTTGCATATTAAAAATTTCAGCCTAAATCTATCTAGCAATTTACTAGCTGAACTTTAATTCGTGAGGCCCCTTTATAGACTATAATGTTTGGCTAATTCAGGAATTCTATCTATTGAACAAACAGGGCCCATTCTTCATATCTCCTGACAAAGGTTCCTTAGTAGAGGCACTCAGCAAAAGGCCTCTCATCAAGACCGTCTTCCCCCCCCCGACCCCAAACACACCAGAGTGCATTCATGAGAGCATTCCAAAGTGCAATCAGGAATAAAATAACACTTGTCAAAACGAACAAAAATACATTTTGTTACATGTTAGTCTGGGTTTTTTTCCTAACGTATCTACTCACTTAAAGGTTGATTCACGAGATTTCTGTGGCTCACAATAGGACTTAAATTCTCTGTGTCCAGTTGGAGGGTTCTCTGAAACAATCTATCATTCAGAGCACTTTAGAAAGGAGGCATCTGGTTTTAATCGTAAAAATCAATGGTGCAATATGGCTCAGGGCTTTCAAACATTAATTTTTAACAGGTTACTTTTTTTTTTCTATGAGTTCTTAAGGGATGGACCTTTTCTACCACAAAGCATGCATAAATTAATATGCATGTGTGGAAACATGCTTGTACTGTATGATGTGTGCATTAGTGTTTTTGGAAACAAGACATTCTTTCACTCAAGTCAGATTTGTGAGTCTTGCCCCTTGGCATGAGCAGTTCACTTCCGGTAGTCCAATTCTCAGAGGGCATAAATCTGGGTTTGGATTTTTTTTTTTTTTAAGTAAGCCATAAGAAAATTGATACCATGTGACGTAAAGACTTTTCAGCATGTTAAATATACTTATTTCTTTTAAGCTGAGAAGGACTGAGGTTAACATTTGTTTCAGATTTCCAGCAATACCATCATTGCTGTGTAATAGCTGGAATGGTTCTATTCACCCCATTATGAAGTTAATTTATTTCTTGACAAAAAGACATTAAATACAAGGCAAATTGGGGGTAGGGAGAATCAAAACTGTGTGAATTGTTTAACCTTCCACTGCAGTTCAACAAAGTTTTTTTTGTTGTTGTTGGGTTTTTTTGTGTTTCTGTTTGTTTTGTTTGTTTTTTTAAAAAGCCTTTGGCAAACTGCCTAGATTTTGTAAGGCTACTCATGCTTTGTAAGCCCTCAAAGATCACAGTGTTTCTGGCTCAAGACTGAAGTCACATTGAGTCAAAGCTGAAGAAACCTTTTCAACCATGTTGAGTAAACAGTTCAAGAAACAGCTATCGGTCATGATGCTCTTCAATATTCTATGAGAGCTGGCTGCCATATCTCAGACAAAGATGAACAGTAATCATAAATACATTGTTTGACTTCAAACACTTCCAGAAATCATGGTGGTGGTCAGTGGTAGGTGAAATATTATGTCTACTATTTCTGTTGAAACTGTGTGCTGGAAAAAGGAGCAAAATGATGAATTTGCTAACTGCACAGTAATACTCCTTAAAACACAGCTACATAAATTGTCATGAAAAAAAAATGAAGCAAAAGCTTCTCCCTATAACAAGATTTCTGATTCTAACACCACAGAACATGAGTTCCTACTTAAGAGCCTAGATGATGTCATGGCTCAAAGAAAAATACTTTGTTCTGAAAAATGATCCAGTGATTTGGCATTACTGATGAATTCAATGCAGAGAACAGTTAAGAATGCAGTCAGTGGTCTTCTAACCATTTTTCTGTGTGTTTTGGTTTTTTTTGTGTGGGCGTTTGTTTTTTGATTATTCCCTGCCTCCGCCTCCTCCCCCCCCCCGAACCATTATCCTGTCTCTGAGTGGCTAGGTCATGGCGAGCACCAGAATTTCTTAGGTTAATTTCCAGAAAAACTGAGACAAGGCTTTTGTGTGCAAATAATATCTTTAATTACAACAACCAATATCACGTGGGGGGAAGTTACTGGACAAAGGACTTCAGTGCCCAAAGCTTTGTGTATTTTTTTTCCCAACTGTATTAGTTTCACTGATGCAAAGATAGTATTCTTCTGCTTGCTGTGAGGTCTTCAGATCATCACAGCTGTAATGGTACTTGTATTTTAGCTGATTCATTTATAAACTACAAAAAAAGAAGTTCATGCAATATTTAGTGCTTGAGGGCAACCAGGGGCAATGAAGAGTGCTCGGTATCTGATCATCAGGCGAGTGTTTTGACATTTGTGCACTGAATTTACCTAGCATACTTCAAGATACCAAGAAATGGACGGTCAATAAGTTTCACAAGCTGTAGTGACACCTCAGACTCATGTATGTAGTAGCTTAAGCCACTGCAAGTTTATAACTGGCTGCTATTTTTCCTACTGAGGAAAAAATTTGACTCCTTGCAAGAACAGGAGTTGCCAGCTCCTTACTTCTTAATGAACCTGAAATTAGTCCAGCATACTTAAATATGTAGCCTTGGATTACAGCCCACATTTAGCAGCATCCCTATCCTGGCTTTACTTTCAATATGGTAATTTTATAAATGGATTGATCCCTCTGTGCTCTTTTCCACATAAGAAGGACTTTGTGTCATATTAAAATGAAGAAGTGTGGAGAGTTAACTTTTTGAACTTTAAAAAAAGTTCATGTTTAGTTCACATTTCAGGATAATATTTGAGATGGCTTGTGTTCAACCTAATCTTTTATGAGATTAGAACATTATGGACCTTATTATTCCTTTATGTCTTGCACAAGGAATACAAAGTCGTAACAGTGGGGCAAATGACAATGAACAAGGAGAGAAGGGATGAGAGAGTTCTGCTTGGAAATGGAATAACCTACTTAAATGTTTCGATTACTATGCTGACTTCTTTTCAATTTTATTGTAAGCTTAGATTTTTTGACAACTTGTTGTAGCTGGGAGTAAAATTGTCAGATTTGCTCCTGCAGCACCAGTGTAAGGCATTTTGTTACACTGCTGTGCACTTCCAAAAATAGTTTGACCAGTTTAGGTTCAAATAGCCAGTGTATTTGAGGCAAATGGTGTGAATGTTAAAGAGGATGTTCAGTCGGTTACATTTGAAGGAATACAGAAAAGATCAATGAAATGAACATTAAGCAGCATACAAAACTTGGAGTTTCATTCATCTCATGGAAAGTATGCTGATAATGTATATAAGGAAGTGAGGTATTTGATGGTGTAACATCTACATATCTTGGTACCGGAAGTATTTAGTCTTCAGACTCTCTCAGCAAAATGCTCCCGAATCCTGCTGCTGTAACACTGTATCGCGTACCTTGTCATTTGCTGTTACTTACAATCCAGGTCACGGGACAAATGTTTGTTTTTAGCAAACGTTTCACAGGTGAGTTTCACCATCCATTTTCTGGTGCACTCCAATTTAACAACAATTTAATGTTTTGCTCGCAGGCTAGAAAGCTAAGTTTGTGTCAGAGATTTCTATTTTAGCTGTCATAGTCCAAAATGAACATTTTCTTTTAAAAAGAACCTGGAAAAATTAATGCAAAAAGGAAAATGTAATTTATTTTGATGTTTTAAAAAGTAACTCTAATAAAATAGTTGATTTATGCTGTACAATAAGTATAACGTAGTCTTCAGTTTCATAGCAAAGAGCTGAAGATTAACTTGACAAAGTGCATTGTTTTTATAGTAAGTGATTATGGTGGTCATGTCAATACCAAAGTTGTCTCCTAGATTTTAACTTTTCTGTGGACTGCAGTCCAAGTTTGTTTTTCTGGATAAGCTCCATACCTGTTGTGATTGCAGGGAATAATTCTGACACCCAATGGCATTACAGGAAAATAGTAAGCGTATGAAAACTGGTCATACATTTAATGTGTTGTCAAAGATGTGCTGGATCAGTCACTTTTACATAGTGTTTGCAGTTAAGTGAAACATTTTGTCTGCAAACAAATATTGGAGTGTCTCAACTTCATACTTAAGTAGTAATAAAACTGAAATTTAGAGTGTGCAACCTTTTCTGTCTTAAGTGGTATGGGTTAAAAGGACTGATGTGTGCTCAGAAGACACATACAGTTTACAACAATATACCAGTAAGTTTCGATTGCTGGTGATTTAACATATGTACATAGTTGAAGTTCAGGGCAGGTAAGATAACTAATTTGTGGACGTTAATGTAACTGATGCACTCTGGAAGGTCTTTTAAACTCACTGTGTCCTCATTCCCATAACAACCTCTGACACTTTTTGAGATTTTCTGCTTTTGGGCTAAAGCTTCTCATGTTTCATTTGAACTCTGATTTTTTGGATGGAGAAAATGGAGCAAAGGGAATGTAAATGGGTTAATATGTTTATGTTCCTCCCACGCACCCTCTCTTTTTAAATGCATGTGTAGGAGGAATGAAGAAAAATCTATAATTTCCTTTACTTGCTACAGCTTTCATTTCCTTTCCCAATGTGGAGGCAGAGGCTGCAAGAAATAAAAAATACTCTGCATCATTTGTTGGGATTTTACGTTAAAGTTGTAGGGTTTGGGTTTTTTTTTTCCAGAAAACAAATTATGAAATACTGCCTTTGTAGGAACTGCATGCCTAAATCAATTCTTCTTTAGTCATCAAAGTCTTATGCAAGAATGTGTGTCTAACACTAGGAACATGCGTAAACATTTTGCTGAAAGCTTGTTGAATTGCAGGTTGTATGAATTTTGATACAAACCTCACTCTGTGTTTGGTCAGGCAGGCAGCCGATTTTGTTTTATTAAGACTTTTCATTCACCTGAAGATATAGCAAAAAATAGGAGTATTTACTGAAAAATAGGCTAGAAGTAGACCTCATGAGATCACAGTCAAGGCAGGCTGTGCTGTACCTGTATCATTCCTGACAACACTTTTCTTATCTGTTCTTGAAGACTTCTGATGTCAGAAACTCTACAACTTTTTAGGTAATCTGTTCCACAGCTTCACTAATTGTGCCATTAAAAAGGAGGTGCTTTTTTTGCATGCCTGAGTTAGTCCGCTATTTCTTTTCTGTCTGCCAGCAGCACAGTGAACAAATTAATCTTTTTCTTCATCACAGCAGCTTGTCTGTTGTTGAAGATTATCTTGTCCTTGCTAAGACCCACACTCGGTATTCAAAGATTTTTCCAGGTAATGTTTTTAGCAGTTTCCAGAGTTCTACAATCTCCTCTTAACTTCCATCTTTGGTCCTTCAGAAAGGATGATGGCCTTCTTCCAGACAAGTAAATGCAGGAAATGGATCAAAAAGTACTTTCAATAAGAGAATAGAGCAATCTAAGAGGACACCTGCCATCCAAACAGTTAGGCATGCCACCCAGCCAGCGGGCCATCAAGTATGCCAGAGAATGAATTTCGGGTCCTAACCCTAGGATCAGACGGCATCTGACCACTGAACAGGCCTAAGAGAGCAAAAATAAGATCTACATAACCAATGTCATTTAAATAGAATTGAATTGTATGCAAAATTTTGTATGACTTCAGCAGTTGAAACTACTTATTTTAGAAAATAAGTAAACTATGTAATAAAAAAATTAGTCTGAGCATGTTTTTTCTGTGTAGTAATTGGGACTCAAAACATGCAAACTAATGCATTTGAAATTTTTGGCAAATCTCCATTAGCAGGGAAAGGCATGGGCATGCAAGCATGCTGTAGCCAAAATGGCTACCTCCAGTTGACTTTGTATGAATTTTTAGTACGTAGTCTTAAATTCTTCAGGAAAGTAAGCCACCTTCTACTGATCTGGCAAGATACTGAAGCACATGTATAATTCCAACATTGTGGCTAGTCCAGTTGAAGTCAGTAGAACTACTTATGGTCTGGACGCTCTTTAAAAACAAACAAACAAACAAGATACAAACAAAAAACCCTCACAAACCTAGCAGGCTGCTTCTTTGGAAGAAAAAATAATTTTAAAAAGCCAATAACTCTTTAAAAATACAACTCTCTATCTTCTTTACAGAGAAAGATAAATTTTTCTGGAAACTGCTCTTTCAAGCCTCATTGTAAACAGCCTTCAATGCAAAAAAACCAATCTTTCCTCCAGAAGTCTGTTATCAGGGCTGTATGGGCAGTCTTCCCAAACTCTTCTTCCTTGTGGTCTTTCCTATTCTTGCCTGTTTCTGACTCTGCCACACATGCAATCAGTAAACCCTGCTTCTAGTTTTCCATTCAGTGTCAAGGGAAAAACAACACAGATTGAATCACTCAACCCTTACTTAAAGCTTGCCAGCCTGGTCTGTGAGCACTACCTTCTGTTGTCTTCATTATCTTTAAACATTGTGTATATTTAGACATCAAATCAAATATTTTTAAATATGCAGGTCTGGAAAACATGCATCAGAGTTTTAAAGCCAGTGGCTAGTGAGCCAGCTGCTAGCAATGGTTTTTCAGCTACGGGATGGTGTCAACAGGCTGGAAGAGATTGTGTTCTACCAATGTTCATCCTGGTGTTTAGGAACCATGAGAGGAAAATATGAGAACAAATTAATCAACTATCATGCAAAAAATATAGTGAAGGTCAATAGCCATTAGTTCAGAGGAAATGAAGCCCATAAAAGGAACTTTGTATCTTTCCCTCATGAGATTGCAGGTTGAGAGAAGGTAACATGCAATATTTGTCAACATTCAGTTGACAAGAATAGGCCAGTAACAAGGATGCTAAGGCTAATGAAGGAAGGACCTTTAAATGTATCCCGGGCTAGCTTTAACCATTCTGCACCATGTTTCTGTTATTAGAACTGTGAATGTGATGCAGACCAGCTGTCAGGCCCTCTACAGAGAAAGCTTGAATTTGCCATTGCTAGAGCTCAAAGAGGTGTTAGAAGCCAGCCTACGCTTGTACTGATTCCTTCAAAGCCACGCTGGATTCCAGGAGGAAGGAAAAGTTTCAGCTCAGCATGGTGTGAATGCACAGATTGCTCGGGACTAGGGCTGTCTCCAAGTAACTGGACCCTGCCTTAGCTCAGAGCACTGGGAGCGCAGCCCAGAAAAACCTCACTGTACCTGGTTGTCTCTAAGTCAGAGACAGTTCTGGGTCTCTTACCTTCTTCCCTAGGCAGTATGTTGTTCAACGTTGTATTTTACAAGGGCATCCCAGTGCCATGTTAATGAAGGCTCATGACCACATATAATTGGTGGTACCTAGCCCTTTGTCAACCTTTTGCCTTTGAGATGTGTGATACTTGATGAGAAAGTATTATTAAGAATAAGCAATGTGTAATATGGACTATACTTCAGTGTAAATGAGATGCACTCATCGATTAAGAGTATTTCTAGTGGGCCCTGTAGGAACTAATTCTTGTTCCTCAGCTACGTAATATTTAAAACCGACTAAAAAAAGTAAAAGAATAGGAGCTTACAACTAAGGAAAGAGGTGGAAATGGATCAGGAAATGATTGGGGCTGCCCTGGTCTAAGCAACCAAAAGATATTTCATACAAGTCCGACATTTAGGAGCTAAGACTGTTGGTTGATCTTAGAGTGTGTGAGATTTCCTTGGAATTGGTCACTTCATGCCTCATAAACCCCATCCCTTCCTTAATCAGCTTTGCTTAAGTTCCAAGAGAACTTAGGACAAATATGTGTAATAAGCAGTAGAAATTCTTGTAAGACTGAAGTGATAAACATTACTGTGTTTGGTACTAGTTCAGCCACTGTTAGAATACTGTGTTACACAGTGGAAGCCAGACTTCAAGAAGGATTTTCATAAACTGGAAATGGCTCAGGGAGAAAACACCATTGCAACTTGAAGGATTCTTGTAGCTTGAAAAAGAGGCTGGGATGTAAGTGGTCATATTTGCTCCTGTTTTTCTGTGTAACAGGACTAGGCAATCAAAGGCTCTCACATTTGCGTGACTTATTTCTCCTGCTAATTTTTTTCTCACGGGTTGTACTGGATTTGATCCAACAAGGTGGTTTGGTTGGGTTTTTTTAGGGAACTAGTCAGAGGCTATCCTTCAAAAGCACCATTCAATGACACTACTCCTAAAACAAAGCACCAAAATGTATCTTGGGGCATTCCACACTGTGAAATCCAGTGTATTCATTGACAATATGACTGGCAAGCAGCTTGATGCTAGGGAAAAAAAATCCTTGAATATAGTAAATATATACAGCACACTTGACTTCCATGGAGCTATATTGATTCATGCTCTCTGAGAATTTATTGGAGAGGGATTAAGCATTAGTTTAAAAAAAATAAATTGACCTTTGAAAAGGGCATTTTTTTAGTAAATGGTAAATTGTTGCAGCTGCTAAGAAGTTTCTCCTGATTGTGGGAGGAATAGTGAAAAGTTATATTTTTAATTAGACTACCTTTTCTTTCTCCTTAGGTTCTTGTGCTCATTGGGCAGAATTAATGTTTTCATTTGCGGGAATTCTTGTTTCAGACTTCTCTCATGTATTTGGAACTGTTCTGAGGATGTCAGAAGTCAGAAACAACAGCCCAATTCAAGTTGTTCAATGTTTAGGTAAAACTGTTTTTTGAAAATATATTATCTGGGGCCCTAACGGATTAGGCAGCTGGAAGAAGGAACTGTTTCCATAACAGAATGCTAGAAGAAACTCTGAAGTAAAAAATTAATTCTTGCAGTAGACAACATTAAACCTGCCTCACTTCAGTAGTAAGTCAGTCCAGCTGGGGAAGGAATTCTTACTGTGAATTTAATTCCATTGGCCATGTGGTCATCCATTAAGGCGCCGTTGACCATTGCCTCTTCATACACAAGCCTTTTCTTGGTAATGTCCGTGTTTGCTGGCACTGTGTCCGTTCCCTTGTGTATGTTTTAAAACTTGCAAACTTACGTGCATCTGTGGAAGTGTGGAGTCTTTTTACAAGAGGGTGTAAATCCTAGGATAAACTGTGATGTGGAAGGAGTATTATTGACTGCAAAGGAAAACACAGCTGGCTAAAATGAAACTATTTCTGTAATTTAGAGAAAAATGTGTCTTATGCACTCCTTTTCCTCTTTACTGAGATGTATATACAGCCTCATAAAGCATGTGAGAGTTTCAGTTCAATCAGGAGTCTCCACTGCAATCTGTAAGAACTATGTTGATTTACTCTAAATAAAAATAAAAATGCTTGTTTAACCTCAAAAATATCAAGAACATCAACTCATGACTTGTCTGTTTTTACTGGAGATTCCTCTGGATGACTGGAAAAAGTTGTACTGAGTTAAAAAAAGAATAACATGGAGAGAAAGCCAAACTAATGCCAGAGGACACTTTAAAACTGTTGAGGACAGATATTTAGTGTATTCTCTGGGTCAGTTTGGGGAAAAAAATATGCTGCTGTGACCCACTCAGAAATTCTGTTGAGACTGACGGTTACCTGGTTTGTCTCTGGATAAATGGAAAAGCGTCATATCAGTTAACAGTAACATTGGTATTAAAAATTTTCCTGTTTAGTCGTGATGGTTAACCTGTGGGCAATCAGAAATTAAAAAAAGAAAAAAATTCTGTGGAAGCTGGGTCTCATTAAACCAGCTCAAAAAAAATCAAGGTGTTCTTAAAAGATTTTTACCTGGACAGACGAAGCCCTGTGAGAAGGTTCAAAATAATCCCCTTTAAGGTTGCTTTCTTAGGCTCTGCTCTAGCATGGGTTGGACTGGGAGTAAGAGGCGTGGGTGAGAAATGACTTGAACAGAGAGCACCTTGGGGGTATCCCACAAAGGGCCCTATATTTTAATCATGTACTAAAACTGGGAATTTTCAGTCTCCAGAGCAGCGTAGATTTGGGAAAGCGCAGAGTGTGCTGTCTTCTAGGACAAGTGCTGTAATGTCCCTATATGCAGTTCAACATCGTACTCTATACCTTTCTTTAAATAAGTGTCAGGTGTTTCTGGATTCCACCAAATCTTCTGTGAATGATGTGAAGGTGGTAAATCATCAAATAAGTGATGGCAGAGTAACTTAAACATTATAGAGCTAGGACGAAGTCAGATATTTGTGTGAAAAAAGAGATGAAAGTTCTTGTTATAGTTGGCAGTATACACAGGACAGAGGGAAGGGTCTGTAGGTGGAAGTTTCAGGATTTTTAGCAGCTCAGAGGACAACTGGCTTGAGGTCCTCAAGAGGCATCCTGTAGAGTGCCAAAAATATATTTGACTAAAGTTACAGCAGCTGCAGAGCACCGTAGGGTTGTCACAAGGCTGGGAAATGAGACTTACAGCCAACAAAGATGAGGGCCTTCAGAAAGGCTTTTCTGCTCCCAACAGCTGCTGGGAGTCAGGGAACCTGCTAGAGCTGAGGAGTTCAATCTGGGAGCTGAGTGCACAGCTGATAAAGTGATTTTGTCTGGCCTATGGTGTCTGTGTAGATTATGCAAGTACTTAATACGCAAATGGGAAAACTGCCTCCCTGTACTGGGCTCTGCACGTGGAAGCAGCATGTGATGCTAGGCAGGGCTGTCCTGAGGTAATTATTTAATGTTCAGTAACTAGCTGGTATGTGGCCTGCAAATTACTGTCTTCTCCACATGGGAAGAAGGTGCCTAGAAAGCAGTACCTAGCCCAGAATCAGACTGTAAAGATTCATCACATCAGTATTTAAAAATAAATAAATAATGATGCCTTGCTGACAGGGAAACGCTGGCTCTTATACCTGGAGAGCTATCTGTGAATTACTGTTAACACCAGAAAGCATAGGCCACAACTTGATCATCAAGAGAACATGTATAGAGATACGTGCGTATACCCATAGTCAGGAGTGCCAAGACTCTGGCATGCTGGCTTGGGGAGAGAAGGGGGAATCCCCGGTATCATCGCTAGCTTCTGGCCCACCTCCCCTAGCAGGCCTAAAGTCCACCAGCCTCTAACTTATAGGTAGCTGTAGAGTACTTGTCCTCCAGCATAGTGTCAGCTATTCTGGATCCTACCACTGTGTCCTGAAAGATCCTGTCTTTCTAAAACTTTTCCTGACATTAGTCTTCCCATGCCTGTTTGAAACTACTTTCTTACTAACAGTTCTTGGAAGGGACAGGCAGAATTAATGCAGTAAAGAACTGAACATTTTCAGACTGAACTTCTGGCAATGGGGACATACATCTACTGCAATTGCTCCTTCTAGACCAAATCCACACCTGATCAAACCCCATAATGGAAACACAGGTGCAGCCCCTGTTCCAAAGTAAACTATATCATATTTCACCTGGAGGAAGGAAACATTGCAGGCAAGAGGTTTCTTATTATTGACACAGACCTGACAGCTTGCATGACAGTGCAAGAAGACAAGCAGAATCCAAACAAACACCAAATAACCCTGGCAAAATGGAAGGTGCAGCTAATCCCCGATGATACAATGTGTTGTTCAATAGTGATCTACTTAAGCTGCAAATTTTCCTTCTTAGCCTGAACAATCCTGAATCTTCTATAGGATGGTGCTGTATAACCTAAATATCTTGGTTGCAAAAACCACCAGTACTGTCTTTAGGGCTGCCTGAGTCGACTTAACCAGAAGTTCTTTTAGTTTTCCTTAGAGAAATGGCTCTTTGATGAACATGTCATCTTCAAACTGAGGCAAAGCACTTTCCAGACTATTGTTGACTCCTGCAATATGAATTGCCCAGTTAAATATCTTCTACAGTAGACAAGGAAATACAGACTGTACATTAGACTAAAAGACCCAAGGAGACTTGTTAACTTACTGATTTTACAATATAGGGTGCAGTTACCACATTTGTTCTTTAATTTGGCGCTCCAGATATCAACCACTACCAAGAAGAGAAATAACTGTAAGAAGCTAATATTTATAGTGATACTCTGTTCTGTCCAAGCAACAGCCTCCTTTATCATGAAACACTGACCTCTCCAAAAGCAGTTCAGTTATTGCTACTATCTGAAATAGCAGCTTCCTCTGAATATACAGCTCCGAATGCTATAGACGAACTGTACTGAGATGAGTCAGGAGGGAATGCCATCTGTGAAGAAATAGCCTTCTTTGTCCGTGTAGTCACTGTGACGCGGGGATGCTCTCTGGAAACCCTAGTGAGAGTGTTTCCTGCTGACACTAACAGTGCAACGTAGCTTTCCCACTGGGTGACACTTGAATACCCAGAAGCATTCGCAACGGTGTGAATGCCGTGGATTTCCCTTGACTCACTTAAACTCTAGGAAAAACACCTTGGAAGTGATTAATTTGTGTAACCCGAGAATATAGTTTAAAAATGGTAAGACTGGTCATAGCTGTGTATTCTTACTCACTTTCACCTGTGCTTAACACAGTGCCTGGTCTGTACACCAAAGTGTATAAATAGACTCCTCTTATCACAAAGCGTGGCAAACACTCCAGTCATATCAGTACTGGTGTGGCTTACTCCTTAGCATGCTACCTTAACTGGTTTTGTTATTAAACAGATGTTGTCCTTAACCATTTCATTTGCAGTGCTGCACAGCTCTCCTTTAAGTGACCGTCTACACAATTTCATAGAAGTTTTATAGCCTTAATTCAGAGCTGGTGATAAATAAAACTGTTCCCAAACTTAGAAATACCAAGAGCCAAGAATCACAGTTTATCAAATCTCCAAAATAAATAAGGCATGTGTTAAACTTGCCTATCCATTGGCAAGGGGATGCCATGAACACTAGTGTCTGATTGTTGATAAGGGAATGTGGATGTTGTGAAGTGTTGACTGATATAGCACTCAAGGGAATGGAAAAGGGAAAGTTGTGGAAGATGCAAAAATGTGTCAGCTGATATCCCAGTAGGACTTTTTTTTTCTGGCTCTGTGAAGATATTCTCCTGATAGGTTGCAGGGAAGAATAACTCTCAAACTTCCAGCAAAATCAGCTTTAGGGTTTTTATTCTAGCAGTTCCGTGGAGCTGCTGTGTGGTGATGGACAGTCTTGCGAGAAAGGTGATTTTAAAGTGCATGCCAGGTCTGGTTCCCTTGGCTTTTATTTTTGTGGTTATGGATTCTTTTCACCTTTGAAAAAGTATACCCTTAGTTATCTTGATTAGAACATCCAGGAGCTGTTGTAACAGGATTGATAGATACTTCAGTCTTTGGTTTGCTCTTTACTCCGTTACTTATCTGTGAATGAGGACAACTGCATTCAAAAAGGAAGCTTTTTTCCTTCTTGAGTTTTTTGTTTTGTTTTGAGTACCTTTGAATGCATCTCAAGGCTTCGCTTTTCTTTTTACTACTTCCTCTCTAAGAATTGTACTTCCTGTTCTCATAGGATGTGTCAGCTACTCATTCTGTTGCTAGTAAATCAGCCAGGACCATTTCCAGTAACAGAGGCCATGTGTCATGATGCACTAGCACTGGTATCCCACAATTATAAATAGATTCTTGCATGGACCTCAGAAGGGTAAGTAGACATTCAAGATTACTGCAGTCATATAGGAGAAGAATAACAGCTCTGAAAACTAATGCCAGGACCCAGTGTTCATTTATTCAGAGATCTGTTTTTTCTCTCAAAGGGCTTGGCTTGTGTAAATATAGACATTTTTTAATTTCTTTTAGTTTTGTTTTATTTGTTTTCCTCTGGCACGTGGACAAATTGCTGCTACCCAGCATGTGCTTTAGTGTTGTATTAGTTTTTAGGAGGAAAAGGAAAGGTTTTACTTTCATGGTTATTTCTGGTTTTCACGTTGCTGTGTGCTTTTCACAGCTTCTGTCCCCACATATGCACAGCTCTGTGACGTGTGTATAAGAAGCCTCCCTGTATTCTGTGTGTAAGAAATGTACTAGTTGAGTCAAGTAACAATCTTTTCAGTCAGAGGGACTCAGCAAGTATTTGAAAATCTTTCATCTGGGCCCCCTTGAGTACAAGAGGTTTTGGCAGTATATTAAGAACACGTGTACTGCTTTTAAGAAAAGCAGTTGTATAGCCAAAAAACAGTACGACTTGCTGTGATGTAGATGCTAAGCCTGACCAAACGGAGTTAGTTGTGGATAGGCCTTGCAATATGTTTTGCAGTGGATTTTTAATTTTTTTTCCCAAATAAGTTATACACAGTTTTCTGAGACTCTTCCTTCTCCCTCCCTGCTATCTTACAGGACAGAGAAAGCCAGGTAGGTGTGTGTAAAAATTTGACTGAGTTTTTTTTTTACTTTAGGATTTAACAGACAACTTCTGGTGAATCTCGATGTGGTACATTACACTGTCTCCTTATCCTGCAGCTCTCTGTGTGGCATCTCTGCGGGAGGTTTCTGCCTCTGAAGTTGAGTCAAGGAAGCACTTGAGTCTCAGCTCTTGCAGCGTGAAGCCCAGCATTTTAGCTTTAAACACTGCTGAAAAAGTGTGTATCCCCTTCTCATAAATCAGATTTCAGAGTAACAGGTTCTGGAAAGATGCAAACCAGGGCTGGTAGGGATGTGTGGATAGGGCTTAAACCATCACAGCCGTATTTGCCTTTTACTAAAGCCTGTGACAGTATAAGCCTCCTAAACTTTTTTCTGGTACAAAAGCAAAAAGCAGCAGAAGCCTCACTGACTGTGTGGACGACAAATAAACACAGGGCTCACATCCTAAAAAAGAAAAGTTTGGTTTTGTCTAAAGAAACTTCCTGTGTCGCACTTCCCAAGGACTTGGTCTCGTGTACTAATGGATGCGTTAGACTGAATGAATCCTCAAAAGGTTCTTGGCATGTACGTACTATTTCCTATTTTTCAAGGATAGTTCCAGTAGGACTACATTTTAGCCAAACACCGTTTCTTTTTAGAAATTTTGGGTTGACTTGTATGGGTGTAACAAACCAGCTGCAAAATAAAGCGTATTTAATTTGATCTCCTGGTGTAGCCTGTGTGAGTGTTGGAGGGCTAGAGGACAAAGTGGCAGCATTATGCTTGTGTGTTTGCTCAGCACTCCCGCTTGTAAGGCTCTGGTTTCAACTGGTTATTACATGCCAGGTTTTAACCATTTGGCCTTGGCATTTCCATGGCATGTTTCCCCAGCAAGTGTCAGCATTAGGCTGAATGAAGCTTTCCAGAAACAGCAAAAATTATTCAGCTTTCTAGGACAGCAAGGGGGAAAATGTATTTTGCCCATGTGTCCAGAAAATACCTCGTAGCCTCTTCAGTAAGTAGTTCTTGATGGGTTTTATTTATTTATTTTATTTGTTTGTTTATTTTTACTCTGACACAGGAGTTGTGGTGGTGCCAAGGATTTCCATTATTTTTGCTGATCGGGGGCGGAGCGGGGCGGGGGGGGGGTGGG
>JAVKLA010000007.1:22138985-22205136 GCA_034782735.1 Sagittarius serpentarius | reverse complement strand
GGGGGGCGCGGGGGGGGGCGTCGGAATGAATGCCGACTGGAGACTTGTTAAGAGTTTGTCATCTTAAATTGGCGTCTACGGCCAAAGGAGCGGATGCTTAGCAATCTAATGTCTCTGTGCCTGTCCCCAGCTCCCCTGACGCCCGCGGGACCCCTCATTTAATGTCGAATACCCTCCAGCGGTACCCTCAGAGCCGTTACGAAACCCTCTACCACACGGAGGGGGGGGGCGGGGCGGGGCGGAACGGGGGGGTGTTTCCGCCGTTCCCGCCGTAGGGGGCAGCGCTTTGCCTTTTCTCCCCGCTAGGTGTCACCCTTGCGCTTTGTCACCGCCGCCGAGCAGGTCGGTTGCGCCGGCGCCCGCAAGCGGGGTGGGGGGTGCGTGTGTGTGGTGGGAGCACCCAGCCCGGGGGAGCCCCCACCCTCCGGCAGGCGAACAAGGAGCCGCTTGATTACGACGCCCGTGTAAGCACTGACGTAGTGAATTTTCAGGGCAGGAGGTTCTTTCGAAGCGCACCCGAGGAGCGAAGGCCGCGCGCGGGCTGCTGGCCGGCCTGACAGGAACGGCCCCGCGCGCCTGCAGGGTGCCTTCGCGAAGGGCAGGTTTTCCAGTCTGGAACTGTAATGGTTTGGAGGGAGGGAGTGCTCCTCCCTACGGAGAAAACCTCTCAAATCCGTGTCCTCCGCCCAGTTCGCTACGCCTGAAGACCACGAATGGAAATAACGAACTTGCTTGGTTCCGGTCTTGCTGGAGCGGAGTATGATGATTTCCATGCCAGAAAATTAGGCGATATTGTTTAGTTAAGTTAATCTTGCATTTCCTGTTAGTCCAGCCCAAATCTTTGACAGAACTTTGTGCTGCCACTGGCTGTAAATTAACAGACCAGGTTACAGTTCCCAAACTGGCACAGAATGGGATACACGTTGATTCAACTTTTTGAGGGTTTGTCTCTTCCTTATAAATTCTTGACTATGACATAGATGGGTTTATCTGCAGCATATCACATTCAAAAATCAAAAATTAACAAAGCATTATTAAGCCTGCAAAATCAAGAACACATGTTAAATTTAACATTGCCTGTGCATCCTGTGTTTTCTCCTTTCTACAGAGCTTGAAATACGGTGTTTACGTATACAAACACACACCGCTTATTTTTGCCATGTCAGCATGTTCTTTCATCTTCAGCTGGGATGGTCTTTACTTCATCAGCATTCAATGCTTTGTCTTATCTTCATTGAAAAAGATGACATACAATATTCATATTCTGTGATGATGACTGAATTAGTAATTTCTTTGTGGACACTTCTGTAATACTTTACAACAGCCGTATAAAATCAAACAGTGTTACTGGGCAACCTGGACAGTGTTGTGAGACGAAGTTTAAAATTGCCAAACTGCTATTAATTTTGGTGGTCACAGCGAGATGTCTTGAAAATGCTTTTCAAAGCACTCTGCATTTTTATACCATATTAGGTATTCAGCAAACCATTATAATACATTAAACTGGCTGAAACTGTGAGTACTCGGCAAACTTGGCCAGATGTTTCACGTGGGATGTGTAAGAAGTGAGAGAATTAGTGATCATCGCGTCAGTTAAGTTAAGGTTTCTGCTCAGAGTGCTGCCTTGTGTTACGTAGAGAGGCAGACATAGAATCTCATTCTTCACGCAGCATTCAACTGTCTTGATCCTAGGAATATACTTTTTTATCTCCCTACAGTGATCTCCTTAATTTGCCACCTATCTTCTGCATTATTTAAAAACCAAACAACAACAACAGAAAAAGAAATGAGACAAAATTATAAGGACAACAGCAGTCGTGGCTATGCAGCTGTGACCACTGTACAGCAATGTACATCACAAGCAGTATGCATAGAAGAGAGTACAATAAGAAGGAACAGGCATTTGTAATTTTGATACTGCACATTGTATTGGTTTCTTTACTCGTAAGTATTTTTAATATTTTGCGTAATTCCCTAGGTTTTTAGAAAAGCGAACTGAAAACACCAAACTAGATTTTGTGGAATCATAACACCCCCCACAGGGGTCATCAGCAAGATGGCAATCTTTGGATACATCTGACAACCATCTGCTACTTGAGCTAACTGTGTCATTGACAGCCATAGCAGAGAGTTATCTTTTATACTGACTGTCAGAAAGGAAGAAAGGGTGTGCATCCTGTGGATTCCCTAACCTCTTGCTGGGAGTCAAGAAATTTTCCCATACCATCCAAGTCCCTGGGAAGGAAGTCTTGGCTGATTGACCGGCCCCTCAAAGACTGAACCTTTCTGTCCCTTGTCTGACTGCTACTTGTTTCCCTGCTTCAGTCTTCCATCTCATCCTCCTCCCTGCCACTGTATTTTGTCCCAATATTCTTCTTCCTTGAATTCTTCATCCCATTTCTCTTTATTGTTCATAGCTACCTCAGCACTCTCTCCAATTTCCTGGCTCGCTCTTGGTCCAGTTCTCTCTGGTCTGCTGACTTTTGAGCCCAGTACTCTCCAGGGTTAGATTAGATGAGCTGGTATCACTTCAAAATCTACAAGTTTCCTGTTACCTCCTGATTACTCCTGATGTCAGTCTCTTACTCCAGGTAGTACCACGCTGCCCCTCTGCTTGCAATTTTCATTTCTTCCACTTCCAGTACCAGTTTCCCTCTTCCCATCCTGCATAACAGAGTCTATTCTAAGTCTTGGAGCGCTTGACCATAGGGTATGTTCCTGAGAATGTAACCTCCCTGCAAGCCAAGTTATTGTCCTGCCTGTATTTAAGTTAGGTAGGTTTTATCTTCAGATCCGATGAACTTTACCTCCTTTACCTCCTTTCTTCAGTGTACTCTTTCCTGAAAGAAGTTCTCAGAGAAGATACCTACGTCGCTGTTGAATCAGAAGGGAGTGCAGTCAAGGGCTGGCTTACATTCTGTTTTGAATTTTGTAGTTAAATCAGCTTGGTTGTATTATAAGGAGACAGAAAGTGGACAGCATATCTTCCAACTCATTCACTTTAGTGCTAGGTGTCACAGAATCACAGGGTTAAAGTCCAGAGGAGATTATCAAATCATCTTGCTTGAACTCTTGCATGCTGCGAGCCCTTATATTTCATTCCCTTAATATATATTGGATCTGATAAATTGAATTTTGACACTGAGATGATCATAGTTCCTTAAACAAGGGTTGGAAAGCCTGAGGAAAAACATACATGCGCACACACTTGGATGAAAAACAATGTGCATTACTGCCTTTGTCAATATGATGGTGTTCTTCTGAGAGCTGACATAATGGCAGTGTGTAATACAATTATAAACTGAATAAACAGGTGATGTTATAGTACATATATGATGCCTTCTGTCACATTTCTTGCTGCAGTATTTACTTTTGCACTATTTTCTTCCAGTCCATCAAGATGTAAGATAAGAAAATTCTACTACTACTTTGAGAAGTTGCACAGTTTTCTTTTTTATACCAGCAGGAATGAGGAGTAAACTTAAGTCTCATTAAGCTGAATTTTATTTGATCCTCTTATAAATGGAGTTGAGTGCCATTTAAATACTCCATTATAAACCTACAGAAAGCAAATAATGCCACTGAGGACATTACCTGAAAATGCATGAAAGTTAAGGACTGTGATTTGGTTAGACTTTCATTACTCATTGTTTGTTGACTTACACAAATAACGAGAATATGGGTATTTTACTTGGAAAAGCCTTATAACATTTAGACATTGATGAGTGCAGTAAGTTAATCTAAGGAGGTCTGATTTGTATGGTTTTATGCATCATGCCCTGACAGTCTAACTGATTTCCAGAATTTACTTTCTTTTAAAGCTGTATCATGTTTAATTTGGAAACAACTTCACTAGCACTAAGTGCATTCGCACACACCATTATCAGTTCAGGAGCTGGGGTCTTCAGGTATTTTGTCTTTTGAAATGTCCTAATGTTTATGAACTCTTTCAGTAACTTCCATTTAAAAAAAATCATTTCCTGAAACAACTTTCAAAATAAGGAAGAAACACACAGAAGTTTGCTAGCTTTACAAAAATAACAAAAATTACTTCGAAATGCTAAGCAGGCTCAGCATTTTGGATGTATAGAGGAAGGTGATGGCTGTGTTTGAGTTAATATTATTATTTCTCTTCTTCTAAAAGAGCACCTGGAGGACCCCATTTGTGATCAGCTCCCCACTGTGTATTGTATATACACATAATAGCCTCTGGTATGCAGGAGGTCAGACGAGAAGGTGTTCTAGTCCCGTCTGGCCTTAGTCTATGAATAATAGAAGACATTTGCCGCCCAGTGTTACAATGAAAATAGACCTGGCAGATGGTGAGGAAACATGGAGGTACTCTGAATTCCCACTTTATAGCTGGATAACTGAGAAACTGATAGGCAACTTGCTCAGGGTCACAGAGAAAGTTGAGTTAGTACCAAGAATTAGACTGAGCACCGAACAAATGGCTTGGCCGCAAGCCTGGCCTTTCTTTTGCAGTCTCTAGTAGTTAACAGACTGATCGGTGCAGAGGCTGGATACTATTGCCAGCTCCTCTTTAGTTCCTTTTGAGAAAGTAATACTGCTATGAAGCAGTCTTTGCTGTCTCCACCTGAAAAGGGTGTCCCAAGACCCAGCCTTTGGTGTGACCATAAAAGTGCTGGAGCAGGACTTTGCAACTCCTTTTCTACCTGCTTAACGAGGGCAGGAAATCACCTCATGATAAGCAACAGTGTAAAATCACTGTAGAGAAGATGGATTCATAAGTGCATTCAACATGCCAAATAAGCTAACTTTAGCAGTGATGTTTTACGTGTAAATTCACATCGGGGACTTATGGTTCACGTAGGTGCCTGCTGTCCAAATTTTAAATCTTCGTGAGTCCCTACTCAGCTGGACACTGAACTTGCCCAGTTTCTATGCGTGCCTACGTTCATCTACGTTAGAAGTCCCTAGACATCTAAAGCTCTGTTTTGGAGTGTGATTTGAACTGCCTCAAATGAGACAGTAGTAGAAAGATGCATCTCTAAGGATTCTCACTATTCACAAAGTCAGGCTTTCTCTGCCTGTCCCAGCTCCTGTGCTCTGCCTTCTGTTGTTCTTAAGAGTAAGTCCTGCAAAATACATGAGAGAGGGAAGGAAATGCTCCTTGCTCTTCAGCTGCTCAGTGGTTGCAATATTTGCCCAGGAAAGCTGGGTTTTGGTCTGATTAAATGGGTTTAGACCTGTGTCCCAGAAGAATGCTCTAGTCACTAAGCTATGGCTCTCTGGGTTGGGGCCATGCTCCCTTCCCTTTATTTGCCACAAAATACAGCGAGTTTCTTGCTTATTATGCTGCTCTTTTTTGGAATCTCATTCCAAAGCATCTACGTTTCTCCACATACCAGCCAAAGGAACACAGCAGCCTTTCACAGGGATGACCAAGTACCCCAGTACCTACAGTCGCAATGGCTTGCTTGCTTACTATCACTAAACTCATATCGGTAGCTTAACCTGCCCAAATGCAGAACTGTCTAACTGAAAACCAGTGGCCTCGCTTTGGCTGATTTTTCTGAAGTTTCTTTCCTGAGCAGTGAAGAGAAACCAGTGAGCACTCTTAAAGACTTTGAAAGCATCAGAGAGAGCACAGGGGGAGCGCTGATTTCCCGCTGGCTTGTGCAGAGAATTTCCCATGCATCGGGTTCCAAAATGTTAAGTGGAAACTCTACACCCTTACACAAGGGAAGGCAGAAAAGAGGAATATTTGTTATTCTTCTACACATATGCAAATCTGGAAAAATGGGCTGGAGAGATGAGTGCTGTTATAATAGCTATACTAACCCCAAATGTTTTTAGGTGTTTCATGTTCTGTTACTGTTGCACAAGAAGACAGCTGCTGCTTTTTCTCATTTCAAATCCTGATCTTATGTGATGCAAGTTTAATTCACATACAGCAAAGTTTTCTGATGTAACAAGAAGCGAAAATGACGGTGAAATTTTCCAATATTTCCTTGTTTGCTTTGTCTGCACCTAATTGCATTTGTTACTGCCTGAGTTGTACACAGTCTCTACAGCTGATTTTCCTCCTGTGTACTTGTGATCTTTTTAACGTTTATTTATCAGATCTCTGGGAATACTGAAAAAGGGACAAAATTTGAGATGCAGTTAGCAAGAGGTGGTTTAAGGCTAAAATTTGGTGTCCAAACTTTGCGTGTCCGAGACCACAGAGGTAACCAGGGTAAAAACTTCTTTCACAGTTTCTCTTGAAATGTGTGTTCTCTCACATTTAACTCACAGAAAAATCTCTTTGTATCACAGTTACATGGAGCCACAGTCAGGAACTCAAATTAACAAATACCCCAATTTGCAGTTTGGAGTAATCTGGTTTGGGATTTTTTTTTTCTGGTTTATTCTCAGCCAAAATGCAGGACTTATTTGCAAAACTGAAGCAAAATCAAAGCTTTTTGTTTGAGAAAGGCGTGAAAAGTTGTTTTGCACAAAAAAAAAAAGCTTTATTTTCTCAGCCCGTGCATTCAACAGATGCTGGTCTTAATGGATAACACATTTTGGGATTTCTTATTTGTAAAGAAAAGAGTAATACTGAAAAAAATTAAAATCCATGTAGAAATCCTCTTTCATTTTTCATGCAGTCAAAGGCAAATAAGCATTGCACTGAGCTACTTGTCATTTGATTCAAAGTTGTTTTCCTATTTGCTTTGGTGGAAGCATGTACATAGAGGTTGCTTTATGCTGTTATCATGGAGGTTTGCATATATAACTGATTGCTGCTACATTAAGGTTGTAGATAAAAATGAGAATAATTTGAAGAATACAAAGATACAGCTGCAGTATGTATGGGTTTGCATACGTATTATATATTTGATACACTAACTCCTGCTTAAGACAAGTGAGTCAACCGTTGTGAAGCTGGCAATAATTTGGAGCAGCAATTTAAGGTTCACATACTGTTGTTCTTCACTCCTGTGGAATGCCTTTGGGAAAATACTGTACATAATTCAAGTGACTTCTTGTGTAGTTTCAGTTGGACCTAGTTAGTCTGTGCATCATCTATCCATGTGCCTGGATGTCAAAGAAATGCGGGTGGAAGATTAGCATTCAATTAACAGCATATTTTTTTTTTAAATACTGCTTCATCCAAATAATACTTAACTTATTTTGACTACATATTTTTGCTTTCAAAAACTGCAATTCAGCACCAGACAGAGGGTTGTTAATGGTTTTCGAGATGGTCTGGTTGTTCTTAAACTGTTTAATGTTTCTATACTTTTTTTTTTTTTAATTGAGCATGTATTCCATTTCCAGGAGAGGGGAAAAAAAAGGAAATCTATTATTTAAGAAAGAAATACAGCCAGTGTGATAAAAGTGCCTTCCCACGTCTTCTGGCCAGGTGCTACGTGCATATAAATGTTTCACGTTAAGCTTTAAGATCAAGGAAGAGTCTGTGGGGAACCTTGTTTCCTGGAGATCTGCTTGCTAGAGTAGCTCCCAAGTACTGACTTCCCATTTTTTATTTGGTTATTAAGAATGAAAGGCTACATCATTTTCTGGAATAGCAGTTTCTTGCATGCCATTATCTTTGTCCACAGCTATGAGACATACAGTTCCATAGGTTCACGTGGATACTTAGCCTAACTCAGCTCAGCCACTATCACTGCTGCTTTATGTATGTTTAATTCAAAGGTTCACCTTTATATCGTATTGTAGAGTGAACAAAAGATGTATGGTTTCATTAGTTGAGAAACTGTCCTTTTTAGATACAGCTGAGTATAACAGGTCTCCAGCCTATGTAATGCAGGGCACTCTCCCTTGCTACTGAAAAGGAAACTTTGAAAGTCTAATTTTCTGACATGTTTCACTCTGGGCAATGTGTGTATGTATACGCAGCCTTACATGTGCAAATTGCTAGAATGAAGTTTTGCACACTACCAAATATATACAGAACCAGTAGAAAAAAATGCGATTGAAATCCATTTGTACTCAGTTTGCATCAGTAAATCATCCATAGGATTAGAAATTCCAGCACTTACTTATTTAGCACTGCTGCCCCACATAAATATCCCTTCCACAAAGTCAAGGCATTTTTGAAAAAAGGCTGGCATGATTAACACAGATGTTGAAGATGTCTATATAAGAAGTTTAGCAAATAATTTTTGGCTTAGAAAAAATAGTGTTTTAACTACTGTATTTTGTTATTTAGCTAACTCTTATATTTCTGTTAAATGCTATCAGCATGAATGTTTCTGAAGTTCAAATAAAGCACTTGCATTAACCTTTTATTTAAAAAGAATGTTAAACAATTTAAGCTAAAAAAACCCTGCAAAATATTATTACCAATATAAATGACAGAAGTTATGCTCAATCAAATGCAACATAATCACTGCAAGATGATAAATGGTAGTAGCCTTTATACAGAGGTATCAAGGGAAGCACAATACAGGCAGCAATATAGAATGAAACAAAGCCCTGCAAAACTGAACAAAACCTGGTAATTTACCAAGGATAAGAGTAAATACAGCATTGTTGTTTTTTTTTTTCCTTAGGGATGAAGGATCCAACATGTAGGTCTTTCTCCTCCTCTGACCTGCTTGCTTCTGTCTCACTCTTTAATGTATTTGGAGGTACTTCTGATTCGTCAGGACACCTGAAAACAGGTGTCAGGGAGTTGCTTGGGAAAAAGCTAATAATGGCAATCTACTGTCCGGAGAGTTTATGCTCATGCATTCTCTCTTAACATGAGACATATAAAAAACTTAACAAGGACTGATCTATATTCTGTACTCTTCAGATGTTGTTACTAAATCTATTTCCTGCTGACTCTAGGGAAGAGTAATTGTGTTGCTCAAAACCAGACACGTGGTTGGTATTGTGTAGAAAAGGGAAATATATTTTTGCCTATACCCAAGTTTTGTTTGTGGGACCAAGAAGCCCACAGATACAGAGAGAGAGATATATATTAAAAAGTATATGTCTGAATACATCTATATATAAAACTCATACTTCTAAGTCTTCTGACATAGACATACAGACATATACCATATTTGTCTGAGAGATCCAAACAGATTTCTAATATACATACCCTTTTAAACAACAAGAACATATTAAGGAAAGAAAGGAACATTCATTTGCAAGTAAACATAAATGGTAAAGCAGAAATAATAATTCAAAATATTTTCTATTTTTACATTAAATTTGCTTTAGCTTTGATTCCCTCTCTCTAGTTTGCTGTCTCCAGACCTTCCTGTGACTGTGTTTTTTCAATAGCTTCATAGAAAGGGTAATCCAGCTTTCTAAAAATGGAAGGCAACATTTTGTTGCATATAAATATGATTAAGAGGAATTTCCATGCGGTTGTGTGAAGGCAACAGGAAGAAAAGAGAGCAAGCACAACTCTTCATTGTCTTCACAACAAAACCAAGACTAAACCACAAGGCATTAATTGTTATGTGGTAGTGGTGTATATAATCTTGAAATGCTTTTGTGAGATTTTCTTTTAAAAGCTGTTTACATCAAATAAACATATCTTTTTAGAACTTGGTCTTGTTCTACCTTTAACATAATGCAGTGTGTATGGAGAAAACATGATCATCAACTTTTGAAGCAAAATAAGTGATTTTTGTTTAAGTTGCTGTTTAAAAAAGTAATGTCTGGAAAAGTTTCATTTTGATTCCTAATTTCTGCACTGGGAAATCTAAGACTTAGCCAGCTAAAATGTACTGACTACAACCAGCTTTACCAAACCTGTACTGTTTCTCCATTCACTATTATTTATGCCACTTTCATAGAAAAGAAAATGGGCTCTGCTAAGAAGTTGCCTGAAGATGGAAACAATAAGAACGATTTCCAAGTAGTAGAAGATAAAGAAGTTATTTCAATTAATTTAGTTTAGAGGATAAACACAGGTAAAAGCACAGTAAGCAGGAGACTAATATCCTTGGCAGAGGAAGGAGACAGATAATCTGCATCATCCATTGCCCTAGCAGCTCTTCATTGTAATAGGTACTTAAGTTTGAGTACTGTTTTTTTAGAATAGTTCAGTTCATGAGAGTTTCTGAAAACAGTCTAGGAGTAAGAGTTGTTCAAAGAATCAAGACTTTTTCTCACAGATTTCTCAGACTTGGAAGTAAGTATAGTCCGTCTGACATGAACAGAAATGAATGCTGTTATGCTCATGCTTCTACTTTGGCAACACATTTGAGTATTATCCTACATCTAAGAATGTGTTTGAACACTACGTTGAGGAATACAAGTTTGTGAATACCTTCATTGAGAAGAACAATGCATCCTAAGAGCTGTGTTATCAAAGGAGCTTGAATTGAAGTCTCTGTTATCCTCTGCTTTCATGTATCTTGTTGGCTTTGCATGGAAAGTCAGGGTGTCAGAAAAGCGAGCAGTAATAAACATTTTCCTAGCTTTCCTGTAGAGCATGGGGATACAGTTTCCGAGATTTTTCTGATAATTTTAACCTAAAATATCTCTTTTGTGGGCACCTAAGATAACATGTTCTACTTTGCTTTCTGCCTCTGGCACATTATTTTGGTACAGTAGGCATTTTGTTCACTTCAGTGCTCTGTTAAGTGTTCTATGGCCTGACATGAACTGTGTATCTGGTGAGCAATTCTGATCTAGGCTTCCTTAATATGGCTCTCTGTGGTTACAGGGAGGTTGAACTGGCGGCCAATGTGAAGGCCTATGTCCTTATGTTATGCCTTTGTATTTTTCCTTCCCTCCACATGTATTCTCTAATTTCCTACGTTCCTTCTGTTTTTTCCTCGGGAAGCTTTTCTATTCACTGTGGATATTTAACATTTTCCTTTTGTTCTCAGATTTCTGTTAATCGTAACAGATGAATCAAAGGGAAAGTAAATATTTTTATTTCTAGTACTTCCTTTTTATTACTAAACCCCACTCCTCTTTTTCTTGTTTCTAATCCTTTGCTTTTGATTCCATTGTCTTTTCTCTCTGTTCCCATATTCTATCATCTAATCTTTCTTTTGCTTCTCTGCTTCTCCTCCTCTTTCTTAATTTACTTTTAATTGTTCCTGTAGTAGGGAACTATCCAAAATATGGAATAGTTCTACTTCTCTTTTTCTGATTCATTCAAGCCTGAAAAAGAGTTGTTTTTATTTTTCAGGCTTAGTAATCCTTCTCCACTCTCAGGATCATAGAGGCATGAGGTGGAGCTTTGTACTTGTGAGAAAGGATATAGAGTTGCTGGCATTGGCCCACTCTGAGGAACAAGGACCGGCGCTCACAAAAAAAAAAAAAAGAAAGAAAAAAAACCGAAGTGAAGAATCCTAGAGGAGCTCCCTTGAGAACTGAAACCCACCCTTCCCTGATGCGAAAAACCTGTCATTTACACCACTTCTAACAGATCGCAATTGCTGTAAGGTAAGCCTTGCTTATTGATAATGTAAGTGGTTTGGTCTGTTTGTAACTATAAATTTAAGAGCTGTGTACTGAAAGGGAAAGCAAAGTTTTAAAAGTAGTGTGCCTGCTTAGAAACTGTACTCTGACATACATGGATTTTGGCTTCAGTCTGATATGTCTTCATGCTTTCCCTGCAAATGGAAGTGCTTGGTCATTAACACAGTGAGTCACAGTAATGTGTTATGATCTGATCTGGCATTTATAAGGAAATAGAGTGTCTGGCCTTGGATACCTCTCCTACAGGTCATTTGTCCTAGTGATAAAGAGAGTGCTTGCTCCCAAGAGAAAGCGAAGCCGCCCATTATGTCAGCTCACACCCTGGAAAAGGCTACTGATTTCAGTGCATCTATTTGTGATGTGCTCTCTAAACGGGGTCAGTGTTATAACTGGGAGGAGGGAGCAGTTTCAACCATGAGTGA
The DNA here is from genome assembly GCA_034782735.1 of Sagittarius serpentarius. Lineage (NCBI taxonomy): Eukaryota > Metazoa > Chordata > Aves > Accipitriformes > Sagittariidae > Sagittarius > Sagittarius serpentarius. Next base: position 22,193,305 of record JAVKLA010000007.1, on the reverse strand, counting down.
GTGCTCAGAGAAATGGTATAACTGACTCTGTCAAAGATGAATATGAAATGCAGACAAGCTGGCTTGTTTTATATTCACTTTTTTTAAAAAATACATATATAATGCTTTGGTTTTTGGATCATTGATTTATATGTCAGACAGATGAAAAGCAAAATTTCTATGATGCCTTTATCATTATTCTGACAAGGACTGCTTTTAAGTTAAAGACTGATAAAGAATTCCAACTTTTGACATTACTAGAACAGCCCTATCAGCTTTAATTTTCTTTTGTTTTCTTGTTGTCAAAGAAAGGCCATTAGAGATAAATTATGATCTCAGACTGGTTAATCTAGTGATGTGCATTTTTTTTCAATAAATTGCCCTTGCCAGTTTATAAAGTGTTATATAATCTCATTGAGAAGCAAGCTATAGAAAGTAGAAATTGCAAATATTGATCATCATCAGTCTCTAGGCTAAAGGTTCTCAAACTGCTGGAAGACCACGGATGAGTTGTCTACAGCTGAACCACTGTGTCACATTGCACAATTAAATGTATGAGCCCATTTGTTCTGTTTGACTGTACTTTTGTGTGCACAGTTTTCTTAGTATGCTAGAGACCGCTAGAGTGTGCTCAATTATAAGTCTGATAGGAAGCACATATAGTGGTGCGTAGGGAGTGTTCAAGGTTGCTGAAAGTTTATTTTTTCCACTAAATTAGGGAGCTAGTGCTCTTGTCATTATAGATCAAAGTTAATTGACCTCATACCATTAGCATCAGTGTAGTTACAGTGCAGAGTTTATACAGAAAGCTGGGGAATTTAAAACTGGAAAGTTTCATTTTGACTAGTCTGTGTATGTGCGCTGCAGTTTCACACTTCAGGTGAGGAGCAGCTGTGCAGATTATGAAGATATCATGCAAAAGTTTGTTGCCTCGGATCACACTTGGGTTCCAATATATCCTGTTTCAAACCAGTCTTTACTCTTCTCCCTCTTCCTTCCCTTTTCTCTGTTTTTCTTCTTTCTACCAATTTACTAGTTTGAGTGTTCAGCCGTGGTGTTTTCTATAAAACATAATTGACAGCTAATAATAATTTGCACCTCTTTAGCCTGGCATAGTCGATGTTTTCAAAGCCTTTATAAACATTAGCTGAATCAAGCATCACCCAATCAAATACACCAGTATTATTCATGTATTTTGACAGCTAAACAAAACTAGGAAACAAAATCAGATAGTTTCCTTGCAACCACAAGACTGTGCAAAAGCCAAGACGAGAACACGCATCTTCTGACATCTATTCCTATGCTCAATCATACAATGGTGGGGTTTTTTTCCGAGTATGTGTATGATTATCATTATGATTAAAGGGTTATGATTAACATTCTTTTGGGAATAGATAATATGACTTCTTTACATTTATACTAGAAGCCTTCAAGTGTAATATATTATCCTGCGTATGTTATAATAGGACTGACACAAACAGAGAGTACACTAAAAAAATCCTCCCTGCAGCTCAGCTGGAGGTTAGCACAGATATATAAGGCAATATGTGAAGTGAAAGAAAGAATTGGAGAGAGAGGTGAGAAGATGCTGATAAAATCAGCAGAAAATATAGACAATGACAGCAAAAAAGAAGGAAGAAAAAAATGGGAAGAAAGAGGAGTCAGGCTGGCTTTATTCATACCCAGGACTAAATTGTATATTATAGATTACAGATACTATGCGCAGCATGTAATAATTAGACATTATTTAGTAAAAGAAGCATATAGAACCTAGAATCACGCAAGTTTGGAATAGAAATAAAAATCATGTTGCCTGTCACAGTATGTAAAGACTTTGCTGTCAGTCTTGTCTATTTTTAATGCATAACGGTAAGGGAATAGAAATACTCTGTATGTTTCACTACCATGATGTGATAATGTCATATATCAGTGAGTATCATACCATATTGTATCATATATCTGTGTGTTATTAGTGAATATAAAATATTTGGAGAGAAATTCTTAATTCACCAGTGAATAGTAGCATCTCTGTAGAAGGACAGAGCCCCAAAATAACAATACCATGCAGAGAGTTACTGTAAATCAAACCACCTTTTTTTTCTTGTAGCATACGTGTTTGCTGTATCCTCTTTCAAGAGGATATCACAGAATAACTGTTAGTGTTTAGTCACTTTCTGCACCAGTGATTCCATCTGCTGGGGATTCAATTGATTTTTCACATCTCGGCATAAGAAGGCCCAGACTGTGCCCTATTGCCTGTGAGTGTGGGGTAGCACCAGCAGTAAGGGATGTCAAGGTAAATGCTTTTAGGACAAGAGCAATGATGATGGAAATACCACAGAGAGTTTTAAGGTTTCATGGAACTGCAGACACTTTCTTATCTGAGCAGTTCAAAATGTGGATTTCATATGGCAAGAGGCTTTGTCCTGTAGGATCTTGCGTTCTTATTAACATTTAAAAAAGAAGTTGTGTTACTGTTCCTTAGTTTGAAGCCATGTTTATTTCCTTTTACATTTGATTTAATCCTCAACTCTTTAAGCAAGAAATTAATTCATATTATTTTCCTAATCCTATTAAAAGATACTCCTGGGAAGTATCTCTCTCCTGGGAAGAGCAGAAGATTAGAGATAGATGTGGGAGCAAGGAGACTGATGCTATGTTGACTGAGATTTTACCTTCTTAAGGTATTGTGCCACCAGGCAGTATACTTATATTAACTGCATTTAATTTCTGGCAGGACACTTAAAACTTCTGAACAGACTGAGAAGAATAATAGATTCTCCCTGGGCCCTTGCTGCTCTCTTTTGCACCTTTCTGATCTTAGTTTCCTAAATGAAATGGTAGTGGACAGAGGCCAAAGGGACTGCAGTGGCAAAATAGGTACGTAGAGCAGCATAGTCATGGAGTATGAAGGCCCCTTGCAAGGACTGGAGGTGGATTACTTTTTGGGTTTCCCTTAATGGCAGATATAATCCTTATGCTCCACATATAGTGTATAGTATAATGTTTCTAAACATTGCTTGCTTTTATATGGTGTTCCCATAAAATCAACACTCATTTCTGTTTAGTTCATTTGATGCTCATGAGAACCCAACTCGGCCTTTGGAGAAAGTAGATTCAGGCCTTTTGACCTGAATCCTGACAAATCAAGGGGTGATGTTTTTACGAAGGTATGACAGTGTGATGCCTGTAGGAATTATGTTTCTTTTCTCAAAGAAGGGACTCCAGTTAATTTACAGGAAAGAGCTTCCTAGGGTGATGGTAGACATGACTGGTAAAACAAGCTCTGAACTAGGAAGCTGGGGAAGAATGCTGCTAAAACGTCTGAACTACTTAAGCCTGCTACAGACAATAAAAGGGAAAAAGACATAGTTGCATGAGGATGAAATGAAGAAAAAAGTGATGTTTAACAATGGTAAATGAAAGGATACATCAAGTGCACTGGCTGCATCATGGGAACTGGCTGTTCCTCCTGCTGCTGGAAGCCTAGACAACAGGATGAAGGAATTAAAACTCCTAGTACTGGATACAAACCCAAGTCTTGTAGTAGTGATAGAAATATGGTAGCCATGGCATACTCTAAATTAAAGAACTGAAAGGTATAAACTGATTAGCAAAGTGAGAAATATATACACAGGCAGTGAGATAGCATTGTCTGTTATTGAAATAAAAAATGGGACCACCAGGAAGAGGGATGTTGACAAATATGCAACGTTCAGAACTGGATAATGATATACATTTTGTGAGGAGGGGCAGGGGGAGCAGGAAGTAGTAGTGGAATTTAAGTGATCATGGGAGACTTTAACTTTCCCAGACTAAGACACAGAAAAAATGTCCATTAGAAAACTGGACATTTGAATACTGTAACTTTTTGCTCAAATTTATTTTCCAATCAAGTCAGGTCTCAGATATTCTTGGAAGTGAATGAAGGTAGATTTTTTTACCAAACAATTAGTGAACCAGCAAAAAATAATGATGTGTTATGTTTAGTTTCACTGAACAGCACGATCTAAAGGGGCTGGACGTAAAAACTAAACTTCAAGCAGATACAGTTTTGCCCATTTCTCTTTCTGAGAAAAGTAAAAGATAAATCTGTACTTCTGGGGCCCTAGAAAGGCAAACTGAAAAACAGGATGTTTAGTGAGTACTGGGAAGCTTGTATATTTGAATGTAGAGGGGGTGTACAATAACTTCAAATCAAAAAAGTTTTAGTAGCTAGGAAGATGATACCAGTAGAAAGGAGTATAGATCTCCCCAGAATGACAGTCATCTTAAAACGTGTGTTAAAAGTAAGAAGGAATGCAGAAGGGGATTGATTAGGAGGAAGCGTTATGCCCTAGAGGTTAAAAGATACAGAACTAAAGCAAGAATGGCCAAAAGCTATGTTAAACCAGACTGAAGTGTTTATTTCAGTTCTCTGCATAGCTCTTCAGCTTTGCAAACAAAACTGAACAAGGAGGAAAAATTCTCATACTGTGTCTTTGCCAAGGAGTATGCATGCACTAAGTAGATGGATGTGTGACAGCTTTAAACAATTAATCAGGAAAACCCACCTCATACACCTGAGAGCATGTTCCTGTTACTGAGAAGTGCTGAAAGAGAGGCTGTAGTCCCACTACTTCCTCATGCTTTCTCCCTCTGCCAAAATCTGCACCACGGTATATTTTGTAAGAACCTCTTCAGGGGGCTTATTTTATTTGCTAGTAGAATATCAGTAAACAAAGCTTAACATAAGCCCTCTGGCTTGCCATTCAGAGAGCTAGGCTAAATGGGACTTCTATGTGGCATTACACTTACTGCCATGGCAGAGAGGAAAAGTCTCAGAAAAAGGCAAGACAAGAGGAGACTCACGTCTATAGGACTCATCTCTCTTTTACTGTCCCGTTTGGAAGGTATGTAATAAATTCAGGAGGAAGTTACAGGACAAAAAAAAACAAAAAAAAAGAGTAAATGGTCTCAGAGTCAAGGAAGACGAGTTTATTTCTGTAGAATTCATTTCAGTCTCAGTGTTGTTAAGAAAATCAATGGTCACTTGACACGTTGACTTCAGTCTCTCTGGCTTTTAGTTCTCCATCTATAAAATGGGAATTATAATAATTTTTCTGCTGGTGGAGGCTGTGTATGTGAAAATACGTGCATTCTTGCTGTAAAGCACAATGAAACTGGTGACAGAAATCAGTAATTTTATTCTCAGTGCAGGAATGTGGAGTGTGTGAGGATAAGGTTTGGAATGATCCATTTACTGAACAGTATTTCATATGTAAATGTTTGTTGAGTAAGGCAGTGATTTTGTAGAGAGAAAAAAAAGAAGTAATTATGACATTAGATTGTATTATATTGGTGTTTTGTGGAGAAACTGAAGATTGTATGAATAATCTTAATATCAGTGTTTCCTTTGGTTTTTAAGTATTTTTGTCAGTTTGTGAATGATTGACTTGGCAATCTTTATATACTTCAGAATTTTAGTGTATCATATATGTATATATCTGCACATATGGAGAGAGAGAGAGTTGTATTATGTATGTATATACCAGAAAAAAATTTATTACTCTTAGGATAGGAATAGCCCTGTGTTGTAGCCTCTTACGCAAACAGGTACTGCTCAACCAATGAGCTCTCTGCCAGTGCAATAATCACAGCAAGCAATCAAAGAAACCGGCTGAGATTAACATTGTGCCTAAAGGATGAAAATTATGCATGGAACATGAAAAGTCATGAATGTCCTAGAAATGAATGCTACTGGTATTGGCAGGTTACTGACAGTTTAGGACTTGGGTTTGTCTCCTGCCACAAAATCCTGCAGGACTACCCAGCAAGAGTTCCACGCAGAGATGAGACTGCTGCATGCGGAAACGTGTGCCCACCCCTACGCTTGCTTGTTCATAGACAAAGATGTTTGGGAAGGGGTGCGGGAGGAAGGCTGACAGGTAGGCTTGATTGTTGACTGTTAGTAGCATGTCACTGCTAAAATTCCTAATTGCTGTTTCAAGGAGAGAAGTTTAAGACTGATATACTCTGGGTTACATGCATGCGTGCCACTCAGTGCACTGTGTCAGCATGCGACGCTACCATTCCTTCCGCCAAGGACTGGGGAGCAAGTGTCACTCAAACTAAAGTCAGTCATTACTTAAACTTTCACTGGACTTGATATAAAATTGTCTAAGCGAAGTCTGGGGGTGCCAGATGGTACACTTCTAGGGCTGGGTGGTATTCATATCCACAGGGGCCTTCTGAGCATGAGTCTATGGATATGGGCAGAGATAATTGTTATTGCAATTACTTCAAGACACTAATAAAAACTTTGCCAATAGAAGTATTCTTTAAAATTTCAATCTTTATGCTAGGGTATTCAAATGAGCATATTGTAATTCTAGTTGAGGGAAAACAGTGAAGGTAATAGGCTGCAGGCTTTGATAAACAATGAGCAAAAAGAGAAGTTTCCACTACTTATACTATGTATTAATTCTATAATGTTGTACAATATCATCATGTTTGCCTTATACGTTCTGCTGAGTGTATACCTCAAGTTTACAGCATTGATTGTAAATTCTTTTAAGAAAGACATCACACTTCTACAGCTCACTGGCTTCTGTGATATAAGTGCAGTTTCTTCTGCACTGGTTCTTTTGTCTGTCTAAAAGGAATAGTGGATTAAAGAGAGCTAAAACTGTAAAACATGCTTTGTAAACAGTATTATTTCAGCAATACTACTCATAATGCTAAAGCACAGAGCTAGGGGTTTGTTTTTCTTTGTTTCTTTGTTTTTGGTTGTTTTTTTTTATACAGATGATGAGCTTTTGAAATGATCATGCAAATATCATAGATATTCCAGTACATCTGCAGTTCAGCCCTTCCTTATCTCCTGTTCCTCTGAGGTTCATATAAGATTTGACTGATATTTTTTCCCCTTTATTTTCTACCTTTAAATATTGTAAATCAAACAGTCAACACATCCAAAACATATCAGTTCTTTGAATCCTTCTGGAAGACTCCCTACTGTGCTCTCTGAATTTTTAAGCTTTTCAGCATCTCATATGACAAGTATGTTTTCTTCCAATGGACATGAGCAATGCACCGTCTGTCAGTTTTTCCCAACTCTGTCGCTCAGAAAGAACTTCAGAATTGCTATATCAACTTATTTTTGATAGATGGAAGTGTTCGAGTCTTTCTCAATGGATCCTGTAACCATACCTCTTGCACTGGAAGAATAAATACAAATTATGGTAGCCGCCTGGTTCATCTTTCCCCATGTTCAGCTTTGCTTGCAGGCTGGAGTCACCACGGCAGTATGTTTTTGTCAGTCTTGCTCTGTGTGCTCCCTCTAGTGATCCAACCACGTAAAACATTTCCTTCTGAGGGGGGAGAGCTGGAATTTCCCAGGTGGCTCACAAAACGTTTAATGAAGTGTGTGGCACAAACATTTCATTACAACATATTGTGTACTTTTGCCTTTAATAACTGCATGCCTCATCCAAGAAGTCTCTATAGCTTTCAAAAATGAATTACGGTGGTATTATTTTTCTCAGAATATATTTTTCCATGACAAGAATAGTACTTTCCTAAACTATTGTATTTATTAGCAACCTGTTACCCTCTGATGCTACCGTCATTTTCATCAGCCTTGATAAAGTGAGTATCATTTAAAATCTCTTTAAAAATTATTAAGCTAGTTTTATTGTTTTGGTTTTTTAACTGTTCATGAAGTAAGAAAATAAGAGTTTGTAAAAAATTAGAATTTTTATTCTGATCTGATGGCAGTTGAAAAATCAGACTTAGCCTGAGGGTGAAATAATTTTGCATGGAATCGTATTGTTCCGATGAAGAACAGGCTAACTCAGAAGGTGTTCTCCATCTCCAAGCCAAAGTATGAAGCTCAGTGCTCCTGTTCCTAACTCGCTACTGCTCCAGCTTCACAAAGACCCGCTGCTCTTCCTGACAGTTCAGAGACACTGAATCTGTAGAAACAGAGGCCCATGCACAATTTCTTGCTTTGCGGCTTCTTTGCTCCTTCTTGGTTTTGCACATGCCTATTGTCTGCTGCATTTTCTATGTCCACTGAGGATGTGAAGATATGTATCGAGATTGTATATAGATAGGGCTGAAGATCTTGTGCTTACTTCCTGCACGACAGGTGAATTTTACCCTGTTGGAGGGACATAATGATGGCATAAGGGAATTTATTCCTTCAAAATAATAATAAAAAAAGAACATCATTAATACATTGACTCTCTGTACCTTATAGTACCTCTGCTTAAATAATCATTCTTAACTTATTAAACAAGTTTTTGACAACAGCATAGTTACTGGTGGACAGAGCTGTGAATTAGTTACCACTGGCACCTCTTAGCTAGGCTGAGGAATTAAGAGGCAAAGAGATTGAACTGCCTTTTGATCCACAAGTAGTCCTTCTGAAATATGCTCTTACATCTTTGGAGAAATCATGTGTGACCTAGTTGCTGTGGACAGGGATAAGATGCAAACGCCTTCCAAAGAGGTCCTTTCAGCATGGATGTTCAATCCCCTGTAATAAGTGTCATTATGAAAAGTTTCATCCATTGTGTAATTCAAAGGAGTTAGAAGAGTTGTAATTGAAATAATTTCATTTCTCATATATTTGCATGAAACTATTAAAACAAAATACTTTTTTTTTTTAAGCTGTGACTTTATTCCATATCAGAATTCTGTCCTTGGAGCATCACAAAATTGGGTTTCATGTTCAATTCTTGACAGATATTTGAAAGGGGCACTTCTGTTGTAAGCACAGCAGCAGCTGCAGCTACAGCTCAGCTTCCCTTGTTTATAGTGTGAATGTCATCCTATTCATTACAGCCAAATTCTGTCCTTTTTGGACAAGCTTTAGCTTCCTATGAACTTCAGCAAATGCTGAGACTGTGCACAGCAGCCCCCAGTCATGTGCCAGTGTCAACATGTTAGTAAGTGTTTGTTTATTCACAAAGCACAGTGTACAAACAGCATCCAATTCTTCTGGTGCTGGTTGAGTCTTTCTCAAATCAATGGGTACAGGACAGGGCCCTTAATTTGCCAGCAACCAGGACATTTGAATGAACTATGCCTTGGACAGCAGATCAGATAGCTGCTCATATGGAGTTTTGCTTGATGTACACACTATCTCTGATAGATCCAAGAGGTATTAAATCTAGTGTGCATGTGTGATTATGCATGCACAATGAATCTTACTGGCCTAGGAAAAAAAAAGTGATATGTAATTATTTCATCAGCAACCAGCGATTCCACATTGAAACCAATCTATAGTAAAAGCAATCTGCAATTAGCCTGACAGCTAACTTTGTCCATCACTATTGTACATTAATATTTCCATATGTTCTGCTAAAGTCTCTCTCATTTAATTCATTCCTGTAGTTGCAGGGGGAAAAAAAAAACAAATTAGAAAATTTCCTGTCATGAAGAATCAAGGAATTATGTCAAGCAAATAACAAATGAAGGAAAGAAAGAAAACTGTGCAGACTGTCTTCCTTGTGCAAGCCAGAGACAGAGGTGACATGAAACCACTGAAAGATTCCAGGTCTACCAGAAAATGTGAAGTTGCTGAGCGGATTGTTCACATCAGCTACAGATGAGTATCTCTAGAGATGAATAGGCAGAAACTGTAGCAAACAGGGGCTTCTCCTCATGCAGGGATGGAAGTGACAGGGCTGAAAGACTTCTGTAAGCTTTTAATGAAGGTGACAGTGTAGGTAAGATTTGTACATACCAAGTTTATCTAACCCTTTGCTTGAGTGCCTTATAAAAAAACCCCAAACAACAACAAAGAAACAAACAAACAAAAAACTGTTTGTGGAAGTCAAATAGAGCCAGCCGAGCAAACAAGAAAACTGCACTGCAGAAATCCATCTGAAGGCTGTGGGATTCACCAAGGGAAATGATGGAGGGGAAACCTGATCCAGAAGGAAGGCTTACTGGCAGAACCAGAAAAGATCTGAGCATATCTTCCATATAATCATGACACAGCTATTCATGGCTGCTTTTTTTTCTTCCTTTTTTTTTTTTTCCCCAAAATGGAATTATATTTTTGCTTTCCTTTTCCCTGTATTAAATTGGGCAATAGCTACTTTGTCCACATTGCTGTTTGATGCAGGCAGCAGTTTGGTATTTTTTACTCTATTTAATACTGAATCTTCTTCCCTCATTTGTGAGCCAAGTCCAGAGAAGTTTTAGTGGAAGCTGAATTGGTTGAGAATGCAAAGCCAATGCTTCCATGTATTTTAAGTAAGATAAAGGCAAATTTCTGTTTCGATGCAAATGTAACCTTGCCTCCACCCCTCTCCCCAAACCAGCAGAGAATAATGCAACAGGGGGGTTGATCTTACGAGTTACATCAGTCAAATGGTGCTCCAAAGCAAGGGAGCAGCTCAAATACAATTTTAGCACCTCTGCCTCTCAGAACTCAGTTGGATGTAATGTCTACATCAAGGAACTGACAGAATGAAGCTAACTGGTGTGAAAAAAACCCCACTCCTTCTGAAGAAGCTTCTAAATACCAGTTGTCTAAATCTATTGATAAGCAGGGATGCATTATTAATGAAGCCCGCAGCCTGCCTAGTGCTGCTCAGATGGTTCAAGCATTTAGTAGGAAATACTTCTGTGAAGTGCTGCATGGAATAATGACAGTGTCTGTCTTAAATCGAACAAATGACTGCAGCAAGCTCTGGGGAGGCTCAGAGCAAGCAGATGCTTTCCAAGTGAAAGGCAGTGGGGTACCACCTGCTGTAGGCAGGCAGGCAGGAACAGTCCACTAAATATTGACTTGTTAATAATTCAAGACAACAGGAACCCCTAGCTCTTCGAGCATGGCACTGCCCCTTCATCATGTGGTTTTTCATCACCCTAATGAGCTGCTTGAAGAATCAAACACCAAAATGTCTTGCAGATATTCCCCAAAGACTAGGACTCAAGCTGTCGTAATTCTGAGTAAGAAGTCGGCAATACATAAAATCAAGAGAATTTTAAAAATGGTAGGATCAGTGCTCTAGCTAAATATTGCTGTTTGCTCTGCATTGCTGTGTAATGACTCAGTCTGCAGTTTGTATAGCTCCTAGGGCAGAATGCTTGTCTTTTATGACATTTCTCTGGCTAAAAATAATTGATATTGCAGTTTATTACAGGCATATTGATAGCTTCATTTGCAACAAGAAAAAGAGCTCTGTGAAAATCTACAAGAAATTACTTGTAACTGGAATTCTCAATTAATACTTTCTAAAAAGGATCTTGGGTTTGTGATTACTATGTGTTTAGGACATTCCCCAATTCCTGCCTTCATCACGGATGTTAAATTAGCATTTGCAAATTACAACTCTTCAACTGCAGTAATTGAAATTGAATAACCTATTGACAATGAATAAACCTTCAAAAATTAGCAAAGCTTCTATGCAGACTTTATTGACTTCCTGGTTTACTGTCAACAACAGCAGTTTGCCCTGCTTGAACACTGCAGCTTTATGATGAAACACAGGAGCTCCTTTATCAGTAGTATATATCCTGGTGACTGTTGCTGTTGCTTCTCTTTCAAGATGCAGCCTTAACAGAACCTTCCCATTCATTCCCAATTTTTTTATTTAATATATTTTTCTTCCCCAAATATATAATTTTTCATTTATTTTGGAATGATAAAGTAACAGTCTACTATAAGACATTTCTTGTTTGCATGATTTTCATGCAAACAGTGAAGTTATCACTCAGCTACCTGACTTCTTTGCAAACTTCACAGGGTACTTTGCTGCACTTCATCAAGCTGACTAGGCTTCACACTGTGAACAGTCTTAATAACTCCGAACGGAATTTAGTAGGTTGTTCAAAAAGCAGGTGATTATCTATACTGAAGAACTTTAAATTACAGCAAATTCATTAGTGTTGCTATGAAGAGAGTGCTTCCTCTGTGTCACAATGAGTGAAAGTGTCTTGTGACTTTCCAGCACTGAGCACAAAGCTTTATTTAAAAGAGCTGTGAGCATGTGTGACTTTCTCTGCTGCACTGCTGAGCTTCTGCTTACAGCCTTCCAAGTTTTTGGTCATCTGTGTGCATTGATAGTGTTCAGATTTGTCAGCACTTAGAAAATGGCATGGGCTCCCTTACTGAACTAATTGAAGTTGCTCCCACATCTCCCCAAACTTTATGCTTTTTTCTGTCATTTGTGTTGTTAGAACATCTTAGCAATCTATACTGTTCAGTCAGTGGAGGCTGGTCCTTACTGGACCAGATGGAAGTGATGTGCATGAAATCACTCTGTAAAGAAACCCCAAGAATTTAAAACAGCAAACTGTAGTCTTTTCGCAGGTATTGTTTGTTTTTTTTCTTGAGAAGGTCAGTAGGATAGAAAAGATCTTCTCATTTCTTTGTAGGATGGGAATATGTGGGGTTTATCTCAAGTAAAACTAACAGCTATCTAGGAAAGTAGTCTTTCATTCATTTCTCTTTCCTTTGCCTAGGACACTATTTTATATTGTGGCTGTAGTAGTTTATTTCTGTTTTCATAATTTGTATCATTCTTTTAGATTTCCTCCTCTGCTGCTGAGCTGCTGCTGTTGCAGAAATAACTCTGATAATGTCCATGCATCATAAATGATATAGGGAAATGAGAGAAGTCTACTCTGCAAAAGTAGATTTGCCAAAACAGCTAGAGATTGTGGCAAGGCTCTGTTGTCCCCACCTCTCTTGAGACGGTGAGTCAGTAGGCGTCTTCAGCACCACTAATCCAGTCACTGCTGGCAAATATGCATCCCCAGCTCTTTCAGAGTTACAGCACTGGTTGGCCTGCATTGTTTCCCTGACTTGCTCAGCATCTCTCCCGGAATGAGGATGTCAGTGTTAGCAGTGCTGTTGTCCTTACTGCCATATATGCAGCCGTCATTGCAACACTGAGGCAAATATTACCCTTTCTGCTTCCCCCAAAAGACAGTTGCTTCTGCTACACAGAATCGCTGCTCTTTGTATGCAAAGTAGAAGCAATATGAGCTTTTTTTTTTTTGCTTAGACAAAACTCTATTGTCTGGTCAGACATTATTGCTAGAGAGTGTAATTTCTTCTGCAGCTTAAAAATCTCTTTATCCTGATTGCTAGAAGATAGCCCATTAGCATTTCCTTATAGCTTTTAATTTGTTGTCTACAACAGGTTTGGGCCAGTGCTTAATGTTGTTTGGTTAGGGAAAGCAAAGAGGTAGGTGATCCTTGATTATGTAGTCTTTCCCTCTAGTGAGTGGTTTTGCTGTATGCACAAAACCATAGTGAGGAGTTCGAGTATGAATGCGATTGTACTTGTAGTAGTGTAAGAACCAGCCTGTCCTGGTAAATGAAGAGTGGGCCTCAGTGGCTGAACGAAGATGCTTCTCTCATCTGAGGTTATCCTTTCATATGCTTTCCAAACTTGCCTTGCTGAGATGGGAGACCGTATGTTGGCACAGGTTGTACAGTTGAGTTGTCCCACTGGATGTTTTTACTTTATGCTAATAAACACAGCATAGATAAAATACAGGTGAGGAGCTGTGTGGTCTGTCACAAACTCATCACTAACAGCATCCATTATTGGCAAAACTGGGTATGTGAGAAATGTGAATGGACATCTGCTTTCTATAAGGCAAAACTTGTGTTTGTATATGCTAATGAGAAGATAAGGTGAACCACCTGGCACCCACAAATAGCTGTCTGAATGTACCCTGCCTTCGCAGACCAGACAGCAAGCAAAACTGGGTAAGAAATTTTTAAGTCAGAGACTGAAAATTGGTCCCCAATTTTGTTTTCAAATAGAAGTTACTTTCAAAGTGTGTGACTACAAAGCAGCAACTACACGTTTGTCTTGCCTACAATGGTACTACTGAGCATTGATCACTTTTCTGCTTTCTTAATTAAATGGTGGAATAAACAGCAATCTGGTTGTCTCAAAATGTCACTACACATTGTCTGATCCTGAGATAGCAACAGAATACGTGACACCATTGAGGAGTTACATGCATGCAGTTTGCATGTTTCAATATGCTTCACTAGCAAAAGCAATAAATTGGCGAATTCCTCACCAATACTGCCAAGTAGACAGAATTTAAGGAGGAGAACATAATAGTGTTATTCAAGAGTGCCTTTGATCATGAGAAGCTTAAGCTTTTGAAATATCTTGCAACTGGCTAGCTTAGAATGAAATTTTTAAAGGCTGCAAGGATCTTAAAGCCTTCAAAGGTGTGCTTTCTGTCAAAAATCACTGTGATTGCTCTGCTATGTGAGGCTTTGCTAACAGAAGAAATACTTGACTTGTACATCAACATTAGCATCTCTGAATGCCAGAAGTGCTGTCGGTAAATTAGTTTGAAGTGCCCATTAAACTCTGTAACCCTTGGCCTAGTAGGCTTGCCAGGGCCCCATCAGTGCAGCTGCCAGGCAAGTATGTTGGGGTAGATGCTGCAAGGGTCTGGGAGTAAGCCCAGCTAGCAGAGAGGATTCCTTTCACCACTGGATAGCTGTTTGGAATCAGAAAATTCATAGCTAGGAGTAGCACGGACACAATTAAGGCTGAAACAGGCATTTCTTAAAATGTTTCCCTGTGTTTTTAACCAAGCACAAAATAAGACCCTCATTTTCAAATAACTTTAATATGATCAGAAATAACACTCCAAAAATCTCATCTCCTTCAAAACATCAGAGGAACCCCAACACACTCATCGCAGTGCTGAAAGGGAACAGAATAAAGTATGCCTTTTTATTAATTCAGATATTTTCTGTGATTAAAATTGTAACTAGTTTTCCTCCGTAAAACCAATTTTGTTTCATCTGCAGTTACTCATGTGAGTGCTTCTTCGCCAAAGGAGAAAAAAATTGGGGGGAATTCTGCATTGTGGTAGTGCATGAGATTGCATCTCCTCTGGCAGCGCTTGCAGACTACATCTGTTGCTCTGTTTTAAGTCTCTATTCTGCCCTTCCTCACATCCCCACTGATTTTATTTTTTTTTTTCCTCTCTGAAGGGAGAATGGTGCTATAGAATGAAATAGGTTAGGAATGCATCTATTCACCACCACCTCTCAAGCTGATCTCATTTTTCTTTAACTGTATATCTAGACCCTCCAACGGCAAAAACAAAAAAATCCTTGAAACTTAGGCCTTTAGACATGCAAATGGTTGTGCTGTTTTGCAAGTAGGTTGACTAACAGATTTGGGGTTTTTTAACTGGAAAAGGAACCAGCGGCTACTATGACAGCTGGAAGAACAGTCCGCCCCGTTGTTGTTGCCTATCTCCTTCTAGTCCTACATCAGACTTGTTCTATGGCCTTGGACATGTCCCTTCCTCTCTCAAGAGTTCCAGATGTAGGATCTCATTTAAGTTATTTTTATGGAATGAATTATCTAAGCTTAAATGCACACTAAGATGAGAATCTGATTTGCTAGCTATGAAGAAATGACTCACTAAGCCCTTCCACTAAGGGCTGCTGTAAGAACTCATTAGGAGGATGTTTCGAAAGGATGCTCTAGAGAAGGTAAATACTCTTGTATCACAATCAGGACTTTTTATACCTTGTAGACAAAAGTGCAATATCATACATCTGAATCTACACCAACCACTCATGCTTGGTATCTATCAGAATGCTTTTCTTTTTCTATGTAATATATTATTCTAGTTTGCATGTGGGAATAATTTTTAAAATGTCAATTTTCTAACCAGAAAAGAAATAATCTTGTCTAGTAAT
Organism: Sagittarius serpentarius; assembly: GCA_034782735.1. Classification (NCBI taxonomy): domain Eukaryota; kingdom Metazoa; phylum Chordata; class Aves; order Accipitriformes; family Sagittariidae; genus Sagittarius; species Sagittarius serpentarius. The sequence continues at coordinate 22,177,623 of JAVKLA010000007.1, read as the reverse complement.
ACAACAGTGTAACAGAATGGCAGTGCATTCTTTGGAATGTGAGATAGTGGTGTCGCACAGCACAAGAGTGGCCCCGTCCCCAGGAACATTGTTTTCACAAATGCCCGTTCCACACTAATTTCACTTAAGGCAAGAATGTCTTCTTATTGAAGCTTTTCCCAGTATCCTTGTTTTTTGGTGGGAGCTCCTCAGATTTGGTGGGATGAAAGAGCTAAACAACTTCTGAAGTATAATGTCTTAGCTTTGTCAGTATTTCAAACTTCTGATCTTTGGTTCTGCCCGCCCCCCCTTTTTTCTTTTTCTTTGCTTTCTTAACATTAGAGAGGCAAAAACTGAAATTTTGTCCCAGTTATTTGGACTAGCCAAATCTAGGCTATACAAAGAATAAAAATAAAATGTCAGATGCGAGTCTGTCACCACAAGATACAAGTAATTGCATATGACTTTAATAGACATTACCTATATTGTGGGCCAGGAAAATAACATCCATAATTCCTGACCAATGCAGATAAAACCATGTAGATGGACAGGTGCAGCCTCAATCAAGTTAGAATATTTATGTTCAAATTCACCATGTTTTCATATTTGTTAGACAGTAAGTGCTCCTGGATCTCTCTTTATTCAAATAAGCGGAACCAAGCAAGGAGTTATGTAGACCAAAACTCTTGGTACCTAGACGTTCTCTGTGAGAACCTTCACGGGATTGAAGGTCTTGCCTTGTGCAGCTTTGCAAGAGTGTAAAATGAGGAAAACATGCAAGACACTACTGAACCCACAAAGAGACGGACGTTCAGAGTCCTTCTATCTTTATATGCAGGCTAGCAGGCATATACAGATGTGAACTGTAAAGAGAGCAGAAAGCTGTTTCCCCACAAGAGCAAGAGTGGAGAGCATGATGCAGTGTAAGCATCATACAGACCCCATTAACTTTATCCATAGATAAATAAACTTTTTTATCAGTGGTGTTAGAGCTGTGATGGTCTAAAGACAGAAATGAGGCAAGGCTTGTGGGAAAAAGTAGTATCTTCCTTGAGGTCTCCAGTACAGAGAAGCTTTCAGGTGCACGGACCTCTTCCTCACACTTTGTTTACTTCTATCGTGCACTGTAACAAGGTAGATCCATTACCCACCCCAGCAAGGGCCGGGGCCCTGAGCTGGCTGCTGGGGAAGATCCTGTTTTAGTGAGGCCACCTCGGATACAACAGAGAGGAGGAAACAGTGAACGAACAGGGGCAGGAGACTGCCATGCAAAAGGAAACTGAAGTTCTGTACTTGGAAAGATGATATAAGCTGAGATGTATGCTTTATTAAAAATCCTCTTTTTTAACTTAAAAAATCCTAGGAGATGTCTGTTTACAATGACTATGTAGTTTCGTGGAGTTGGTTAGGCCTTCTACCTCCTGATAACCATGTTATGTTTTGGGTTGGGAAATGCTGTTTTCTGTTCCAGAAAATTACTGTTATCTTTTTCAATTATTAGCAGATTACTGCCTTACCATCACCTTCCCTCTCTGGCTTTTAGACAGGGTATTAGTTGCAAACTACCTCATAATGCAGTGGAAAACTTGCTGGCTCATAAAAACACCTGAAGTACTTTTTTCGTGGTACAAGAGGGAAAATATTCTGAACTCATATCAATTTTGATATATTAGACCTGATATCACATTATGTTCATTCTCTCTCCTCTTTTCATTTTTTTTTTGTTCAAATTTTGCTTAGGACTGTCACTTTATTGCAAATTTCAGAAGTGACTGGATGCTTCTTTCATTGAACTGTTCTTTCTAAATGGTCTATTTCCAATACTATTCTTCCTTTTGTTAGCTATTTTAGGTATTTGATCCTACTTTTCTGTAATAACATGTTGAGGAAAAAAAGTTTTAACAGCAAAGGCAATTGGTCAGTGAGAACACAGCCATGGTATTTAACCTGGTTCCATGTTCCATTATAAAGTATTTTTACCAGAAAAAAGGACTCTTACTCCTTTTTTTCCAATCTTCCTTTTAAAGAACTAGTGCATTTTTAAGTATATCTTAAATAAGTTTGTAATTTTTGGCATCTTAAGGTGCCAGAGCAGAGGAATGAACCATAAATGAGAAACATCAAAAGTAACTTAGAAATTTTTTTTAATATTAAAGCGATGAATCACAGGCCAAATTAACAAGTAAAGGAATCTGCCTATAATGAAATCTTTTTTTCTAACATAACACTTCATTATAAAGGGAGTTTTTCTATAATAGTAGCAAGTGTAATTACATTTTTATATATAATTAGGACATTATTATCATTTCACCATATCAAAGTTCATTATAAGACATCTCCAATGCATTTTTCATAGAGCAAAAATAAAAAGAGAACAGAGGTCCTTCAATTAGACTAGTATAAGGACATCCACAGAGACTGAGGGAAGCTGATCAAACAGCTTAGCCCAAAAGGGACCAGGTAGAAACTCATTGCTTCTCTGGCACAGGGACATTGCGTTTTTACATATCCTACTTGGTATTAATTATACTTTTCACCCTCCTGATATTCCACTACATTGTTTGGGAGACGACAACACCTTTAAAGTTGTAATCCACCAGAACTGAACATGGAAGATATGAAATCTCTGTATTCCATGAATTTGAGTCAGGAGAGCTCCTCTACCTTCTTGAGCAAGTTGCTGTTATGCCTAAGAAGATACACTTGTGTCACCAGAAGGACAGGCAGATGGAATCCATGTAAGGTGATCCATTTTCTAGATTAATTTGAAAGTGTTTGCGTTCTCTTTTTTTCTCATTTGAACAACAATTTGACCATTTCCTCCTTCAAAAATCACTTTCTTCCTGAGTAGGGTGAGGATTAAGGAACTTCTGAGAATTGGTACAAGAACAATCAAATGTCATGTTGATTGTTAGTTTGTATATTCCTTGAACAATGATAAAACTATGCATAGTTTGATTATGCCCCATTTACTCTCCTGCTCCTGAAGGGGTTCATTATCTGATGCACCCATACATGTAAACCCCTGCATGCTTTTCTAATTGCCAGAAAAGTTGTGTCCTCTGCCTCTTATAAAATGCCTGTAAAAGTTCTCAGGTAGAGCCATAGGATGGACAGTGTTTAATTCTGAATTGGCGTTAGGCTGAGTGTATTGCATTCTGTTTATGTTGGTCTAGAAGCAGGAGATAGGTAGGGTAAATCACAAACATAGTAGGAAATTGAGTATTTCTAGTGCCATTTAAAAAACTGCAGTCATTTGCGAAGCTGGGTATAAGTCATAATGAGATCCTGAATACGTGGCTTTGGACACTGCACCTGTGTTCTGGGATTTGGGAAGGGAACCACCACATGATGTTGGACTGTGGTATCTCGTGTGTGTCAATGCAGATGTGTTCCTTCTCTTCTCCAGGAATGCACTAATGCATATATAATGCTCACTAGCATGTGACAACAGCTGGGTGAAACAGATTATGAAATACAGAAGTACTTTAAATGACTACAGGTAAAATGGTCCATTCATCAGAGGTGCCTGACTCAGGTGCTTGCCTGCTCTCCAGGCTGAAAGCACCTCAACTTGGTGATTAGGTCTGGGCAGTGGGAATTGCCTCCTTCAAGGCAGTTCAGAATAGCACAAAGATGCTTTGTACAGAAGGAATGCACACCAAAAAAAGGAGCTGCTTCCATGCTAGGAAAAATTCAAGCCTATATTGAAAGTATTCTAAGTAAGGATGTCATTGCTAGAAAACAACCAAAAAAACCCAACCCCAAAACCCAACTAAAAATCACCCCTTTGCTTTAGCACTGTATTCCTGGCTGCTAGAAGCAGATTTTTGTTAGAATAGATTGTGGCTATACAAATGACCTCTGCTGCCAAAGCACCTGCTTTAGTCAAAGCTTGCACTATACCATGCTCCTCCCTCACACGCCTGTGCCGGCAGGCGGCTGTAATGCAGACCAGCTCAGGGATGAGGTAAGAGGGGAAATGTGTGGAAGCCCCACCTGCCCAGGAACCAAAAATCTCTTGCTATGATGCTGTTCTAGAAATAGTCCATATTCAATATATTTCTGATAACAACAAGTTGTTGCGTCAGGTTGATTTCTGCATGTGAGCTGAAGAGAATGCCTGGCTATATTAGAATTGCTGTGACTCCAAGTCTTACTGGCTTTACAATATTCAGTGGCTGCCAGAAGGTAGCTGATTGATTGTCTGCTCAAATGGGAGGTTGCAGAGAGCTGACTTTAGTGACTGGCATTTTATTTTGTTCATCTCAAATGATACCTCTGGTTGTGAAGCAATACACTTCAGTCCTGCGTTCTGGCGATCCCTTCCTATTCTGTTCTGATCTGCAGGCTGTTGTAACACTTCGTTGTGCTCTGTATCCTGAAGCCTTGCCACGTTTTACCTAGAAATATTAAAACAACATATTACTTTCTGCTGTCTACTGTCACATAGAACACCACTGACAATTACTTAGTTTGTCATTCCGGGAATAAGAATGACTTTCAGAATGGTGTAAATGTTTTTTTTGACCGCCTGTGTGTTGGGGTGTAAAACGTCACCCAAGTGGTACACATCAGGCTTGGGGTGTTACTTCACACTGCACAGGCAGAGGTTGGAGGTGGAATGCCATCACACACTGCCAACAGCCCTGACTGCCCTCAGCCATTCTGCTCACCTACAGCAGGCTGACAGGCAAAAGCATCAGTCCCGCAGGGCTGAGAACAAGCTCATTCCTTTTTTAGAGCAGTAGTATAACACGAGTATAACATGCCTAAACTAAATCAGATGGATGTTCTTATGTTTCGCTTGTTCACTTCTTCACTTGCTCCTTTCTTTTCCCTCCTAGCAACTTCCATTAATTACTTGCATTTAGCTTGGAAGTATCTCCTGTTTGCTTGTTTTCCTATCCTCATTTCCTCTGGAATTCAAACCCTTCTATATAACCATCTGTAGCCATCTATATTATCCTCCCTGACTTTGCCAGATATCACCAGGATTTTTGTCCTGTCAGGACAAAAGTTAAACTATAGTTCAGTAGTATTTGCTAGGGATCTGCCAGATCTTCTATAGGACACAAGAACTGCTAAAAGATTTAAAACAGAAAACTACAACTAAACTAGAACTAAAAGTTCTAATCGCAGTTCCATTGCAAATACCACAGGCACAGGAATTGCATTACGCATAACTGCATTTATTTTAATGGTTTCTGCATTGCTGAAGTGAAAAAGCAACAGTCAGGGGGTTTATGTTGTATCTTACACTTTCACAGAGGTGGACTTCTCTGCTCAAGTGAAATCCCTATCAAATCAATGGACACTGCTGCAACAGCTGGGCTTCTCCCCAGCTTTACTGGGATCTGTGAGACAAAATGTAAAACACAGAAAGGAGAAAAGACCACTTCATCTTAGCAGTACAAGCCAGGTGAATCACCATTTTTAATGTATCATTGCATATAGAGAGTCAGAAGTTACGCAGATTTCCTATTTTATAAATTACTCACAGCCAGGAAAAAAATGGTGACATGGAAAACTCCCAGGCTTCCGAAACTCGTGCTGTGCCTTCTCTCCACAGCACTCTTCACCTTGCAGAATGCCTTCAGTCTTTGAAAAAATAAGATGTTAATTTTTAGAGAGAAAAAAAAGGACATAGAAATGGTTTGGTATAGAGCAAAAATGTGTGAAACCATCCATGAGAGGAGGTAGATGAGACTTCTGTAACATTATTTTTCTTTATTTCCGAGAGAGTAATGCAACAGCTGTTGTTTAGGGTACGTCTGTGAAGTCTTTGCAATAGGATGAGAAGTGGCTCTGCCTGCAGTCTGGGCAGCTGAAGCCAAGTAATAACATTACTGTAATGCTGATCCTGACTGCAGGGCCTGTTGCCTGTGGGTTCATCAAAGCACTAGCCATGGCTGCAGGATTTCAGTTTGGAGCGATGCATGCCTGATAAGCTCAGAGAACGAGTGCAGTAGGCTCTTTTCTATTTGAAAGACTGTAGATGTCCCCATAACCATTCATCACTTCAGAGACTGACTTCCAAAGTATTTATGCAGCAGCTGTTTGCCCTTTGGCCTTTTCTATGAAAGATTTTTTGCACTCGCATAGATATGTGGTGGCAGCACTGTGAATTTTTGGTGCAGGAGTGCTGAGCTAGAGGAAATCAAAACTCAAAGAACTGGGTAAGATGCTGAGAGTTCAGTTTCTTTCACTGAAACTTTTAACACTTGGGCTTCTACCTGAAATAATTGGAGTTTAATTTTCTGTGACACTAAGCACTGACACAACTCTTCTTAGCTGTAGTTGTGGGAGCCCAGCATCTTTTAGATGAAGAAGGAGGAGCAGGACGAAATACAGACCTGGACATCCAAAATGCAAGGGACCTAAAATGAAGACCACTAACAAATGTTTAGTCAAAATTCCTGTCTTGGTTTTGCCTCTCTGTAAAGTAAGGATGTTAATAGCTGCATCCCTAAAAAATGGATTTTAGGAATTTCAGTATTTGTTAAAGCCCTGAAGAAATACTGTCTGTTCTCTTTAATGAAGTTCTTGGGAAGAAAGTGAGTTTAGTGTTAACATGATCCTATCTGCCTGTCCTTCCCCTAAAGAGCTATTCCCATCCCTAGTAAATGGCCTGTATTACATTTCAAATATGGCAGGTAGAACAACAACATGAAATTTAGCCTATGGGAGCTTTGCTGTTTTTCTTACTGTCATCTTGCAGCAAAATACATGTTTGCCTGCAGAGGAAAAGAAACAGGTTAACAGGATGTGTTTTGTTCCATATTTTAAATTAACCTTTGTTTTCAAATTTGGGCTTTATGCCCATTAAAAAAATGTTGCCATTTCACTCAAGTAAGTGATTGCAACAGAAAGCATCATCTCCTTGGCACAGCTTCCACCTGTCCTTCTGCTAGATAACTCCATTGGGTTGGTACCTGGGCTCTGGTACTTTTGCCTTCGCAGTAACCAGGGTGGCGTGAGGCATGACAGAGCTGTACCTGCCTTGTGACATGGGAAGGTCCCTGGTTCCAGCTCTGTGACATGGCTCTCTTCCCTGCCCTGACCCTGTGGCCCTCAGTATGCACACACCCAGGTGAGCTTTTGGAGCAATAACCAGAGATCTCCTCTCCCCCAAAAGAGTGGCCTTGTTCTTTAGGAGTAACAGGAGCAGTAGTTTGGGTCTCCTCTCCTCTTGAGGGCTAGTTCTGTTCTTTTTCTGCTGGGATGGGGTTTGCTTGTTGTTTAAAACAGTAACAAGATTAAGAAATCAGTTTTTCTCACACACAAATATTAACATGGTTCTCTGCGAACTTGGGCAGGTATCAGCAATTTTATTTATTTTAGATCTTATTCTGGAATTTTTCTTTATGTCCAAGAGTGTTAGAAGCATTTTATTTCAACAAAAGCTGTGATTCTTCTGAACTCACAGAATTCATGAACCTTGACTGGTAGGTACAGGCCTCTAGTTCTTCCTATAGCCACAACACACGGTGTATCCTCAGGGAGAGTAGGATGGATATGGGAAAGGAGCAGCATAGTGCACCCATCATTGTTTTGTCCACTAGTTAAACCGAATTTCTGACACCAGTTTCAGTCAAATTTCCATTGTATTCTTTCTTTTACTAGTCTTGATCTTTAGTCAGTGTCAAGATAGTGGTAAGAGACTTTTACTTTTCAGAGGAGAGGGGGTACCTTTTTAAATCATTAAGGCCAGAGATATAAGGTTCTCTCTAGAACTTACCCCACTGTTGGCACTCTCCTTTCCTAGGAGCAAGTTTCAGCATGACCTGATTGTTTTGATGGTGACAGTGAAGTGCTTCTAGTGACTATTTCTCTTGGGGCCCCCTGTTCTTTCTGTTACTGCCCAGTACAGCCAATCCGCCGGTGCCCAGCCAATGAGGCATTTCTCAGAAAATTCCCAAGCATGCTGCAAACGCACCGGTAATCTTAACGTTGCATGAATCCTCACGCTTTTTTTGACCAGCTGAATCACTGCTCAATTGCAGTGTGTGCATTGCCTCAGTTATTGTAATAGGACAAGCAATCCATAAAATAAACGCAGAAGAAGAAATAAAATCATTCAAAGCAAAATGTGCACCTTGGAACAAAGCTATTAAAAGAATACTGAGAGGTACTTCAAGGACTGTAATGCCTGTCAGATATGTAGTACTAGAACTAGATGAAATGATTCAACTGGTGCATTAAATGCTTTCAGTATAAGCAAGTGGAAAAACTCAGTGAAGAGACACAGCCCTTGAGTTGGGTAAGCAGCATGACAGCTGGTGAAAAAAACTTGACAAAATACATTTGCATAGAGCAATTCATTTATACAGGATGGTACTGAGATAAGCTCAATAACAGATGCCTACAATTGAGGAAATCTGAGTTGGCTGGCAAAAGCACAGACTGTCTTGCAACCAGGCAATTTTGTATTAAGCAAGGAATTACCCTAATCACACTACAGAGTAGAAATGGATGTCTGAGAGAGACAACATGGATTAAATTTGCTGTAAAAGAATATTAATGCTGCCAGTCAAATACACTAAGAAGACTCCTTGAAATAAATATCCCCGTGATCAGCATGCTCAGGTATAGTAGTTTGAAGTTAGCAGAAACTCAAGGTAGATCATGTCTGCAACATCCTTTTGCTTCTAAGAGCAAGCTAGGGAAGCGTGACTAAAATAAGGGAGAAACAAGAGAAGCAATGACTGCCGACAATGTTACAGAAGGGTCGCTTGCTGTCTGTTACAAGCGTACCTTGAACCTGGAAAGGCTAAAGCAATGCAACAGCTGCCCATACTGGATGTCATCTTCCTAGTGAGGAAGGAGAAACTAAGAGGGTATTATTATCTGTAAGTTTTCTGAAGTAAATTGCTTCCAAGCATTTAAGGTGTCAGTTAAACAAAGATGTAATGCAGACATAACTGCTTCAGCTTGGTGTATCCAGAATGTAAGTCTAGGAGCAAGCGGCCAGCTCTTTAATGTGCAAATGCTAGATTCAGGAAGTAGGGACAAACAAATAATGTGATGCCAATGAGAAAGTGTCTGGACTGTTGCTTCTCCAAAAAGGACACCAGGTACCTTTCATATCAAACCTGCTGTTGTCAATGGAATGCAAATTATGGAAGCCATGAATTGGCTTTTCAAAGGCAAAATTTGGCCAGTTCAGTTTTGCAATTTGAAGATTGTGAAACAATTTGAAAATGAGCATGACTAGCCAGAACTCTTCTTAAAACCAATAGGAGTGGCTTCAAAATGCTTTCAATGCATGCAGCTAAAATATCTGCGTTATTTTTACACCACTATTGTGCCCTAGTTTAGATTAATCCAGTAAGGAAAAGATTATGGCATACATCCAACCTTGAGAACAGCAGAATTATAATATTGTAATAGAATATGTCTGAAATTTTCAACCTGCAAAAAACAGAAAAAATGGGTGAAGCCTCCAAATCTATCAACCTGCCTAGCTATGCGGCAGTTTTAAGAGAGGCTGGAAATGTCCAAAGATGTAAACAACCAGAAACAACAAAATGTTTGTCATTCTATCAGTCTGGCCAGACATCAGGAGCAAAGGACCCCAGGCACATGGCGAGTTCAAAGAATAAGATCCTCTACACCTGTAACTCCTTGTAATACCTCGGTCATTGAAAACCCGAGCTCTGAAGAACAAGAACAGCCCTCAGATAGAAGTACGAGTCCTCTGGGGCAGCAGTTGCCACACGCTGGCCAAACATCACCCAGGTTAGCAGCAACCCAAGAAGGGAGTTTTCCCATTAGCAAAGGAAAAGCTGCCAAAACTGTGTTTCTTTCTGGTGTCCAATGCATAAGACAAACATGAGAGCAGAAAAATAAGGCACCAGGCAGAAATTGCATAAGATGTTGTGCCAAAAAAAGGAGGTCTGGACAGATTATTCCATGGTCTCTTTGCAGCTTTGCCTTCAGTAAGAAATTTTTGGTTCTCAACTGTAAAACTGTTTGTATACTTTTTATTGTAAGTATAGATTTCTAATTATCATCAACCATGGAGCTGAGCTGGCATTTCCTAATTACTTTTTTTCACAGTTTTCACTGAACAAATGTGGCAGTGCTGTTTAGACTAGGTTTGGTCTGTTTCACCAGAATATTTTAGAACAATGTGATTATGCATGGTTGCACCTAGCTACTACTATCATGACAAGTACAGAAGTTAAATTATGAAGCAAACGTAAGCTTTGAAGAAATTTTTATTTAATCTGTATTCCCCTGTTTCATCTGCTCATCCATCCAGCACAATCTGCATCATTATTAACCACACCATATTTCTAAAAAAAGAGTATAAAAAGTAAGACATCTGTGTTATAGCATTAATATATTCAAAGGTTTTTACTTTCATCTTCCAGGCATTAACACTATGTAAGTGCAATGTAGGCGCAACTTACAGCATCGATGAGATACCACAAGTAAAACGTACTAAGTGGCAAAAAAGAAGGAAAAAAAGATACAAGTAGACTAAGTATTATGTAAAAAAGAGGACTTTTATTCATAAATAGAGCACTTTCGCCTATTGCTCCTATATACCTTTATTTCTAATTGCTACCACAATTTTTAAGGCACTGAGGCAAGCCTCCAGCAGTGTGCTGAAGGTGTGTTTGTGCTGTTATGCCCTCTGGCTTTGCTGCCAGCCTATTCCCTTAGATCAGAGCCAGAAGGCAGACTGTTTTCGAATACCGATCACCTCACCCGGACCTAATCCTTTGAGTTCTCTTTGGCATCTATTCCTTCTGCCAGTTTCCTCTTCTGTTCCTCTCTTTTCTTCTGAAGTTGACAACAAAGACATCCTCAGGGCCCTCCTTGATGTAAGACCACTCTTGATGTTGTTACAGTGTGGGTTTTTTTTGTACCCTAAAGTTGTGCTACTTTTATATTCAGCTAGCACAATATTTGCACACCAGAAGATAAAGAAAATGAGAATATGTTACACAGAATGATAGTTTCTTTTTTATTTGTACACCTTGGTCCTTTCAGCGGAAACCTTTTTTCTTTTTCTGTCGTTCATCTACATACCTGATCAAGAACCTAAAGGTATCTTTTTACAGGCTGTGCTGCTTATATACCTTAAATTGGCCTGACCTGCCACTTTTAATTTTAAAAAGATGGCTGTATGGGATGTGGATGAATATGGAATTTCTATGAAGCACAAAACTTTTGAACGGTTCCTGTCCTCTGTGATAGTGAGTTTTAAAAGGGAAATCTCCAAAGAGCTAATTAGTAGACAAGTAGAGCTCAGGCTGAACAAAGCTGAAAAGATAGCAGATAACTAAAAGGACCTGGCCATAGCTGACAAAAATCAAAGCACTGACAGAGAGCTGGCAGTAACCTTGGGCTGCTAACTGACAGGGACAATAAAAAAAGCCTCTGAGTGTGGCAGAAAGTGACAGCCACAACCACAGGCTCTCTAAAGAGCCTGAAACCTCCACCAAAACGAAGATACAATCTTCTGCCTGGCAGCACCATACACTTTTCCCTCCCATTGCAAACTGGGGAAATTGGAGCCTGTCTAAATAATTCTGCTGCATGAATGTGACCTGAGAATGGAAACATCCAAGACTGATGTGCAAAGTTTAGTGGCAAACCTATGGTCTGAGGGGACACGACTGCAAAAATGTAAGTTTGACTGGGGGACAGTGAAGGTTTCCTTTGCTTAGCCTGACACTTTTGCTCGAGCAGCCATGTAGGTACTTGACTCTTACTCTCTGTAAACCTTCATGAGATAAACGTATAGCACAAACTATGAAAGGCATTCAGCCACTATATGCTCCCTGAAATGTAATATAAAATGGAAAACAAAATTAGCTTCTCTGCGGTTGGCGGGGCAGGGGAGATGCTTATTCCTGCATCATGTTCATAGAGTAAAATGTGCTTGATCTGATTTTAGAAGTAACTTAAATTTTGCTTAATAAATTGTGGCAATTCTTTATGTTATTATGCCCTCACTGACTGTAAACATTTGCATACTGTGATCAACAACCTGCGAAGCCCTGTTCAGCAAGTAATCATTCATGAACTAAGATATTGAGGAAACGTAGACACGTAGCAGGTAACATATTGGACCAGCAACCATGCAAATGAGTTATGCAAAAAAGCCTTGGAGATTGTGTCATAAGACAGTAGAGGTGGTAACTGCAGGGAAATTAAGGCTGCAGAATGCTGAAAGCATGTCTGAAGTGATATCATCAGTCCCGAACCATGACAGGAGTTTGGGTGTTGCTTTTGGGCATATTGATGTTAAGACGAAGATTCTAAAACTTGATTTTTGTACCTCAGTGTTCTACCTGCAACCAATTTATCTTCTTTCACATAGTGAAACAGGGACCGACCTTTTTCAGAGGTGGCCAGTTTCTTTTATCCTACAAGCTATAGTGAGCTTACTATACATCAGCAATCTCCATGAGCCCTAGAAAACTGTAACACAATTACTTGGGAAATCTCTCTTGTTTTGTGGAAGAGATGCAGATAGTTTTAAAGTTAAAGAAGAGCTGAAATTTTCTTTATACTCTCCATAAAATCTTGACAGCACTTAATAATCCTTGGTTTACCCAGTCCTAAACCAGGCGCTATGCCGCGCTGTCTTGGATATGTATGTTTAACTTGATCTTTCAGCCAAACGGTCAGTTCTGAAATGCCATGCATGTATTTGAAGCATTAAATAAGGTGCCGAAGTAGTATCTGCCCAAGGCATGCAAGAAAAATTCATATACCTCAGTATTGTTATTCCAATTTGCTTAAAAGCTTAAAAATGTCTTAAGTCCTGTTTTCAAAATTAACACTGCAGTTTAATAGTTTCCATCTATCTGCAAGCCAGAGCAAATCCAAAATCTTATAGAAATCGGCTTGCAGCTTCTAAATCTCATAAAAAAGATGACCTTTTGCTTCATTTACAGCTGTAATTTAGCAGCCTCAGGACTGGGAAATTCTTTTATTTAGAAATTGTAATTCTCAGCCAGAACACATAAAGGCTGCTTAAGAGAGCCTTTGTGTGGTGGGACAATTATACGCAACAGGGCATCCTGCAGACAACTCATAGTTTACGCTTGCAGTCAGAGCCATGCTCTATATGAGACCCTTGACTAAAAAACTACCATGGGATCCTTTGAATGTTAGTATTTTTAAAAATTGCATTCATCCTATTTGCCACCTATTTTCATTCTCTTTTTCTTATGACCAAAATAACCTTTGGCTATGCTTCATTTCTCCTTCTTGTAAACCATGTCCTTCATTCTCAAGTCTTTGGCCTGTCCTGTCCCCCTAAGGTTTCTTTTCCTCCTCTTTCATGCTACATGTCTTACAGTCTGTTTTTAAGCCTTTGAGTCCTTCTTCATGGCTCCCACTTTCTTCTCCGCAGGTGTTCCTCATTCCTTGCCTGCATACATTTCCCCTGTCCCCCCTGCACAGGATACATTTCCCTCTCCCTTCCCTCAGAAAGTAACTTTACTCTTCCAAGTACGTGTTCTTTATTCACTTTAAGACACAACTCTGTAAACACGTATGAACCAGAATGCCATGAAAGGGCCAGCAAGAAAATGGCTATTTCAGGCCTTTTCTTGCTTCTTATTCTTCAATGAAATTTGCTTTGACCATTTTTCCTCTCCTTTCTTTCTCAAACCGCAGTGTTCTTCTCTATTTTACTGCATTGCATTAGCAACTGCCCCCACTTAAAAGATTCACAGCTTCATCCTCTGTTCTTACACTGATACAGCTGAAGAGAAAAGCTTTTAAAATTTGCTTTTATTAGTCTTAGTGGTTTAATTCCTCACTGGCTAAAAGACTGGTACAGGTTAACATATTAACACATATATACATACTAAAACCATTGTAAATTGGTTTTGGAAGGTAACATGGTACTGCATTATACTCAATGCATTAAAAATGAACAGAGTTTGTAAGGGTGACATTCATTTCTGTTAGGAACTGAAACAAAATTGGACCAGTTTAACTGAGATTGACATGAATATATCACTGAGCAGTTAGTTATATCACATGAATTAGATATTACAAATTCAAGAATAATTTGTTACACTTTTAGTATAAATTTTCCTGACGTGAGATAGAGATAAATAGCCAGTCACAAAGATGTCATTTGGTCTCTTGGGGCTATATTGATGATTCCTCCTGAGAAACTCTAGCAGCAGTTTACCATGGAATAAAATGTGGAACTGGGCATCCATGTTTTTGTAGAGGTCTTTTATGATTGGTTCCTCACATTTTAATATCGATTTTTATGAGGATTGTGTGTGCGTGTTTTGGCAGAAGAAACTCCATTGAGAAACTTTGGTGTCTTCTCAATTTACTGACATTAAAAGAAACGTCGTGAGGAAAAGATGAGTTCTACTTTGTTAGTACTTCTAGTGGAAGGAGAACAGCTGTATATAATGAGGCTTTATGCTCAGTATTACTCAGATATCTCTCTACTTTACTTTTCTCAGATCTACTTTGCACAGCCCTTCTGGATGTCAATAGTCTCACAGTTCCAGTAATTACCTTCAAATTGTTGATATTTTTTTAAAAAGAAGTTGAAGTTTATTATTTGCATTATTATAATTTATTTTTATAGCTTGCTTCTATCTTGTTATATTATGTTAAATTGTTCAAAATCTTTTCTCTCTGAGGTTTGGGGGAATTTTGTAGCAAATTTAGCAATGCTGCCTTCTATTTCTGGTTCAAGACAAAAATTCAGAAATGCCAGAATTTTCTTTTGGGCAAACATCCTGTCTTCTAATTCACCCACACATTGACATTAAGCTGTGCTCAGGCTGTGTGTTCTTTCTCAAGTACAGTTTTGTGACTCTGGATCTTGTGGACAGCCCTCGTGTTCAGTAAGCGTTTCTGATACTTAGAGCCAGCAGACAGGATTTGTTTATCTGTAGCAGTATGGCAATCAGCAGTTGCTCTTCCAGCATACAGGCTTCTTTCTTTAAACAAAGGTATCTGCTACTCAAAAGATGCTTGGTGAAGGTAGTACCCATCTAGAAACGTCCAACTGGAGACCTGTATTACAGACAAGTTCTTTTTATTTATTGTACCCTTGACTGGCACGATACGAGTCCTACTGTTTAGCTGTCTTTTACCCAGGTCTATACACTGGGAGTGTGTCCTCTCTGAACCTCTCTGTGCATACAGAACCCGT
Source organism: Sagittarius serpentarius (assembly GCA_034782735.1). Taxonomy (NCBI): domain Eukaryota; kingdom Metazoa; phylum Chordata; class Aves; order Accipitriformes; family Sagittariidae; genus Sagittarius; species Sagittarius serpentarius. Next base: position 22,162,481 of record JAVKLA010000007.1, on the reverse strand, counting down.
TGGCATTGATGAATAACTAGATGTGGCTGCGAGCCTGAGAGGCCCTGGGCCTCATGGGCCTCATCTTACTCTTCTGAAACTAGTTCTACATTCCAGTGATGTAAATGAAGGCGGCCCTCACACAGCAGCGAGAAGCAAGAGCAGCTATGTGCTTGAAGTGCCTGTTCTTTAATATGCACATTCCTTGAATGCTGCCTGAAATGACCAACAGCAGAATGTAAAAATGAAAGCTGAAGCTTCACTGCCAACGCAATCCCAAATCATCTGTTACAGCAGGACTGAATATTTACTGAAGAAAGATAGGCACAAAATTAAATTAATATGAATGCCACCAACGCAGTCTCACAGACAAAACGCAGAAAAATCTAAAAATCTGTTTTCTCCTAGTCCTACTACACTGCACATCCGTCTGTAGTTTTCTTTCTTTTTAAGTATAATAAAGCTACCAGACACTGCATGCATGCTTTGGTTTGGAGCCAGGGGTATCTTTAAGCAACAGCTACAAAGGATTATTTTGTGTATATCTGGTTTGTGAGAACTGTGTCTGAAAAATGAACAGCAAATTTTCTCTTCTTTTATTTTTATAATTTTGAAGTAGTTTGTGTTGTATTAGTTGAATGAGATCTTTTTTAATCTTTTCGTTAAAAGAATTTGCTTTCTTCATCAAAAATCTTATTTAAAAAAATAAATCTTTTATTTAAATGAAAATCATTAAAACCCGTGTTGAAGCTATTACTGCTAAGTGCATTTTAGACAGACAACAAACACTCTAATGGTTGCTAGAGTTTTCCCTTTTATTATGAGGAAATGGCTTCTGGTAAAATATACCTGATGGGAAAGACATATTTTTGCTGGAAATGTGTGCAAACTAGGATTTTGACTGTTTTTGATGGACAAATAATAATAACAGGAGCCAAGAGTGTTTTCTTCATACATTTATTTGGCAAAGAAAAACACAAATTTTCCTTCCGGAGATTCATCTCCGCCCTGGAATGCATTCAAGCCGAGCTAAATCTGATGTCTCTTCATGTAGTACAGGATGCGCTTGCTTGCTTGCTGTGGTGGGATTGCTCACAAGGGAAGCTTGCAGTTGCTTCCAGATTGTTTCCAAATACATGAGGTTTATGGTTTAAGTTACTGATTAAAGGTCACTTCTCTATTTGTATTCTACTTTGACGCTTCAGATGAGATGAAATTCTTGAATTATAAAGCTATTTAGGCAGCTATGAATTGTGCTGAGCAGTGAGAGCTCAGAGTTCAGCTCCCTGCTGACTAAAAAAGCCGCAGATTGTTCCCCCAGAAGCTTCAAGGGCTGATCTTTTTGAAGAGACTTTGTTGAGCCCATAAACTGCATTTTTGGAGGAGTCTTTTAATTGACAGCGGCTCTATTAGTCTAATGTATTTTAATACTGTACATGCTTTTAGTCTCATAAGCATATTTTATAAATCAAAAAGGAGATGTGCTGTTGCATATAATGCAGTCAAAGAGAATATTAACACTATCTAAAAGAACAAACTATACAGCATATGGCAATAAGTATGAAATAAAAATGGGATTACACAGTAACTTTTTCACATTTAAAATGTTACTCATTCACACGAAAAATTGTTAATTGCATTGAAGTGTAAACTACAATTAATTATCAACATTCACCATCCTTGTCTGTTCACTGACTGAGGTAAAATGATTCCTGAAATGGATCTGGCCTAGTGACACTCACATACCTGTGCTTGATGATTTTAAATGACACTTCTGAGCTCAGGTCACAACAGCCTAGTGGGGCAGTGTGCTGAATGACTACAGGACTATCAGAGCTCTCACTGTGCTGGGCTTGTATCTCTCTGCCTTCCCCAAGGTTTCATCAGATGAAAATTGATGCGAGACTGACAAATAGCCTAGGCAAAATGATCTTTAAGTCATATCATTTAAGTCCATTTAGTGTGTCTTCATTAAGAAGTTCCACTCAATTTCTTAAATATTGTCCCAACACAAGTTTCTAGCACACATTTCATTGCGGGGCGGGGGGGAGGAAGGCAGTCAGAGGCCCTTCTCACTCCAAATAGCCATCAGAATGATGTTTGCAAGAATTTCAGTGAACACATCAGTTGTTAAAGTAACTACTCAGTAGCATGGCTGCAGATTAGCTGAACTAACGTTCCAGTTGGCTTTCCTTGCTTTCACCAAATTACCCCATGTGTACGAAGAAAACACAGAATTATCACACAGTTCATAGAAGTGGTTGATTTACTCCAGTGCAAGGGAGACAAAAATATGCTCTGAAGAGTCTAATTCTACACTTGCTTGATATTATGGCTTTTGGATGCAGAAGCCAGAAGTGTTAACTTGACTCTGTTGCTGTGTAACACTGAAACATCAAGTGTTGATTCTGCATAGAAATTTTCAGTGTGCTTAGTCTCATGGCAATGAACACCAGTAAAATCTTTTAAATACCTCATAGGTGAGATAGAAAAAGCAAACAGTTAAAGTACCAAAGCTGTACAGTATTACACGTGGCTTTTAAAAGTTACTTATTGCATTTCTTACCAATGGTAAAGTGCATGCTACGCAAAAATTGTCATTTGACTGTAGTTACCTGTTGCTAACTGCTCCATTTTAGCAGGAAAGAAAAGAAATTTGCTGCAGCTTTTTAATCATCTCCTGGCTCTGCAAAGAGAAATAAAAAATGTATTTAGATTGAGCAGAAAGTAACAGGGAATACAGGAGTTGCAGTTCACTTTTTTCTGCATTTTTATTAACATTTATTGTAAAGGTGATGCTTATATATTCTGATCCTTTGTGATCTTCAAAGTTAAGCATTCCGTAGGCATAGGCCTACAAACACAAAAAAATTACACACATATTAGTGTTGGGGGTTTTTTTCATTTGCAAAGTGGCTGTTCTATTTCAGTTAGGCTAACTCAAAGAATAACTTGCATTAAATCTGGAAAGGCACCCCAGCTAGGTGGAACACTTCTCAGTCTTTAGGAGTGTATGAATTATGATAGCCTTTGGCTAATCATTTCACAAGGTTTAGAGCCATTGCATATTCTGTCGCTGTCAACCTTGTCAGAGGATAGAAAGACCAACATGATGAACGAATCTGCTGCTTTCAGTGGCTTTTCTCACCTGCCCACAAAAACAGGCCTCACAGTAAGAACAACTAGAAAAACACAGAAGAGCTAAGACCAGACACCAAAATGCTTTCAGTGAGATCTGTTTGCATCTTTCTAAGAACCAGACAAAAGGTCTACTCCAAGCGAGCCTGTCTAACAATCAGAACATCTTGTATGATATAAAAATTACACAGCATAAAATCTAGACCACCAGAAGATGATAGGTTGGTTCTCATCATAGGTGTGTTACAGTGCTCATCTACCTGTCAATAGTGACAGAACAGAATTCACCCCTGAAGTCTTGACAAAATATTGACTTAAATGTTCTGCCCTCCGCTAACATAATGATATTGATATCCCATTAATCTGCCAGATACCTTTAACAAATAAACTGGTGTTCATTTTCCAGTAAGTTTGTTTATATTTACCATAGGCAATGCATTAGCAGTTTAATGGTCAATATTAAAACCTGGATTATAATTTGCAGACTTAGGACAAAACCACAGTACTTAAAAAGTCTTAAAATTTACCTGGGAGGACAACTGTGCCAATGAACTAAGAAGATAAATTTACAAACATGTAGATATTATCGTATGCTGTAATGAATATGACAACACAGTAATTCCCTAAAATAATGACTTTGCAGTCAGTTTATGTTTTATTTATAGACTTATCATTTGTTTTGAAAAATGTCTACCTGTTTCTTATTTTAATTAGGCACAATCTCCAGAATCCAATGAAGGGTACTAGCAGCACTAGAAAGAAAAGCCTCTTTTTACCCACGAATAATCCAACACAAATTGCTTTGCAGCCATCAAACACTACTTCTGCAACTCCATGCTTTCAAAAGACCTACAAACCCTTAGAGATAGTTGCAAACAGGCTATGTAAAGCAGAGACACTGGCACTTGCCACTTAAAGCCAATGAGTTGAAAATTGCTCTTCCATCAGTCCCTACTTAGGGAATTTGCCTGTCACCCCAAAAATCAACCCTAATACAGTCAGGCACCCCAAAACATATGCAATCTAAGAGAGACTTTTAAAGACATGTAAAACAAGAAGAGTAATATAAAAGTAAGACAAATAGTTCTTTTCCTCCTCATATAATGATGGAGGCATTATTAATTCAATTGCCAAATTTATATCTTTTCAGTTAGCAATTTTGTGTGATGTGTTGTTAAAGCCTTCTACCAATATCAGGGAATTCAGGCTCTGTCCTAGTTCTATCATAACCTAGTTCTATCTATGAGATGGAGTAAATTGTTTTCTTCTACTTCAGTTCTCCATTGATAAATGGGGTAACTGCATTTCACGACAGATGGATGTTGGAGAAAATTTACTGATAAGCCTGATACTCACAGGCTAAAAGCATGTGCTTTAAAAACCATCTCCCTTCTTTGCTAGTGTTGATCATCCTGGGAAATGGGTAAGCAGCAGGTGGTTTCTTGACAGTATAGAAGTGGGAATGTCGTTTGGTTTTTTTTTTTGTCTTTTTGAGAGAGTTTTAGAAAAATGTAAACTGAGGGCAGGGGAGATTCTAAGCTGCAAATAAGATTTGTAAAAACAATAGTTATTGAAGAGTGAATGGTAAATATAATCATTTAAAGGAAAACTGAGGCCAGTTGCTTTCCTAAAATTAATTTATGCTTTTTAATATCAACTGCACTTTGATCTGAGCAGTTTATGCTAACCTATCTGAATTCAGATTAGGTTAGCTATAAGAGGAGATTTCAATTACCACACCATTGTTGCAATTAAACATGCAAGGAGTAAGCAATTTTTAAAGATAGTAAATGGTACCCTTTCCCTGATACTGCTGCAAGAAACACCTGCTAGGGGAAAAAAGTGATGTATGCTCATGCAATTCTTTTCTGAGAAATCGTGTACTCTTAATCAATAGTGAGAATAAATGCTACTTGCTACCTATACTTCAGTATACCGAGTATCAGGCAATTGTATCTCAACGACCACAGACAGAAACACTGACGGAAAGTTTTGAAGAGATTAACAACTGCCTTTTAAAGAATCACTTAAGTGTTGACAAAAATAAAATTGCACAAGTAATTAAGTATTACTCTGATCCACATAATACTGTTGATGGAACTAAAGATAATTTGGGACACAGCTAAAGTGACTCTTGGGGCTGCTTTATTAGCAATAAATAACAAAAGGAGGGAAAATGTAACAGGGTGTTGGAAGAACATCAGATCGGTAAAATGGACATGAATCTAAAGGAGATGCCAGAGTTTCGGCATTATTTTCAGAAAGGAAGGCTATTAAAGCTGTTTTCACCAATAAAATCAGATGACGAACCCTCTCATAAACCAGACAGATTACTTGCACATGTGCCAAGAATGCACTGAGATAAGGAACTGACTGGAACAGAGTAAGGGGAGTTGGATGTTTCTTGTCTTGGATACTGCAAAGATGCTTGTGTGTTATTTCTAAACAGTTATGTTCAATATAATTACTTTAAATGGCCAAGCCTAGATATTTCTCAAGCGCAACAGTAACAGGTGTACCATTATAGGAGAAGGAAGAAAAAAGATAAAAATAAGTAGATTAAATTAATGGTTCCATTCATGTGAACTTGGGTGCTCTGTCTAGCCTGGCGGCCTCATTCTTACAGTGAAAGGTGTTGCCTAGACTTACTAACTACCTTGGGATTCAGGCATAATTAATTCAATTAAAAATAATGACATCTGTTTCTCTAAGTGTTCTTATATATTTACAAATAAAATGAAAGTTATTATCCAAGTCCTACAGATGAGGAAACTAAGACACTGAATGTTACGTGATTAAAATAAGCTTGTCCTGCAAGCTAGTGACAAGAGTCCACCAGAGTCAGGAATGGAACCAAACTTGATGCTATTGCCCCTGGGTCATGTTGATTCCCCAAAGTGAAGGACTGCATATATAAGTCAAACGCCACCTTTTTTAAAATGTGTGGGATTAGCTGCTTAACAGAAATACTAGTTTAGGTTTTGGATATATAGAACAAAAGTGAGCAAAAGTGCTCACTGACTCAAGTGGGTCAAGATCAAGCCATATAATAATAACATATATATCATGTATCAAGGCAAACTGTCTGGAACCTCAGATCCAGAAATTTGCTATGGGGAAAGATATATTAGGTTATTAGTTGCCTCCTGCCTGGTTGTGACTCTTTACTACAAGAGAGGTTCCTTTTATTTCTTTTTCTTTTTGTTAGCAGATCCAAAGGCTTTGTCTTCTCTTCCTCAATACCTTCACTTCTCACTCTCTGTCTCTGCTCTAGTTCCAGCTTGAATCTCCTGCCTGTGCCTTCATACATTTCTCCTCGCACTAGATTCACAGTTCTGAGGCTCCACAGGACTCTCCCTCATTCCCTACCCAAAATACTGAAAGGCGTAGCACAGTGGTACAGAAGAGGCATTGTTGGGAAAGAGGATGGGAGGCATAGAACTTAATCCACCTTCCAGCACTGTCTCTCCATTCTCCCATGCCACAACCTCAACCCACAGCTCTACCCATGCATGGAGGTTGGAGAGGCAGTCACAATGTTGCAAAGGGTGCCATGGCTGCTGATTCTCCATTCCTCACACCTAAACATTCATATATGACAGAAATAAGGAAGATATACACATAACAGGTTGCATTCTGTTGTTCTCTTGCTGTACACCCTAGTAAGACAAGAAAATCTAAGTGTAAGTACTAGTTATAAAGTGTATCCGCCGGCGTTGTTTTGCTAAAAATACAAATGTTCCATGTACTTTTCCAGTCCCTTCTCTATAATTATTCCATTCACGTCCAGTGATGCACGTCTCGGATCTGATTAAATAAATTTTGGAATTGTAAAGCAGAAAGAGATATACTCATGTGTAGGATTAAAGGCCCCACTGAAGTCAGTAGCTGTTACACGCGCAGTGCTAAGCCTGCATGCTGAACAGAACAGCCAATCTGAAAACAACACGGACAGCCCAATGCATTTAGAGCACTTAGACACTCGTAGGGTTTGAATGGACTGAGCTGCTGTTTTATTAACAATACTTTCTATTGGAAGACTTATACATACACATTTCCAGAAAATGCTGTTACAAATATAGCTGATATACAGTACGCATCTTGTACTAACTTTCTTTGCTAACTTCACTGACCTTCACAATAACAGACAGTACCTCATACTGAAGCAAAATCACTTCACATTTCTTTTTTAATTTACTGCTCCTATTACTCCAAATAATTAACTTCTACTCACTTATTCCTATCAATTAACCAATAGAAAGCAGGATATAAGAGCTATAAAATAATACTGAAACAAGTTGTATTATTTAAGCAACGAAGCTTGGGACTGGAGCTAGAATTTTGGTCAAGTTGGGGACTGAGGTTTTAGTCTACAGCATTACAGAAAAGGCTAACTGCAAGTTTAGATCCAGCATAAATCTTGGCATAGTGTGGTTCACATGACTTCCCAGGGAAAGATGTAACAATCCATTTCCATTTATGGAGATGTACTTTACAGAATTAATCTGAATGCAAAGAATTGACAGGAACTGGAATATTGTTTTTCCTCTTTTCTTTTTGTACAAATGCTTTGTAAATGCAGAAAGGGAGATTCCATTCAGAATTTTAAAAGAATTTTCCCAATCTATCAATTAAGCGTCATCTGTTAGGATGCTTAATTCTGTTAAGGAGGAAATAAAGCAACTCTTCCTCATCCTTTTTTTCATTCTGGAGGGAAGACGTCCTCCCTTCCAGTTTGTCTCTTCAGAAGGGTTTATTTCTAGTGATTGTAGTCGATATTTCCCTTACACACCTTTGTTTAGTCATTTTATTTAAATTAAGACCCCCATCTCCAGAGCTGAATATCACAGGACTGCCATTGAGTTTGTAGGGCAAAGCAGCCCTGCTGCACTTGCAACTAAGAAAACCCAAGCGATGTCACTTGTCCTACAACCTCTGGTGCAATTTGCAGCATTTCATCCCCCTGTTCAGTTGCGCGCCTTGCTGGGGCAGCAGATTAGGTTCTGTGACTGTTTCTCAGCTGCCTACTTTCCCAGACCAGCATATTCTCTTAAAAGGCTGATGTGAAAATGTTTATGCTACGATGTTGACCCATGATGATGTCTAGCAAAATGTTCTATCTGCTACCTGCTTGCTGAAGTATTAAACCAAGAGCAGAAAGCTAAAAGAATAAGAATGGGCAGCCCATCACAGTCTAATTTGCCAAATGTTATCTGTTAGAGCCCCTCCAAGAATGTTGGTGGTATCTGCATGACCTAACGGTTCTCAGGGAGGCACTGATTATGACACTCATGTCTCTACTGGCAAACAAAATTATTTTACCGATAAGAAACGGAAGATCATGTCAGGCAGAGTGATAGTGCTTAGACCTTTTGTTTTCAGAGATTTTTAATCCTGAACATCTACCAAAAGACAATGCTAACAACACTTTGTAATGCCTGCTGATTTATATGGACGTGACACCAGAAGAACTTACTAGGAAGGATAAATAAAACACTAACAGAATGACACCAAAATAGAATGCTAAGATTAATTTCAGGCTAGTGAATGAGAATGATGTCTGGAGAAGAGCTAATCAAGAATTAGGGGAGGTCTATGAAAAACGATGATACGTTATTATAATGATAGAAACAACACAACAAAGTATGTCTGGGATACCTGTCATTTCCCGTCTTCGCCTGCCCTCATGGCCTAGGAGAAGATGGAGGAATTATACTGAACAAGAACTAGGAGTTCCTCATGTTGAGTTACTAGTAACGGGAAAAATATTCTCTGACAGAAGAAAGTGGGAACAAGTTGTGAGATCCGCCAAGGTCTTTTCAGAGTATTCAGTGACAGAGACCAGTACAGCAGAAGTAAGAGGCCTATATATTGTGTATTACTGCATTGCTCTTCATAGTAAAATTCTTGTTCTTTAAATGCAGTATCTGTAGATTGGGGAACATACTGCCTGAAGGTTTCACAGTTGTCTTCACACACCTCTCATGTTCTGTTCACAAAAAAGGTAAGGGAACTTTAAAGGGAACAGTAGCACACACAAACATTTATGTATGTGTTAATGCGTGTTTTGCCTGTCTTTTGCCTTGACTGCTTGCCTAATTTGCAGCCTCTTGAGATAGGAATTATTTCCTTTCTTACATAAAGCATTTATGTACCAAATCATTTATACCATCATTAGTGTCCTGCAGATTATCTGCAGGCAGTTTGTTAAAATATTTTACTGTTTTTCTGTGGACATTGAGTAAGATCATATGCTTACTGTTTCTTCACTGGCTGGGAATAATTTGTAGCCAAGTTTCTGGTGTAAATACTAATGTTTAGGAGTCTGCTACCTCTGTGGAAGTTCCTATCAGAACACCTGTGGAACCGAATTCCTCAGCTGAAGAGGGTGGGACGAAGAGTTGGAACAGTCAGATTTTATTTTTTGCAAGCATAGATGTCTTTTCAAAGTTGCTTACACTTGTTTCTTTTACTAACTGGATAATGCCTTCCAGTGTAACTGGAAGAAAATTAATGTGCCATCTGAACACATTCCTCTGAAAGATTAGATTCATGATGGAATGTAGCATTTCAAGGAGCCTACACCTACTGGAACATTGTGATTTCATTTCACTACATCTGAAGTCTTACTTGAGTATAACCCAACGTACAGTCTTCAGCAATCTCAGACCAGTCAAAAGACTGCCAAGTAATTGTTAATCATAACTGACCAGTTAAAGAACACTTACATTTAACAAGTTTGTGTGATTATCACATGAAAAGTGTGCTGAGGACAAAGAGCTTAGGGAATTCTGCAGCACAGTGGACAAAAATGGAAATTCCTCTAAGATTTTAATGATTTTCAAAAGTAACTAGGCTACTCAAATGCACAGATACAATTATTCATTTGCAGTCCACAAAATCACATAAAATGATCCCTTTTTCACTCTCCATTTGGATGACAGGATAGAGCAGCAGAAACAAGAATGTTTGCCTGATGGGCTATATGTTTTTACTCACGCATATCCAGAAATAATGGAATGAGTCCCTCAAACTTTCAAAAAATAATTTTCATCCAACAGAGACCTAAACTATAAAAATTTCACCTGGCAGCCAGAAGTTTTCAGAAAGTTATGAGCTGCTGAAAAAGGGGTAGCATGGAAAACGTCACACAACCTGAACAGTAGTAGTCATTTTCTCTTCTACTGTAATAGGTTACAATATAATTTATTCATGTTCCAAAGTACAGTAGGTAAAAGTAATGATTTCTTAGTGCTGGAAGAGTTAACTCATATTCTATAAAAGTCAATACAGTTTCTCACATGTAAGATTAAGGTGGGGGGTTTGCCTCAATTAACTGTTTTCCAGTTGCACTAAATGAGCAAGATTCCATTTTGGTTGGAAAAACAAAGTGCTTGTCAAAATGCCATTTCCTACTGAATTTCAGTTTCCTGCCCTGGGAAAACAATCCCTAATAGCTTTCCCCTGCCCCCATTGACTAGCTCCCTTCACATTTTCCCTGCTTTTTGGAATAATTATAGCAATTCCTAAGCATAAAAATGGTTGCTTGCAAAGTATATTGTTTTAAATTAATTTTTCAGACAGGAAAGCTCTTTAGAACAAAACATAGTCTTTTCTAGCTATTGTGCTATAGTGCCTCCTCCTGCTTTTTTTGTGATCATCTCTACTTTTCATACTGCGATGAGTTCCTTTTGTTGTTCATTTCACAGAATTCTACAGCTTGATTTTTTGTTAGTTTATTTTTTTAAACAGAAATTCGATTTTTTCACCCACATAAAAATCTGTATACACAGGATCAGAATCAGGGCAGGGTATGTATTTAATTACACGGCATGTCTTATCCTTGAAACGTTAAAGACAAAGTTTATTTTCACAAAAAAAAGTTAAATCCTTAATGTATTTAAACTGATTTGAGTTAATAGGCAGCATTCACTGCAAAGTTTGTTTTTATACTACCTTTTTTTCCTTGAAACCATCAGAAATTTCCGTTTTACAGTAAAGATTGCAGTCTGTTCTAAGCAGGCCAGGACTTCCAAAGCATTATTTAAATGCCTCAGCTGAATACCAGCATTCTTTCATCCCGTTTCACACACTGAAATACCAAAAGGGTAAATAACTTGCAATATCATTTTTGACTGACTTGACTTTGAAGAGGCACAACCTACATAAACAACTGAGCAGTTTTTAGGTGCTTAACTGGATCTCTAAATGATCCCATACGCTAGTCTGCTAATGCTGGTAATGATTATAAACACCTCAGTTCATCATATTAATGAGTTATAGCCAATAGAAAAGGACAAAATCTATAACTTTTCCACAAACTTAGTTAAATGTCAAGGTTTTTAAAGGCCTAGTTAGCAAGTATATTAGATGAGATATGTCAGTTTCCCAATTTACGACTCTGACTTGTCTCTTGTGATTCCTTATAGCCTCTAGCCATTCTCCTCTTACCTGAGGCATTCTCTGGCAAAAACCTGATGCTTCCAGTCATTCTGCATTCTTGTGTTCCTTCAAAAATAATTGGACAGGCACCTCTCCATAAACAATCATCATTAGTCACATAAGGTACACAGATAAGAATACCATACAAATAAGTTTCAATAGAATGTCTCGAGCCAAATAATAATAATAATTTGGCCAGCATGCTAAAAATGTGATTGACAGGGAGTTAATGCACTTAACACTTTTCCAGCAGGCTGTTAAAATTAGTTCCTTGATGCTCAAAAAGTTCTGCTCCCAGAAAAGTGACACCGACATTGACCAGTGAGTTTGTTGCTGTTCAGTAACCTGCTCCATTTCCAGACTATATGATTAAAGTCATTATGGGAACTGTCAGTAAGAGGGAAAAAAATGAAAACTGTCATAAGAAGCAACTGTTGGAAATCTTAGGATTTTTTTTATAATGCTAAACTTTTTTAAAATTTTGTGTGTAATTTTAATATCACAATATCCAGCCATATAATAAGGATCCATATAATAAAATAAATCCTTTGAGGTTATACCCTACATGGTATACATATCCTTCTTTACTACGTATACAGTAGAAAGGAAAAAAACCATAAATTTCCTTTTACATGAAAGAAGAGTGAATTAGCTTACAAAAAAGAATCCCTATTTTAAAACATTACCATCATATTTAAATTCTCTAAATGAATTAAATAAAATTGGGGGGGGGGGAGAAAAAACAAGAATTTACAGTTGCAAGAATTTTGTTAAAAGAAAAAGCCTGTCGACAACGTAATAATTTCTAACATCAATCCTACAGAGCCAATTAGTTCCTTCATGTGAATGTACCAGATTAGAAAGATAAAATTGTCCTAATTTCAACTTAAAACTTTCCTAAATTTACCTTAATATTTGATGCAATTATATAGGAATAATTTCACAGAATAGTTTACACTCTAAATACCCACTAAGCTCTGTTTTAGTTGACCCACTGAATGCACTATAAATTGTTGTTAATTATATAGGGATCACAAGATTGCCATCATGCATTGCTCAAATAGACATAAATTATAGTATTTGTCTTGTATTTGAATATTTTGGTAGGCTTTACTGATTTTTTTAACAAATTCACAAATACTTAAATCTTAAGCTGTTTAAAGATTTGGTTTTTTTTCATGTCAACCTGACGCTTTCCTTATGTTTAAAATATTTTTATAGATCAAGAAGGTGCTTAAGAAGATAGTGTCTTTATCTAATACAATATACCAACACTGTAATTTTCTTATATTTATTTTTCTTTTCTCACCTGCTACGCCTAGGTTTTGACATTAAGAATATTGTGTTTGATATTTTCAGCATTAAAAACCACTTTATGCTTTGGTTCCATTTTACTCCCAGTCAGAAAGATCAGAAAAAGCTCAAGTCACACAGTGAGAAACTTTATCCACTGAATGAGACATTATCCATTCCACCAGACTACAAATCAAAGAGTATCTCTTAGGCTGCTTAAAAATTCATTTTAAAATCTGATCCTGATTGTACTTTTATGGTAATTTCATACCATCAATCATCCTTTTACCTTTAGTCTCTAGGTCCACTGCTTTCCCCATAGATCTCATTCACTCTACCTCATTATAATTCTTTAGGTGAGAAAACAGGGTAAGAAACCTTAACAGAAAATGAGAGAAAGATGTAAATTTCTCGAGAAAAGTCAGGTTCACTAAGAAGCATAGCTAATGATATGTTCTGATCTGTGTTTTTTCAAAAAAATTAAAAGATGGAAAGGGATAGAATAGAGTGAAAAACATATTTCCCATGCAAATAATGTGTTTGTAATCTGTATTCTAACTCAACAATATCATTTATACAACTAAGCTGTCAAAATATATTCTTAGATGGAGTTCCTTAAAAAAAGAACAAAAGAAAGATTTTTGGAGCTCCACAGAACTTTTCCTAATTAAGCACTGAACTTCCTACGATTCTGCAGTTTCCATTACAACTAAGGCTGCCCCATCTTTGCTAATAGAATAGATTACATAAATTGTAATAATTAGGGCCTGGAACTAACTCTAGAGTGCTAGAAACATACTGATCAAAACCTAAACTTACACTACATTGTTATATAAAATTAATATATAACCTTGTTTATTTCTTCAGCTGAGCTGATGCCTTCACAAGGAAACAGCTGATCACAGGAAGGGAAAGCTACTGTATATTGTTCTGTCAACCAGTTCTCAGTGGCAGCTAAAATTCTTGGAAATAGTTGAAATCTAGTCTACATGTGGTGGTTTCTACATGAGTCATTCTTCCCCAGAAGTAAGTATTATAGTTTCACTCTTTTCATTTGAATCCTGGCCATAATGAAAAGCCTTTTTTACAGCAGTGAGAGTTATGACAAATAATGAACCCACTATTCAAGACATCTAGACTGGAAGAAAAACTGTTGTTAATCACAAGGGAAAAGAATGATTTTTCCAGTACTCTGGGCCCATCCATGTTACAGTTCCTAATGTCTTTAACAAAACGTAGCCATAAACCACTGAATACTGGTAATAGCAATAATCCCTCCAAAATGGTTTGTTACCAGCAGTTAGTGACCAGTTTCCTAGTTAATGGCCTGAGGGGAAAGGCTTTAAAAAAGCTGTATTCACTGTTTCCTCTCAGGCAATTTCACTGGCTGCATTAAACTATATTTTCATTGAGCTTCCTAACATTGGTACTCTGATAACATTCTAGTCAGGGAAGGAAATGAGGCAGCGGTGGAGTATGTCATCACTGTACTTTGTAACAGAAACATAAAAAAAAAAAAGTTATTGAGTGTCTTACTACTATGAATTATGTTGGGATTTGGTACTGATAGTAATAATAAATTTCAAAGTCTTTAAATATCATGTAAAATTAAAAGTAATTAGCAACTTTATCTGAAGAAAGATGAAAAAGTCTTCAGCTTTATGGTGTGATACAATACCCTTGAAACAATCAGGGAATACAAGAAAAAACATTATGTGCTTTCATGCAAAATCAAAATGCTAATCTGAAATGCTCATGTATTTTCATAAACAAGTAAAAATAGTACCTTGTTTGGAAGATTATCACATGCTAGCGTGATACATGGTAATATTAAAAAGTTAATAAAACATGAGTACAGGAGGGCATATAAAACAATACACAGTTCTCATTTGTGTTTTTTACTAAGTTAATACATTGTTTCATAAAGTGCTTCCAACTATGTCAACTATGTACAGGCTTACACAAGTGGGATTTTTTTTTAAATATACATGCTTTATCCATACTTTATAAAAAACATTTTCAGTAGATGAAAATATTGTACAGCACAGTGCTCTATTAAAAGGTAAAGCAAGAATATTCCTTCACTATTTTAGTTGTGTAACAAGCTGTAAGTCAGTCAAACACATAAACAACACTAAGCTGATTCCTCTGCCTGCCTCCACAACTCACTGGGTTTAAACGGTATCTCTTCATTTTTTGCTCACATGGGTAAAAAGACTCATTAATCAGAAACTTTTTCCCGAGTATAGCAATAAAGTCAAAGGAATGATTGACATTACACAGAACACTGTAACATACACACAGGAATACAGGCTCTCATTAGGCACAGCATATCGAAAAACCCCAAAACAAAATACATCCTTGCTTGCGCTATATGGGATGAAGGAATGATAGAGAAAAGAACCACGCATAATGGGTTGAGAAGTGGGGGCAACTGGAGAGAATTTGAGGTTTCTGGAGTCCTGGCACGAACAGAAGGAATCAGTTCTGGGGAACTCTGACAACCTGCCTCATAGCTTTGGTGAAAGGATGTAGATGGCACAATCCCGAGTGAAGCTACTTTTGTGCAGGAGACTGATGTGAGGGTTTGTTGGGACAGAATTATTCCCTTCGTGCACAGCCTGCGTGAGACACTCGAGCAGTTGGTACCACTACTCAGCTGCATTATATGCCGTAAGACTTAGTGAAACTAGCTTTTTCATGCACCTTGCTTTTGTTAAAGTGCTATTGGAGCCCTTTTTTCTGTCAGGTCCCAGTTCAAGTCTCTACTGCCCACCACAGGGAGAATCCTATTCCCAGCAACTTTGGATCTACCATAACTACCGTATGAAGTAGTCTATCATTTTATAGAATTGTCGATGTTTTAAAGCTGCATTCTCGTGCTGAGGTGGGCTGTTCATTCTAACTGTGTCATCTAACTATAAAGTCAACTGAATTATGGTGAGTAAAATGAACTCTATTGTGCACAAAAATGGAGAAATAAATAGACGTGGTGTTTGTTGGAAACACACTGTTCACGCAGTTCAG
The DNA here is from genome assembly GCA_034782735.1 of Sagittarius serpentarius. Lineage (NCBI taxonomy): Eukaryota > Metazoa > Chordata > Aves > Accipitriformes > Sagittariidae > Sagittarius > Sagittarius serpentarius. The sequence goes on along the minus strand of JAVKLA010000007.1, from coordinate 22,146,602 downwards.
TCATAGGATGTCTTAAGTAAATAAATAGTGGTAATAAACAGCATTAAAAATGACTGAAATGGAACAATTAGGTAGCAACACTGGATTTTAATAGAGTTAGGTGGAAATGTGAAGGGGACAAAGAAAACTAGCGAGAAGTGGAGAGAAGGGTTTTATGCTTTGAGAGCAGAGACAAAGGTTTTCATGGGAAGCAAAGGCCGAATACCCTTGGGAAAGGCCCAAATCAAGAAGGATACTTATTTTAAAGAGGGGATTTTGTGTCACATTTACAATTACAGCAAGCTGAAACATTTTTCTTGAATAAGAGAAGAGTAACTGCCCTTTTTTTGCCTTTGTGTGTTATATATAAAAGGACCTTAAAAACCTTTTGGGTTTTGTGGGTTTCCCAGCCTTCTTAATTCTCAAAATATCAGATGTTAATTCCGGTTTTTCTGGAGGACATCTTTGTGGATGTACCTCCTGTACCTTAATTGAACTGATAAGAAAGAAGGGACTGAACATTTAATAATACATTCCTCCTTCAAAAAATTAATGAAACAAGAGTATGAAACATTTATGGAATTACTTCATAATAAACTGTCCAGAGGAGGTGCTAAACATGAAGGGCCTTGTAATTCAGGTGACTGTATAGGTTAAGCGCTGCGTTTGGGTAGAAGGTGATTGGAGGAAATCTGGGCTCCACTGGACATTTTTTCATCTCTAACCCCTACAAGGGGCTGACCTGTTACACCCCTTTGTCTGAGACCAGGCAAGGTTTCAAAAGATCACACGGAAGGCTAGTTCCTTTGAGCTGAGGGACTTCTCAGATCAAAAGCTGAGCAGAGGAAGGAAAAGCGAGTGGACTAAAAGCAAGGGAAAGAGATGAGAGAGACGAAAGGTATTCTCTTGGCAACAGAGCTGGCTTGGTGGTGTCCTATTTGGATATTCTGTAAGCAGAATTACTTGTGTGCAATTTGGATCATCTCTGTTCAAAATGAACCGACTTGTGTTCATTTTTAATAGAAAGACACCCAGAAGCTGGGGCATTTCTCTTTTGGCTGTAGAAAACTTAATAATTGTAAAATCCTGATTCTGCTATGACTTTGGATGCAGCAGTATTTGCTTCATGCTAAGCTGACAATTTCTGTCACATTCACCACAAAAGACATCCGACGCAGGAAAAGTTCCTCCCTCTGATAGCCTCCGTAGAAAGAGCTGGACTGGCGATAGTGACTTGATTTCTAGACAATTTTCTTCCATTGATGATAGAGCAACAGCTGATGACTGAGGTGGGAATTTGAAGAGATTGTAGCTGGTGGATTTTGTGTTTAACAGTGTTGTGGTTATTTACAGAGATATACAAACTGCCAGGTACAAAAATAAATGTTTTAAAGTTACTTCTTAAGAATATTTTGCCATGAGGATGACTGCATTGCCTACCAGTTGTTTTGCAGGAAGTTGTTTGCTCAGGAAGACTGGCAGACAAGTGCCCTGCTGGTGCCAAAGCAGTGATCCTTTGCTTTACTTGGTTTGTTCCTTACCTTCCCCAAAGAACCCTCAACTTGTTTCACTTCCCAATGTTTTATTTAAATCTCAGTGAGATGATGGAGCATGGGAAAAGACCTCCTATTTCATGGCTGATCCTCCTTTCAAATCTCCAGGCTCAAACAGAATTGCATAGTATTATGTGACCCTTTGCACTGACTGTTCTGTCAGAGCTTTGGCTGCATACTGCCCAACTGGTCAGGAACGAAATGATCTCTACCATGAGTTCTGCAATATTAGCAATGATGTGAGAAATGTAGCTCTTCCATTAAAAAAAAAAAAATTACAGAGAAACGCACAACAACTTGGTTTTGTTTAAAATCTTTTTCTGCTTTACTCCTCATGCTAATACATTTGTGACAAATATTATTTTCCCAGATGACACTTGTACAGTAGGTCTATAGGAAATGTCAGCCAGAGAAAAAAACTCCTGCATTAATGTGCATTCTGAGAGCCTTCTCATTATTTCTCATGCCAACTAGGAGCTTACTAAATAACAAAATAGAATGCAAATAATAAAATAATGCAATTAAGCTCATATAAAGTTGGGGTGCCCCAGAAATAGCAGAGAAAAATTGCACACAATATTCATTTATATATGATTCCCTTAAGAAAGATGGGGTACTGATTTTATGCATACTTTATATTCTTATCACGCAAATCATGTGGGGAAAAAAAAGAAATTAAGGTGATACTGTGCTATGGAACAACATACAGTGATAAGTACAATGGAATCTGTCAGGGGTCATCTTTATGGATCCTTTCAAAATAAATTTCTGTATGGGAACTGAAATGGGCCAAAAAGGAAAGTTAAAAAAATATCCCTAAATTTATGAGATTTTTTTTTTTAAATGAATGAGGGTGATTTCTTAATCTTTTTAGCAGATTAGATTACATCTAATGTTTGGAAGAAATTCTTCTTTCTCGAATTTTTGTTCCGAAAGAGACAATGAGCAATCATTCCTTGACCACTTTCTTCATACTCGTAATGATTATACAGGCCTCCAGCTCTTCTTCTCTTAGTCAACTCTTTCTAGTTTCTGTAAGCCTTTCTCTTACAGAAACTATTTGCTACCCTCAATTGTCTAGATGATTATGCACAGATCGAAGAATGGACTTCCATGGGGAATGTCACAGGGAACAGGACTATATACACAGTACTAGTCCCCTGAAAAATGGTGAATGCCTAGTATGTCTGTCCAGTCCATCCTGCTCTTAGGAATATAAAACTGTGAGGTCTCATAAATGTGCTGATCTAGAAACTAAAGCACAGTATGGCACATTACAGAGAGTCGTGCAAATTTCTTTAGCAAGACAAATTACTGTAATCTATTAAAGGGATTTTTCTTCAGATATTATTTTAATGAGGAAGGTTCAGAATGTTCCTGATACCAAAATCAAAAAAGAGTCTAGGGCAAGAAGAAGCATTCTTTTAACTATCTTAAAAACAGTTTAATTCAAGCTTAGAGCAGAGAACAGAATCAAAGATAGCCGGTTCAAGAGATTACACTCATCCACTCAGGGAACAAAAAGATGTGTGACCTGGATGGCCAGTTAGAGGTAAGAGTCCTTATAGTTTGGAAACTAGAAAGAAAGTAATTGCACAGCAGCTATTGACAGAACATTATTGAGAAACTGAGTGTAAATAATTTCAAATAAATCAGAAAATGCCTGCACATGGCCAAGTGGCACTTATCTAAATAGTGGAGGCTGCCATAACCTGAAGTGGAAATCAGCTTCACGTGAATGGCTATAACTACTAAGGAAAATCTCCTTTTTTATATTATAATAATCTCACCATTAACTTTTACCCTTAAAATTATGGGGGCTCTTAATCAAAAGAAAGGTTGAGTCCCCACCACGTATATGCAGATATGTTACAAAATTAATGTCACAAGCAACAGAAATAAATGCTTAATCTCACTGGATTCAGTAAAATTATTCTTTCTTCTTTCTGTTGGAGCATTCTTTTAGAAAAAGATCGATCTCTATCATACACACAAATCAGAAGTATTTAGTTAAAACTATAATTATATATACATACATATTAACACATACACATCATTACAGCCTTTTGCTATTTGCCTTTTTGTTTCTTTAGCAAGCTATCAACAAAATTTTCCAGGGTGATTTTTTTGGAACGCATGAAGTTGGAGACTATTCCTTAAGTCAAGTTGTAAAGTTCACACAGTCATAAAACTCCAAGAAAGGAGTCTTGGAGACAAATCTTTCATATTGCTAAGAATTTTAAAATAAAATTTTTTTTAAGTTAATAACATTAATAAAATTTAAACTTCTGATCATTTTTGTTTAATCCTTAGTATATTTAACAAGTAAACATAAATAAGACTCAATACAATTATGGGAATTAGCAACAGAATTAGCAACATAGAGCATATCTAAGGAAGAAAAAATAAGCTCTTTCTCTAACATGCTACAGATGTTGAGCAATAGTCAGAATTTTAAATAATCTGAAGGGGTTTAGATGGGGGTTCTACAGTGGGGAAAAAACAAGTAATAAGACACAATTTCCTCTGCTTTCCAAAGGGTCCCTCTTTATCTTGTGTATCCTCAGATTTGCTTGTCGGATCTGACTATAGCATTCTAAGTAAGGACATATTTCTTTTAAAGAAGTGGGGTTATATTTTTCAACCCATTTCTTTACATTCTGTTGCTCTTCAGCACCCTAAGAGTATTTTTATTCTAGCCTAACATTAACGACTTTAGAGAGAGCATTTTAGAATTATTTAGAATAATTTAGAATTATTATTTGTATTAAATTGTAATTTGTTTCTTCTTAATTTGTTATTTTGTTGACTTGCTGAAAGAATGCTGGAAATTACTTACACATATTTATAAAATGAAATATTTTTTTTCGAAACATACAAATTGGCATTACCAGGCACGAAAAACCCTTATGCACCAAATCATGAGCAATATGCCCAGACATTTTTAGACAGCTCAGAAAAGTACTTCGAAAATCTGTGTTCTACAAAGACTATGCAACTCTGACATGAAGAGTGATCTCTGCTGAGAAGAGCAACAGAAGTGCTGGTTGTAATTGCGAGGGTAACTTTGCTCATAAAAACAAGTAAAGCAGAAGACTTACATGGAGTCAGCAAAGGTCCCAGTGGGTGTGATGCACACTCCCAGTAGTTCCTCTGCTCCAGAGCAATGGCGGCAATGTCAAGAATGGACAGCCAGTCCTACGTGTCTGAAAATCCACAGAAGAGAATGCTAGGCAGAGTGTTGGCTAGGAGGGCCCTGGGACTTACTTTGCTTCCAAGAGGCTGACTGAATTCTTTGTGCTTTTGGCAGCATCACTAAAACCAAAAAGCTTTCTTGGACCTGAATTTTGCTTTCTATTGTTGAAGATGATTTCTGAATCCAAAAGAATATAGCTTTGCATCTGTTAGACAGGATCTACAATGTTGAAAAGATCAAAAACTTACTTTGGCTGGTAAACTGAGCAAACACAGTATGGAATTTAAGGAGAAAACACCCATAGAAACTATACTTTTAGACATTAAATTTTTGAGAGAGTGCATGTCTTAGTGTAGAAGACATTTAACATAACTTTCCATTAAGTTTTGTTTATAATTTTTAAATTGTCTGTGTATATTTGGGGGTAAATTCAAACTTTAACTCAAATTTGAAAAATATAACGACCCTGTTTCTGTGATATGATCTCTCCCCCTCTCCCCCCCTCCCACACACACACTTCTTTTGGCTTTTTATCTGCTTCTCCTGTTGACAAAAACTCAACTATTTCAATGTAAAGTTTTTCTAGTGTCTCAAATGTGACCTTGATTACCCCTGCTTCTGTTAAGTCTTCAGAACACTCTTGTCACAGACAGCCATACTTTTCCAGAATAATACTAAACAGCCTGAGAATTTATTCAGTCTTCAGTTCTAACTGTATCTTTTTCTGCTCCCTCTGATCAATCTGTCTTGAGTGCTGCTTTACCCTGGTGTATTTGCTTTCCTGCCCATATATCTGAACAAGTCTATTTAGATAGTCTGTTTCATCAATTTTAACATCAAACTCTATCATTACCTGGTTTGCTTTAAAAAAAATAAACTCCCTGAAATCCCATAACATCCTAACTTCAGAGCAGCTGTCTACCTAGTAAAATAAAGACATAACTTCATTATCATGTGCCAGCATCCCTGGTTAGCTAAACCCAGCTAGCACTGGAAACAGTAGCCCACCAAGAAGGGTGCAGCACGAGCTTAGCGAGGCAGGAGGCCACAGGATCCTTTTCCCGGGATCCTTGGAAACACTGTACTTTGGTTGTGGAAGGTCAGCACGGCCCTTGATCTGACCACATAGAATTGAGGAACTATTCTTTCATGAGGGCCTTATTCAGTATTCTAGTCTGAAAACATGTTTCTTTCTGATTGTATTCAATACATGCACTGTCTCTGCCACTGTGGATCACACCCGCTATCCTGAAACAAAAGCAGGAGTTGTCAGTATGGTCAAATACTTTGTTAATAATTTTTTTTTATCCCAAAATACTACATTGCAGTATCATAATTTTTTACTAAAACATTTTCTGCACTGTTTATGTAATATCACTTATTTAACCTCATATGAGGATAAGAGCATAACACCTGCCAAATCAGGCAGAAACAGATGTCTTCTGCTTGTGATAATATGTCTCTGACCTATAAAAAAAGCATACGACATCTCAGTGCAGAATTATGACACAGTTTTCCCCATTTGGATGTTTCCTTTGCACACTTCCACTTACTCCGGGTTTACACTCTGAAACAGTTAAATGGAGTCTCTACCCCTTTTCAACGCCAGAGTGCTATGGTTGAATACTAAGCTTCTTTTAAAAAAAAAATCTACTATTTGTTGCTCCTTAAATAAAAATGTTTATTCCCTTTTAAAATTCTGTTAAAATCTCTAACACAGTACAGTGATGAGCTGCTAGACTTATTATGTGCATATAAAAACACATATATATTTATATATGTTAATCCATTTAGAACACCCCTTATTTAGGAAATGTATTATTAATTACAATATCAATAACTACAAAACAACTAAAAAGCAATGCATTATGAACCAGTCTGAAAGTAAAAGTATTGTATTTCCTAAAAATATTCTTTAACAGGCATAAACTCTGAAACACCTGTTAGGACTTTTTTATTTAGAGACTAAATCTGAAAATCTCATTAATTTAATTTCTATTTCCATCACATGATAACGTAAGTGAAAGGAGGTCATAGGCCATGTTCTCAGCTGGCAAAAAATGGCATAGCTAACAGAGAAATGCTTTATGCTAGCCCTACATTTCTAAACATTACTCATTTACTATTTTAAAACCTATTTTTATTTTAAAGACTATGAGCCAATGGAATTTGGAATATATACACAGAAAGCTATGAAGCATACTGCCTGTAATTACAGAAATGAATGTCAGATTAATACCTAATATTAGTCTTTGCTAGATAATCAATGTTCCTTCTAGACAAAAGAAATGCAAAAAATCTCCTATCTGCACTTTAGAACACAGCCTAATCTAGTGCTACATGGGAGTAACTTTTTGGAGTGGAATTTATACAAGGAAATATGTAGAAAATTCACTGAAGAGGAGATGGTGACATACTATGTTGAAGGAGAAATAGCCAAGCTAAAAAGAGGCTATACATAGGATTCGTAAAGTAGTGGTGAGGGGATGAATCACATATAATACATTCAAAAATGGTCTTGGCAATTAGGAATAAATCAGTCAAAGCTGAGATGAAGTTTTAAACACAGAGAACTATCCAAATATCCAGAGAAGAAAACCACTCTGAAGACTGGACTGATTTCAATGGCATGAAATTTAAAAATACAGAATACAAAATAACATATTTAGGGACTAAATGTGGAGAATGTTTCCGCAAGACTGAGTTAAACTGAGTGGCTTCAGGTCCTGGTTTTGGCTGGGATAGCGTTAATTGTCTTCCTAGTAGCTGGTACAGCGCTGTGGTTTGGGTTTAGTAGGAGAAGAAGGTTGAGAACACCCTGATGTTTTCAGTTGTTGCTCAGTCGTGTTTAGACTCAGTCAAGGGCTTTTCAGCTTCTCCTGCCCAGCC